>OX459110.1:8854469-9529469 GCA_949775045.1 Metridium senile | reverse complement strand
ATATTATTAAATATCGTAAAAATGTTTAAATACGAAGAACTTTTTAGAAACCGTGGAATGAATTGTAACTGGAAAAAAATATTTTGAAATATCGTAATAATGTTTAAAAACGTTAAAAGATCATTTTAGAAACCGTGGAATGAATTGTAACTGGTATTTAGTATGATTTATAACTAGCTAGAAGTGACCCGTCGCTATTGTCCGAGTTAAGATTCCATAGTCAGAGCTATTGTCCATTAACGAGCATTGATGGCACTCCGGGGATGCAGGGCTCGTTTTTGAGTATTAAACATGGATTCTGATTGGCTGGAAATGAAATATTGACTCAATTGGCAGATGGCGGAGCCTAAGAACTTAGTCAGTGGATATTTTACTCGATTTATGTTCCGCACGAAAGTGCTCGATCGAAGAAGTGTTACAAAAATGAGATAACACAACGAACCATGCTTTACTGCGTTCACTTTCGGAGTATTTTTAATCTTCTTCTTTTTACGAAGGTTAGTGTAAATACCATCCCATTATATTGAACCACAAATTGGATTATTTTGGGCTTCTTTTTTCTTGGCACAAAAGTTGAACATGTTTTAACTTGATCTAAACGATTTTTACGTGAATTTATTGATATATTTTTTAGATATTTGTTTCAAGATGCGGACAAATTCAAGGTAGGAATTCAAATCTATACTGAGAAATTAAAACAAAATATTCACGCGTCATTCTATCTAATAAATTTTACGCTTTACGGCACCAACAAACAAATGAATCAATAGGTCCAAAGGAAGCTCACAGCGTTAAGGCAAATAAATACAAATTATCTTTTTCAAAGGCGAAAATTGGACGTTTTTGCAAGGATTATTAAGTTCATTTTGAGCGCGAATGTTAATTTTTTACACCTCTTGGGACGAAATCAGGAGAACAATTATATCGATGTATGATAGAAATAATATAACAATACAGGTAAAGTAAAAACGATATAGAATATATAAATATGAGGTATTAGCAATTTATAAATATGAATTATAGCATGAAGTCTGCACAAAAAGTATATAGAATAATCTAAAAGATATTATATTCTTTTGGGAATAAAACATATCTTAATATTTACAATATTCTGCTATCAATTGTATTGGAAGGTCCAGAATAAATTCAAAATTCGGATTATTTATTTAAGATTGCGTTTTTGAAAATTCGATTAAACTTTAGACTTAAAAAAATCGATTAAAAATTATGATTTTTCCGGTGAAGTAAAAAATAATGCATTTTTATTTCAAAAAATATTTTAAGGGATATAAATAATATTTATTATAATCAGAATTTGAAAAACACAAGTTTACTGAAATGTATTTATTAGAACATTAAGGAATACAAAGTTTGTATAAAAATGTTATTTAATCAGCATTTGAAAAAGTAAATCTGTCAGATAATCTTATTATTTTACACCCTATAAAATCAATTCAAAAAGACTTGAGCAAAATGCAATTATAAAATAAAATATATATGAAACGGTCCCATTATTCAACAAATGTAGTGATATATATAATAGGTATTTCTATAATGATCATCGAAATGTACTAGCTGAACTATGGAATAGTATACTTGAAACTAAATATATATATATATGTAAACCATTTTTGTAATAATTCAAAAAAACTTCATGGGATATGAAAAAGACTAAAATTGTATTTGTTTCCATAACTTACTATATTGATATTCATAAAATAGCTTTTTGAAAAACGGATTTTTTAACAATATTAAAACAAGCAATATTTTTGAAGTAAAATAAACGTAGCAATGGAAGATAAATAGCTCAAAACTACAGTATAACAATTGAAATGTATTTCTTTTCTTGCTATTGTTTTACATTTCAGTACATTTCAAGTATTTTTACGGCCAACAGACAAAGACGCAATAAAGCGTGCAAACAAGGCAACGGAACAAAAACAAAACGAAACAAAAAAATATGTTAACCCAATATATTTCGCATCCAATATAATAATCGAAATCAGAGTAATAAACCGAGGAGCAATATTAAACTTAGAACAGAAGATGACAGTTATATAAAAAGGTAATTAAGAAAGGACATAAGAAAGATGAAAAAGCAAAAGCGCTTTTTGAATATATTTAAATACTTTATTTATTCATTCTTCCATCCCTTTATTCATTCGTGTATTCGTTTTTACTTTTATTTATTACTTTATGGATGAAACTGTTTTCACTCATTTTTTACATTTTCTCTTATATTTCTTATTTAATTCATGAATCCATACATTCACTTATTTATTGACTTTATTTATTTATTCACACATTCATCCATCTCTTTATTCATTTGTTTATTTATTTTTTCTTCTTTTATTGATAACTTTATCAATGACACTGTACTCACTCATTTTTTATGTATTCTCTCTTTTATTTCTTATTTAATTCATGAATCCATCCATTCATTTATTTATTCACTTTCATTCTCATTGTCATATTTATTCATGTATTGTTTCATTTCTTTTCGTCTATTCCTGTTATTCATCCAACCATTCTCTCGCTCATTTATTTTATTCTCATTGTCATATGTATTCATGCATCGTTTCATATATTTGTTCGCTTATTCACTCGTATTCATTATTTCATTCATTTATCTATTCTTCACCCATTCATTCATTCATTCACTCATTTATTTATTTTTATTTTCATTGTCATATTTATTCATGCATCGTTTCCTTCATTGAATTCCTTCTTCTCTTTTATTCAGTCATTCATCCATTCATCCATCCATCCATCCATCCATCCATCCATTCACTCATTTATTTCCAACTGTCATATTTATTCATGTATCATTTCCATTCATTTGCATTTGATCAAACTTCAAACTTTTCAATTCAAAGTGATTGCGTGAGATGGCGGTTTTCAAAAGAAACAATATTGGGCTTTAAGTTTCTCCTCTGATCACCAAATATCCAACTATATTTTAACAATTAACGTAAAAACCCTTCTTCTCAATAACAATCAATTTCACGGTATCCACTTAAGTTTAAAGAGATGAGAGCTATTCCGGAAGGGCTTTTGTTTCTCTGGATCAAATTCGTTGCACAACTAATTAAATCGCTGAATTTCTTGAGCTAACCCAACTAAACAGTCAACAGAGGAAATCGATATTGCACGAACAAAATGATATAGCTGCAAACGTTTTAAGAAGATCATTTTCAAATCAATTTAAGAATAATTTGACATTTAACGTTACTAAGTTAATTAGATCATGAAATTTCGAGGGATTATCCTTTAAACATACAGAAAAACATTGCGATTTCAAAAGGGGATGGCCGCACATTTTTCAGAAAAACATACAGAAAAACAAACAGAAAAACATTGCGATTTCAAAAGGGGATGGCCGCACATCTTTCAGAAAAACATACAGAAAAACAAACAGAAAAACATTGCGATTTCAAAAGGGGATGGCCACACATCTTTCAGAAAAACATACAGAAAAACATTGCGATTTCAAAAGGGGATGGCCGCACATCTTTCAGAAATTTTTGATAGATTTTTTGAAGCAAAAATCTTTAATTTGAAAGCTTAACGTTACAAAGTTGATTAGATCATGAAATTTCGAGGGATTATCCTTAAAACATACAGAAACATTGCGATTTAAAAAGGGGATAGCTGCACACATTTAAAGAAGATCATTTTCAACTCCATTTAAGAATAAGTTTACATTTAATGTTACAAAGTTAATTAGACTATGAAATTTTGAGGGATTCTCCTTAAATCATACCGAAACATTGCGATTTTAAAAGAAGGTAGCTGCACATGTTTTCAGAAGTTTTTTGATAAATTTTTTGAAGCAAAAATCTTTAATTTGAAAGCTGCACAGTCAATTAACTTTTTAGATTTCTTGACTAAGTGCCGCTAATAATTACAACCATATTTTGAAATATATTCTTGATAATGTTTTTGCCGGATAGGACAATTTAATTTTGCCGGTAATGAATGAGCCATTTCTGAGTTATATGGCTTTGGAGATTTGATAATCACCCGATGATGTCATATCATTTGCATACTCAAGATCTTTAAAGCCCTATAACTCAGAAACGGATCATTCATTACTGGTAAAATTATACTGTCCTATCCAAAACTGTGTGAAGAATGGATTTTCAAAATATGGTCTTAATTGTTAGTTAACATAGAGCATTAATATTTTTCAAACGAGATAGTAAGATGGTTTTACGTTTCATGAAAATTATTGTCAAATCTTTGAAAGCAAAAATATTTTAGTTAAAAAGTTGCACAGTTGGATTTCTTGAACTAATCCTTAAAGTTAAATTGGATATTGGTATTTTGATTTTTATAAACTAAGAAATGAATATCTTCGTATTATTTGCATACTTTGATCAATATCCTATATAAACTATTTTTACTATTTTTGAAGCAAAATTCCGTTATAATTAAGGTTAAAGAATTAATTGAATTGTTGGATTCCGTGCGCTCATCCGTTAATAAGATAAGAGAAGATCACGAGGCTGATAAGATGAGATCTAGATGAGATAGGATAAGATTTGAAAAGATAATATACGATGAGATAATTTAAGATTTAGATTAGATAGGATTAAATGAGATGAGATATAATGAAAAGATAAGATGAGATAACACAAAATAAGAAAAGATAGAGGTACGATAAGACGAGATGAGATGAGAAAAGATGAGATGAGATGAGATAATATGAGATGAGATGAGACGCGATGAGACGCGATGAGATGAGATGAGATGAGATGAGATGAGATGAGATGAGATGAGATGAGATGAGATGAGATGAGATGAGATGAGATGAGATGAGATGAGATGAGATGAGATGAGATGAGATGAGATGAGATGAGATGAGATGAGATGTTTTTTTTTCTTGTGCTCATAATTGTCTGGAAATGTTAACAGATGATTCATTAGTAAGAAACATCAACTTTTAAGTTAGAGATCACGGTAATCACAATGAGAGTTGGAATTACTTATAATGATAACGATTTAGGTAAATCACTTTTTTAACGTCTCAATGTATTTAGGCAGTGACTAATTGGAGAGACTCGCACTCACTACCTCTACGTTAATAGGTTAAAATTTAAGCCCACAACTCTACTCGTATGTTCATTTTAGCAGTTAGAGGAAAACCGGATAACCCGGAGATGATGATGATGGTGATAACAGTGATGATAAATGATGCATTGTTATGATGGAGATGTTCCTAATAAGAACTAATTGGCGAGACTCGCAGTCACTACATCGACGTTAAAACTTTAGCACACAACTCTGATCTGCTCACATGTTCAGAGAACGGAAAACTGGATAACCCAGAGATTATGATGATGGTGATAACGGTGATGATTAATGGTGCATTGTGATGATGATGATGATGTTCATATTAACAATAATAATCATTTTGATAATAATCATAATAATCATAATAATATATAGTTTTTTCTTCATTTAGAGCCTTTTTAAACGGGCCCAACATGTTGGACCAACATTGCTGGTCCAACGTGTTAGGCCCTTTTAAACACCATGTTGGATGATATTGGATAAGACATATACAACATTTCTTTTTTTCGGGTGTTCAACAAACCGTATCGCACGATAATCCAACAATGTTGGTCCAATATGTTGGGCCTGTTTAAAAAGGCCCTTAGATGAAACATTGCATTACGTAATTAACAAAAATTTAATTATCAATACAAAATCGTAATTACTTTCCTCAGTCAAAACAGCAAGCAAACATGTCAACATAATGTTATCAAATCTGAGTGCAACATTTGAAAAATAACATCAATTTCTCCTTTCTATTTATTTTAAATATAAGTTAGTGGTTACACAGTGTCATTTTATAGAGGAACTTTATTTTAATAAAGTAAAAGATAAAAGATAAAAAGGTGTAAAGGTAACGGAAGTTTTCTGATTGGAAGGTTTTTCGTATATTTCAGTTTATGTACAGAGTGAATTTTACTTCCTTTGATCGAATGTTCGATTTCGATTATATAATCTACTGTCCTAAATTAGAAGGATTTCGATCAAGTGCTCGATTTTGATAAAATGTTCGATTGATTTTCAATCAAAGATTCTGCGGTTTAAATTCAGAAGGTATTTTAATGATATATTTCACAATCAATTGATTTCCAAAAATTAATTCTGAGAGTGCGATTTTGATCTCAGATTCTACCGATAAAAGCGTTTTACATTAAGACCAACCATCAGATATCGATCAATTAAATGTTCTACTCTAGAACAAGCATTTGACAATGATCAAGAGTTCGATATTGATCAAACGTTCTTTTTCTCAATGACACGTATACGAGAACCACAACACAATATATTTCATATCATATAGCTAAAAATATAATTATCTAATCTTAAATTACATATGCATCGATGATGATGAACGTAAAACTGAATAGATTAACCCTAAGATTTGTTTTGTAAAAATGTCCTATAAAGCTAAATATTCTAAATTCAAATGCTTCAATAAAAATTCATTTTATTTTAATTAAGGCATTCATTTATCCATTCATTTGTTCATTTTACATTCATCCATCCAGTCATGTATTCGTTCATTAATTAATTCATACATATATTCATTCATCCATCCATTCATTCATTCATCCATCCATTCATCCATTCATTCATTCATAAATAAATTCATTCATTCATTCATTCATTCATTCATTCATTCATCCATCCATCCATCCATTCGTAAATTCATTCATTTATTCATTTATTGGTTCAACCTTCCATTCTCTCATTCAAACATTCATCGATTCATTCATCATGGAATCCATTCAGTTATCCATTTATTCATTCATTCGTTCATTTATTCATCCATACATTCGTCCATAAACTCATTTCTATTCATATTTTTCAATGGTACAATTGTATGTGCCTTTATCCATAGTTTTATCTGTTTAAGTTTTAAGTAAACGGTCAATTCATTTGTTGACAATTTGAGGGATTTACAAGAGGAAACGCAAAATCTCTAGCAAATACAAACCATTTAGCTTTTCACAAAACAAAAGGGAAGTTCGATTATCCGTATAAATAAACTTATTTCAAAAAATCGAGACCGACAAGAAATAGGGGAAGAAACATTTTGCATTTTACAACAAGGTGATTCTTCTACCTAAAAGCACTCGAACTTCGAAATTATGTGGGTGATGAGTAATTATTTCTTTGTTGGGAAAAAGAGGAGGTCCCCGTGCTTCTTTAGGAAATATTTGGATTCATAGACAAGGACATAGACAAGAGTATTTTAGCGATTGGGCTTAATTAATGAAGTATTTACGCTAAAATCGTTGATAAGTCTGTTAGATTTCAGAAAAAAATACCTAAAAGCGCTGAGATTTTGCTTCTCATAACAGTGCTGGCGTTACATTATTTCACACTTCAATCACACCTGGCCCAGGTTGTGTTACACGTCACACCATCTGTATGAGGTCAACTGTCACGCACATGTAGTTCCCTAGATACTCAGCTGTCAGATCAAGTGTCACATGGCACATCTAAATCAACTGTCACACAACTTTTCTGTCACAGTGCCAAAGCTTTCAAACAAAGTTTAAAATGTAAACAAACTGTTCGTATAATCTGTTTGCTGTCTTAATGTAACACAACACCTCAACTGTCACACAATAACTTTGCTGTCACAATGCCTAAGCTTTCAAACAAAGTTTAAAATGTAAACAAACTGTTTATATAATCTACAGTTTGTTGTCACTATGTAACACAACACATCACCTGTCACACAACACCTTAACTGTAACACAACAACTTTGCTGTCACAATGCCTAAGCTTTCAAACAAAGTTTAAAATGTAAACAAACTGTTTATATAATCTACAGTTTGTTGTCACTATGTAACACAACACATCACCTGTCACACAACACATCAACTGTCACACAACAACTTTGCTGTCACAGTGACTAAGCTTGCAAACAAAGTTTAAAATGTAAACAAACTGTTTATATAATCTGCTGTTTGTTATCACAATGTAACACAACACATCACCTGTCACACAACACATCAACTGTCACACAACAACTTTGCTGTCACAGTGACTAAGCTTGCAAACAAAGTTTACAATGTAAACAAACTGTTTATATAATCTACTGTTTGTTGTCACTATGTAACACAACACATCACCTGTCACACAACACATCAACTGTCACACAACAACTTTGCTGTCACAGTGACTAAGCTTGCAAACAAAGTTTACAATGTAAACAAACTGTTTATATAATCTACTGTTTGTTGTCACTATGTAACACAACACATCACCTGTCACACAACACCTTAACTGTCACACAACAACTTTGCTGTCACAGTGACTAAGCTTGCAAACAAAGTTTACAATGTAAACAAACTGTTTATATAATCTACTGTTTGTTGTCACAACACCTTAGATAGCAAGTACATTTATGTATAAAATAAAAACAATAATAATAATAAAAAATAATAAAACAAAAAATTTCATTGTTTTCAGCAAATGGCGCAGTTTATACAGAGCAATGGGACAACATCAATGGGACAAGAGTGGAAGATCTCACAAATGATGCAAACTATCCTAGTTCTCCTTCAAAAAAATACAACATGGAAACATTCTTTTTTGATAACTGGAATGAAAATTTTGGCGCAAGAATGAGATCATACTTTCAATCTCCTTTCGATCGCAATTATACATTCTATACTAAGTGTGACGACTCTTGCAAGTTGTACTTAAGCACAGGTGTTAACTCTAAAGACAAGAGATTAATTATCAACCATGAACCAAGGTATGATACCATTAGTTGGCTTTATAAGTGAATGAATAAATGGATGGATGGATGGATGGATAAATCAATGAATAAATAGATGGATAAATTTATGGATGGCTGAATAGATTGGATAAATCAATCAATCAATAAACAAATAAATGAGCGTATGAATGTATGAATGTATGAATGAATGCATGGATGGATGGATGGATGAATAACAAAATAATGAATGAATTTATAAACACTGAGCAAACAAACAAGGAAATGCATGAATGAATGAATGAATGAATGAACGGATGGATGGATGGATGGATGGATGGATGGATGGATGGATGGATGGATGGATGACTAAATTTGAGAATTTAAAGATGGTTGGAAGTTTGAATGATCAGTTCTAGACAAGAATGAACAAAAAAAGGGATTAACAAATACAATATTCCTGAACGTACTTGCTGATATACCTATTTTCCTAATCATAGTGGCAAAGGACAATCCAAAGGTGAAGTTCTTGAAGAGGGGAAGCTGTACTACATAGAAATGCTGTTCAAACAAGGGAGATCAGAAGCTAAACTTGCTATCGTTTTTGTCCACCCTAATGGCACAATACTTAAATCAATGCCAGCAAATTACTTAAAGAAAAGTGCCAAGGCAATAGGTATTGTTGATTAAGATGATGAAGGTTATGATGATGATGATGATGATGATGATGATGATGATGATGATGATGATGATGATGATGATGATGATGATGATGATGATGATGATGATGATGATGATGATGATGATGATGATGATGATGATGATGATGATGATGATGATGATGATGATGATGATGATGATGATGATGATGATGATGATGATGATGATGATGATGATGATGATGATGATGATGATGATGATGATGATGATGATGATGATGATGATGATGATGATGATGATGATGATGATGATGATGATGATGATGATGATGATGATGATGATGATGATGATGATGATGATGATGATGATGATGATGATGATGATGATGATGATGATGATGATGATGATGATGATGATGATGATGATGATGATGATGATGATGATGATGATGATGATGATGATGATGATGATGATGATGATGATGATGATGATGATGATGATGATGATGATGATGATGATGATGATGATGATGATGATGATGATGATGATGATGATGATGATGATGATGATGATGATGATGATGATGATGAAGGTTATGATGATGATGATGATGATGATGATGATGATGATGATGATGATGATGATGATGATGATGATGATGATGATGATGATGATGATGATGATGATGATGATGATGATGATGATGATGATGATGATGATGATGATGATGATGATGATGATGATGATGACGAGATTATGATTATTGTTATGATTGCAATTACGGTATGATAATGATGATGATTGTGATAATAAATATGATGATGATGATGATGAGATTATGATTATTGTTATGATTGCAATTACGGTATGATAATGATGATGATTGTGATAATAAATATGATGATGATGATGATGATTGTGATAGTAAATAGGTGGGTTCACACTAGTGGTTCAAAGTAGGCATAAAGTATGTTTGGGTTGTACTTAAGCTTTTTTGTGTGTGAACGGTGTCATACTGTATTATTATATAGTAACCTCACTTAGTACAAAGAAGCTGAAGTTTCTTTAAAGTATGGTATGCACTATACTTTTGTGGTCCTAAATATCTCCTTATGTAAACAGTAAACTGTCATACCTACCTATCATTAAAATTTATTTACTCTAAGGTACAAAATGCCTTGACCTATTAACCCCATAACTGTTAAAGAGTTAAAAACCTAAGTATTTACTTTGCTAGCCTGTGTGAACGCCTAACAATCTAAAGTAAACAAAGATACCTAAAGTATGTACTTTGGCTACACGGGGTTAGCTTTATATACTTAGGTAACACTTAGAACCTAGTGTGAACCCACCTCATATGATGATCATGATGATCATGATTGTGATAATAATGATAATTAAGATGATGATGATGATGATGATTGTGATAATGAATATGATAAAGATTATGATGATGATAATTGTGATAAAAAGACTATTATGATTAAGATTAAGATTTTGATAATGATAATGATTGTGATTATAAAGATGATGATTATGATTCCAATGAATTATATTATGATTTTGGTGATTACAGTTGTGATAATTATGATAATAATAGTGATGATAATTAAGATTATGATGTAGCACGATGACAATGATGATATTGATAGTGTTAGTAATTTTGATGGTGATATTATAAATATTATGATGATAACGATTATGATAACAATAATAATTATTATAATATTATTAACATAATGATCAGATTATGATGATGATAATCTATGTAGCATGATGACAAATATGATAACGATTATGATAACAATAATAATTATTAAAATATTATTAACATAATGATCAGATTATGATGATGATAATCTATGTAGCATTATGACAAATATGATAACGATTATGATAACAATAATAATTATTAAAATATTATTAACATAATGATCAGATTATGATGGTGATTATTCTTTCAATATGACAACAGATCTTCCAGGAAAAGATTGTACAAAATCTGGGGATATCAGATTCCCTGACTATCTCGACTGTAAAAAGTTTACACATCTTGACAAGGTATGTGATATTGAAGTTTAAAATAGTATTTAAAAGAGTCAGTTAATTTGAGACATTAAAAAATTAAAGAATTCATGAATATCTATGAGAACTTGACAAATGAAAACATGTATATGACGAGACTGTAAATCTCAGACAGATTTCATATATATGTTGGACTTTTATAAGTACTGGATGTGAATATTACAATATATTACCAGAGTACTTAGAGGAGTATGATCAGTTGATTTGTAATATTATATATAAATATAAGGAGCCAAAATGTATGGGCTAGCTTACACTTAAAAAAATAACCATAATTATTTCAAAAAAAATTGTATTACATCAGAAGAAACAAAGACGCACAAGAAAAATGCATATTCGAAGGGCAAATATATATGCATGCTAAAAAAATCATGAATAATTAATGAGAATTTGTCAAAAGAAATCATGTCTGTGACGAGTACTGTGAATCTCATACAGATTCATTCTGATTTGTATAAGTTTAAATGTGGAATTTTTCATTTAGATTCACTTTTATCTTAAAAAATTTCAATAAAATATGAAAAAACTAAAATAGATTGTTGAAGATTGTTGAAGTCTGTTCATACTGTATATGCCCCTATTTCAAAAATTGTTGTTGCAAACAAAGCCACAGTCCACATTCTGAAGCCTGCAAAGGATGTTGGTATTTCTTCTCTTGTTATCGATTTATTCATAGCATATTTTGATTGTACGTATTTGTGTTATTTGACCATAACAAGTTGTTGTTGTGGTAGCTAGATATAAATAGAAATATCTCTTTAAAAAACAAGTTATAAATCACAAATTCAGTCCATGTAACCAGCATCCTTTGCAGGCTTTAGAGTGAGGACTGTAGCTTCGGCTGCGACAACGATTTTTGAAATAGGTGTATATGTATGACCCATTTAAAGACATTAGCTGTCTTTTATTTGTTTCTTTGTTCATTCGATCATTCTTCTATTTAAATTAATTTATTCATATATTCTTTTCTATGTCCATTCATTCATTCATTCATTTATCCATTCATCCATTCATTTATCCATTCATTTATCCATTGATTTATCCATTCATTTATCCATTCATTTATCCATTCATTTATTTATTCATCCATTAATCTAGCTATTAATTCGATTAATTGATTGATGCATTAATACATTCATCAATTTAATAAGAACTATTTATTCATTCATTCTTATATTTTATTAAACATTGATTTATTTCAATTTATTCCTACATTCATTCAATCATTCATTCACGGGGTGATTCCTCCGTTTATTCATCCTATCGTTCATTCTCTATATCTGATATATCATAAAGTTTACAACAAAGTTTATGCTCACACAAAAATTAATTTAAAGCAAGTAAAATTTGAGCTTTCATTTATCTATTGTAATTAGGTATTACTTTGCGGTGTATTTCATAATCATTGCGACTTAAAAATCGATATAAAACTGTAAAATTCCTGCATGTGTCAAATTTGCAAGGTGCGGATCCCATTCCAAGCAAATAAATGCTCACAAAATGCCTTTTTCTCAGCTTAATACATCACAATTGCTTATAATTAAATATTATCTACTTACTTGGAGCTGTAGAGAGATTGTTTTGGCTTGTTCTGAAGAGAAATTCGCATTTAAAGTTTAAAGTTCAAACTTTCCAACTTTCAAACTGGGCGCCATCTTGTTTGTTTATGCCCTCGAAAAGGATTGGAACCAAGTGTCTAAATATGGTGTCAAATTTTACGAGGAGTTTCCGACAGAATGAACCAATCGGCTTGAAGATCGTTTAAAAAAAATTGACGATTATAAATAGACCGAGTTTTTGTATCTAAAAAAAACTAACAGAACTAAAAAAAACTGTAATTCAGAGGTTTATGATAATGATATTTATAGATTACGGATTCTTAGTGTGATTTCAATTGAGTAGAAGGAGTTACATAGGGGGGAGGGGTGGTGGCTAAAATGAACGAAAAACCTTTTTGAAACAAATATATTGCTATGTATTATAACAGCTCTTGTAATTCCTGTGTAGTCACCTTTTACCTTTTATTATAGCTTCATTTTGAAATAGTTGTATATTTATTTGTTTTTCAGCTTAACGCTGTCAAAACTGTACTAAAGGAGCTACAGTCCAATATTCGTAAAAATCCTATCAAACCGTCTATCGAAGTACTGGAAGATTCAATGAAAGTAAGCTCTTGTGAAGTTGGGGATTGTTCAATATTCATGCAATCCAAGCTCAATCTCTGACCATCTGTGCGTCGTAAAATCTTCGTTCAATGTTCGTGCTGTGTCATGATATGTCGTCATGCTTGTGTCATGATGTGTCGTCATGCTTGTGTCACGGTGTGTCGTCATGTGTCATAATGTGTCACGGTGTGTTGTCATGTGTCATAACGTGTCACGGTGTGTTGTCATGTGTCATAATGTGTCACGGTGTGTCGTCATGTGTCATAATGTGTCACGGTGTGTTGTCATGTGTCATAATGTGTCACGGTGTGCCGTCATGTTTTATGATGTATCGTTATGTTAATTATGATACGGTTCTTTCAATTTCTGTCATGTGCTCGTTAAATATTCGGGATGTGTTCGTTAATCTTTGTGATGTGTTCATTTACTTTGTGATATGCTCGTTCAATATCCGTCATGTGTTCGTTAAGTATTCGTGATGTGTTCGTTAATTTTTGTGATATGCTCGTTAAATTTCCATCATGTGTTCGTTAGATATTCGTGATGTGTTCGTTAAATCTTTCAGACAGCAGCTAGAAGGATCACATTTCTACTTGACGAAACGGACGTCAGCCAACCTGGACAGCCAATACAGGAAGAAAATGGCGGATTAGAAGTTGCTTTAGAAGTTGAACAACTCGGTAACATGGTGGCAGAAGAGCTCACTGATCAAGCACAACCTATTGCTATGGACTATCCAAATATAAGTATGTGAAAATTGGAGCATCGAAGCTTATACTCACAAACCCTACAAAGGAACAAATGATACAGACCCCTCCCCCATGCATACGGGGGAAACGAGTAGTGAACCTTCTCCTGTCCCCTTAGGGGGAGGGTTGGGAAGGGCTGTACATAGCTAAACAAACGTTTGAGATTTAAAATGATATCTTTAACGTTGAAGTGTCTTCTACAGTTTTTTAAAAATATAGTAAATGTTTGCGTTCAAATTCCATTCCAAAGCATGCATCAATAGCCGTTATTACAGTTATATGCAAATGATTTTGAACATGCAATGGGTTGAAGTCGAGGCTTTCGTGCGAAAACAAAAGGTTTGCCCGAAAGCCTCGATTTGAATCCATTGTTTGAAATCATTTGCATATAACTGTAATAACAGCTATTTGATTTTAAATTTCGTGGAAATAGTGTATGTGCTCTAAAATCTTAAGTTAACTTATTTCTCTTCTTTGCTTTTCTTTTGCAGTGTTGCAGATCAAGAAACTTGACAACAATTTTGTTTTCCCTGATAAAAACAACACACCATTCCAGACTAAAGACGAGATTAGCATACAGATTAACCAATCAGACTCAGGTATATGACGTCATCCGAAACAGCAAGCCCGCAATGTAAATTGCCTTTCATTTCACAGTCTGTACAACCATCACTCCCCATCAGGACTCCCTCTTCAGTTAGGGGCACAACGTACCACTTAGTAGCGACACATAGTATTTACAATCATATAAATGCTCCTTTGGTCCTTTCCAAACACACTACCAAGCATGCATGAACTACACTCAGTATTAACAACCATCACTCCCCATCGGGGCTTTTCTGTGAGGTTGCTTCAAACGTCACTATTTGCATCAATCACTCTTCAACATGCGGCTCCTCTACTGTGAGGTTCACTCCACACACACTACCATCATACTCAATGATCCATAGCTCCCCAATGCACTACCACATATACATTTAATATTTAGAACTATAACTCCCCCCCCCCCCCCCCCACATACTCTGTGAAGAGTTCTAATTAAGATTTGTATTTGCTTATCATTGTTTAGGTATCCCCCCCCCCCCCCACATACTCTGTGAAGAGTTCTAATTACGATTTGTCTTTGCTTATAATTGTTTAGGTATCCCCCCACCACCCTTGCACATACTCTGTGAATAGTTCTAATTACGATTGGTGCTTGCTTATAATTGTTTAGATATCCCCCCCCCCCCCCCCACATACTCTGTGAGGAGTTCTAATTACGATGTGTATTTGGTTATAATTGTTTAGGTATCCCCCCCCCCCCACCCCACTTGCACATACTATGTGAAGAGTTCTAATTACGATGTGTATTTGCTTATAATTGTTTAGGTATCCCCCCCCCCCCCCCCCCTGCGCCCCCCTCGCACATACTCTGTGAAGAGTTCTTTTTACGATTTGTATTTCCTTATAATTGTTTAGGTATCTCCCCCCCCCCCCCCCTTGCACATACTCTGTGAATAGTTCTAATTACGATTTGTATTTGCTTATAATTGTTTAGGTATCCCCCCCCCCCCCCCCCCCCCCCCCCTCGCACATACTCTGTGAATAGTTCTAATTACGATTTGTATTTGCTTATAATTGTTTAGGTAACAATAGCTACTTCGTCTTCAGTTCTCTTTACAAGAATCTCGAAGATATATTGGTGGGAAATATATCAGTGGTTGATGGGTGAGTTTCCAATAGTCTCCTTCACAGTCCCGCGGCGCCATCTTGAAAGGTAACCGGGCCTTTGAATTGAAGCGAGACGAACGTTGAACTTGCATATTCATTGCAATAGTCCTTTTCACAGCTCCGTGACCATGCACGAATAATAGTTCCAAGTCGATGTTTCAGTTGATGCGCGTAGCAAAACTATAATTTGTTATATGCAACAGCGCGAATCTCGACTTGGAACTATCATTCGTTGTCACTGAACGAACTGTGAAAATAACTATTATAGAGACACGTGAATAATTGTCCGGTAAGGTATAAAAAAAGTCTTTATCATTGCAAGCTCAACGTTCGTCTCGCTTCGATGCAAAGGCCCGGCTACCTTTCAAGATGGCGCAGGGAACTGTGAAGGGTACTATTGAAATGATGACAGCGTCGTTATTTATAATTCTCTAGGTGATATCGTTGTCATCATCGTTGTCACTTTCATATGTTAAATTATCGTTATCATTGTCGTTAATGTTATTATCGTTATCATTTTAGTTTTTTGGATCGTTATCGCAATCATTATCATTATCGTTATCGCTATCATTATCATTATCATTATCGTTTCGCTATCATTATCGTTAATTATCGCTATCATTATCGCTATCATTATCGTTATCGTTATCATTATCGTTATCGCTATCATTATCGCTATCGCTATCGTTATCGCTATCGCTATCATTATCGTTATCGCTATCATTATCGCTATCGTTATCGTTATCGTTTACTAATATAGTTTTGACCGTTTGTATTCTAGTGATCAAAATGGACAGTTTTTCCTCAATAGTCGTATAATAGCAAGCTCACTGGTCCCTGCACCGAAAGCTTTGGAAAAAGAGTCAGTGAAATTAAGATTAGAACACAAACGAGTAAGTAGAGCGTGATGCATGCTTGGCTCACAACAAATTGTAAAGAAAATATATACAGATATTAAATAAAATGCAAACAATTTAAATTGAATCTTATCTTGCATGCATATGTCTCTTATACGTTTACGCTGTGTTTTTTTGTATGTTTGTTTTTCGTTTGCCTGTTTGTTTGTTGTCCTGTTTGTCTGTTTGTTTGTTTGTTTGTTTGCTTGCTTGTTTGTTTGTTTGTTTGTTTGTTTGCTTGCCTATGGTTTGTTTGTTTGTTTGCTTGCCTTTTTGTAAGTTTGTTTGCTTGTTTATTGTTCAGTAGCTGAGGTTAGTCTATTTAGTTAGTTATTTGTTTGTTTGTTTGTTTGTTTGTTTGTTTGTTTGTTTGTTTGTTTGTTTGTTTGTATTGTAGTATATATTGATAAACGTTGTATTCTTACTAGTTCAAAAGATCCAAAGGGCAGATGATGGTGTGTGTTTACTGGAATTTCAACTCTAGGTATCTATGTACAATCATCTTTATATTGTTCCCTGGATATTCAGCCCACTTGCTCACTCCCCAAAATATCAAATGGTCCCCGTCCCTTATACACTCTGTAGCTCACTTTATGTTTGTTTTAAAGCTCAGGGAATTCAACGGGTTCTTGGTCAAGGGAAGGATGTCGTTTAGACGAGGAAACATCAAATGAAAACTTAACAGTTTGCTTGTGTGACCATTTGACTCATTTTGCTATATTGATGAAGGTTGTTGATGATGACAAGGTACGTAGACATACATACATACATTTTTATTCTCGTCCTTAAAAGGCTTTTCGGAGAATGCAAGACCAACTTATCAGTGAATAGAAATCATTCGTCCCCTTTACAGTTCCCGGCGCCATCTTGAAAGGTAACCAGGCCTTTGCATTGAAGCGAGACGAACGTTGAACACCTCGCGTGACCGTTACTCACGTGTCTCTATCATTGCAAGCTGAACATTCGTCTCCCTTTCAAGGCCTGGCTACCTTTCAAGATGGCGCAGGGGAACTGTGAAGGGGACTATTAAGCTTAAAGCTCGGGGAGGGGGAGGTTACTTAGGGTTCCCATATATTTGCTATACGTGTATGTGACGCTGGAATGATAGGATATATTAAATGATTTTGGCCTTGGTGTCTTAAAAAGGGAATGCGTTTACTAAAATTGTCTTAAAAAGGACCTTTCGATTTGTCTTGAATAGGATATGTAGTTTCATCAGCGACAATGATGTTTAAAATAGATGTATATAACAGGTATTATGTCTTGTCTCTCTTAGCCACTGTCCAAGGGTCACGTGATCGCACTAAAGGCCATTACGTATGTTGGATGTAGCTTGTCTCTGATTGGTGAATTCTTAACAATAGTGACTTTGATATGCTTAAGGTGAGCATTCAGTTTTTAAGGCCGGATACGTCATGGATGCATCAATTTAATCAGTTATTTTTAGTAACCACTACTCAGTCGTTTTTAATGCAGCGAGTAACTGTTGATGCATCGATTTGCTCAGTTATTTGAGCAACCACTCAGGGACGGATCCAGAAATTTGACATTTGATATCCTTTTAGCGCACAATGGCAGACACAAGAGCGCAAAGATCGTAACGGTGCCCGGGCTCAGTTCTTTGCTAAAACGGGACTTCACTGCCACTACCCAGTCGTTTTTAGTGCAGTGAATAACTGTGGATGCATCAATTTACTCACGTCACTTAATTTGAGTAACCACTACTTAGTTGTTGTTTTTTTGCAGTAAATAACTATGGTTGCATCGATTTATTGGCAGTTATTTGAGTAATTCATCACTACTCTGCGATCATTTTTGCAATTATGAAAGGTTTTATCTAGCGAGCATTCAAATAACAATGTAGTACGTCGTTTTTACCAGGCTAACCAAGACAGAGACGAATATGATTCATTTAAATCTTGTGGTAGCGTTGGCCTTGGCGCAAATCTTCTTTCTTTCTGGCATAACCGCTACTGCGAACAAGGTATGCAAAAAACTGGGAAAATCATGATCACATGATCTCGTCATCGTTATCATTATCCCCATTATCATAATCATTATCATCAACATTATTATAAATAGAGGATATTACATGGGCGCGCGGAGATATGAATTTTATCTTCGAGTGTTGATAAGATATCCCACGAGTGAGCGCAGCGAACGAGTGGGATCGATATCTTTTCAACACGAGAAGATAAAATTCATATCTCCAAGCGCTCATGTAATGTTCTGTTTATTATATAACAGATTCAAGCAAATCAAAAAAATATTTTACTACCAAACAATGGTTTCGTTACAATACTGATTGGTTGAGAGTGATATCACACATGTGTGATATCAATAATATCTTCATGAATCGGATAGGCTTTTTATCTAGTTGATATCACTCGGTATACCACTATATGTTATATAATAATTATTAATCTTCAATGATCACTGTCCTAGGCGCTTCACAATATACAACTCAAAATAAATAAATTAAATTATCACTGAACTAACTATTAATATAATTATCATCGTCATTATCGTTATGGTTGTTAGTAGCAGTTCTACGTACAGGTGATGATGGTATCAATCCATAATATTCAAAGTCTTTTGAATATACTTAATTATGCATGCATGGCATTAACATGTCCCATTTGAATTAAGTCTAGTATATTTATCACTCCTTGCATAATTTCTATCAGTCGGCGGAAAGAAGCAAAGCGGGAGCAAAGGACCAACCCACCCTTCCCTCACGATCTGTTTTACCGCCAGCAACGCAACACAAGACGACGACCCTCCGCGTCGCCTCTGGCTCCAGCGGAGGGACCCTCCGCGTCGCCTCTGGCTCCAGCGGAGGGTTGTGCTTCATAACTTAATCAATAATAATGACAGCAGGAATAATATATTACTATCCGTTTTGCTCTAGATTGTATGTACATTTGTGGCAGTAGCCCTCCATTTCTTCAACCTGGTGGCGTTTTTCTGGATGCTAGTGGAGGGCCTATGGCTGTACGTCATGGTCGTGCGAGTCTTTGATACGGGATATAACAGAATAAAACGTTACGTCATCGCCGCATGGAGTAAGTTGATATACCCGCCATTTTGGATTGCAACATGGCCTGGTCAAGACATGTAGGAGCCCCTCCCGGGGAGGTGATGCATGGGGACGAGAAGAGATAAGGAAGGAAAGATGTGTGACGGCACCAACTGCGATTAAGCAAGGGACTAGGGTTACGTCTTCTCTCCCCATTCTCCCCAGTCAAAATCTAAATCGATAAAACACTGTTTTACAGTTTATAATTAAAAAAACCGTTGTTTTTGTTTAGGTATTCCAGCAGTGATTGTCATAGTGACGCTGGTGTCTAGTTTTGATGGATACGGAACAGAATACAGGTACATCACTTATACAAATACACACGGACGTTTAACAAATTGCAAATGGTTTGGGCCTCATGTGAAAGGGCTCTCATGGTTTGGGCCTCTTCTTTAAGTGACCACTTTCTTCTGGTCCGAGGGTGGTCGCTTAGGGGAGAAACAACTGTATCATGCAAAGCAATCTCACAATTCATTTCGGTTTAAGATTCCGATTGGTCGTTAACTGCCACACCTACTTTAATTCAAAATTGGTATCTACATTTCACCGCCACAACCTCTGTAAAATCGGTATCTACATTTCACTGCCACAACCTCTGTAAAATCGGTATCTATATTTCATGCACTGACACAACCTCTGTAAAATCGGTATCTATATTTCACTGACACAACCTCTGTAAAATCGGTATCTATATTTCACTGCCACAACCTCTGTAAAATCGGTATCTATATTTCACTGCCACAACCTCTGTAAAATCGGTATCTACATTTCACTGCCACAACCTCTGTAAAATCGGTATCTACATTTCACTGCCACAACCTCTGTAAAATCGGTATCTACATTTCACTGCCACAACCTCTGTAAAATCGGTATCTACATTTCACTGCCACAACCTCTGTAAAATCGGTATCTACATTTCACTGCCACAACCTCTGTTAAATCGGTATCTACATTTCACTGCCACAACCTCTGTAAAATCGGTGTACCTGAATATATAAAACCTAACTTCATTCCAGTCTACCCATCGCCTGATGAAGACTAGCAATAGCAGTCGAAACGTCGAGGTCCAAACCTTCGCCATTCGAGGAGAGCAATCGAATCAGTTTTACCCATATCAACGTGCAAGATGCATAACTTTTATAATCTTATTTAACGTTCTTTTCAGTTGCTGGCTGTCTGTAGAGAAAGGCACAATATGGAGCTTCGCTGTCCCTGTCTTGTTGATAGTTGTGGTAAGTGCAGAAAAAGCTGTACTCTCATACAGCATTTTAGTGATGCTTACAATGACGTCATTTTAGTGATGTTTAACATGACGTCATTTCGTTGATGTTCATTATGACGTCATTTTAGTTAAGTTTACCATGACGTCATTTAAGTGATATTTGCCATGACGTAATTTTAGTGATGTTTACCATGACGTCATTTTAGTGATGTTTACCATGACGTCATTTTAGTAATGTTTACCACGACGTTATTTTAGTGATGTTTACCGCGACGTCATTTTAGTGATGTTTACCGACGTCATTTTAGTAATGTTTACCATGACTTCACTTTAGAGATGTTTACCATGACGTCATTTTAGTGATGTTTATCATGACGTCATTTTTGTGATTGTCTCATGACGTCATTTTAGTGATGTTTATCATGACGTCATTTTAGTCATGTTTATCATGACGTCATTTTAGTCATGTTTATCATGACGTCATTTTTGTGATTGTCTCATGACGTCATTTTAGTGATGTTTATCATGACGTCATTTTAGTGATGTTTACCATGACGTCATTTTAGTGATGTTTATCATGACGTCATTTTTGTGATTGTCTCCTGACGTCATTTTAGTGATGTTTATCATGACGTCATTTTAGTGATGTTTACCATGACGTCATTTTAGTGATGTTTATCATGACGTCATTTCAGTGATTGTGTCATGACATCATTTGAGTGGGTTAACTGATAATTGCGTGTTGTTTTATTAGATAAATGCAGTTATTCTTGGACTTGTGGTAAGGGAGATTCTCAAACTACACAATCCTACGCCAGCAGATGACAGTAAACTACAAACAGCAAGGTATCGACAAGAACTGGCATGGATAATACTCCAGTTTCATGTTATCTAGCACCGCTGTACTATTTGACAACATACTCCAGTTTCATGTTATCTAGCACCGCTGTACTATTTGACAACATACTCCAGTTTCATGTTATCTAGCACCGCTGTACTATTTGACAACATACTCCAGTTTCATGTTATCTAGCACCGCTGTACTATTTGACAACATACTCCGGTATCATGTTATCTAGCACCGCTGTACTATTTGAAAAAGGGGGGATTGCACAGGTTAAGTCTCGATTTTTTGTTCAAATATTCACAAAGCACGAGCAAAGCACAAAAAAAGTTATCGCTTAACAATAGAAAACACATTTAAATTTACTCCGAATCAAGATTATACCTGTGCAATTGCTTATTTTGTCAAATTGTACAGCGGTGTTAGATAACAGTTGTGGCAAGTGAGAGAACAACACTTCAGACAAACTCAGCTCCAATATATTGATGTATTAATCCATGACTGAGTCAGGATTTGAACCTAGACTGCAGTGCATGGTGGAAGCGAGCTACTAACAAACCTCTACGCAACAATAAACGTTTCTATTCCTTCTCTTGATAAAGGTCTGGAGTCAAGTCGGCCATTATTCTTTTACCGATACTCGGTATTGCATGGGTGTTTGGTATTCTTGCTGTCAACAGCAATACACTGGTATTCCAATACTTGTTTGCTATCTTCAACTCCCTTCAGGTAATATTATTATAATGAAATACAGGTACATGAGAAAAATATCATTTGCCTTTGGCGGGAATTGAACCCACGGTTTCGGCTTTCTAGTCCGATGTGTTAACCACACGCATACTCATACACCAAACAAAACTATACTTCCTAACTATCAAGACACACTTTTTTAATTATAATAATTTTTGTTTTCAGGGATTTCTGATTTTCATTTTCCACTGTGTGCTGAATTCAGAGGTAAACGTTTATGATGATGAAGATAAAAATGGCGATGATGTTGATGATACTAGTCAGTGATGTGATTATCGGTTCCAAAAAAAAGAAAAGACTTGGTTTTGGTACGGTTGAACCCGGTTGAAAATGATGTATTTTGGTGAAGCTCAGTTCTCGACGATCCACCTCAGCCTCGATAGTGTGTAATACAGTGGTACCTCTATTAAGCCGTCACCCATTAAGCGGCCAACCTCTATTAAGCGGTCACTTTGGAAAGTCCCAAGGGTGACCGCTTATCGCGAGCTGTAGTCAAAGTCTAAAGAATGTATAACATGCATGCTATCGAGGCTGAGCTTGTGAACGAGAACCGTGAAAAGAACTAGCTGAATGTGTTCGTCCTCGGGGGAGAGGTCTAACATATCCAAAATATTAGCGTCATCTTCAGAGAACAAACTCGAAACGAGTTGGATATGAGAAAAAAAAACGAGGAAAATGAGGTTAAGTAAGAAGGAAAGCATCATTCATGGGTTAACTTTATTTTTTCTATCCTTGATGGTAGGTTCGTAAAGCATTCCGCCGCAAGAAGCAGATCTGGTCGGATAATCAAATCTTCCATTGCCACACAGTAACAGCACAGCCCAAGTACGATAGCGAGCTATCCAAAGAAACTAAATCAACATCCAACGGAGCGGAAAAGGTAAGAAATGGAGCCGCGCATTTCAAACATAATATCAGTGATAAAAAAAAATTGAACAAAACCGCACTTATCAATGGAAAAAAAAACCGGACCACAAATAGCGCCAAATCAGTTCTGTTCCTGCAAAATATTAAAATTACTTTTTTTCCATTTTCAGAGGCCTTATTCTTCGACTTCTGCGTCAAAGATCTTCATCAAGTAACCGGGTCCCTATACTACATATAATATTAATACAACCGGACAATAATAATATCAAGTCTTCAACGCAGTTGACTTACTTTTCCTCAGTTGATAATGAATAGGAATGCGTTCGGTGTTGTACGTGAAATACAGATACATACGATTCCAGCCAAAAGCATATTTTTTTTTTTTGGGAAAGTCGGCACCAAATTGAAACATTATTTAGGATTGGTTTAAAAACAATAGAGCCTTTCCAAACAATTGCCCTAAACCTAACCAAACAATACACCATATTCCAAAATGGCTGACTGGTCCTTGATGTCTCGTTCTCATGAAACTACTCTTTTCTTTTAAATTCACTCAAGCTCAAAGACAAAATAATTATTTCATGAGAGTGAGGCAACAAGGGCCAATGGAGGGCCAAAGGTCGCCATTTTGGAATAAGGTGTATAGCGATACTGTATTAGAGAGCCAACGGAAAACGCAGCTTTCGTCTGGTGCTGTATTACTGATATTTTTCTCATGTATCTGTTTTTCTCGGTTGACTTCTTTTCATTGGGTTCCCTTTGGTGAAGTGAGAACGAGGAAGAATAAGACGAGAAGAAAGGAAAAAGTTTCTCTCCTACTTATTATAGAAAATACTAGGGAAAGAAATATCGACTTGTTGAAAAAATGTACATACATATATTGCTTCAAAATTAATGAAATATAGGAATGATGCAGGATTTGGAGTAACTTTCAATATTGGATGAATTATTTGACTTTTCTAGAGGGTAAGGGGCTGGGATGATCTTTCCTCGACCTACACCGAGATATTTTAATAGTCTATATGATATATTTTCTCCAGAAAAACTGTTATTAGAGGTTATATGCAAATGATTGTAACACCGCTTTCAAGTGCTCCAACTCAGTGCATGCAGTCATTCAAGACGCTGTTTCAGCGCTAACTAAGGGACTTGTCAGAAATTAGCAGGGGGGAGGGGTGGAGTTTTGAAATGAAGTGATGAAAATTTCATGACCCTCCCAAAGTAAAAGATCATAATATCTTGACCCTACCCTATGTCACAGTGTCTTCTTTTGCACAATCCTCATTTTTGGTGGTTTATTATTTTGTGACCCTCCCTTTTTAGGTTCTTAAAAAGTGATGACCCTCCCCCAGTTTCCACCCCCCCCCCTCCCCCCCCCCCCCCCCTGCTAATTTCTGACAAGTCCCTTAAGAGGCTGAATCAGGGAATCCAGAGGTGCCAGGTGATTTTGCGCGCACTTCCGGCAAGTATAACCCGATCAGAAGCATTTTTGTAACCGCGCCAACATATCCAACATGGCGTCGTTCGATAGAGTTGTTTCCCGTGTTAACCCTCTGAAAATGCTTAACACAACTTTTCAATAAAACATTATATGTTACTTGGACAACAAAAGCTCTCTGCCGCTCTATCAGCGATAGAAAAGAATAAAAACAAAATCAGTGCATGAAAGTAACCGAAATCGTTTTCGCTTTGACAAACAATCCTTTGCGCGCTTCGAGGCGAGATCACCGGATGCAAAACCATGGTCTCCCAAGACCAACGGCAGCCATCCCCATCCAATGCTAATGGTTTTGAACAATGATTTCAGATCGAGGCTTTCGGGCCAAGTGTTGTCTGGGAGACGTGACTTGAATTGTTTGAGCATTTGCATGTAACTGTAATAACAGGTATTGAACAAATACATATTTTTTTGTTTTCTTTCTCTTTTTGCTAAGTAACTGCAGATAATTTTTTGGGGAAACTTTCAGCCCCCCTTCCCTACCCTCAAAAGTAAAATGGTTGTCCACTAAACACGCCAGATAACCTTTTCAGCTTCGTTTCTCATTTTCATCTACAAGTAGTAATAGGTTTGACAGTTAAAGGATTTACTATCAAAAAAACAATAATGGGCTAATTATAATAATCATAACAATCGCCATTACTATAATTAATCAGCCATTGCCGAAACTCATAAGAGGTTGAAACATACAACACCATACTCATGCAATAGAGACGGCGGTATCGAACTGATAGGAATAGATAGACCAAAAATTGGATGGGGAGGCTTGATATTATATTTCTTAATATCATGTTGAAAGTTCTAAGGCAAGAAGATTTGAATAACTATGTGAAAAAATTCAACAAAACTGATGTGAATATTCTGGAGCATAGATCAAAAGAAAAGTATGGTGGTTGTATGTTTCAACCCACTTATGAGTTTGTACCCATTGCTATCTTAGTTAGACAATTATTTACAAATATTATACTAAATAAACGCTCAGTGAAATATAAATAAAATATAAATACTTTAATTTACAAACAAGATTGTAATATTCTGATTTCAAACCCCTTTTATGGTAATAAATTACCTTAAATAATAAATTATCTTGAAGGTAATATTGGGCACTCCTGCACTTTGCAGACTAAGCCCACTCCCTCCCTAGAAGGTATCAGCTTTGTCTCTAGTAGTAAATTTAGAATAATGATATCCTAAGCATTAGCAATTATCTTATTTCAACCCCTTAAAGATATGATGGGCATCCCCAAGCTTTTCAGATGCGAGGACCCCTCCTTCCCTCCCTAAAATAACAGCTATATCTTTAGTAGTAAATTTATGATAATGTTATCCTAAGCAGTATCAAATAGCTTATTTTAACCCCTAAAAGATGTGATGGGCACCCCCAAGCTTTTCTGTTCCGAGGATCCCTCCCTCCCTTCTCCCTAAAAGATACCAGCTTTGTCTCTAGTAGTAAATTTAGAACTATGATATCCTAAGCATTAGCAATTATCTTATTTCAACCCCTAAAATATATGATGGGCACCTCACCCTTTGCAGATACAAGGACCCTTCCCTCCCTCTCTAAAATATACCAGCTTTGTCTATAGTGATAAAGTTTTGATTTCCTAAGCTGTACCAAATAGCTTATTTTAACCCCTAAAAGTATTAGCATCCCCACCTTTTTCAGATCTGACTCCCCCTTCCTGGGGTGATAGGCTTTTGTCTTCACTGCATTTGCTCACTCACTCACTAATTCATGGCAGACGCTGCTGATTTGCAAACCTGGAGCCAACAATCCTGACAATCGACCATGCCGTTACCTCTCTCTTGGAGGTGTTCAAGAAAGGGCAAACACGTTTGTGTGGCAAATGCTCACATAGTCTTATATCCAAAGAACAGACTTCTACTTGTATAAAAGATAGTTTTTCACAGGGTCTGGCAAGGGTAACTTAGTGATTTTTTCCTTGTTTTCTTTGAGAAGACTATGGCTGACATGGCGGCAAAGTGCTTGGTGTGTTGTATTGCTTGTATTCGTACACCTTGATCACTTCACTATTATCACACACCATCAATTGTTTTCTGTGGTTCACTTTTATCTGACCACAAAAACCTGTAATACCACTTGGAACAATGACATGTGCGTTACTACCATCTTTAGCTGATTCCAATAATATGATATCATCTTCTGTTCAGGGCATCTGAAAAAGTGCGGAAAAAAACTTGGGAAAAGTGCGGAAATGTTAGCAAATAGTGCGGAAAAGTGCGGAAATGCTAATTTGCATATTATTATTTATTATTAATATTATTTTGATGGAAAATGAAGAATTTTTCCGTGAAATTTCCGCTAAATTTGCTGTATATTTATAGAGACATGTGATTGGATGCTTTTTAGACCAATCAAAAGCGTTTACAGAATTAGAACTAGATCTTACGTCAAGGAACACCTGGTAGATTATTGTCAGGTTGCGAAAGAAAACAACGTTTTACTGTCGATTTCCAGCCCAAAATGCGATGAATTCCAATGAAAAACTTGCTTATTTGAAGAATTATTGTGTATTCAAGAACATTGTCAAAAGGTTTGCAAGTTTCTCTGTATTTTTCTGGCAAAAAGTGCGGAAAATGTTGAAAAGTGCGAAAAACGATAAATAGTGCGATTCGGTGCGATTTTCGGGAAATAGTGCGGAATCGCACCCTCGCACTTTTCAGATGCCCTGTAGACTGTTGCAACTATGATATTTTCACCATCATGTGCAAGACCTTGTACTGTTAATTTTCGGTTTTCATTATCAATCATGCAATGTGTTATGTGTTCAACGGTAGAGCTTGTTTCACCATCAGATAAAAATTCAATATTCAAACAATAAAAGCCTTTATAACCATATAACATAAGGTATAGTTAAACTTTGAACAACAGAAAATAGAACCTCTGCTATCCCTGCACTCCTCATATAGATTTCTCTTATTGACAACCTTGTTGGTGTTTAAATCCAGAAAATACTCTATCATACAACAATTTAAAATGATACCATCTTTTGGGCTGCGAGCCATTATGAAACCGAACCTTTTTATATGAGAATCATCAACCACTTCCATAACTTTTTCACCAGAATCAATTGAATACACCATCAAGGCAAATCCACCATATCTACTTCTAATGTATGTTAAAACTATATACCGTTCTTCTAGGAATATCACATCAGATACACATTTCCAATCCTCATGGATTTTTCTTATCAGCTTTCCTGTATCTGGGTCCCATACAACAACAGGAACTCCACCAGTGTATCCAATATATAAAGCAAATAAATTCAGCTCTCTGTTGTAATCAAAAGAAAAATAATTGGGATGCTTTGTACCCTGATCGCCATTGGGAATGTTGATTTCTTGTATGCATTGATTGTAAAGAAATCTCATGACTGCAAAACAATGAACATAATTTAATTAATATACAATGAGCATGCTCATAGGCTCCATGCCGAAAGGACTGGGAACAAGCACCATGAACAATAAAATATTTCAATAATACATTAATACAAGAAAGAGCATGTCTAAATTATAGTAATTAATTGGTAAAGTAATGTTGTCATATATTACATCACAGACTGCAAAGTTATCAGCATTTGAAATGTACCAAAAGCACAAAGTCAAAACCTTTGTAAATTCAAACAGCTGTAGCTTTTTATCAGTTTATGTTACTAAATTGAAATGCCCGGGGGGGGGGGGGGGGGGGGGGGTTCTCCCTTTATCCAAGTGGTAGGGGTGATCGGCATACCTTTTAGGGTTAAAATATTTCCAGTGCATACCTTTTAGGGTTCATTTAGAGTTTTGGCTCAAAAATCAGTTGTAAGGGTCGTTTTTACTCTGCTTTATTTGTATCTATGCATACCTTTTAGGGGTCATTTTCAAAATCTCCGCCGATCACCCCTACCACTTGGACAAAGGGAGTACCCCCCCGGGTTGAAATGTTTGCATTAAAGCTGTTCTCAATAACGTGTGAAACAGAGAGTAAGCTTATTTATAGAGTACAAACATTAAAAGTGTGCAACATAAATACCACTAAATACTGCTAAATTATGCTAATTCTATTGTTCTCTATTGTTTAATCAACACTATTTAGTGGTAAATAGTGCAAAGTATTGCACACTTTTAGTATTTGTACTCTAGTTGAAGTGTGATAATAAAATAGCAATACAAAAACACAATATTAAGATATGGATTTAAAAGTGATACTCTAAAGTGTGTTTCACGGTTTAATAAGAACAACTCTAACATATTAAAATAAATATTAGTATAAATTGATAAGAAGGAAAATATATAGAAAATCGTGTGCACTTACTGATTGGTTCGAGATTCAGACAATTTTTTTTCGAGGATCACCTACAACGTTTTGTTTCTGGGTATTTTCGATATCAAATATTGTTTAAATAATAAAACAAGCTGTAGAACTTTTGTCTTGTAGGTTCTATAGCGTTATAGTGTGTAAAAGTTATGCATATTTACCCTACTTGGAGCAAGAAAACGTCTCAAAATAGAACCAAGCTGATGGACACAAAAAATACGAAATGGCCTACTAGTTCCCAGGACCACTTAGTCAGCACAAAAATACACAGGGAACCCAACTTTTTTAAGCTAAATAATGGATTTTGCTTAGTAAAATAATATTTTGAACATACTTGCAGCAGACGGTTTTTAAGCTGTAATTGGCTGAAAATTATTATTATGACCAGAGGATGGACTAACGTTCTCCCTGAACGTATGAATAAATTAAAGCACTTCTTGAATTTTCAGTTCTTTTTTCATCTGATGAGTGTAAATAGAAACCACTTGTCGCACCTCACTGGCATTGGCTTGCTCTTCTGAGGGCAGGTCCACAATTACCCGGATAGATTTGAAAATGGAGCTTTGCTTTACTTATTCAGCTAGGCTACTTCTTCAATATTAAGCGGTATGTAACACTGCTTCTTGAACATCATGCCGTTTGTTATAAAAAGATTCTTCGTCTATGTAGTGCCAGCACTCGGCAAAGTCCACGGCGTTGCTAGTGGCTGTATTTGATTAAGTACAAGGTCTCATTGACTAGCAACCTTTTTACATACCTACCGCAAAGCCGATCTAAATGCTAGAATTGTAAGCCCTGTCCACACCGCTATGAGCACATGCAGTGCCCTACTCTTAGTCGAACAGTTGTATGGGTTCTTTTATATACATCACTCCTGTACAATGTGCGTGGTGTGTGGACAGGGGCGGATACAGGCTGGTATTTGGGGGGGGGGGGGGGGGGGGAGGGTGCCCCATAATGAAATGACGTAATGTATAAATAACTTAAGGGAAAAAGTGATTGTCTGAGCCCAGGGGGGTGCCCCCTTCATCCCCCAACTGGATCTGCCCCTGGTGGAGAGACGAGTCCTCCGGTTTAACATCCTTATCGTGAAGAAGACGTGAAATTCTAACTATTTGCACATGTCGATTTACAAAGGCATCACCTTCTTCGCAATTATTTTAAGACCCTGACTATTGGTCTGGCCGAGACGCAAATCCCACACCTCCCGCACGATAGCCCAGCACTTGTCCGACTATAATGTGATGCAGGCTATACTGAAACGGGTGTCGTAGTATGTACCCCATATATGGTCATAGACCAAACTTGATTGCATAATCGTACGGCTCGCGAGAGCATGATGTAGTAGGATTTCTAGTTGCTTGAATAAATAGATGAAAGAACCCCTAAACTTTGACAACGGGTATTAAATACTTCACACATCATGTATAAACATTTTTGTGCTGAATTCCAGCAAAACAAAAGTCTTATAGCATGTGCAGCCACTTTGCTGCTTAGCTTGTGCCATACAGCATTTTAAAAGCATATCAATCACTTGTGCTAAACAAAAATTGAAATGAACAATCAGAAAATATCCATCTTGGCTTAGTTTATTCTTTGTCTATCTTTTGAAAAACGCTTAGTGATTTATATTTTCACTCCTCTAGTGAATCGAAATTCCTTCAGATTTTTTTTCGGAAAATCTCCGCCCCTTTAAACTTTCAGTTTTGAGATGCGGGTTCCCATGTTTCTTAACTTCAACGTATTTGGTTAGAAATGGAAAATATCTGTACAGAAATCCTATTCTATCACAATGTAATGGAAATATTTCTATTATTTCATATTTGACAAAATTTAACAGCTTGGTCAATTTTTTTCCAGTTGTGGGGTCCCTGTGGTGAGATGATGAAATCTTTAATTGTTCAACCGATGGGATTTTTTGGGATTTTTAGTATGTTGTTTAGGACATCTATAGATGATTAAGATGATAATTAAAATATACTATTTATAATCTATAAGCATTTTTAAAAAGATGAGTTTTTAAATTTTTATTAAATGAATTTAAAGTCAAACTGTTTTTGACCATAACTTTTTAGGTTAAAACGAGGCTTGCACAGTAACATTTTTGATTGAAAACGTAAAGCACGACCAGGAGTGTATTGCTAGAGAAGATCACTTAAATACGATGGAGCAATACCATGAAGGATTTTAAATGTTATAAGTAGGATCTTGACCTTGACTGGCTCTATATATGCAATTTGTAGCCAGTGTAGCTCGATTAGTAATAGAGTGACGTGGTCATATTTACGCGCCATGAAGACGAGGCGAGCAGCAGTGTTTTGAATTAGTTCTAGTCGTCCAATGAGATTGTCAGGCAGTCCAAATAATAAAGAGTTACAGTAGTCTAACCTTGATGTAACTAACGCATGTATAAGTCGAACCGTCGAGTCATACAGTTCAGAAAAGTATATATAGCATGCATTTTTGCAGGTATTGGTTACATGCTGGACGAGTGACATTGACTTGTCGAAAGAAACTCCAATATTCTTGGCTGAAGCGTTGACGATGTCACTTTCGATACAGATTTGTCCAAAGAAGGTCTTGGACGACGTAAAGAAGAAAGTACTATAATAATTCAGATTTTTCACCATTTAGTTTGAACTTGTTGTTAACCATCCACTGGTTTATTTCACAAACGCAAGAGCGTTATTCACTCTAAGTGATTGTCTTAATAACATATTCAGTATAAATTAGCATATAAAAGACACGTAACGGTATTGAAGCAAAATAGGGGCTGATATTTAGACTTAATTATAGCCCACAAATAATTCTCCAATCACATCTCCGTATTTTAGTCACATGGCGTTGCGTTGATGGGCACGGATGAATCCAAGAAGTGTATAATATATACTTAAGCCAATCAGAATGCTTTTAGTATATATATACATGTAGTATTTATAGTTCGCAGTGCCAGTGATATCGAAGGACTGATCATCGTTATAAGGTAAGAGATCTTTAATCACACGCTAACACATTAAAAGCCAGACAATTTCAAGACTTTTAAGTCGTGAATAAAGCTAACATACACCTAATTGCAAGAACGTTGTCCTAACTTTTGTAATTTAGTGGTATAGAAACTAATTAAAAGACAAGAAGATTACTCAAGCTCAAACTACTCAAACTACTTATGTTCTTTTCTCATGTGACAACGTTCTTGCAATTAGGTGTATCTAGATTTTGTATTTATGACATTATGTAAATGAAAATTAAAGTAGTAATTTTAATTTATTAGTTCGTTTCGTGAGCCAGAAAAATATATTTACATTCATAAGAAATGAACTATTAGCACCCTTATTTATATAGGAGACAGTCTTATAGAATAGCAATGCTAAAAAGAGGGGGACGTGGGGGATTGCGGTGTCAATGAATATTTCTTGCGGTGTTGCGGTGAAAACATTCTCAACTGCGGTGTTGCGGTGATGTAAATGCCTTCGGTGTGCGGTGTTTGCTTTTCCAAAGCTGCAGTGTGCGGTGAATTTTAAAGCTGTGTTGTTCGTAGTGTTTGGTGAGAGTTATTGTGATGTAATCAATTTTTTTGCGCCGGGTGTTGATCGTGAATTTAACATGCCTACACGAATAACTGAATACAAGGTAATATTCTAACGGCTTGCACTATAACGAGATACAAAGATACAAAGATACAATTAAAGATACAAATATACAAAGATACAAAGATACAAGCATATCAGATTTCAAAGCTGAAATACGATCTATGTCACGGCATTCAGGCATTTGCAATGTCTTGACGTTCTGTTTGACGTTTTGTATCTTTGTACCTCGTTATAGTGCAAGCCGGAAAACTCTTTGTCAAGACAGAAGTTCTGTTTAATTTTTATTACTTATTTTCGTTTGTTGATTTCTTTATTTTCGTAACATTTTGATATCCTTTGATTGTCCAGAGCTGTAATCAGTCAGAGTAACTAACCGTAAAAACCAGACGTGAGGGAAATGTTTAGACAAATAACAAGTTAAGCACTTATCCTCACTGATCTTGCAGAACATCTTTGACCCTGTCTATTGCGGTATCATGCGACATTCTTTGCATCATCGTTGAAAAAAAACAATATCTTTGCCAGAAGTATGTTACATCGCTAGTTTTGTAAAATCATGTACTGCAAGGAACAATTATTCACTTTTATTAAGCTTAAAGTGAACAGAAGTTATCTTTTTTTAAATATTAATAGTTGTTCAACAAGACAATTCCTGGCTTATTCCTGGCCTTATATAAGCTAGTTCTGGCCTTGCATTAGAAATCCAGAAGTCATGCTACTTATACTTATACTCCTCATTTGCGGGCGGTAGATCGTCATCAAAGAAAAAGACATCGATCATGCCCAGCGTTAAGTTTGATCTCACCGACTTCGGTCTTCATTGCTTGTGACTTCGTTTAATAGTACACCGCATGGATCGTATTTCAGCTTTGAAATCTGATATGCTTGTATCTTTGTATCTGTATCTTTGTATCTTTGTATCTTTGTATCTTTGTATCTCGTTATAGTGCAAGCTTATTTTAACTTATGAGCAACAGGAATTTTTGGCTTGCACTATAACGAGATACAAAGATACAAAGATACAAGCATATCAGATTTCAAAGCTGAAATACGATCTATGTCACGGCATTCAGGCATTTGCAATGTCTTGACGTTCTGTTTGACGTTTTGTATCTTTGTATCTCGTTATAGTGCAAGCCGAAAAACTCTTTGTCAAGACAGAAGTGCTGTTTATTCTTTATTACTTATTTTCATTTGTTGATTTCTTTATTTTCGTAACATTTTGATATCCTTTGATTATCGATCCAGAGCTGTAATCAGTCAGAGTAACTAACCGTAAAAAACAGACGGAGGGAAATTTTTATACAATAACAAAGCACTTATCCTCACTGATCTTACAGAACATCGTTTGACCCTGTCTATTGTTGCGGTATCACGAGACATTCTTTGGGGTTTCGTCATCTTTGAAAAAACAATATCTTTGAAGTATGTTACATCGCTAGTTTTGTAAAATCATGTACTGCAAGGAACAATTATTCACTTTTATTAAGCTTAAAGTGAACAGAAGTTATCTTTTTTTTGAATATTAATAGTTGTTATTAATTGTCTTGTCATTAGTCTCCCTCGCAGCCGTTTTTAGCTTTTTGTGGTAGAGAAAAGAAGCATTGCGTGGGGGAGACTAGTCAATTGCTGTTTTGCGTAGGCTTGCACTATAATGAGATACAAAAATACATATAGACGTTGTCGAACTCAGATTATGCCCTGTATGTAGCTAATATGTCGGCTCTGTTAGCCCATGGTTCGACAACAACAGCAACAATAATACAAAATAAACTATATAAGTGTAAAAGTGGATCGATATAACTCAATGTCCATTCCCAGGTAATAACGATCCCGGCAGCCAGTGTCAACTCGGTAAATTACAGTTCAACAAGACAATTCCTGGCTTATATATTCCTGGCCTTATATAAGCTAGTTTCAAAACCCTTTGGTGCTGGAGAACTGGAGGAACTAAGGGTTATGTAAGCTAGTTTCGACCAGTTCCCCAATCAGCATAAAATAGCACTATTCATATTAGTGTTGTACGCTTTTAATGTTTGTACCAGTTGATAACAATTAGTTCACATCACTTATGAAAATTCATATTCATGATTCATATTCATCAATCATAAACATGATTAGATTATGCTAACTGGAGTTACTGACTTAAAAGTTGAAAGTGTTATGGAAAATGTGCTCGTGCAGATGAAGAAAACTGAACAACTTTTCCTCGACATAGAAAAGAAGGATTAACGTTTTGTCATTCCGACATGCATGAAAGTTTGTCAAACAATATTAATTGCTTGCTCATTGGACGAGCATAATCACGCCACGTTCCATTCCGATTAGCCTTTTGTGTATGTTACGTATCGCAAAAACGTATTTTTGCTGCATTAGAGTGATTTTCATTAACCCGTGAAACATACTTTAGCGTAATATGCTTTATCATATGACCCGTATTTTGCCCGGCGCGCGCTCTTAAGAAAACCTTCGGAAAAAAGTCACGTGATGGGGTCCGTACGGCTTTTTTCACCTGGTCCGTACAAACACGTACGGACCAGCTACTCGAAACAACAAAACAAAAATGGCGCGCGCTGGGCAAAATACGGGTCATATGATAAAAAACTTATTGACTGAGTTAGGTCGGGCCGTACGGGAAAATATTTGGCTCTTGGTCATTTGTACGGACCTCGCTGCGCTCGTTCCGTACGTCATGACCGCGAACCAAATATTTTCCCGTACGGCCCTCCCACTCAGTCAATAAGTACTTATTATTACACTTTAACTTTAAATTTGTGTTTCATAATCATTATTTTGTTCAATAGAACTAATACACATTAATGCACTTTATTACTCTTTCCCTATTACACTTTGTTTCACGGGTTAATGAAAACCACTCTACTTTGTACTTTAATGATAAATCAAGTAAAACATAGATAAATAAAGTCAGTCCATTTCCACATCCTATTTTCTAAAACAGGACGTTGAAAAGCTGATTCAGTTTTGCGTACTTGATGTTTGCATGTTATTACGATCCATTGCGGATAAAAGCTATTTAATAATATATATTTTATAATTTATTATTGCTATAAACTATAGTTTGATTTCAAAATCGATATAATAAAGTGATAATTGAACTTTGTGTCGTGCAGTTTTGGTCTGATATCAAACTTGCGATTACAAATCACACTTCTGCTACGCGGTCGTGTGATTATTTATTATTCATTAATATTACTGCGTTGATTAGCTGGCATGCCTGATTGAATACAGATCAATAAAGCCGATACCGAGAAGGATTATGGGAAGCGGTATTCTTTAGAAACGTTGTTGCTGAATAATCTCGTCAAGCTACAATCAAGTGCAAAATTACCTTTTTTACAAAAATAATTTAAACTGCGTCCCCGGCCCCTCTCCCCCGAATAAAAGTTTTAACTTTTATTAAAATTGGCTTTTTGGAATATGAAGTGTCCCAATGAGCAAAACCGATCAACATTGCTTTGGTGGAATGGGTTTTCCAAAGATATTTTCTGTACTTTCAGGACTACTGTTCAAACTTACGTCAGTAATTAACAGTTAAGTCAACAATTTTTACGGTGTTACAAATTTCATTATATTACTACCATTAGCTATTATTCACTGGTATTTACTGATCCAGAGGTGGAGTATTGTTTTAGTATAGACACAAAAGAAATTATTTCAAAAAGTAAAAATAAGCAGCTTTTTTGAAGAAAAACTGTTTATTTCTTTTTAAAAAAAACGCGTAACGTTGCTAGTAGGTGATTATCGAGAAATAGTGTGCATTTCTCGACCAATCATAGCTCACACTTTTCTATAATCACTTTTGTATTTCTACTTATTAGTTTTATTGGATTTTTATGTTATTCCAGGTGTGGTTAGGATGGCGTCCGCAGCAGTGCAACGTGATGTAGTAGTAATTGGCGCTGGTTGGTCTGGTCTAGTTGCATGCAAGTGCATGCTAGAATATGGTCTTTCTGTTGTTGTTCTGGAAAAACGAGATACCATTGGAGGTCTCTGGTGCTATTCTGACGATCCTGACATCTTATCAGTCATGAAAACATCACAATGTACTTCTTCCTCTTGTCTTACGGAAATGTCAGACTTTCCGATGTCTGATGAGATGGGCGAGTTTCCCAATCATGATCAGATTTTTAAGTACCTCAACGACTACTGTGATAATTTCAATCTTCGTCCAAGCATTCGTCTTAATTGCGGCGTTCACAAAACTGAGAAAAGCGACGGCAAGTGGGAGGTCATACTAGAAGATGGCGCCAAGTACATTAGCAAATACCTGGTACTGTGCACAGGAGTCCATCACAAAGCCAATCGTGAACTAGAATCGACTATATTTAGCGAATACACTGGCGAGATATTACATTCCCAAGTCCTGAAGTCCTTTGTTCCAGCCCACAAAGACAAGACGGTGTTAGTTGTTGGAGGTGGTGAGACAGCAGCTGATATAGTAGAGACATGGCACGAGGGAGGAGCCAATCAGATCATCTGGAGTATCCCACGTGGCCAGCATTTTTTCAGAAAGTATTCCAAGATAGTTCCTTATCGTCCTGCTCAGGCTTTGGACAAGGCATTATCTAGAGTTATCAAAACTCTAGCACCCTATACCAAGGGAAAACCAGGTATGATAAAAAAAACATGTGCTTCAGATCTAAATACTTTAACAACAACAGAAATCAATATGTGAGCAGAGGTTTGTGCTAAAATATTTAGTGTAGGGGTAGTGAAACTGATTGTTCAGTTGAATACCGCCGAATATACAACGGCTTTCAAGCATTCTGATTGGCTGTATTTTATATTCAATCAATCATTGCGACAATCAATTTATTAAAGTCATAACGTGGGATAAGGTCGCCCTTACATCCGAGCCAGAGGCTCATGTAAAAACGTATGACAATTATATAAATATATTGAACTATACATATAAAAAATATAAACATGAAAATATAAATAGTATCTTTCACATGTGAAAGATATGATATGAAGATATCGTTTTCAGATGCAATTCGTTTTGCATAAAGGTTTTTAATAACGAGTCAATGAAGTTTTATTTCTCTTGACATTTCATCGATATCTATATAATAAACAGAACATTACATGGTCGCTTGGAGATACGAATTTTATATTCGAGTGTTAAATATAGATCTCTCACGAGTGAGCGCAGCGAGAAATCCTGGTATTTCATCGATATCTATATAATAAAGTTTTATAGTATTATTTTTCCTTATTTTCTCTCCTCTATTTATATCAAATTAATAAGTAATATATCTTAAGCTAAATAAATCCTAATATCCTATGAAAAACAGTAATTACATTTATAAAATTCTAAAATTATAATAATTAATGAGCAATTGACAAAAGAATTCACGTCCGTGACGGAGGTTGTAAATCTCATACAGATTTCGTCCTGATTTGCATAAGTTTCAACTTGAATTTTCTCGCCCAGATTTACATTTATCTTGACAATTTTAGTAAAATATGAAAGAACTAACGTTGGACTTTCATAAGTTCTATACAATATTCGCGTCCGATCTGTATCCGATATACAACGGCTCGTCTTCGACTCGCCGTTGTATATCGGATACAGATCGGCCGCTCATATTGTATATATTACTTACAGCTATATCTTAAATTGCTAAAATCGTATGCCAATACATAATGTATGCAAATATATAATGTGGGATAACAGATTATAGTATTCACCTGTAGGTCTGTCGTGGGCTTGTTTCTGGACTACCGCTGGTTCGTTACTGGCCTATCAAGGGCACGGCATCCCTGAATGGAAGAATGATGCACATCGTTTTCATTTCTTTATCAACAAAAATGGTCATGTACTGGATTTAGTGGACTACGAGCATGTTATTCCTAAAGGTATCGTATAAAATAACTATTTGAAATCAAGTATTTTGATTGGTTGAGACGCGTGCTTTATGAGAGCACATAGCACGCACGTTTGCATGTTGATCAATTTGTATTTTATAAAAGAAATAAAAAACTTGCTTTCTGTGCTGTATGCAGTTATAAACCACTTGGGGATTGTCAGAACTCTCGAGAAGTGTTGAGGAGCACTCAGCTTCGCGTCGTGCTTCTCTTAACACTTTTCTCGTGTTCTGACAAGCCCGCGTGCTTTATAACTGCACACAGCACGCGCGCGCGTTTTCTATTTCTTCAGTATCTGATCTATATATAGAGCAGATTTCGTATGACTATGAAAAGCTCACGGGACGAACGCGGTCAAAGCACGGCAAGGCAAGTCTATTGTTGTGTTGCAATCTCAACCTGTTAAAAAAAGAAATCTCGCGCGCTAATCAAAGTCTGTTGTTACTTCTCACCTACAACACCATATATGGTAATGGCATTGTTTTCAAGATTGCATACGGTATTTCTGACACGTTCTAGATACATCACGGTCGCGGCAAGGCACGCACACGGCACTGAACTTTTCACAGTACGTCATATTACGAAATCTGCTCTATCTACCGTACACCGCAAAATACTACGAATTCAGTGAACTACCTTAGAAATTATACAGTAATGCCATTAACACCAAATGCACGTATTGTAGAGATTCTTTGATTTTTAGTTTATTTTAGTTTCGATCAGCAATTGAAATTTCAACTCAATTATAACTGAATAGGGAGTAACAGTGAACATGGAATAATAATTATGAAATCCATTTTCACTATTGATACTAGTATCAAGGTTTTAGAGAGATCATTTCACGTGGCATTTCAATTAATATTGGGTGTTGTTATATGAAAGCAAGTTGTCCCTGCTAGCCGGGGTTGCTCTATTGCTTTGTGTTCCCCGGGAATAGTAAACAATATAGTAATTATCCCGGCTAGCAAGGACAACTGGCTTCATGTCCTATCTGGTGGACAATGCTAACGATATTGACAGTATAGGAAGAAACAGACCTCAGTGAAGACAAGTAGCTGATTTATGATTTATTTCTAACTTTAAAGGAGCAATAAACGAAGTCAAAGGTAAAACTGTGGTGTTTTCCGATGGAAGTCAGGTCGATATCGATGTAGTTATCCAGTGCACTGGTTACGAGAAAGAGTTTCCATTCATACCATCCAAGTACCAGGTACCAATGAGAAATCAATACAAATTCATCTTCAACGTAGATGACCCCTCAATTGCATTCGTCGGATACGTTCGGCCCATCGTCGGCTCAATTCCGTTCATTGCCGAAGCTCAAGCGATATATGCAGCCCGTGTCTTTAGTGGCGTAGTCCAGTTGCCAGAGAATGGTGATATTGTCAATCAAACGAACCAAGATAAAGAGTTCTGGTCGAACTACTTTAAAGATAGCTCACAACGAATTGACACGTTGGTGGAAATGTATACCTATATAGATGACATCGGGAGAAAAGCTGGAATTTTGTGTGATCATCTGGATCTACTGAAAACCAGCCCACGTGAATGGCTGACAGCCGTATTCAGTCCAGCAAATACAGCCGAATTTCGAATCTCCAATGCGAAACACAGACCGAAAGCTATAGCTCACATGAGAAAAAGAGGAGAAGAGTACTTAATTAGTCCTTTGCAGTACATCGTGATCCTGTTTCTCAGGTTTGTCTGGTTTGACTGGTGGCTATCTCACTTAAGTAAAATCAAGTATGTGTTCCAGACAAACCGGTTATGCAAAAGAATTCAAAAGTGGCGAGTAGTGAGATTCCTGGATTGGATCTGGACAACTCCTAAAAGATTGCTGTTTGATAACAAGTCTAGACCGTGCAAGATAAAACTAAAGAACTGTTAATGATCTATTGTTAGTTATAGGCATGCATTGACGTCCATCGTATATAAACTTATATATTTTACTTGTATGAAAAGAACATTGAAACGCTAATCTGTGACTGTGATTGTGATTGTGATTATGATTGTGACTGTAATTGTTATTGTGATTGTTATTGTGATTATGATTGTGACCAGTGTGATTGTGATTGTGATTATGATTATGACTGTGATTGTTATTGTGATTATGATTGTGACCAGTGTGATTGTGATTGTGATTATGATTATGACCGTTATTGTTATTGTTATTATGATTGTGACCAGTGTGATTGTGATTGTGATTAGTATTGTGACTGTGATTGTTATTGTGATTATGATTGTGACCAGTGTGATTGTGACTGTGATTGTTATTGTGATTATGATTGTGACCAGTGTGATTGTGATGCGATTGCGATTGCGATTGTGTCTGTGATTGTGATATATTGTGTTTGTAATTTTGCTAGTGATTGCTTTGATGATTGCGATTATATAATTATGTTTGCGATTGTGAGTTGTGAATGTGATTGTGATTGCAATTATGATTGCGATTGCCTGCGTTTGTGATTGTGATATATTGTGATTGTGTTTTTGCTTGCGATTGTTTTGATGATTGCGATTATAATTATGATTACGATTGCGATTATGATTATGAAGGTGCCTTGACTGTGACTGTGATTGACTGGAAGATCTTGTAATAAAATTTTGTCTTACACTTTAGTAGGTTCAAATATAGTATAGCAATGTTTTCTTCGCTGTAAAACTACTGAGTAGTTTCTTCTATTTCTACTCAGACTGAGTGCATCCATAGCTACTTCTGCAAAACGACAGAACAGTGGTTATTACTCAAACGACTGAGTATCTTGTGGTAATTGCTCATAAACTTACCAAATCGATCAATCAACCAGTACAAAAGCGAATGATATGTACACCAAATTCAAAAATCGTTGTCGCAGCCGAAGCTACAGTCTACACTCTAAAGCCTGCAAAGGATGTCGATTATACGGGACATCATTTGCGATTTATTACACGTTTTTTAAAGAAATATTGATATTTATATCTTCCACAACATAACTTGTTATGATCATATAACACAAGCACGTACAACCAAAATATGCTATGAATAAATCGATAAAAAGAGAAGAAATACCGACATCCTTTGCAGGCTTCAGAGTGTGGACTGTGGCTTTGTTTGTGACAACGATTATTGAAATAGGTGTATAACCATTTTGAAAACACTGAATGGGTTTAGTTTAGAAACCCCTACTGTCTTCTATGTATTGCTGTATTAATTTAGAGAGACGTGATGGTCTAGTGGTCAGTGGATCGGATTCTGGGCCTACTGGTCTGGGTTCGATTCCCGGACCGGGCGATTGCGTTGTGTCCTTGGGCAAGACACTTTACTCTCTATGTGCCTCGTCTTCTCGGATCCTGTTGTGCTATGTTCGCAAAGAGTAGGGGATTGTCTCACGGTACAACACTAGTCAGACCTCGGAGGCATTAACTAACAACACTCATGATTGTAAACTGCTGGTTTTCAGCAGTCCGATAAGTCCTCCATATACACACAAGTAGATTGTAAAGCGCTATGAACTATTTTAGAGATATAGCGCTATATAAATGAGGCATATTATTATTATTATAATTATAATTTGTAAATAAAGACAAACGCGAGAATACAACGTTCCGACATCATCTAGATGTCATTATCAAGTGGTTTAATGAAAAAATGTATAAAGTACGTATTTATATGTACGCACATGAATAAATTACAATTGTAAAGAATACAAAAACATAGATAACAATAGATGGAAAATACAAAGAATAAATTGTACAAATAATTTCGCTCTGATCGAATCAGATTGAACGTTCAGGCTTGGTGATTTGTCCCTAATATACAACATTTTATAAATTAAGCAATCCATTTTTGATGAACACTTCTTTAAAATAGTGAAGCATTCAGCCGGGACAGCTGTTGTAAGACCATGATCCTGATATCGATGTTTGCCGATAGTTGAGTACTTGTGCTCAACAATACGTTGGTGCAGATGTCGCGCCGTGTACCCAACATAGCTCGCATCGCACTAGCCACATCTAAATTGGTAAACCAGGAGTTGTTGGTTGTCGACCAGTGGCGGTTTAGGTTCACGTAGCTTGAGAACATCTTGTAGTTTACAGCTAACGAAGACAGGCTGTAGATCTGTATCTAGCTTTCTGTTCAGTTGAGAAAGTTGTCGCGTTTGTCTTTATTCTCAATTTCATAACAAAGTCTAAACTTATTATAATTTGTACCCAAGTGTAATGTACTGGTCATGATCGCAATCTTTTTGTTAAAAAATTGTTGTACATGATAATCATGTTTTATCATATCGTGTTTATAAGTAATCAAAAATAAATATAATGAACTTTTGTGTTATCATCTGTTATGTTATATCACAACGTACACCTTGTGGTCTTTCGACTGTAGGAGTGGCCGGAATAGGATTTTTGCAACAACAGGTCACGTGACCCTACCCCTCTTAGATCAAACAGCTGTGTCAAAATGAACATCTGAAATGAAAAGAGCACCTCAACATTAGTAAGAAAGCGAAATATCAGCTCATCAAATGTAAAACTAATATGGAGGTGCTCTTTTCATTTCTGATGTTCATTTTGACACAGCTGCTCGATTTAAAAGGGAAAGGGTCACGTGACCTGCTGTTGCAAAAGGCCTATTATTGACTACTGTAGGACCTCATTTTCTAGACTGCAAAACAATAAATGAGTCGAAGATTAAGCTAAAGAAAACACAAGTAGGGAATACAGTCCCGGGGAACTCCCTTTGGTGGTGTAGGGTGATCCTTTGTATCTTCGATGGGGTGTTGAACGGTGGTCGGGTACTGAACCAACTAAGGTCGGCGGTTAAATAACCCACTAAACTCCAAGTGTTACGTTTGACAAAAACAAAAGGTGGCGAAGCCGCAATGCCGACTCAGTGCCGAACAATAGTTCTCATTATGTTAAAACTTTCCTCTTCGCACTCGACAGAGAAGTAGTATCCTCCACGGCCGTTCTAGTGAGCAAAACAGGCATTCTTCTGGAGTTTTTTTTTTTTTTTTGGGGGGGGGGGGGGGGGGGTGAAGGGGGATGAAGGGGGGCGAGGGAGGGACGGGGTTTTGGAACGAGCAACACAGCGGTCTAACGACCACGCATGCGCGAAAAAAACAACAAGTAAAATGATCCAGCACACAAATCCAACATTCGTACGAACTCTATAAAAAACGATATGGAGTAGACGACTTTCATAGCTTTATCTCATAATATAAACAAAAGTATAAACTAATGGTAGCTTCACAATATAACAAAGGTTATGTACACGAAACTTCAAGCTTATATATTCAGGGAAGTTCTTAAATCGACTTCAAACACTGTTGTCCACAATTCGTAATGTAAATTTTGCCACGTTGTAGTTTGACCGCTGTGTTGTAACTTGCGAGAAATGCAACCGAGTACAGAAGTTAAATTTCCCACAGAAGTTCAAAAAAACTCCACAAGAACCCCCGCAGGGGGGGGGGGGGGGGGCGGGGGTGGTACTCCGCTAGGATTTGGGTAGGGGTGTTCCGCTGGGATCCTAAAACGGTTACCCTGTTTATGACAGTTTAGGATCCTGTTTATGCCGCGAAAACGTGCTGAATTTCCCGAAAGACGAAAGACCACGCTGCTCATCACACTACCTAAGTAATATGCCTGAATATGACAAAAAAAAACTAAGGGAATTGGGAAATGGGGTAAAAATATACCCTGTTCATGACAGAAACCTCAAAAAACCATACCCTGTTTATGACAGAAAGCTCGAAAACCCATACCCTGTTTAGCGGATCATCCCCGTATAGTAAATATATGGGAGTACCCCCATATATTTTGGCACTTCAAATTTGTGAGCATTTGTTTTTACATGAGTTTACTTAATATTCATGTTAATGCAATGTTGAGTATTTGTACTGCTGACTTCATAGAAAGGGTTATTTTGACACAATAAATATATAACGAGCTTCTTTCTTCTTTGATAAGCAAATTACTATATTAGCTGATGTCACACAAATGCTAATCTAAAGTGAATTGGAACAAATAGCCTATATCTAAATAATGATTGAATTCTATCTATATCTAATTTCCAAATAATTTCAGTTTTCCAGTAAACGATCAAACAGATTTCGAGATTTCAGTTCTTTGATGATCAGCCATGCTACAGGAAGCTAGCTCAGCAGTACTTACATCACCAACACTGATCTCTCTTGAGGGTGTAAAGGTCTGTGGCATAGACCGAATGCCAATAGGGAACTTTAGATTTGACAACGAGTACGAGTTTGAGTACGAGTACGAGTTTTAAAATTGGCCTTGTGTGTTTTGTTGATACTGAATTACATTCCACTTCTTGTTTTTATTCATTTGCACCACCAGAAAGAGCAAGCAGAAATAAGCATTTTTAGGAAAGTTTAATTGCTATAGATATAATTCAAGTGAAGCTATTTGGAATAAAAAATACAGAGATTTGTGTGTGTTTAGTGAACTGTTCCCTTGCTGTGGTGCAATTGTATTCTGTGGTTCACTCTTATCTGACCGCCTAACAGGTCAAAACCACTTGGAACGATGACATGTGCTGTACTACCATCTTTAGCTGATTCCAATACTATGATATCATCTTCTGTTGCAACTATGATATTTTCACCATCATGTGCAAGACCAGTTACTTTATATCTGAAATCCCGGTTTTCATTACCAATCATGCAATGTGTTATGTATTCAATGGTAAAGCTTGTTTCACCATCAGATAAAAATTCAATATCCAAACAATAAAAGCCATCTGCTGGTCCAAATTGTTCAACATCAAAATCATCAAAACATAAAGTATAGTTTACTTTGAACAACACAAAAAAGCCTCCCCGCAATTGGAGTTTAAATCCAGAAAAATACTCTATCATGCAACAATTAAAAATGATATCATTTTCTGGGCTACGAGCCATTATGCAAAAGAAGGAGAAATTTAAATCAGAATCATCAAGCACAGATTGATAAGAAATCAAATTTTATGTTAAATTATTTCATGTTTAATTAGAAATGCTATCTGTTCAAATATACATTTAATTATATAATATCTTGATCGATCCACTGGTAGAAAATGCTTTCATAGGCATAAAGGATTAGAAGGATTTTGATGAGAATATAGCCAGTTGAATATAGTCAGTTGCCACAAGTTGAAGTAAAATCACAGTCGTTATTTACGGGTCACGCGAAGAATTCTAAGAAATCTAGCTACGACAACAGCTAGTTCTTGGTGATAAAATTTTCTTACCCTGTATTCAGGTGGTTGATATTAGCAATGTTCCGTTATATTTATTTTTCGACCGTTATTTTTGAACTTCCGGTCCATCGCATTGTTTTCTCTAACTTTTTTTTTTGGTTTTAATTAAATTTTTCACGTGGTTTCAGGTGGTTCCGACTTTTAGTGGCAACAATAAGTGCTCCCATCGACACTCCACGTGCAGTATCGTATTCCGCTCGAGGTTCATCGAGGTTGCAACTGTGTTTTACTTCTCCTAAGGACCAAGTTCTAAAACAGGATAAGTTTCTTGCCACTACAAGCTTTGGTTAACCCTGTAGTACTGTTTAGTTTGCTGGTTATCTGTTCAGTCAACTTTAAACTCGAGGTATTTCCATTTAGGCTGTATTTCCTTCGTTTGGTTGCCCCTACTTGTCGACGCTATACTTACACGTGTCTCGTTGTTTCTTCAATGTTCTGTCCGTTAATGCACTAGTCAATTGAAACCCCCGCCCCCCGACCCCCGGGAAATACCGGGGAATTTAACGTTTGGGTAGTGTTAAAATCAGACATTTCCCCTGGTAGTCGGGGGAACATTCACTGTTAAAGCCCCCGCTATTGTGGCCCCGCTATTTTGGTCTAGTAGTAAATAAAAAAACAAACACATTTCACTCCAACTGCAATTTCCTGTGCCACGCATAGCTAATCTTTGTGTGTTCCATTCTGATTCACAAATATTTAATGTCCAATATTTTCAGGGGCGTCAGTTGGGTTTCATAATGTCATTTTAAGTATAAAATGAACAATGCTTGTAAATATTGCTTAATGAATAGTGGTTTTATTTGCACTTTTGACAAAGCCATTTTCCCTAAGGGGCAGCTCTGAGGCCCACACAGGAGAGATGATACCACATTATATCACACTCTTTGCTGTCACAGCAATCCAAACGGCTGCATGATTACAGAGGCAAAATTTCTCAGGATCATCTACAAACAAAATTAACCAAAACAAATTAATGTAAGATATATCAATAATGGCAAAATATCATGGATAAAATCTTCAACATTCGTGATTTGTTTTCATTAAAAGTACGCGTGTTGACTCACCTTTCGTTTTTCCATTCTAGCAAAGGATCGGAATATTAATATCATCCACACCTATAGAATACCGATGTTAGAATACCAATGCTTTCTGGGTATTTTCCAAGATGGCCGACCTCTAGTTTCCAGGCCCTTACATATTCAAACGAGCGTTAAAATCCCCGCTCGCTGCCCCGCTGCGAAGACAATTAGTTAAAATCCCGACCCCCCGGTGCAATATTGCTGTAAAAGCACGTTAAAAACGCGTCACGTCCCCGTTCAGTGCCCCGCTAGTCCCGGGGGTCGGGGGGCGGGGGTTTCAATTGACTAGTGCATAATATAGGCTGCAGTGATATTTTTGGTTCGTATCTGGTTTCTCAACTGATGTATACGGTATGTCATCATTTTTTTAAACTGTAGCTTGTTCCTAATTTGATTTATTTTTATCTATTTATTTGACTTTGTATCTCGCCATGTGCTCGGTAGGCTCAGATTTCAGCCGTTGGGGTTTCGTGCGCCCGCGATACTCTCCCCACTAACGGCTGGGCGCATCGGCTTCGAAACGTGTCGCGCATGTCCGTGACGTAATTATGCTAATAGCATAAAAAAACGGAAACGGAAATAAAATTTGTTGAAATGTAAGCTAATGTAAATAAACTTTCCAACGGCCTGATTATCAAAAAGTCTTTTATTAAAATTTGAATTCGAATTCAATTCGAAACAACTCTTAGCAAAACCTGCATATCATTTAGCAATTCCATCGGGTATGTTATTTGTCATAAGAACGATCGAGACAAATCAGCGCAAAAGCTATTTCAATGGTAAACGTTTTGTTTATTCCAAGTATATAGTCCATTTTTATAGGATTTTGAGAATAATCAAACAATAAAGAAGAAAATTACAGCTAGAGTCGTTTCGATACACATTGTTGACTCGTTAAGAGAGCCGCTTGAGTATATGTTACAACCGCGCATAATAAACCAGTTTTAATTTTGAAAGTAAACATTTTGGATTTAAATGTAGTTATTCTAAGAATATAGCTGTGTATTTAAGGTTTATCGAGAAAAAAATCAAGCAATAAAGACGATGATTACAGCTAGAGTCGTTTCGATACACATTAGTCACATTGTTGACTCGTTTATAGAGCCGCTTGAATATATGTTACAACCGCGAATAATAAACCAGTTTTAATTTTGAAAGTAAACATTTTGGATTTAAGTGTAGTTATTCTAAGAATATAGCTGTGTATTTTAGGTTTATTGGGGAAAAAAAATCAAGTAATAAAGACGATAATTACGAGTTTCGATACAAATGACAACTTACAATCACCGCCGTAATTTAAAATGAAAACTTCGTAGTTGTTTAGCATATTACTGATTCGCCATCCTCTTCTTGGCCTATCAAGGCAGTCTTAATGTCTTTGGATGTTAAGAAGTTCTCTTGGTCTCTCATGTCAGAGAGAAACCAGAGGTAAAATAACCAAAACAATGGATCCGCTCGACCCTTCCATGGTCGAAAACAAGCGGCGCTGTTTGGAAAATCAATGATTTTCCTGAGCCAGTCAGTAGATAAACAAAAACATATTTGCCTTTTACTTATTCCTTCGTTGAATATCCTTAGATTTCTCGAAACCAAACGATTTCAAAGCATTTGAACAAGCACTTTCGAAGTCACTCTTATCCGCCATAATGTTCACGATGAATTTTAATTTATTAATATTATGCCCCTCGATTTTCGAGGGGCAAATCGCTGATTGGCTGAGAAAAACAATGCCAAGCCGATGCGCCCAGCCGTTAGTGGGGAGAGTATCGCGGGCGCACGAAACCCCAACGGCTGAAATCTGAGCCTATGTGCTCGGTCGCCCTATTAAATATACTTGTTTTGGTTTTATTTTTTCGCATTTGATTTCTTTATCGTTTTTTAACTAGTAGTATCTATTTATTTTCTATAAAGTTGTTTGTTGTATATTTTTGGTTCGTTTGACTTTGGTTTTTAGCTTCATGTAAATTTCTTTTTTAGTTCGGGTCGTCTTTTGTCTAACACAATACAAGGGTTTTCCGATTTAGCGACTCTGGTACTAATAGAGTACATACACTAAAAGTGTGCAATACTTTGTACTATTTACCACTAAATAGTGTTGATTAAACAATAGAGAACAAAAGAATTTGCATAATTTAGCAGTATTTAGTGGTAGTTATGTTGCACACTTTTAGTGTTTGTACTCTAGTACCAGATACTAATTAGCATACATACATGTTTACCGTTATTAGAATTTCTAGGAGTTGCATGTGTTCAAAATATTACATCAGTTCTGAGTAAGAATAAAAAATAAAACAATATTGCAGAAATAATGACAAATTAACACTGGTACTATCATCTGGCACTATTAGTGCCATATCTGCCTTTGTGCCGGTAACTCGGAAAATCCTAATACGGTATTAACTGTCAGATCTTGATTAAGACCCTTTGTCGGTTATTCATATAATCTAAGAGTCTAAGAGGGTCCACAATAGGGGTTCTCAATCCCGCCATCCCGCTCATTTTTGCCGGCAATCCCGCCATCCCGCACGTTTTAATGTCACAATCCCGATCCCGCAATTTTTTCTAAGTTAATTATTAATTAAATATTAAAACGTTGAAAAGTTTTTTATTGAGAACAAAGAATGCTGCAGTCCCGTATCCCGCAGCAAATTAATGTTATATCCCGAAACCCGGCACCTAAAAAACACGAAATCCCGATCCCGCTTGGAATTCAGAATCCCGCATCCCGCCTTCAAAAAAAGGCTTATCCCGCATCCCGCCAAACCTATTGTGGACCCTCGTCTAAGAGTCTAAGAGTCGTGACTGATTAACCAATTGTTTGACAAAATGTGCATATAATTACTATGATAAAAGCTATCGATTATTCAGCGTAATTTTCTGCTATTTTTTTATCAGCGACAAGTCTGCACTTTTGAATATAGAAACCAGAATTTTACGTCTGCAACGTGACACGTACCGTGACAGCTGTTTGCAAACGTCTCTGGTTAATCAGGATACGAAGCCACAAGCTCCCGGGTCAACTGAGAACATTTTTTAAAAGCGTTTACTTCCAAAATGAAGCCCTCATCGAACGACAACCATCATGAATATATTCCCCTCGGGAATGTGGTTGAATCTGTTGAATTCAGGGAAAGAGACGGCAAAAAGAGCTACTGGTTCAGCAAAGCAAAAGTCATAACATTCATTATAATTTTCATCTTGGTTGTTACTGTCATTGTCTTGGCTTATTATGTTTGGTATTTCTATCCCAAAGAAAAAGGTATTTTAACTAGCTCTAAATAGTGCCAAATATTTCATTAATCATTCCTTCAAACATTATTTGATTAATGCTGAAACTATAAAGTAAGTAAATTATGTTGAATTAGGAAATAATAGATGCAAACAACTTCAAAGTTACTAAAAATGTCAGGTCATTGATAGCCTGCTGTGCAGACTCTTTTATTCGCCAACAAGTAGAGTCTGCTGAACTGAATTGAACTGAACTTTCACGCGGTGAAAATTAATATTTCATTTTTGCTATAAAAAAAAAACACAAAAAAACGTTTTCATTAGCGAGAACAGTAGAACGGTTTTGAAGCCAAATAACCAGACAGACAGACAGACAGACAGACGGACGGACGGACGGACGGACGGACAGGCATAGAGTATATATAAAAATCGAAATTTTGAATATTGACATTTCTTGGTATCTTTTACGATAAAAATGGCTAAAAATTGTATCTTGTCACGCCCTTTTTGAAAAGGGGTGTTGGGGCGGAGAACCTTAATGCCCTCGTGATACGCACACGGGAGAAAACAACTCATCAAACAAAATTTAATCCATGCCCGGACCAGGACTTGCACAAGATTCCGAAATTACATTGATGACATTTTGTGCATTATGCGGTTCTGTGTGTCTATTAAAAATTCCTAATTCTTTTTCATACCACAGAAAAATCTTCAAAACCTTCACAGAATGTCACAATATCAACGACTTTAGAAACGCCGACAGTCCAACCGACGACTGCAGGGACGGAACGCTGGTGGAACCCACGGCTTCCGACAAATGTTATTCCTAAACACTATGACCTATTTTTGAACATCGTGGTCGATCTACCAACTTACGAAGGTGGTGTTGAGATTGAGGTTGATGTTAAAGAGGCCACCGATTTGATCATTTTGCATGAGATGGTTTTAAGTATGCAGCAAGTAAACATCATCAGTAAACATACAAAAGGTACGTTCAGTGATATTTGGATTAAAAACTGATTGGCATGGATATATAGAGGGGTTTCATGGCATCCATATTTGTGGTCAAAACAATGGAGCTCTTCTCTGAAGAGAACTGAAAACCTTTGTCATTCAAAAACTTTCTTTTGTACTTGCCCACAAACATGTCTGCCATCTTATAATTAACCAACCAGCAGCTTTTCCATTTAAAGTTTTAGCTTCCAGTACATAATCTTTTGTTGTGATAATTCTTTGTACTTCTATATTCACTGTATAACTGGTCAATGATTGTAATCTTTCATTACTGACGACGTGTCTTCGGGGGGACTCCCTTGAAAAATGGATAGGGGTGCTCGACGGACCTTTTAGGGTCAGTTTTCGAACATAAGATTATACATATATACATCAATTTTAAATTTAAAAATGTTAAATGTGGTCGTACCTTTAAGGGTCTGAAATCAGTATCTCAGTTAATTTATGCGTAATTTATAGGGTCATTTTCAAAACCGTCCGTCGTGCACCCCTATCCATTTTTATACATTCAAAATATGTACTCTTCACTGAAAATCCTCATCAAGTTTCTGCTAAACAGATCACTAGTGAATTTATAGATGAACAAATAATTTCATTGATGAGTTCAGATACAAAAATAGGTGATTTAATAAATACGTATAGACGTTTAAGTAAATGAAGAAATGTTTTTTTTTCTTTCTTTTAGATATTATCCCGATAAAGAACCACTTCTCGTTCAGAAAGTACAACTATTACGTTATTCAAATGGAAGAGAGTTTGAAGCCAGGACTTTACGTTATACATATGTCATTTGTCGCAGACTTCATGTCGTGGGCATACGGCTTGTATAAAGAAACGTACACTCGTCCAAGTGGGGACATAGTGTAAGTTTATATATGTAGATGCATGGGGAGGGGTATCAAGGGAGGTGTGGAAGGTTTAGTTGTTGGGTTTTATTTGTTGTACTGATTGATACTTGTGGGGGCTGTATATTGGCTGTTCTAGCGGTAGTGGAAGTGGTAGTGGAAGTGGTAGTGGTAGTGGTAGTGGTAGTGGCAGTGGCAGTGGCAGTGGCAGTGGCAGTGGCAGTGGCAGTGGCAGTGGCAGTGGCAGTGGCAGTGGCAGTGGCAGTGGCAGTGGCAGTGGCAGTGGCAGTGGCAGTGGCAGTGGCAGTGGCAGTGGCAGTGGCAGTGGCAGTGGCAGTGGCAGTGGCAGTGGCAGTGGCAGTGGCAGTAGTAGTAGTAGTAGTAGTAGTAGTAGTAGTAGTAGTAGTAGTAGTAGTAGTAGTAGTAGTAGTAGTAGTAGTAGTAGTGGTAGTAGTAGTAGTAGTAGTAGTAGTGGTGGTTGTGTTAGAGATAGCGGTTTTGGTTCAATTATGGTAGGGATAGTGGTAGTGATATTATCCTAAAGTCATTCCTCTATTCTCAACCAGGAACTTTACTGCGACACAGTTTGAAGATCACGGGGCTCGAAGGGCGTTTCCCTGTTTTGATGAGCCCGCAATGAAAGCAACCTTCAACGTCACCATAGCTCACCGTCCTGACTACGTTGCCCTTAGCAACATGCCAATCTACAAGACAAAGACAATGGGTCGTCAGAAAGTTGATTACTTCATGCAAAGTGTCCTGATGCCAACGTACCTTCTAGCGTTTGTTGTGGGTGACTTTATCTCTGTAGAAGCTATCAGTAAGAATAACATCACGGTAAGCACTGATCATGAAGAATGGAGAAGTATTATCAGTAATATATACTTTGTTGTCTCTGGCTGTAAAAATCTTTTATACATCATGCTAAAATGATGATTTTTGCGGGAGGAAAACCGGATAAAACGAAGAAAAACCTAGCTCGTGTCATTTGACAGAACTACATATTATAAACAATCAGCTCAAATATAATCCATAGATGCCCGAACCGGGACAACAGCAGTGAGCTGAGAGGCACGTGGTAAACCAATACAACACCCATGCCAACAATCCCACCCATGACAACCATTCCACCCATGCCAACCACCCCACCCATGCCAACCACCCCACCCATGACAACCATGACAACCATGACAACCATCCAAACCATCACAAGCATTCCATCCATGACAACCATCCAACCCATGACAACCATACAAACCATGACAACCATGACAACCATGCCAACCATCCAAACCATCACAAGCATCCCACCCATGACAAGCATCCCACCCATGACAACCATCCAACCCATGACAACCATCCCACCCATGACAACCATCCCAACCATGCCAACCATCCAGACCATCACAAGCATCCCACCCATGACAACCATCCAACCCATGACAACCATCCCACCCATGAAAACCATCCAACCCATGACAACCATCCTACCCATGACAACCATCCAACCCATGACAACCATCCCACCCATGACAACCATCCCAACCATGCCAACCATACAAACCATCACAAGCATCCCACCCATGACAAGCATCCAACCCATGACAACCATCCCACCCATGACAACCATCCAACCCATGACAACTATCCCACCCATGACAACCATCCAACCCATGACAACCATCCCACCCATGACAACCATTCCACCCATGACAACCATTCCACCCATTCCAACCATTCCACCCATCCCACCCATCCCACCCATGACAACCATTGCCATCGTTGTTGAAAATGGTTTTATTTGTTGGTATTTAGATGAGATATTTCAGCCGACCATCTTCTGTGTCGAATCTAAACTACTCTGTGAGCATTGGTGGACGATTGATGACGTACTTAGAAGAGCTATTTGATGTCAAGTATCCGCTTCCTAAAGAAGGTAAAGAGTCGAAGTCGAGGTTATTATTTTCCGATATCCATCAAGCCTAAAGCGAGTCACTATTTTAGTATGAATTCACAGATGATTGTTTTTGAAAAAGTGAAAATAACCAGCAACTTTCAAAGGAAGATATTAATTTCTTATTTCTAAAGGCGCGCACGCGACTTAATTTCTTTTGTCATTTTCAAATCTATACCAGGATCTATACTATGAAATGGATAACGCGCGCGCGTTGTGCATTTATAAAGCACTTGGGGATTGTCAGAACATTCGAGAAGTGTTCCTCCGCTTTGCGTCGTGCCTTTCTTGACATTTCTCTCGTGTTCTAACAACCCCGCGAGCTTTAAAACTTCTCACGTGATTTGACAATCCCCAAGTGTTTATACTTCGCGTTTCTGTATAAACGTCCTGTTTCTGATTTCAATTGTTTTATGATTGTTTTATATATCCTAGTGAGTCTAAAAATTGATAATACATAAAGATTAAATATATCTTTCTTTCTCAATGTAATTACGGTAATTAATTAAGGTAATATCATTTATCGTCCTAGATATGGCTGGTATACCACTGAACCTTCACTATGCAGGAATGGAGAACTGGGGACTAATTCTATATCGGGAGGAATGCCTAGTATGGGATCCAAGACATTCAACGGAGAGTGCAAAACTTATGGTTACCCAGGTTATGGCGCACGAACTTGTTCATATGGTATGAACTTATATACACTTAAAGTGCATATGCCATGAAATTTTTTTTGGTCATTTCTAGAAGTATGATAGGTGCTGAACACGACTCCGATATCGAAATCACGATAAAAAGAACCAAGAACCATTTTTGTACATGTATGGTGGTATAGGGTAAGCATTGCAAACAAAATCCCGTCACAAGGTCTAGTCATATGCTCATTTGGTCGCGCTCCGAAGGCTTTTTTCAAAGCATAAAGAATGATTAATGAAGACTATTTGTAAGCGCTATTTTTGTTTTGAAATAGTGCTATATGCCTTGAAAAATGACAGTGTGCTTAGACCTTGTGACGTCATTTTGTTTGCAACGCTTGTCCTATACCACCATACAAAAATGGTTCTTGGTTCTTTTTATCGATTTTGATATCGGAGTCGTGTTCAGCACCTATTGTACTTCTAGAAATGACCACAAAAAATTTCATGTCATATGCACTTAAAATCTTTTTCACGGCTTGAGCATCAAGCTAAGACCAAAATGTATGCTTGTTTTGCGCTGTATTGAAATGTACTGGTAATGTATTCTCACAGTTGATATCACACACCTATTTCAAAAATCGTTGTCGCAGCCGATGCTACAGTCCACACTCTGAAGCCTGCAAAGGTTGTCGGTAATATGAGCATAATTTGTGATTTATATAACACGTTTTTTTAAAGAAATATCAGTGTTGCATCAACTACGACTGTAACAGTCTTATGGTCATATAACACAAACATGTCCATCCAAAATATGCTATGCCGTGAATTGATAAGAAAGACGAAATACCGGCATCCCTTGCAGGGTTCAGTTAGTGGACTGTAGCTTTGGCTGCGACAACGATTTTTGAAATAGGAGACAAACCTCTCGCGGACAGAATTTCGTTCGATCGAATTTCAACTCGCTTCCTCGGATCGTTTTTGCGTAAAAGTAGGGACTGTTTTGCAGTCATATATCAGCCTTGCATATCTACTTTATTTTATTATATGGCTACGATAGTACGCGCGCTCTGATTGGCTGATTTCCGGACTGATATTTTCCCATCTCAGACCGTTACCATGACAACGGTCCAAATTTCGTATTTTTTTCAGACCGGGAAATTAAAAACAACTTGTAAAGTATTGATATAAATATTTTGTTAAAGTTTTGCCTTTTCATACCTGCAAGTGTTTTTTAGCTATGCAGTTTATTAAGTGTGTGTGGTCTTTTTTGTACGGACCTCAATGCGCTCGGTCCGTACTGTCAAGACCTCGGTCTCATATTTCCCCGTACGGACCTCACGCTCGGTTAATAATCTTTTAGTAATTTGTGTTTTGTAGTGGTTTGGTAACATTGTGACGCTGAATTGGTGGAACGATATTTGGCTAAACGAAGGCTTTGCAATGTTTTTTGAATATCGTGCATTATCGTTTGTTGATCCTGACTGGAAGAACGTAAGTTGATACTTATTCATATACAGCTATTTCAAACATGGTTGACATTCTGCATTCCAAGATCGAAATGCATATTATTGGTATTGTACCGTTATACCTAATTACTATACATAGCAATGTACACATTTCACAGCAAATAAATCACTAAGAAAAACAAATGATTTACAACTAACAATTGTTCTGCACTCCGTACGTAAATAAAAAATATATTTGTTTGCCCCCAGCCCACACCGTCCTGCACATTCCTCCTCTACTAAGGCCCTCGATCGCCATGACACATTAGCAAGGGTGGATTCCGGGGTGAACTAGTTAACTAGTCACTCCTCTTTTGAACTGCAAATTAATACGAATAACCGATAAGATAAGAATTAAATAAGACATTGTGATGCATTTCGATAACCCCCTAGCCTGCGTTACATCTGTTTTTTTACCTGTAATAAAAAAACGGATGTAACGCAGTTATTACCGGTAAAAAACCGGATGTAACGCAGTTATTACAGGTAAAAAACCGGATGTAACGCAGTTATTACAGGTAAAAAAACCGGATGTAACGCAGTTATTACAGGTAAAAAAACGGATGTAACGCAGTTATTACAGGTAAAAAAAAAAACGGTTGTAACGCAGGCTATAACCCCGCTTGATCCGCCATTGAATAGACTTCAAGGATATTTTTGGATGAAGAATCATCTAGTCTGTTTTGTTTATAGCAAGGTATGGAGATGCTTGAGATGGAGAAAGCGATGTCGGTGGACATTAAGCCTAATTCGAAACCAGTCTCCCAGGATGAACATCGGACAATAGGAACTAGTAGTCTGAATAGTACAATTTATTATTCAAAGGTATGTAATATATACAATATGAGCGGCCGATCTGTACGGGATATACAATGGCGAGACCAAGACAAATATTGTCTAGTACTTATGAAAGTATAACGCGTTAGTTGTTTCATATATTTTATTAAAATTGTCAAGATATAAAAGTAAATCTGGTCGAGGAAATTTAAGTCAAAACTTGTGCAAATCAGGACGGTTTTGTATCTAAAATACAACCTTCGTCACGGACGTGATTTCTTTTGTAAAATTGTCATTAATTATTCAAGAAGTGACATTATGAACTTTCATGAGGAGAGGATGCACGAAAAGGATTTTGGGAAGGAGATAGGGAGATACCAAACCCTAGCCTTTTTCGATATCGTTAGTGCTTTGAGATTCTTTCTTTCCGATATCGATTTGTAATTGTGAAAAAATTGAGCATAGGCTAAAAACCGATCAATTGCTTGGTGGGATGTGGGAAGGTTCGTTTGGATGGATGAAAATATAACCTACAATGTGACATGATGATTTTATGTTTTAGGGAATGTGCATTATAAGGATGCTTGTCAGCTTCCTTGAGGAAAAAACCTTTATGGACGGATTGAAGGTATTGCTGAAATTGCCATTGCCATTGCCATTGCCATTGCCATTGCCATTGCCATTGCCATTGCCATTGCCATTGCCATTGCCATTGCCATTGCCATTGCCATTGCCATTGCCATTGCCATTGCCATTGCCATTGCCATTGCCATTGCCATTGCCATTGCCATTGCCATTGCCATTGCCATTGCCATTGCCATTGCCATTGCCATTGCCATTGCCATTGCCATTGCCATTGCCATTGCCATTGCCATTGCCATAGCCATTGCCATTGCCATCACCATCAACACGACTGATCACCGGCCATAATAATTACAATTATAATTCCCATTGTTATTGCTATTGAATATTAAAAGATAATATTTTCATGCTTATCAGATCTATCTTAAAAGACATGCCTATTCCAACGTGGTGACAGACGATTTGTGGAAAGTGCTACACGAGGTGTGTAATATTTTTAGCTACAAACCATTTAAAAAATCGTACCTTTTATCAGGGACTGTGCAATAATTATCTGTGTGTGGGGGGGGGGGGGGGGGGAGGGGGAGGGGGGAAGGAGAGGGGTTGGTTGGGTGTCGAATAATAAGTTTTATATAGCCAAATATTAGGTAAGACCCCCTTTTCAAACAAATTTTGGTTTGAACTCCCCCTTTTATAAATTATGTCCGACAATACAATAAGTAATATAACAAATAAACTTTACACAGGCAAGTTGTTCAAGTGGACAGTGCATGGACATCAAGCAAATCATGGACCCTTGGACTCTACAGACTGGGTTCCCTTTGGTAACCTTTAAGAAAAAGAACGCTACGCACTACACAGTTAGCCAGACTCAATTGAAATTACCGAACAAAACTTATAAGAATTCAAAGTTTGGGTAAGTCTGCTGATAGATAGTGTTCTATGATAGCAACCAATCAAACCCTCAACCAACCAACCCACCAAATCACACTGAACAGTCAGACAACTATCCATACATACAATCAACCAACTAGCAAATCAAACAACAATCAGACAACTATCCATACAACCAACAAACAAACCAACTCCAGGTGATTTCGCACGCGCACTTCCGGTGAGTGTAAACCAATCAGAAGCATTTCTGTCGCATCGCCAACAGTTCCAAGATTGCATTGTTTGAGAGAGCTAACCGTATGTTAACCCTCTATAAATACATCCTTAAAATAAATTTACATTAAAAAGTTGTATGTTACTTGGACAATAAAACTTCACTGCTGCTCTATCATGGATAAAAAAGAATAAAAACAAAACGCAAATGCCTAAAAGTAACCGAAGTTGTTTTTGTCTCGAGGCGCCATTTTGGAACTACATGTATTCGTTTTGACAAACAATCCTTTGTGCGCTTCGAAGCGAGATCACCTGGACCAATCAACCATCAACCAACCAGCAAATCACACAACATACTTAGCCAACTATCCATATGCAACCTGCAACCAACCAACCAACCAACCAACCGACCGATCGAATTCGACAAATCATAGAACATGCTAAAAAGTCAGTCAATCAGCGAACCATCCAGACAAGGTGTCAGGCATCGTCCTGGTTATTGATTCAGCCAAACACATCACAAAACATGCACTGCCATGGATAGACTTTCTTTTGATGAAAATAAAGTTCATAAACTAATATTTGATTACTTTTCCTTCTCGCTGTTCCGTAGCTATTCTTGGGTCATTCCTTTTTCTTACGTTATCAAGGACAAAGGAACTAAGTTCATATGGATGAATATGACTTCAGGTAAAGAACACAACTAGGAAAACAATTAGCTTGTAAAGAGATTTGCCTCTAAAAAGGATTGCACCGAAACGTTTACCAACCTCCATCAGTCAAATTTCCCTTGAAGGAGCGTTTTTAATTTGATTTACTTTTACTGTAGCTACAATAGAATGGGACGGTAAAGATGGATTAAAGCAAACACCGACCATAATGGATATTACGTGACCGAATATGACCAAAGTAACTGGTTAGCTTTGGCTGACCAACTCAAGCAGAATCATACGGTATTTGTACATGACGATCATTATTGTGAATATTATCATAATCATCATTTTCATCACCATCACCATCACCACCACCATCATCATCACCGACCATTACCATCGCCACCATGATCATAATCGTCGTCATCATTATTACCATTATCATCATCATAGCCATCTTCACCATTACCAAAATCATTGATTGACACATCATTATCGTCATCGTTCATTATATCATTATCATCATTATTAAATTATCACCACCATCATCATAATTATCATCATAATCATAACCAATTATACCATCAATGTCATCACCATCATGGTCTTCATAACCCTCATCATCATCATCATAATCACCGTAATTACATCACCTTCATCATCATTATCACAACCACCATTACCATCACCACCATCATCATGAATATTATCATCATCAATGTCATCATCATCATGGTCATCATCATCATGGTCATCATCATCATAACCATCATCAATATCATTATCATGAATGTCATCATCATCATGGTCATCATTACCCTCATCATCATCATAATCACCGTAATTACCATCACCTTCAGTCATCATTATCACAACCACTATTACCATCACCACCATCATCATGAATATCATTATCATCAATGTCATCATCATCATGGTCATCATTACCAATACCATAATCATCGCCGTAATCATCATCTTTATCATTATACATCCAATCTAACATATCTTCTTAACCCTGCATAGGTATTCAGTCTTTCAGACAGAGCAGGTTTAATATTAGATTTATATCAGTTAGGGTAAGTGCAAATCGTCTGCTAGCAATCAAACTCACTACCTCTACATTAAAATTTGTAATTTTTTGTATGTTTGTTGATATAAAGAGATAAAGTTAGTTACTCGACCAGCTTCACGGTAGTTGAGTACATGGTGAACGAAACTGAATACGTCCCTTGGAAGACCTCGACATTAAATACTTTTCATATATCACTCCTCACATGTTGATTTTTGTTTCTTTGTTTATAGAGATAAAGTTAGTTACTCGACTAGCTTCACTGTACTTGAGTACATGGTGAACGAGACTGAATATGTCCCTTGGAAATTGTTTTTCGATGAAGTGAAAAGTTTGTTTAGAAAACTGCCCAAGACAAGTGCAGCTCATAAATATCTGTTGGTAAGTGACATATACATTAGCTTCAAGCGTTCACTTTTGTTTTATTAACTCTTTCTCTAAAATTCGAAGGAGGGAAGGTGAACTATTTTCCATGGCGTTTTTCGCCCATTTATTTAGACATTTCTTCCCGGCCCAAGTGGTAGGGGTGATCGGCGTACCTTTTAGGGTAAAAATCAGTTACGTAACATGATTACGTAAGAGTCATTTTTACTCTCAGTTTTGTAAGTTGCTTTGTTGGGGTAGAAATCGACAAGGGGTTGTGTGCCAGAAGATTTCAGGATATATTTTTCTTTCTAAACTGAATGTAACTTTCTTGTTCAAAATGAAATTGAAATTAATATTATCAGTTTTAATGTTTACAATGTTTGTATCTGTTATAGAAATACCTTGTTTTTCTTGGTAAAAAGCAATATAATCGTCTTGGATTTCATGACACTGGCACAGCAGTTGATAAGTATGTTATGTATTATTGCTTTTTCTTGCTTTGTCAAGTTACTTCTAGGTTGACTAAGAGGCTGTTTATATGAAGGCAAGTTGTCCTTGCTATAGCCGGGATAACTCTATTGTTTTGAGTCCCCCGGGGAACACAAAACAAAAGAGTTATCCCGGCTAGCAGGGACAACTCGCTTTCATATAAACAGCCCCTAAGCTGTTGATTTTGTCGGGTTTTTTTTCGCTCGTTGGCAGGGATAAGATACCAAGCTCATTACTTGTGACCTCACTTCCTTGTTTCGACTTCTCTTCTTTCCGTGTAGCTTTAAGTAGCTTTAAATACCTATAAAACGGAGCACTGATGGAGAGAGGGAAGTAAAATGAGCGCACCGTCGGCCTCAGGTCCATCTGTCTATGGACTGTCACGAGCTACCGAAGGTTACGTACTTTACTTTTTATTACTTTCCTTTTTTTATAGTGAGGACACTCGAACCGCGAACACTTTTTTAGGTTATAATCAATTTTTTGAACATTCTACTGCTTTAAAACCCTAAAAAAATGGATGAATTTAGCTCAACTACACTGAGTGTTAATAAAAAATCTTATTTCTAATGTATTTGCACAAGGGATGTGGGTTAAAAAAAGTAACATAATAACTCACAACTGAATTATTCACGGTTAGAACTCAAGCGTCTTCATTGTAGGCTGCTAACTGATTTATCTAGTTTAGAGCGTATTTTTTTATGGCTGTTCATTGGTCAATTTGCTGGCTGGCTGGCTGGCTGGCTGGCTGGTTTCAAAAATCTGTTGTTTCTTGTTACAGGGTTGCTCGTGAAAACTTTCTAAACTTGTTTTGCAAAGCCAATGATAAAACGTGTACAACGAAAGCGAAACAGATGTTTAAAGCATGGATGAAAGATCCCACGAAAAACACGTAAGTATATGAAGGAGATTTTATTTCAGACGATGAGCAACTATGTGATCTGCTGTGAAAACAATTATTATTATCATATAGCATTTCTACTTGTCAACCCTTTTAAAATAGGTGTATTTATATTCCAGCATCCCTTCTAACCTTCGTAAGGTTGTTTTCTACTACGGTGTTGCTCTTGGAGGCGTAGACGAATGGGATTTTCTATATCGTCAGTTAAAAACAGCTAAAAATGAAGAATACGTGAACATGATACTGTATGGCTTGGCTGGGTCAAGAGAACCTTGGATTATTGAAAGGTAAAATCAGCAAAATCATCATGAACGAACAAACAAACGACGGAGTGGACTCAGTGACTGACTGGCTGACTGGCTGACTGGCTGACTGCATGCTAACTGGCTGACTGGTTGATATGTTCCTAAAATTTGTAATTAATATTTTTACTCACGAGTCATTATATATTGTTTCATTACAAGATATTTGTCGTATCTAATGGATCCTACGAAGCTTAAGAAACACCAGAGTACCGTGTTTAAATACATTTGCGAGTCTAACCCATATGGTAACGATATCGCATGGGGGTTTGCACGTACGCGTGCAAACTGGCGAGGGTATGTACAGTCAATGTAATTAACTTTGTCCACCCAAAAATATTTTAACACTATAAAAGAAATGACCAATGAAATGACATAAGTTCACTATAAATACTAGATATTAATAGCATTGATTGTGAACACATATATATTCTTTGAAATTTTAACTGCTGAATACAAAAATAAAATAAAATCACGTCCCAAAACAGGATGATGATAAAAGTACATTTGAAAAAACGTTTCAGCATTTGATTAACATGTCAATTTGTTTTTTAGAAATAAGTGGGGACTATCTTCTTTAGTGCTTGATGAAATTGTCAAACAATTTAACACAGAGTACAGAATGAAACAGGTTTGTAATTTACCCGGGAGGGGAGGGATTACCCGCGGGAGGGGGGATTCAGGGGTAAATAAACCGGGTATGCTCGTCGGGAGTATTCAAAACCCGCGAAGGCGCGACTTGGATAATACCGCACCAAAAAAAAAAAAATGAAATTCGGAAAAAAGCGCGGGAAACGATGGGATTTTTCTTCTTTCGAAATCCTATAAGATACCAAAATATGTCGAAGTTCTCAGTTTAAATTTAAAATATCCTATAAGAGATACGACGTGAAGACCCAAAACCTTTACCAGAAATTACCTGAGATTATAACATGATTATTCAGGCCCTGGCATGCATGCACACGTATGCGGACATTTTTAAAAACAGAGAGTTATTTTTTTCCTTCGTATTTAAAGATATCTGCGACCACGCATAGCGTTTTCGAAGCGTATATATTTGCCCGTCCACACGTATACACGAAAATTAACAATTCGAAAACCAGCTTCCATACAATTCATTAGGCGCACGCATGGTTGGATTGCAGCTCTGACGTCATCGTATTCAAAAAGTTCCGTTTTCGCTGTCCACGCGTATACGATAAACCTCAGTTTTCTAAAATCTCCAGCCCGGATAGCGTCTTTGAAAACCTCCGTTTATAGTGACCGAAAACGCCGTGTAAGTGTGGACTGAAGGGGAAAATGGAGTAAAAAACCCCAGATATTTTCAAAAATATCCAGATACGTGTGGAGAGCCGGGGCTTCAATGTTAGCGGCCGCCTTACCCGGGGGGTACTCCCTTTGTCCAAGTGGTAGGGGTGATCGGCGGAGGTTTTGGAAACGACCCCTAAAAGGTACGCACAGATAGAAATAACTGTTATAGCCTTGTTGATTTCAACCCCTAAAAGGTACAGCTGTGCGATGTTCTTGCCAGCCAAGCTTACTTTTAGCAACAAAGCAGAGTAAAAATGACCCTTACAGGTACGGTATCATGTTGTGTAACTGATTTTTGAGCCAGGACCCTAAAAGGTACGCACAGGAAATATTTTTTAACCCTAAAAGGTACGCCGATCACCCCTACCACTTGGACAAAGGGAGTACATCCTCCTTTAAACCACTAGTATGAAGAAAAAAGTGAATACGATTTTGTATTTATTCATCAATTTTCCTTTTTGGCAGGTTCAATTTATGCGACAGAACACAGAAAACATAAAGAAACGCATTAAATGGCTTAAAGAAAACGAACAAAAGATAGAACAAGCACTTGAAGCATTACTAGTCAAAAACAATGTTCTGTTAGGGAGTTGAATTTAGCTATGTGTGAAAATTAATGCATTTTAGGATATTTAATCTAGCAAATGTGCACTTTAAACTTAGCCTGTTGTGAATATTGCAGTTTATGTGTGATCATGACGAAGCCTTATATGATATGGGCAGTCGTCATAAGTGCTATTTATTGCTGAACTAGGAGGCTAAACAATTCTACTTTGGGCTTCCTGTGTTCGTTCCCAAAGCATCATGGGGGACTATACGCGACACGACAGATAGATAGATACATAGATACATAGATTGGCTAAAAAGGTAAACCTAGAGTCGGGCCTGCTAGCCCGACTAATAATATAGACTGTGTTATAATCTGAGGCCTGATTTGTGCCGGGAGACAATCCCCTAGTTGCTCTTTTCGATAAATATAAACCTAATCTTAAAAATTAAGCACCACCACCAGAAAGAGCAAGCAGAAATAAGTATTTTTTAGAAAGTTCAACTGCTATAAATATAATTCAAGTGAAGCTATTTGCAATCAAAATGACATAGATTTGTATGTGTTCAGTGAACTGTTTCCTTGCTAGCCTCGTTGTGGTGTTTTCCCCACTTGAAATTCTCATAACTTCTCAAGAATTTAATGTTTTTGTCTAACAATTCTTAGCTTAAGTTTTTTGATGTTGTTCTTATCTATAATTTTAATATAGTGGTCAATTAAAATATGAATTAACAAAATATGATAATGAAGTGGTGGACATTTGGCATAATTTTTCGGTCTATATGCTCACAGTCTAATATCCAAAGAACAGACCTCTACTTGTGTAAAAGATAGTTTTTCACAGGGTTTGGTAAGGGTAACTTGGTGATTTTTTCCTTGCTTTCTTTGAGAAGACTATTGATGACATGGCGGCAAAGTGCTTGAAGTGTGTCGTATTGCTTGTATTCGTAAACCTTGATCACATCGCTACCATCACACACCATCAATTGTTTTCTGTGGTTCACTCTTATCTGACCACCTGAATGTACAAAACCACTTGGAACGATGACATGTGCTGTGCTTTCATTTTTAGCTGATTCCAATAATATGATATCAATTAGTCTTGTTGCAACTATGATATTTTCACCATCATGTGCAAGACCAGTTACATTATCTCTTAAATCCCGCTTTTCATTACCAATCATGCAATGTGTTATGTGTTCAACAGTAGAGCTTGTTCCACCATCAGATAAAAATTCAATATTCAAACAATAGAAGCCATGCTCTCTATCATGACGATCATCAAAACATAAAGTATAATTTAACTTTGCACAACACATCAAAGTATGCCCGCGCAAAAAATATAGCTCTCTCTCATTGACAACCTTTGTGTTTAAATCCAGAAAATACTCTGTCATGCAAGAATTCAAAATGATGCCATTTTCTGGGCTATGAGCCACTTAGGCAAATGCCCAAGAAATTTTAATCAGATTTATCATCAATTACTTCCATAATGTTTTTACCAGAATCAATTGAATACAGTTTTCTCTCTATTTTTGCTTCGTGCCTGCAGAGAATGTTTTTGGGAAACTTTCAGCCCCCTTCCCTACCCTTAAAAGTAAAATGGTTGTCCACTAAACACGCCAGATAACCTTTTGATCTTCGTTTCTCATTTTCATCTGCAAGTAGTAATAGCTCAGCAATGTTAAGGCATGGCTCCCAAACAGGTCTCAAAAATAATTGAAAAATCCATATTCGTCATTGCTTTCAAGGTACATCAACCAAACTTGGGCAGAAGTAATAGTTTAATGATATGAGTAATTTACATATTTATGTTGCCATGGAAACTAAGTCACGTGATCACACGGCCGCCATTTTGAATTTTTAGCGAAAAAATATTTAACAAACTAGAAACACAGTGAAAATGCGCATGTATCTTCAAATTGCCAATATCTCTTTATATCTAATTAGAAAAAATGGATTTTGGTTTTAAGAAATTAAATATTTAAAAAAAAGTTTTTTTGAAAAACGTAAAAATATTCTAAAAAGTGTACTAAAAATATTTTCCACTTTTTCTAATTGGATCCATATGTACATTCCCAATATACATATTTTCACGTATTTTCATGAAGTTTGAATATATCTAAATATTTTTTCAAAAGCTTTCTTTAAAAAATTCAAGATGGCGTCCATGTGATCACGTGACTTCGTTTCCATGGCAACAGATATCTGAAAAGTACTCGCATTTGTGAACTGTTACTTCTGAGTAAGTTTAATTGGCATTGCTTGAAACTAATGAGAGATATGAATTTTTAATCGATTGCATAACATTTTATGAAATGAGCCATGCCTTAACTGATCTGAGAGGTTTGACAGTTAAAGGATTTATTATCAAATAACCAATAATTGGCTAATTATAATAATCATAACAATCGCCATTACTATAATTAATCAGCCATTGCAGAAACTCATAAGAGGTTGAAACATATACAACACTATATACCCTATGCAAAAAGAGCAAGGGACTGGGAACGAGCAACAAGAAACACCATGAACAATAAATTATTTCAATAATATTTTTCACTTACAAGAAAGAGCATGTCTAAATTAGTAATTTTGTAGAGTTCTGTTGACATACATTGAATCATTCCAGAGTTATCAGCATTTAAAATGTACCAAAAACACGAAAGCGAGGTTCTAAAGGCCCAAGTGCAAATTTTAAGCCAAATCTAAATTAAAAAAGTTGTAACTTTTGATCAGTTTATGTTAGTACATTGAAATTTTGGAATATCATTAATTTTGATGTGCTCTTTCTAAGAAAAGCAATGGTGTCTTCTAATACTGATTAAGTAAGGAATTGCCTTTTTGCTTAGGGTGTATACTCATGCAATAGGTACGGCGGTATCAAACTGATAGGAAATGATAGACCAAATACTTGATGGCCGGGGAGACTTGAAGTTATATTTCTTAATATCATTTTGAAAGTTCTGAAGCAAGAGGATTTCAATAACTATGTTGAAACATTTCAAACAAAATGTGAATATTCTGGAGCATAGATCAAAAGGAAAGTATGGTGGTTGTACGTTACAACCTAGCCTCCTCCGCAGGTGTCTTAGTCCAGAGCTGGACCCAATTTTCGCACGCGGTCTTATTCTGGATTGAGAGAGTTGGGAAAAGTTTTTGCAACTCTTTCCAAAAGAAGAATAAGACCGCGCATGTAAAACAATCTCTTTTGCGAAAATTGGGTCCAGCTCTGGATACAGGCGTATCTCCTTCGTTTTCTTTCTTTTATTGGGCTTCCTGTCTTGAGTGACCTGGGACCAATCCCCCTTGGTCAAATGACAAAGGGATCCCAAGAGAGAGAAAGGAAACGGAAAGGGTTGCCTGCGGGGGAGGCTAGTTTCAACCCACTTGTGAGTTTGTATCAGTGGCTGCCGACCCAAAAGTTTGTACTATTTCGGCAGCCACACACACCATACTATAAATTACTTTTTTTAATATAATTGATTTACTGATGTAAATATATATTTGTACCTTTTTTTTTCATAATACCTGTCAAATATAAATTGTGTGTGAATAAATAAAAGTCTAAGTCTAAAGTCTAAGTATCCATTGCTATCTTAGACAATTATGTACAAATATTATACTAAATAAAAGCTCAGTGAAATAAAATTGCTTTAATTTACAAACTATATTCTAATAATCTGATTTCAAACCCCTTTCAAGGCAATAAATTACCTTAAATAATAAAATACCTTAAAGGTAATATTGGGCACTCCTGCACTCTAAGCCCACTCCCTCCCTAAAAGATATCAGCTTTGTCTCTAGTAGTAAAATTAGAATTTTGATATCCTAAGCATTAGCAATTATATTATTTTAACCCCTAAAAGATATGATGGGCACCCCCAAGCTTGATGTCTTTAGTAGTAAATTTATGATAATGATATCCTAAGCAGTATCAAATAGCTTATTTTAACCCCTAAAAGATATGATGGTCATCCCCAAGCTTTTCAGATGCGAGGACCCTCCTTCCCTCCCTAAAATAACAGCTATGTCTTTAGTAGTAAATTTATGATAATGATATCCTAAGTTGTAGCAAATATCTTCTTTAAACCCCTAAAAATATGATGGGCATCCCCACCCTTTGCAGATCTGAGGAACTTCTCTCCCTAAAAGACACCAGCTTTGTCTCTAGTAGTAAATTTAGAATTTTGATGTCCTAAGCATTACCAATTATCTTATTTCGACCAGTAAAAGATATGATGGGCACACCCTTCCCTTTTCAGATCTGAGGACCCCTCACTCCCTCCATAAAAGATATCAGCTTTGTCTCTAGTAATAAATTTAGAATTATGATATCCTAAGCATTAGCAATTATCTTATTTCGACCAGTAAAATATATGGTGGGCACACCCTTCCCTTTTCAGATCTGAGGACCCCTCTCTCACTCACTCCATAAAAGATACCAGCTTTGTATCTGGCAGTAAATTTAGAATTATGATATCCTAATCATTAGCAATTATCTTATTTCAACCCCTAAAATATATGATGGGCACCTCACCCTTTGCAGATACAAGGACCCTTCCCTCCCTAAAATATACCAGCTTTGTCTATAGTGATAAAGTTTTGATTTCCTAAGCTGTACCAAATAGCTTATTTTAACCCCTAAAAGTATGAGCATCCCCACCTTTTTCAGATCTGACTCCCCCTTCCTGGAGTGATAGGCTTGTGTCGTCACTGCATTTGCTCACTCACTCACTAATTCATGGCAGACGCTGCTGAGTTGCAAACCTGGAGCCAACAATCCTGACAATCAACCATGCAGTTACCTCTCTCTTGGAGGTGTTCAAGAAAGGGCAAACACGTCTGTGTGGCAAATGCTAACATAGTCTCATATCCAAAGAACAGACAAGTTTCTACTTGTATAAAAGATAGTTTTTCATAAACGGTGGCAAGGGTAACTTGGTGATTTTTTCCTTGTTTTCTTTGAGAACACTATGGATGACATGGCGGCAAAGTGCTTGAAGTGTGTTGTATTGCTTGTATTCATACACCTTGATCACATCGCTTCCATCACACACCATCAATTGCTTTCTGTGGTTCACTTTTATCTGACCACCAAAATATGTAAAACCACTTGGAACGATGACATGTGCTGTACTACCATCTTTAGCTGATTCCAATACTATGATATCAAGTCTTGTTGCAACTATGATATTTTCACCATCATGTGCAAGACCAGTTACTTTATTTCTGAAATCCCGCCTTTCATTATCAATCATGCAATATGTTATGTATTCAATGGTAGAGCTTGTTTCACCATCAGATAAAAATTCAATATTCACACAATAAAAGCCCTCAAAACGACCATCAAAACAAAAAGTATAGCTAAACTTTGAACAACACAAACTAATACCATGGTCCTTTTCATATAGATTTCTCTTATTAACAACCTTCTTGGTTTTTAGATCAAGAAAATACTCTATCATACAACTATTAAAAATGATACCATTTTCTGGGCTACGAGCCATTATGAAACTGCAGCTACTTATAACAGAATCATCAAACACTTCCATAACTTTTTCACCAGAATCAATTGAATACACAATAAAGCCATATCCATCATATCGATATGGACAATTGTATGTTACAACTATACACCGTTCTTCCAGGAATATCATATCATATGCAATTTTCCCATCCTCATAGATTTCTCTTATCAGCTTTCCTGTATCTGGGTCCCATATAACAACTGGAACTTTATCAGTGTCTCCAAAATGTGCAGCAAATAAATTCAGCTCACTGTTGTAATCAAAAGAATAACCAATGACTTTAGGAAGCTGTGTTACTTGGCCAATGGGAACTCTGATTTCTTGTATGCATTTATTATAAAGAAATCTCCTGACTACAAAACAATATACATAATTTAATTAATATATAATGAGCATGCTCATAGGCTCCATGCCGAAAGGACTGGGAACAAGCACCATGAACAATAAAATATTTCAATAATACATTAATACAAGAGCACCCTTGTGAAAAAAGCTTGGAAATTCCTAGGAATTCCTAGGAATTTCCTAGGAATTCCTAGGATTTTATTCTCATGAATTCCTAGGAATTCTTAGGAATTTAGGTGTGAATTTTCACGGTAATTGGGACATTGAATTCCAAGGAATTCCTAGGAATTCCTAGGAATTCCAAGCTTTGTTAGAATTCCTACGAATTCCTACGAATTCCAAGCTTGTACTTGCGTGCAGTAGAAATTTTATATTAGTTTGGAATTTCTGGGAATAATTGAGAATTTTATATAGTCTTTATGTATTCAAGACACAAGTTTATATCTGGTTATCAATATAGAGTATGCAGACAAGGGTGAGAACTGAAAGTTCAAGATATGATTATTTTGAGGATAGAATTAAATCATCCTACTAACTAGTAATTAATTGTCAATGATTGTATTTTGAACAGCAAGAGTTAAACCTTGGCAATTACTGTAGGCAGTTAATTATTAATCAATGATCAGTTTAATACATACTGCTCAGAGTACTGTTATTATTATAAGACCAACTATTGTTGATAAATCAAGCAATTGATTTCTACATGTTACCTATTTAAAGTTTCAAGGAGTTTAAGGAGTAGCACGAACCCTGTATATAACAAATACTTGTCTCGGCTCACAGCCGTTTTTAGTGGTCACGCAATACCTCAAATTTGGGAGGTCTATGTTCTGTAATAGCTTGAAGTTGATAATGTCGTTTGCCGTTTGTCTAGGTCTCATCGAGTTTTAGAGTTATTCAATACAAAACAATTTCAACAATATTTCTTTATCGTTGCCAAGGTAACGTCAATCAAGCTAAAATTAACATCATTTAAAAAATTCATCTTAGCTCTATAACTGGTCCAAAAATCAAGTATATAGGTATAAGTTAAGACTATGAATAAGCCAAATGAAAATGAAAGATATGGTCTGAAAAATACTATAGGAAGCCACCTAACATACTTGAGATAAGGCATTTGCAGATTGTGATAGCACAGGAGAGAATCACTCTGCTTCTCTTACACTTCTCTTGTGTACTGGCAATCCCTGCGTTATCACCTAGATTGGGGTAAAATTGGGTGAAATGGTGAAATTAACAAAGGTATGCTAGGAACTCATTTGTTGTAGGGACATGTAGACACAATGATGAGAAGAATGTGGAATAGAATACAATACTTTATTCAAAGAGGGTAACTCTAAATGGCCCTCAAAATAACAACAATGAATAAATATAATAAAACAAGGGTAATTACTCTATACAGATACACGAGAAAAATATCATATGCCCTTGGCAGGAATTGAACCCCATGGTTTTGGCTTTCTAGTCTGGTGTGTTAACCACTACACCACAAGGACCAACCACGCTAGATACACAGCTGGACAATGTAGTATAGGGCAGCTGTGGGGGTCACAGGGAGATATTAATCTCATAGGTAAATTTGAACACAGAACACATTTTCACTATGTAATTACCCTAGCTTATCTAAAGTGAATTGGAACAAATAGCCTATCTAAATATGATTGAATTCTATCTATATCTAATGTACAAATAATTTCGATTTTCCAGTAAACGATCAAACAGATTACGAGATTTCAGTTCTTTGATGCTCAGGGACGGATACATGATTTTTTTCTGACGTAATATAATGACGTAATATATAAATAACTTACGAAAAAATATTTTCGAGCTTCATGATTATCTGATCCCAAGGAGGGTGCGCACCCCCTCCACCCGCCCCTGGATCCACCCCTGATGCTACAGGAAGCTAGTACTGGTAGCACCCATTTGATTGCTATGTGCCCAACAGATCAGAGTTGGCAATTCTTTTCTGTCAACCAAACAACACATTTTACAAGCAGGTAGTAGTGAATGGCAGTTCAATGGAAAAAAAAATTTTCTTCGAGCACCAAAGATATATTTTAGGTATCAGACCATTCAAAATAAATAAATTCAACAAGACAATTGTATTTTTGGCTCAATTTGTTTTTTAAATACCATTTCTACCTGTTTTATGTTCAAATCAACCACTATTTACATTTGAAGTTGTTATTAGTTGTCTCGACAATTTGTGTTTAATCCACAGAAGAGTATCACCATCTTTATTTTACAAATTTTTGTCTGATGGTGCATAGCAATGAAATTGTGGGCAAGGAAAGGGCAAAAACATGTGTGGTATTTGCTCATGCACAGTCTAATATCCAAAAACAGACTTCTACTTGTATAAAAGATAGTTTTTCATAGGGTTTGGTAAGGGTAACTTAGTGATTTTTTCCTTGTTTTCTTTGAGAAGACTATGGATGACATGGCGGCAAAGTGCTTGTAGTGTGTCGTATTGCTTGTATTCATACACCTTGATCACATCGCTACCATCACACACCATCAATTGTTTTTTGTGATTCACTCTCATCTGACCACCTGAACGAACAAAACCACTTGGAACGATGACATGTGCTGTGCTTTCATTTTCAGCTGATTCCAATAATAAGATATCAAGACTTGTTGCAACTATGATATTTTCACCATCATGTGCAAGACCAGTTACATTATCTCTTAAATCCCGCCTTTCATTACCAATCATGCAATGTGTAATGTATTCAATAGTAGAGCTTGTTTCACCATCAGATAAAAATTCAATGTTCAAACAATAGAAGCCATGCTCTCTATCATGACGTTTATCACAACATAAAGTATAATTTAACTTTGCACAACACATCAAAGTATTCCCCTGCAAAAAAAATAGTTCTCTATCATTGACAACCTTGGTGTTTAAATCCAGAAAATACTCTGTCATGCAAGAATTCAAAATGATGCCATTTTCTGGGCTATGGGCCACTACGCATAAGCCCAAGAAATTTAAATCAGATTTATCATCAATTACTTCCATAATGTTTTCACCAGAATCAATTGAATACACCTTAAATATAGGTCGTTCTCCACAGTATGCTACCACGATACATCGTTCATGCAGGAGTATTACATCAGCCATAGACATAGTTTCTACATCAAAATGGAATCCTTTTATCAACTTTCCTGTATCTGGGTCCCATACTACAACAGTAACTTCACCAATGTCTCCAACAAATGCTACAATTAAATTCAGCTCACTGTTGTAATCAAAAGTACAACAATTGGCTTCGGAAAGTTGTGTACCCTCACCAATGGGAACATTGATTTCCTGTATGCATCTATCGTAAAGAAATCCCATGACTACAAAACAATGTACAAAATTAATTAATATATAACCCGACATAGTCAATTAAATGATTTGGAAATCGTATACAATCGAATTCAATGAAATGATGGGATTCGATTTCATTCTATTGCCAAATGCCATCAAATCCAATTATTTGATGAAATTTGATTCCGTTCGATTGATTCAAATGTTTGATTGATATGCCAAGTATTTAATGAACAAGCTCATAGACCCCATGCACAAGAACACAATATAATTGGCCTTTACCTTAAACGAGCAGAGGACTAGGTACTAGTTTTCTAAATTAATCTAATTACAAAATTAATCATATCATTGGACATCCTCGGGAACCCAGGGGTATTCTTCTGTCGCTCGTTTCTCGCTTCCACAACATATACCCCTGGGAACGTAGTCTGTTGGAGCTTGTTCCGGAAGTCAAAATTCAAACTTAATTAACGACTTTCTTTGAAGGTTATATTGATTTTCATTGGTCGACCTAATAAGGTCGACCAATCAGGAAAGAGCTGAATTTTGACTTCCGGAACAAGGTCCAACAGACTACGTTCCCAGGGGTATATGTTGTGGAAGCGAGAAACGAGCGACAGAAGAATACCCCTGGGTTCCCGAGGATGATCATTGGAAAGAGCACATCAAGATATACAAGGTTCCAAAGTTTGGTTGAATTTGGTTGAATACTGGGTTAGAGGCAGTCTTTGAAAACCTTGAAAATTTACAAAGAAATGTATGGATTGGATGGACACTGTCCATCCAAATCATACATTTCTTTGTAATTCTTTGGACATTTAAAATGCTCTCATTTTGTCGCTATTTAACCTAATGTGCCCAAACTTTGAAACCTTGTATATTTCAATGTGCTCTTCCCTATGATATGCTTAATTTTGTAATTAGATTAATTTAGAAAACTATACCCAGTCCCCTGCTCGTTTAAGTAAAGGCCAATTAAGATGGATTGAAGAGTGGTACTGTTTAACAAGAACCACTCTAACATATTAAAATAAACATTAGTGTAAACTAATGTGAAGGTAAATATAGAAAATCGTTTGCACTGATTGGTTTGAGCACGGGGAGCAGAGTATCGTTCGGGTTTCTATTCGCTTGTAATCTCTGAGTATTTACCTTTGGGGGGCAGTTGAAGAAGTTATCGATTAGGAACCGAGTGACATACGATCGTTTTTACAGCCAAAGAAGATTCAATTATATTTATTTTTTAATTTCTATTTTGAATTTGCATAAGTGAATCAAAACTGGTAAATTTCAAAATGCAGACTTCAACCATTAACCGATAATGGTCCAAAAATCATGATTTGTGGTCAATAACTGATAATGCCATTGTAATAAAATATTTTAGTAAGGATTTTAATAATATAACTATATATTTCTGTAAGCAGACTAGTTTTAGCAAGTTTTTGTTGTCCAAAAAAAACATTGAAAGTAATTTGATTTGAGGCAGTTAATTTGTTTTTGAATCTTAGGGGCCGACCATTAAGCTTTTGAGGGGGGGGGGGGGGGGGGGGGGATTTTGAAAAAAAAATTCCTGCACGGCCCAAAGGGCCAAAAAAAATTTCATGAAAGCCAAAATTGACACTCGAATCTTTGCATTTCTATCAAATAAATCCTGTGTGCATGGCAGCTGGCTAAAAAAAATTTCGTGCACGGACCAAATCATCCTGCCCCCCCCCCCCCCCCCCCCAAAAGTTAAATGGTTGGCCTCTTACAAGATTCGATTCATTTATGCAAATTTCAAAACAAAATATTCTAACCTCGATAGGAACGCTTCAGTAGGTTTGGCTGTATTATATTTAATACAAGGTAGACCAATGTCACGAGATTGAAATAGGAGCTAGACGTATGACGAAGGGTCAATGGAATAACAAAGCAAGCAAATAAGCGGAGATTTATACAAACGAATATAAACGCGAACGATATTGTTTGAGAACTTCAGACTCGACTACCTTACAAGTTAAGTACAACGTTCTGTTTCTGGGTATTTTCGATTCTAAATGTTGTTCAAATAATAAAACAAACTGTAAAATTATTGTCTTGTAGGTTCTATAGTGTTAAAGTTATCCATATTTACCTCATTTGTAGCAAAAAAAAACGACTCAAGATGGACACAAATGCCCAACTAGATCCCAGGTCCTTTCAGGATCATGTAATACGTCACACCAAAATTACACAGGGAACCCGCGTTTTTCTTTTTATGCTTATAATGGGATTCCTGTTGTACGATATAGAAACGTGTAACTCGTGTAAAGAAATTAGAAAAGCAAACACTGGTCTTTCTTTCTATTTTCCCTAGGGAAAATAAGTGTCTTGTTTTCTTGCTTATAACTCAATTTGGGGATCAACTCTAATCAGCACTCACACTCAATCTAATTACCATTTACCAAAGAGTGCATTATAGATTTGAATCTAATCCCCCTATCAAGTTGCATACTGTACAACAATTAGTCTAGGAATACAGGAATTCATGGAAACTCTTCACAGGACTCTTGATAGGATCCGGAATGTATAAGATACAGCTACAGTAAAAACCCACATATAATAACACCCATTTTTGAAGTTCAGCTAGGCTGATTTTGTTCTTGTTCTTAAAATAAATGTTTCTAAAATATATATTTCTATATTGACTACCAATACATGTAAATGATATCAATGTGTAAGTTCAAAAATGTTATTAAAAAAAATCTTCACTGCAATAATAATATCAAAACAGTAGAAAAATATATTACTATCAGGTATTATTATTATTATAAATTAATTGGCCTACCCTGATTAGTTGCATTGCTAATTATGTTATTGTAATTATATAAATTTATAATAAAATTGAATGAATTGAATTAAACTCTATTACTGCAATACAGGTCTAGCACATAAATATTGATCTTATTTTTTTAAGAACACTTTTTAATTTTTCAGGCTGATTGTGTTCTTATTTACATGGTACTTAAAACGCCAAAATTCAGGCTTGGGTGTTCTTAACCCACTTGTTCTTATATCCGGGTTTTTACTGTATTTCAAAAAATGAATTCCAAGACCAAAGGGCATTGTGGGTCTCATTGATTCGTAATATAAATAATACATCTACAGTGATATTTACTTCCCATAACTAGCTCATATATTGTTTTGAATGGAATGCACTAAGAACTAGACCCTGTTGGCAGGGTAAACTGGGATACCTGGATGGTAGTGGATCCTTGGGAGCCAGGGTCTTGTTAGGTTGCCGTTGGACTACTGACTATGCTGAAAGCGTGGATCAAGTTCTCTCTTATACAGACAATGTTATTAATGATGTCCACCAAAAAATCATTTAGACCAAAAGGAATGTCATGTCAGACCTTATATACTCGCCCTAAATACTCGATACCAGAAATTATTGTATAAGTAGAGTTCATAATTATTATTCTCTGTTCACTGTTACTCACTATAGAGTTTGAAACCAGAATTTATATCGTTTAAAACAAATATACAAATCATCAGATAATAGTTCTTTTGGTCTTTTTTCACAACTTTTTTGACAATGACTATATATGTTTATTTTGTTGTTTACACCCAACGTATCATTTCAGTAGTTTTTTATATATCATTAAAAGTTAACTCTTAAATTGTGTTTTGCATGTGTGTTTTATTTGATTGATGACCAGTGCATAAAATCCTATTTTCCCAGTTCACAAAAAGAAAAAATGTGTGTGATTTTTGGGCTTGTTTGAATCTGCTCGATATTTCTATGTACCGGGATGCCTGTGTTACAAAATGTTGACATTTCACCCCGTTCCCTCCCCCCAAGAGCCCAAAGGCTTACTAGATTTGAGTATGCGATATACACCCTTTTAATAAGTCGCGACGCCATTTTGAATTAATTATCGATGACGTCAAGCGCGGAAAGACGTGCCCCACGGCTCTTATGTTTTCCCGCCATTCTAAGTCAAAATGGACGTGGAAGACGAATCGGACAGCGATTTGAATCAAACTGCTTGTAATTGTGAACAGGTATGCTGACTAATTTAATTATCACCTTTCGTTTTAATGGGAATGCTGTCATGAATCGATTTTTTACCGCTAACAAATTGCAACTTGTCTCTACAGCTGACTTGCGAAGACATACCTGGTTCTTCGTTGACTCTAGAAAAGTTAGAAAAATACAAGAAAAACGAGCTTGTGTTTTGGTTAAAGTGCCGTGAAATAAAGCGGAAGTCAGCTGAGACAAAAGCTGAGCTTATTTCAAAGTAAGTATCAACCAAACGTGATTAAATTTTGATTGTTTGCACACAATAGTAATATTGGTTAGTTTTGTCAAATATTAAAGTACATGTTAACCGCCCAGCGATATGTTTTCTAAAACGATTTCTTATACCTTGTCTCATCAGGGTAAGGCACAACTTCGATCTTCAACACCCAATTATCGACCCCGATCCCGGGAAATGTTATTCTAAAGCCAAAAGAATGAAATGTGACAAGTGCTGTGAGGAACGCGAAGCAGAATCAAGTACTGAAGTCAGTCAAGCTTCGAAGTCAGATTTAGTGGAAAACTGGAGCTCTGGCACATCTTACCTACCGAAGAAGTTTTCATATATCAACATTGTTAATCATGCGAAAAAGAGTGGCAGGAATTCAAGTAGTTATGTTGAAAAACCCCTTGAAAAAGGTTACAAGTTCTTTTATGAGAATTATGTGCATGATGTGTTGATGTTTGCATTACAAAATGAAGTCCACATTAAAGGCAAATGTTATCGTTCACAAAAAAAAAGTTTGAGCCCACATAATGTTGTAGTAAAATTAGCAGTGGATGGGAATGTAATTAATGGCAAGTGTTCTTGCGTTGCTGGTGCTAATGGCTATTGTAATCATACAATGGCATTATTATATCTGATTGATCACACAATAAAAATAAAGGCTAAAAGTTTTCCTGTAGTTGGGACATGTACAGACAACCCACAACAATGGCATAAACCCAGAACCCAGGGAATTCACCCAGATCCCATTATGGGTTACACAGTAACAAACCCAAAGTATGGTGCAAAAAAGTCAGGGGGTGTGAAATGTACACTTTATGAGGCAAGACAACCTGTCATTAGGAACAATGAAGGGGCTATTGAATTACAATACAGTCTTGCAGAAATAAACCCTGCTTTGGGATTCTGTACTGTGTTTTCTGATAGCCCATCTACTAAGCAAATAACATTAAATGATTCAAAGGTTCCTGTTGGAAGTGCTTTAAGTTACCAACTTTCTTTGACTGAAGGAAACTTCCAAGTTATAACAAATTTTCCTCCCCTACTTACTATACCAGGTATATCTATACAAGATAACTTTCCAAGTTTGCCATATGATAAGGAAGTAATTAAAGCTGTAGGATTACAAATGCCTCTTAATGTTGAGGAGAGTCAATTTATTGATAACTTACAAGTCACTAACCCATCATATATTGAAGAAAACACTAGAGGACAGAGTGATAACTTACTTTGGTTTAATGTAAGAAAACACAGATTAACTAGCAGCAATTTTGGACAAGTATGCAAGAGAAAAACTGGTTTAAGTCAAACAAAGTTTGTTGACACTCTTTTAACACACAAAGATCTATCAAATGTATCATCTATAAAGTATGGCAAAGATAATGAAGCTAAAGCTGCAGATAAATATGTTAATTACATGAAAGCATCAGGAAATCCAGTTAAGATATCAGAGAGTGGTGTTATTGTATGTCAACAGATGCCCTGGCTGGCTGCATCACCTGATAGAAAAGTGATTGACAAGGGCTATGGCCTAGTAGAAATCAAATGTCCTTACACATTAAGAAATCTTACTCCAGAAGAGGCATGCAAGGAGCCCACTTTTTATTGTGATCTTATCAATGGAAAGCCACAACTCCAACGAAGTCATATTTACTATTATCAAATACAAGGACAACTTGGTATATGTGGCTTGAAATGGTGTGACTTTGTTTGCTTCTTTACTAAAGGCCTTATCATTGAGCGAGTACAATTTGATGAACATTTCTGGGAAGCAATGATTACAAAGTTGACAGCCTATTATCAGCAACATATCATGCACAATGCCATGAAACTTTAAAGTTTTGAATAGATAATGAATGGCCATTTGTTAAATATATCAGAGAGAGCAAAATATATATTCCATATATATACACGGGGGAGACTATATATATATGCCTCATCAGGTTTTGGCCTCTTAAATCAACTAATTAATTAAATCAACAGCTCAAAAGGAGAAATAATAGCCAGCCAGTCAGTGCAATGTTAATATTATCACAGCTACTGTAATTCAGTGTTGAAGTGAGGACATTAAACTAATTAACTCTAATAGAGTGCTTACACTATGTCCATGAAATAGAATCTAAATAGTTCCTACATATTAGTTTTTATTTAGTGACTATTAGTCACTATCACTCAACTGGAACAGCTTTAGTAACAATAGACCACAAGACACAATTGCAAGGGAAATCAAATACTCAAAACCATAGAAAGTTAATACTTTATTCATTGTGTATTGTTACTAAAGCTGTTCCAGTTGAGTGATAGTGACTAATAGTCACTAAATAAAAACTATTAGTTAGTAACTATTTAGATTTTATTTCATGGACATAGTGTAAGCACTCTAGTGTTTGCAGTATTACAATGATATTTGAAAGAGTGCTTGCATTAGGTCCATTACATCAATAGTACTAAATATCTTGTTTTCAATCATTTAATAAGAGCTATTTTATAGCACTAAATTGGACCTAGTACAAACACTTCTAAATCACCTATAATTTTATGCAATAACAACAGTAATGATAACACATGTAGAGTACAACCACTAAATAGTGTTGATTAAACAATAGAGAACAATAGAATTAGCATAATTCAGCAGTATTTAATGGTATTTATGTTGCACATTTTAGTGTTTGTACTCTAGTACATCCTTATTAAGAAATAATTGGGTTTTGAAATAATGTCAAGAGTGCACATACAGTCCATACCTGATTAATAGAACCAGCTAAAGATAAAGGTATAACCTGATCAAAAATGTGAAAGTTTTTAACTTTGTTGATCGCCCTCTCTACATGAATTCTCTCAGCTGCGATCTGCTGTGTGCTAGCAACATCATCTGATGACATCTGATCTTGCATATGCAAGAATGGAGGCAAGTTGAGTTTAACTCCAAGGGGTTCGAGCAAATCTTCAATATCAAATCCCTTGTCAGCCATAACACTGTCTCCTTTTTCAAAGGGAAGCTTTAGAAACCCACTGCGCACGGTGATCTCTTTGTCAGATATTGATCCTGTGTATAACTGTGAGATAAAAGTAGTACTGCCACCGGGAGAAATGCCAATAAGCCCCTTGAGTGTGTTTGCACTCTTGTAGTTTGAGTAAGTTTGAGATTTTAACACCAATGAGGAAGGCATCTCCATCTTAATTTCAGTAGCATCGATGATGACTCTTGTGTCAGGATACTTTTGTTTGAATGACTCTGGCATGTTTTCAATGACTTTCTCTTTGCTAGGCCATATACATAAGGAACCCAGTCTTAAATACAGAAAATTTGACCAGGAAATAACAATGTTGCTTACAGTACCAATTGAAATTTTGAACCTGTAACTGAGATCAAGTTCAAAAAGTCCAACTCTAACCCTACAAAGGAAAAGAAAAAACTGATTTGAAGGGCTGAGTTTTCTTGGTCTTCCAATTTTGGCTCCCAGACTATCATCTAATTCTTCCATTGCTTCATTTCTGTTGTACACAAGATTCTCACCCTTGGCACCTGGGTTAAGGTATCTCAGCAGATCATTAAAAACTTGAGAGTTGGAGAATCCTGTATAAAAGCTAATATCTTTATCTTTAATATTTTCAATTGAGAATTCCATTTTACCGGCAGCATTTTCTAATTCATCAATTTTCAGCTCGGCTGACTTTAACTGTTCCTTCAACAAAAGAACTTCAGCATTTAGTTGAGAAATAGTCTCTTCCAATCTCAGTATCTCACTTTGATCGTTTGGCTCAGAGTTATTATCGATGACTCCACAAGCGTCTTCGTCATGTTCATTTGTAATTACATGATCAGTGACAGAAGTTGTACTAGTACATGTTGTGTCGCGTTTCTGGCTGGCGAGCTTGTTAAGCTTACGTTTTTTCGGTACTGCAGGTAAAAGCGAGGGCCTATGTTCCCAGCATTTGAATACAGAGGGAAGACGGTCTGGGATTAATTTCCATCTACCAGAAAAACCTGACTTTTCCATGTCCTCGTCCGTGAAATGCATCGAACAGACGACAGTGTGTCTCTTCACCTAACATAAAAGCATATTACTAAAGTTAGACAGTTCATTTATCAGTTATTATGCTAGTAAAAGAGACTATTACTGTACCTGGAAGTTCGAGTCCTCGTCGCGTTTTATTCGGTGGAGCCATGCTTTTTTAAGTTCTTTAGAATCGGGTATCTTATGATAGGTGACATTTCTTTGGCGGATTGGATCGAAGACTTCTCCGTAAGACGTGCACAGAGGCACGGCACAGTTACGATGGTTTGACCCTGAAAAAAAGACCGTTATCAACTATAAGTTCGAAAAACAAGAGTTATCGTTTCTCTAAAGAAAAAATTTATTTGAAATACCTTTTTTCTGCTCAGTTTCGGCCATTCTTTTAAAGAGGGAATTGTCAAATGTCCTTTTGTTTACATTACTTTGTAGCTTTGTAGCCAGACCTTTCCGCGCTTGACGTCATCCATAATTAATTCAAAATGGCGTCGCGACTTATTAAAAGGGTGTATAGAGTTCTAAAACTGTCTCAGAGGGACTTTTATGAAGTTGTTCTTAAGAATTGAACGTCAGAACAAGAAAGATAGATAGTTACTAAAGCAATATGTGTAATTTTTGAGGCGATTTGGGCTGTTGAGAGTGGTTTTCAGACAGGCCGATTTGAATGTTTATATCGATCGGCGTGTTGCCCTCGTGTTGACAATGTTCGCTTTGTAGGTTTCGTGAAGGAATTCACGTTCTCCGACATTGTGAAGAACAAAAATAGCACATTAATCAATATAAACTCAAGATTTCTGTTTGGAAGTGCTAGATAATATGCCGTAGCGAATGCAATTCTGCTGGCACATCGGCTTCTGTTTTGTGCTAGAAATGACGACTTTGCTAACGGCGGATCCTTCCGGCCAAGATATCCTCGTCTTTATAAAGAGGAAAATAGCCAGCTATATTTCGGGTGTCAACCCTGTAGTACAGCAACTAATAATAATGAATGTCTTGGCGATCATCAGTCTAATATAGCCATTAGTTTATGCGGGATCAGAGTTATTAAAACGAGTAAACACGAGTCGATATTCGATCGAACAATCACAATGACTCGACTTCACGTGTTATTTTCTGTCAAAATAGTGACAACGCCAATCACCGTCAATCACATCACAAATAAAAACAAGACACAGACCTGATATATGATTGGACGATATCAGGGTTGTCATGGTATCGACGAAATCAATGGGACAATATGTCATGGCGTCGAGGCTATTGTGAGGCCGCAATTACCATCTGGGTAATATTGCGCAATTTGTTCATTTTGTCGAGCAGGAGAAAAAAAACAAAAAAAAACAAAGGCATTTTAAGACTGTGATACCACAGGTATCCCAGTAATAAAAAAAAATATTATATATATATTTCAAAAACTCATTAATAATCCATGAGCTATTAGTCCAATCGGGGCATTCCAATTTGGTCACATGCATGACCTTTATACCCCATAAAACACTGCCATAGGTACATTATATAAAAACATGTGTCTTTATGCACCTATGACACTTGTAAAGGTCTCGGTTTTAATCTCTCATCATTGACCTTTACTAGAGGCATCATCCGAAACAATGCTATCAAGCTCCTAATATATTATACACAACCTTTCTCAAATGTGGGATGCCAAATGCGGTGCTTAGTGTGATATGAGAATGCGCAGTGTACCTTGCAAATAAAGTTTGTCTCCAAATTGGACTTTTCTTCAAGAAACTTTTATAATTTAGTTTTGAAGTGTTGGAGTTTTTTAAGGTATATAAAAAAACTTGCAGCACATGTTTTATCAAGGATCAAAAACCCTTGATAAAACACTGCTGCTCGTTTTTTATATACTACTTCCAAAACTCATATATATAATGCTATTTGGGAGACTAAGGCTACGTTTACACGGTACTGGACAAATTTTTGACTGGTGAAAAAAACACCGCTTAGGGGTTCCGTTCACACGGGACGACGCTAAACGAGCAATAATTTGACACCTAACCGGTGAAAACGAAAATATTGTAATGATCGGTTCCATGTGAACAGCATGTCCAGGTCGATCTTTTGACCAGTCAAAAATTTGTCCGGTCCCGTGTAAACCTAGCCTAAATTAAAACACAAGTGCAAAGAAGTTTTTTTCATCTGATCAATGAGTATTTTATTGTTGAATCATTCAATCAGATATTAATCTTGAAGTAGCTTTACTTTTTGTACTCTTTAACACCTTTAATTTGAACTTTTGAAACCATCAATCCCTGTAAAAACAAAAAAAATCAATAGGTAAGAACATTGAACAGAAGACCTTTCTAAAACAAAAAAAGTTTTACAGTACGACGCACCTTACTGTGGTCACCTAATTACTGTGCGACTTGCCATACCGTAGTCACTTACAAAAACTTTTGATGAATTTTTTACCTTATTTTGACATTTTTTTATCTCAATCGGACCAATTACAGACATCAAAGTGACTACAGTATGGCGCACAGTAAAGTTTTGTACAAGTTAATCAATAAGAAAGCGAGAATTTGACCTTAATATAAAAGAACTGGTAAACACTTTGAAATGTTCAAAGCAAAGACAAGAGTGAAGTTTATAAGTGTCTGAAAAACCTCCCAGAATGTTTAAATTTGAAAAGGTGTAGCAAATAATTTGAAAAGAGAAACTTTTGAACTTTTACAAAACTTTATAATTGGGTGGCCACGGTAAGGTGTGTCGCGCTGTAATAGGTACGAATATTGAACAGAAGGCTTTTGTATCTTTCTTATGTTGTAATTTTTATATTCTTCATACCTGGGGAAAGGTTAGCCTGGGGGGGGGGGGGGGGGGGGGTTAACTCTAATTACCCCCTTAAACAATGGATAGGGGTGCACGGCGGACGGTTGTGAAAATGAACATAAGGTACGCATAAATTAACTCAGATACTGATTTCGGACCCTAAAAGATATGACCACCTAAAATGTACGGTGCCAGTTTGAAACCCTAAAAGGTACGTCTGTTGACCACCCCTATCCATTTTCCCTATTTTCCCATTTATCCTCACCCCCCACCCCCCTTCCCCCCGGGGTAGGACCCAAGCCTGTCTGAAAATCAGGCTAGGGAGAGGGGAGAGTCAGAGGTAGAGTTTTGTATATGTTTGTTGAGACGACACACTAAAAGATACCAGAGTCCTTGAAAATGGCTTGAGTTTGAAGGTTCCAGTCTGTCAGTGTTGTGTTGATTTCAAATTTTATTTTCAGCAAGTTTTGTACTTACATTTACTTAGTTAACCGAAGTTCTACCCCAGGCCTTCCATGACTGCTGTAAATGGAATACAAAATGTATTTTAATTTTAATCAATAATCAGTGATCTTACATTTTAACATGCTAATGAGTAAGTAAAATAACATGCTAATGAGCTTCACTTGGGCATACCCAATTTATCACAATTATCACAAATTACCTTACATAAATATGACAATCTCGGCGTAAATACAAAAAAAAAAAAATACATTTGCAACATATAATGTTGCCATGGAAACGGCTTAAAAGTGTACCTCCTTGCTTGGTGACACTTACTGACATCTGTACTTTATAGGGAAACAAGATTTTACATCTCTGTACCACAATAAAGATTGATTGAACCATGAAAAGGTCTATCATACAGTGCCTAATACCTGTTTATTAGGGTCTGTGTCGCGTCCAGGTGCCCTCTTATTCCCATAATGCATAGCAGTATTAGTCGAAGTTACATCAGCTATACTTGTCGTTGAATCATCTTGTGGTTGATGACTCCATCGTGCGGCCCGGCCTACAGGTCTTGTTGTGGGGGGCTGGGTCGAGACAACAGGGGGAGGGTTGTGAAAGTCGTTGACCTCGCCAGGGTAAATACGCCGAGTGCTGTTAAGTAGCTTGACACGTGGACCCTAGTTATAAGAAGTTGTTACGGCTATGAACACTAAATCCATAAAAATAGCTACTAACTAATACTTTTTATTTAGTGAATATTTATCTCTCACCCACATTCATCAAATGCAAAGGAAACAATAGGGTGGCATGGGTGGCCTAGTGGTGAGACCTCTGGCCTTTCACCGCTGTGGTCCAGGTTTGAGTCCCGGCTTGGGCATGGCATTATGTGAGTTGAGTTTGTTTGATGTGTTCTTCTCTCCCATGCCAAAATGTTTTTTTTTTCCTCAGGTTATCCGGTAGTCTTCCCTCCGCAAAAATGAACATGCGAGCTGAATTGGGTACCCTGAATTGTGTGCAAAATAATTAAACGTAGAGGTAGTGAGTGTGTCTGAGTCTACCCCAATAGTAGTGCACATGTGTCCAGTCTAGAAGAAGAGATGTTAAAAAACTGATCTTTTTAATTTAATACCTTAGGTAAACCAATGTCCGAGTAGTCCTTTTCTGACATCAACAGTAGAGCATCCAAATCAATCTCATTTTTCTGGAGAGGAAAAAAGTAATCAATAATGTGTACTGGAATATTATTTTTAGACACTATGGGATATAGAACACTAAAAACAGGTTCCCATTTAAATCTGTACTTATGCAAATTGTGTTGATGTGTGCCAAACACACAGATAAACCAATCAGAGAAGTTCACTTCAGAAATAATATACTCTGATTGGTTGATATGTGTGTTTAGCACACATCAACAAAATTTGCATAAGTACAGATTTAAATGGGAAAGTACAGAATTAAATGGGAACCTGTTTAAAATACAGTCATCTGATTGGCTGAGTGGGTGTGATCATTTTCTAAGATCTATTGCCCAGTCTCCTATGCCTGTCAACTCAGACCCCAGTCCACGTTCACTCACCTGAAATAGACTTAGATGACTCGACAGTGATAGACGCTCAAGAAAACTCTGTAACGTGTCTCCAGGGGCAACACCTATCTGATCTACATCAGTATTTTGACTGGTGTCTGTCAGCTGTGACGGAGGAGGGTGAGGGACTGGGTCCGTAGACCATCCTGACGGTACTGATGGATCTGTATCAAGTTTTGAAGAGTATTATTATAAGGATTGAAATATAAACATTGTTATTAATATCATTATTATCAATATCAGTCATCATTATTATATTTTTTCATTATTTTATATGTTTAAGCAACATTATCATTGACATCATCAGTATCATCATCATCATCAACACCATCATCACCACTGTCATCATCATCACCACCACTGCCATTATCACTGTTAGGAATATTATTTCTATTTTCATTATTACCATCACCATAATCAACATGATCATGATCATCATTATCATCCTCATCATCACATCATCCTCATCCAATCATCATTATCACCACTGGCATCATTATTGTAATATTGATTATCATCATCATCACTATCACTGTCAACATCATCACCACCACAACCATCATATCATTGCCATGATTATAGTTTCTATTACAATCATTATCAACATTATCAACATCAACATCATCATTGTTATCATCATCACCACTATCGCCAACATCATTATCACCACCATCATTATTGTAATATTGATTATCATCATCACTATCACTGTCAACATTATCACCACCACCACCACCACCACAACCATCATATCATTGCCATGATTATCGTTTCTATTACAATCATTATCAACATTATCATTATCAACATCGTCATTGTTATCATCATCACCACTATCGCCAACATCATTATCACCACCATCATTATTGTAATATTGATCATCATCATCACTATCACCAACATCATTGCCATCAACATCATCTTTGCAAATTTCATTGCAATCACTATCCAATATAGTGCATACCTGATGGAAAGGAATAGCTCCACACTCCATGTTGTTGTACTCCATCTTCACAAAAACAAACATACATTATTACATTACTATACTCTGCATTTTGTAATGTAATGTATTGCAATTTAAAAACATTGTTAAACATAAATTTCTATAAAAGCAAATGGAATCAAACACAGCCCTCTGCAATAGCAATTTTAATAACAATTCATAGGCAATACAATGAAATTTGTTAACTTACACTGTTACAAATTTCATTTTAATGCCTGTCGGCAAAACACTGAACCAGCCTATACTAGTTTACTTGCTAGTTTCCACTAAAGCAAGTAAACTAGTATAGACTGATATAAACGATAGGTAATATAATGAAATGTGTAACACCGTAAAAAAAATGTTGACTTAACTTTACTGACGTTTCGAGCTTTAGCCCTTCATCAGAGTAAATAACATTGAGTATACTATATATATTTTCAGTATAGGTAAATAATTTGTAGTATTTACCTCCTATTAGTGGTGCAATACCAGCCATGGGTGGTAATGGACTGGCAGTGGCACGGCGACATGCCCTTTCTGTCCCTATCGGTCTCAGGTTAGGCTTATCCCCTGCATCACTACCAATAACATTACTACCTGGTGCCAATGAGCTGCCAATGGGGGAGATGTTGGGGGAGTCGGACGATGATGATGTAGTAGTCGGTACTGGAGATGCTGTGGTGCTTGGAGGTGAGGAGGAATTTGGGTCTTGGTTTAGCGGTGTGAATAATGCCCCTGGTGTTGTGATATAGACTGGCTGGGTTATCGTATCAGTTTGCATTGCATCCTGGGATAGTTCATGGTTTTGGTTGGCTGCCATTGATGGTCTATTACTGGGGTGAGAGATGTTCTGCCAGAGACTGGGTCCCAATGTCTGACCAACGTGAGACAAAAAGTCAGTAATTGCCGGCGGGAGTTGCGAGCCTTGTGATTGGCCCATTGATGATTCTGATGACATTGTCATGGAAACAGTTGGTGAGGTCTGAGGTCCATTTATCACTTGCCCAGTTGTGGTCCCTGGTACACGTCCACTGGTTGCTCCCATAGCAACAGAACAGTAACTCAATGTTCCTTTGGGGACTCTCTGTGGTCTCCCCATCGGGGAGGTACTGGAGAGTTTCTCTGGGAACAACTGGCGCTTTGCTGGTGTTACTCTTGTACTGCTTTTACTTGCCGAAGTAGTCACTGCCATAGTCGTTGTCATGGTAACCATAGTAGTACTGCCAGAAGATTTCTTAGTGGTTGATACCGACACTGAAGCTGGTGGTGTAACCTTGGATGTTGTCATGACAACACTGGGCAAAGTTGGAACCCTTCCAGGTGATACCTTCTTGCGATGAGAAGTCTGTGACGTTGAACCCCATTTCGCTGAGCTTGGAATATGCGAACCAGTTGTTGTTACACTACTTCTAGATGTCATTCGAGTAGCTTTACTGGTAAAAGTTATCATGGTGTCAATAGGAACCAACGGCCTACTAGATGGGATACTTATAGGAGCTGAATAATTAGCAGGCTTCAGTTTTGGCACAGATGTTATAATGGGAACAGAGGAAATTGGTTGAAGAAGGTGAGACTTTGACGATGGGGTAGTAATAGTTGTAGAATAGTCGCTTTCAGTGACAGGGAGATTAGTGAAAGGCGAGAAGATAGTTGTTGTTCTAGGAGACAGTGGAGCCTTGCGTCGTGGAAGGACATCATTGATATCACATTCAGGGTCTTTCACAAGGGCTGAGATTAGTTGGTGAGCTTGACGAGTAGCATCGGCTGGTCCCCTATGGTCAAAATAGAACATAATGAAAAAAAACCATAGTAAAATAATGCATACAATCAAATAGCTTTAAAAGATACTATTATTTACAGTTATTATAGTGACAGAAATAAATATGTGGATAATGATATGACCATGAATGAAAAAAATTATTCAAGTTAATGGTGAATTGCAAATTGTCTTTTTTGTGACAGGAAAAAAATCTGCAGCACAATTCCAACCCAATTTATTGAAGAACAGCTTACAATTTATGAAACTATGCTAAGTGATCTAGAAAAACACTTGCATATGTCTGTAATATGATTATAATTTGTTTTACTGTCTACCACAGAAAATGCTTGTTATGGTCATAATTATAAGGCCAAACAAAAAAAATATGTGTGTTTCCTGTTGCATGAGAAATATAATTGGGGTCGGTAGGTCGGATTTCATTTTTTTGTTTTTACTGATATAACTAAATTTGATGCCCATTTTTATTAGGTCATCTCCAAAAATCTGTTTCTCCTCCATGTGGTTGCATTTCCTAAATTTTAATGCCATCACACTTGTTGTTGACACCATTTCTAAAACGAATTACTAAAAATAAACTTCAACAAATCATTGTCGAAATGAATGAGCTTATATGGGTACCCTGTGGTACATTCGGGAATGGAAAAAAAATATTAGGGTTGGCAAAAATCGGTAAGAAAATTAGGGTCGGTCGCGCAACAGGAAACACACATATTTTTTGTTTGGCCTAATACCAACATGAGCAACCAAAATCAGCTATTAATAGTAAATTGATCATTCTTTGAAATTCTTGTCAGGCTTGCTTGCAGTGGAACTGTAGCTTTGATTGGAACAACATAAACATGTACAACCAAAATATGCTAGAGAAAATAGATAGTTCTTTGAAATTCTTGACAGGCTTGCTTGCAATGGGACTGTTACTAGCTTGCAGCAATGATTTTTTAATATATAATAATTGACTTACTTTATGGTTATAATACATCTGCCAGTAGATTTCTGCCGACTTGTGTCAATATCAATATGGGCACCGGTAGTCTCTCTAATAGCATTTACATTACACCCACCGCGCCCTATTACACGACTCACTACCGATGACGACACAGGCATCTTTTTGGACCTTGGATTTGATTAACAAAAGAATTAATAATATGTCAAGAAAACGGAAAGATAATATTATACTTTATAAAATGTTAGAAGTCATGCTTTATAATGCATGTGCTCTGGGGTTCATTAGCAGCAAAAGCACAAGCAACATACACAGACAAAATAGTGTACTGCTCATCAACAGCTCTTGTCTTTTATCACAATGTTATAGATGCAATACTAAGTCTGTGCATGCTGCTTGCACTAATGCTGCTAGTGAAAACCAGGCTTATGTGATGCAGTCCTCTTCATAGTTCCGCCTCAGTGACCACAAATAATAGTTCCAAGTTGAGGTTAGCGTTGCTGTACATGATAAATTCTAGAACTTGAACCTCAACTTGAAACTATTATTTGTGGTCACTGAGTAGAACTATGAAAAGGAATATTGTATGTTGATCAAATAATTGATGTGCATTGTATTTTATAGAAGAAATAGAAAACTTGCTTGCTATGCTGTGTGCAGTTTAAAGCACTATAAAGAACATTCAAAGAGTATTGAGAATCAATCTCTACAAATGATTGACTTTTTTGCTTAGAATGCTAATAACTGCACATGGCATGCACACGCATTTTCTATTTCTTTAATAGTTACCACCTATTTCATTGGGACGCGCCATCAGACAAAACATTTGTGAAGTGAAGATGGCGATACTGTTCCAACAATCAAACACAATTTGTCTAGACAACTAATTAAGTGAAATGTAAACAACGGTCGATGTAAACATAAAACAGGTAGAAATGGTATTTTAAAAAGAAAATTGAGCCAAAAATACAATTGTCTTATGAGAGACATGAAACTTATTTAGTTTGAACAGTCTGATACCTAAAATATATCTTTAGGTCAAGGGGAAAAAAATGATTTTTCATTGAACTGTAAAATGTAAAATGTAAAATTGTAAAATGTCTAGACAAATATCACTGTGTTTGATTGACAGAAGAGAAAAAGCGCCAACTCCCTTCACAAACTCTGTTGGGCGCATAGTAATGAAATCGGTGGTAATAAGTGATATAAGTGCAAAAATACTATAAACCAGTTTTCCTTACAAAGTAGTCTCTGACCTTCTGACAACTTCCTTCCAGCCATCCTCATATCGCTTTCCTTTCTTAGGACTCGGCAACAACGACATCTTGGTGGTGGAACTAGTTGTTGTCAAGGTCACAGCGAGACACTGGGCAGCTGCAGTTGCCACGGTGATAGGTGAGAGTTCACTGTGGGGGGTAGCCTGGGTTATGATTGTTGACGCTACTGCTTTGGTGATTTCAGCAGTGGTAATGATACCTGGTTTTTCACATGGTCTGAAAAATAGAAAGTTGAGGACAATGTTGAAAAAGATGATAGAGTTTAAACGCTTGATACATGAAATACAATCAAAATACCACCTATTTAATAACTATTGCAGACAAATAAAGTTGTAACTCAAGTTTTTTTTTAGTATTTGATGTTTCTGGTTGATTGATAATGAATAAATATTCAATGAAATAGAAACTATTAGTTAATAACTAGTGTTGCTTTTATTTCATGGTTTTGGTGCTTTTGCTCTAACCTAAAATTGAGATAGAAAAGCATGGAAAAAAACCATGTTTTATTATTTTGGACACCATTTATGCAAACAGTTGTACGTACATGTATTTGGAACTAGAAGAGGAAGTAACAGCAGCAGTAATAGCAATGGTTGTTAGAGTATCCAATGAACCGGTAGAAGACTTTCTTTCTCGTTGTTCATGGCCTCTTGGTGTTGTTACGTCATTAGAAGTGTTCTCAGACGATTTGGATTCCTGGGGTATTTCATCTAATAAATGGAATCAAACAAACATCACTAATGTAATAGAATGTTAATAAGCAAGCAAGCAAGCAAGCAAGCAAGCAAGCAAGCAAGCAAGCAAGCAAGCAAGCAAGCAAGCAAGCAAGCAAGCAAGCAAGCAAGCAAGCAAGCAAGCAAGCAAGCAAGCAAGCAAGCAAGCAAGCAAGCAAGCAAGCAAGCAAGCAAGCAAGCAAGCAAGCAAGCAAGCAAGCAAGCAAGCAAGCAACCAACCAAGCAAGCAACCAAGCAAGCAAGCAACCAAGCAAGCAACCAAGCAACCAACCAAGCAAGCAACCAAGCAAGCAAGCAACCAACCAAGCTACCAACCAAGCAAATAATAAACAACCAAAATACACAAACAAACAATTAATCATGCTATTGTGCAGTAGACACAATCTGCTAGGTAATTTTGACCCAATTTAAATCTTTTGGGAATAAAATCTTTTGTCTTATGTATTTCTATATAATTTGGAAAATTTTTCAGACAAAAGTTATTATCCCCAGAGGTTTTGAGTTGGATGGAAACATACATAGCAAAGAGTATCAAATGAAAAAGCACAACCAAAGAATCAATCAAAAACTAAAAAAAAGCAAACAAAACAAAGAAAAAAACACACAAGCAAACCTGCAGTCAGACAAACACTTACCTTCACTATTGTTGCTCGTCTCTTCAAGGTTCTCAGTATTATCAGCCTCTTTCTCATCCTCTTTGTTGTCATCATTCTTCTCGTTCTCCTTGTCATTATCTTGTCTAGATGTCTTCTTCTTTTTCTTCTGCTTCTTCTTGTCCCGGCGGCGTGCTGCAGCAGCTTTCTTTTGCTCCTCCTGCTCCTTTTCTAAATCAAGTTGTTCAAGTAGTATGGATGCATTCTTGTTTGCTTCTGCTGCTTGCCGGTCTTTAGCAGTCACAATGATTTCCATACATTGATGGCATCTTTTTAGAAGATCCTTTGAAATAGAAACAATAATCAACACCAGAAAATATACATCAAAAGGTATACAAATTTATATGAAATTCAAGAGTATGGTAGACGAGAGAAGAGTAGTGTAGAGTGCAGTACAGTACAGTTCAGTGCAGTACAGTACAGTTCAGTAGAGAACAGTTAAGTACATTTAAGTACAGCAGAGTACAGTATAGTACAGTATAGTAGAGTATGGTACAGTAGAGTACAGTAGAAAAAAGTAGAGCATAGTACAGTACAGTAGACCAAAGTAGAGTACAGTTAAGTACAGTAAAGTAGAGCACAGTAAAGTACAGTAAAGTAGAGCACAGTAAAGTACAGTAAAGTAGGGCACAGTAAAGTACAGTAAAGTAGAGCACAGTAAAGTACAGTAAAGTAGGGCACAGTAAAGTACAGTAAAGTAGAGCACAGTAAAGTAAAGTAAAGTAGGGCACAGTAAAGTACAGTAAAGTAGAGCACAGTAAAGTAAAGTAGGGCACAGTAAAGTACAGTAAAGTAGAGTAGAGTGCAGCACAGAAAAGTTCAGTTGAGTACAGTAGAGAACAGTATAGTAGAATAAAATACAGTAGAGTACAGGGCAGCACAGGGCAGCACAATAGAGTACAGTACAGTAGAGTACAGCATAGTAGAGCAAAGAACAGTAGAGCAAAGAACAGTAGAGCACAGCACAGCACAGCACAGAAAAGTAAAGTACAGTAGAGTACTGCACAGTACTTAGAGTAAAGTACAGTAGAGTACTGCACAGTAGAGTAAAGTACAGTAGAGTACTGCACAGTAGAGTACAGCAGAGTACAGTAGAATAGAGTACAGTAGAGTAGACTATGATTTACCTTGTCAGAGATGGTAGAAATGAACCGTGTACAGTCAGAATCAGATGGGAATTGATGGACATGTTTCACAAGCCACTTGACAACCTTGATATGACCCTTTCTGAATGCCGCCATTAGTATAGTGACCTTACGGTTATCTTGGCTATCTACATCAGCACCATAGCTATACAGGAGCTGACAGACTTCCAAGTGACCACCTATTGACAAACAAACACAACTACTTAATAGGACTGTAGCTTTAGCTATATAAAATGGTAACTCTATGTATGCTATTTAAATAGATAAAATTCAAGGACTTTTCAAGTAGTTTTCAAGGACAAATGTCCATTTTTAAAAGACAACTTCATAGTAGTTTACAAAGACACTGTACTTGACGTAGCCCTTGCAGCAGAGCAGTCAGCATACTTTACAAATAAAATACAACAACATTGAGTGGGAAGGTGAGGAATGGAAAGACTTTATTCTCAATATCCTCTCTCACATTTGCAATGCAGCAAAAACATTGAAGTTGCATTGCCACTGCAAGTGTCAAACAATTAGCCTTTTTCATATCGAGCAAGGGACTGGAACCAAGTTTCTCAAAGTTAATTAAATTCAAAAATAAACCCCTTCACACGAAAGAACAAATACAAATTAGTAAGAATCGAAAGTTTGAACAAGTTTATGCAAATTGCAACAAAATAATGGTATTTCATTTTTTTTCGAAAATACAAAGAATGTATGGTTTGGAAGGACGTTTTGGAAGACACCATACATTTCTCTGTAATTTTGGCAGAGTTTTGATGCCCATAATTTTTTTCTATTTAGCCAAACGTTCTGAAACTTGGTCAATAAGCTTATATTTGGTTACTCTCCCATGAGACGGGGTTATTTTTTCTGGAACCATTATTAAATTAGTTTTTCACACTCGTACCCAGTCCCTTGCTCGATATGGAAAAGGCAATTACTAACCATTTGCAGACAGCCAGAGAGGAGAGTTTCCCTTCTTGTTCTTGACATCAACAGTAGCCCCCTTTGACAGCAATAACTCACAGAACTTGTAGTGACCCTTATCAGCAGCGATAGTGAGTGCTGTATCACGAGACGATGGTACAGGTGGGGCATTGACATCAGCACCCCTATCAAGGAGGATACGCCCTACGTCTACATAGCCTCCTGATGCTGCTTCCATCAGAGGAGTAAGACCAGTCTGTAAATAGAATATAAACACTTGCATTACTAACTGGTGACTTCTGTTGCAGTATTATATGCCTGTTTTACAGTACGACTACTGAAACTGGGGCCACCCAACAAATTTTAAAATATATATTTTTTTAGATCAAACAAAAACTTATATAGAGGGTTCTAACAGGCTAAGATGTTTCTTGTTCAATCTTGATCTATTCTGTTCACATATAATGAAAATTATTAGCATTTATAAAAAAGATAACACAGTTGTAGATATTCTATTGTTCATATTCTCAATTGTGATTTGATAATTATGTTTTGGTGCCCTCAGAGCCAAAGCTACAGTCAACACTCTGAAGCCTGAAAAAACACTTCCTTAGAAAAAACCCACTACAGACTGGATTTGAACCAGTGGCCTCTCACATGCTAGTTGAGAGCTCTACTGCTGAACCACAGTGATTACATGTTATATCCAGCCATGCTTTGGGACAATTAAACTATGTTCTTTAACCCTAGAGTAATCTTCATAATAACAGAACTGCTAATTTTAAAGACCCATGGTCACTTACCAGCATGCACTGCACGAAAGACTGAATTTCATGGACTAGCAAAATTGCACACTCAGACATTTTGATATATTTTACAATGTGAGTAGGTATTTACACTCTTACTAAATCATTCAGCATTTTGTTTTATTTGTTTTCTCGCAATACAACTGACTGTGAATGAATTATTAAACAGAAATAAACAACACAAAGCATGCTGGTATATGGCCATGGGTCTTTAATGTAGTAAGTTTCACCATGTTAATCATTCCACATACCTTAGCACGATGTTCAATATTAGCTTTCCTCTCAACCAGTAGGCTAACAACTTCATGGCGCCCCTGAAAGCAAGCCAGTGTCAACGCTGTGTTCCTGTTCGTCTCAATCTGAGCATTGATGTCACTTCCCATATCCAGCAACAGCTTGACAGCAGCAGTGTGTCCATTCATTGCTGCCAACATCAAGGGGGAGATACCCAGCTTACTGCCGGTGCGGGAGTTTATCTCAGCACCATGACTAAGGAGGAGCTTGATGATTCCCACATATCCTCCTGAAGCAGCAAGACTTAAGGGGGTATAGTCAGACACGTTACGATGTTCAAAGTTGGCTCCTTTGGCAATGAGGATTTCAACAACCTGTGAGAGAAGAAAATCAAAGCAACATTTCAAATAAATGTGTAAACACAATAGACATTGAGGAAAGATTTAGCCTCACTGAAACATCTGTATATTTTATTGTACGTAAAATCAAGTCATTGTCAACAAATTGAGAAGTCATGATATATAGGAATCATAATGCTAAAAATAAATTTGTATTGACTATGTATGAAATGTCTTAATATGTCCAGCTTTCAGACTTTTGGGCAATTAGTCTGAGAGTTTGTCAAAGAAGAACCTATATGGTCAACACACATTTTAATAGTTTTTTACAATAACTGTTAACCATTGAAATTATACAAGGTTACATATGAGCCATAACCCACCTCTTGTCTACCTCCAGAGCATGCCAGTGAGAGTGCAGTATCTTTAGTACGGTCAGACTGGGCCTCTATATCAGCTCTAAGTTCCAGTAAGATCTCAACAGTGGAAGCATGGCCAGCAGTGGCAGCGAGGATGAGGGGAGTACAGCCTACCAAACACAAATAAAGGTTAACATAAAAGGATTTTAGGAAAATAGACGTCTTCAATTTTTTTGTGAGAAGAGATTTATAACCATGAAGCTTATTTTATATTTATAAAGATTTATTCATTTATTAAAACTCAATAACAATTCACAAAGCTTTTTACAAAAGAAATCATAACAGTGAAAAAGGTTTTGATTTGATAATATTTTATTCCAATTTACATTAACTTTAAGCTGGATTGTCTCTAAAAAAAAAAACATTACAAATTTCTTGATTTTTAGACTGGAGTTCAACAAATAAATAGTACTGTTTGATCAGGTCTAAACCACTAAGCTACAGTATGCCTTGTAATTTTAAATCTAAAAAACACTCTTGCTCATTTATTAAACAAACAGGTTCCCATTTAATTCTGTACTTTCCCATTTAAATCTGAGTGTACTTATGGAAATTTTGTTGATGTGTGCTAAATACACAGATCAACCAATCAGAAAAGTTCAATTCAGAAATAATATACTCTGATTGGTTGAACTGTGAGTTTAGTATACATCAACACAATTTGCATAAGTACAGATCTAAATGGGAAAATACAGATTTAAATGGGAACCTGTTAACAATACATCCTACCTTTCTTATCCCGATGTTCCATGTCAGCATTCTTAGCCAGCAATAACCTCACAAGCTCATCATGGCCTCCAGCTGCAGCTAAAGTCAACGCAGTGTCATGGTTACTCTCAGTCTGCTGGTCAACATCAAAGGCAGCTATGAAGTGAGATGACACAGGGGAGGGGGTAGGGGTCAATGGTAAGGACGATGTACACATTTCAGGAGGTGTGGACGGGCTGCTACCATCACTGGATCCTGATAAAGAGAATTTATTGTTCAAATCATCACAAACTGTCATTCTTTCATCACTATCTACATCATCATACCATCAACATCACTATTGTTATCATTATGATGATGATGGCTATTATTGTTATTGTTACAATGATGGTCACTATAATTGCTATCATCATCATTTATCATCATCATCCACCATCATCACTATTGTTATCATTATGATGATGATGACTATTATTGTTATTGTTCCAATGATGGTCACTATAATTGCTATCATCATCATTTATCATCATCATCCACCATCATCACTATTGTTATCTTTATGATGATGATGACTATTATTGTTATTGTTCCAATGATGGTCACTATAATTGCTATCATCATCATTTATCATCATCATCCACCATCATCACTATTGTTATCATTATGACTATCATTATTATTAATAGAAGTAAATGTTTTCTGTTTTTTTTTTTTTTACTTTAATTTGATGAGCTTTCGGCTCCCAGGCTGAAGCCTTTAACTATGAATAGTAATTAGTCGTACAGAGTTTTGAAGTATTGGATTGAATAAATTACAATATTTAAAGTTCACTCAAAAGAATAGAGTATTGTCCAGGGAGCGGTTTAGAGTTGTTATCTGCTCCACTAGTCAAAGCAGTGTGCCAAGACTCTAGTGTTTGAGTGAACTTTAAATATTGTAATTTATTCAATCCAATACTTCAAAACTCTGTACGACTAATTACTATTCATAGTTAAAGGCTTCAGCCTGGGAGCTGAAAGCTCATCAAATTAAAGTAAAAAAATCAGAGAACGTTTACTTCTATTACCATGTATCCTGGTTTCTCATCTATTTTCAAATTATTATTGTTACAAAGATGGTGGTCACTAATATTGCTATTATCATCATCATTATCAACCATCATCATCATCTTCACAACACCTACCATCAGACAGCATATCTCCAATAGCATCAGGCAGCGTCTGCGCTGGTTCAGCCACCATCAAACCCTCTAGCTGTGCCGGTGTAAGCTCTCCTATACCACTAGGTATCAAGAAAGGTTGAGGAGGAACTGGAACGTCGTCGCCTTCAAGATCAAACTGGGTTATCTCCTCTGAGACATTCTGCAGAAGTTCCTTTGGAAACACTCCAGAGTCCAGTGAAATATTAGCATTCTTAAGAGCCTTCGCTAGCTTGCCTTGAATTAGTTGAAGCTTTTCAGTTATGACTTTATTGTCAGTCTGGACAGCGGTGGAGGTGACCTGAGTATTCGGTGTAGACATACTAGATAGAGACTGACTTATAGAAGGGTAAGTGGGGACAGTAGCTGATGAAGTTGTTGGCATATCTTGGAACATTAGCGCCTCCTGAAGGCTGTATAAAGGTGATGTGGGTGGTGCTAGAGGTAGCTGACCCAGAGCGATGGCTTCTGGACTAAAAGCACTCAAGTCTGATAAATCGGGGTGCTCAAGTAACGGCGGCTGACTAGGGTGAACTGGGGGGACACGTGGTGGTGGTATTGAAGGAGCACACATGGCACTTGGCATACATGATAGCTGCATGTCAGGAGGGGTTCCTGGGATGGGGTTTTCAAGGAGGTAGCAGATGACGGCAGCATGACCTCCTTTGGCGGCTTCTATCAGGATATTAGAACCATCCTGTAAACAACAAGAAAACATTACAATAGTTTTTTTACAGTTTGTCATGGGCGGGATGGGTGGCCTAGCAGTGAGAGAGCTGGCATTTCACCTTGGTTCAAATCCCTGCTCAGGGAACAAGTGAATAGGCTATGGCTGTTCATGGCTAACGGGTGATAAAGTTTCTTGGAAAGGGTATATGTAAAAGTCACATGCCTACCTTCAGTTTATGATAGGGATCAGCACCATGGGCTAGTAATAGTTCTACTACAGGTAAATGACCCCCAGCACAGGCCAGTGACAGAACAGAATGATCACTATTGGTAGTCCTTTTATCTACATCAGCACCTATATCAAACAATAACAACAAAGTCAGGTTAGACATACAGATTAGACGTTTTCCCATATCTCATCCTCAACCTCGATAGCATGTAATATATTCTTTATAATTTGACTACAGCTCGCGGTAATTTAAAGAATACACACATTATCAAACAATTGAAACACTTCACTTCACCCAATTCCATGGGCTGTAGTCTAATTCTAAAAAATATACATGTTTTACTTGCTATCAAGGCTGATGTTTTTTTACAAAAGAATGAGGTTGTCTCTGACTAAATTTGATGATTTTTTTTTTAATTTTAAATGTTTAATCATGAATCCTGACTACAACAATCATATTTTTAAGGCTGATGTTGTTTCGATGTAAAACGTGAAAATGTCTGTTTTACACTGTGTTTATGTGCAGTAGTGATATGATAATTGATGATGATTAACATGGCAGTGGTGGTGGTGGTGGTGGTGACTCTTGTCACATACCTCTACTAATCAGAAACTGCCCAGTGCACAAGTGTCCAGCCCTTGCGGCTTTCATCAGTGGAGTTCTGCCTCCCTCTGATTGGTGTTCCTGTGCAAAAAAATAAATTACTTTTCTACTTTCTGTTCCGCTATTTAAAGATTATTATCATTATCTCAAAAATTTTAGAAAAACTAACCTACGTGTTAACTAATAAATATACACTAATTTAGGTCCAATCTTTATGTGCTTTACAATGGCTAGTCTGCTACTGACCATTGTAAATTCCAAAACAGAATGGCTGATGAAGGAATAGAAAACGAGGCAACATGCTCTATCGAGTCATAGAGCATGCAGGAATTAGAGAGCACTACTGCCGAGTTTTCTATTTCTTTTATAAAATATTCAGTAGTTAAAATCAAAGGAATCGATGTTACGTGCACTGTTGAGTGATAGAGAACGCTTCTCAGCCAATCAGAGTGCATGATTTACATCAAATATTTTATAAAATAGCATAGAAGCATTATTATCCTATTACTGACCAGATCTGCACCAGTCTGAAGCAGTACATCAGCAACATCAGTGTGACCATTCTCACATGCAAAGGACAGGGCAGTATCACCAGTAGCTGTTGTAGCATTCACACTGGCCCCTACACAAACCATCAACATTGCATCAGATTTTTACACCTATTTCAAAAATCGTTGCCGCAAATAAAGCTACAGTCCACACTCTGAAGCCTGAAAAGGATGTCCGTAATATGAACTGAATCTGTGATTTATTATGCGCTTTTATAAGAAATATTTGTTTCATGATCTACCAATGCAACAATTTGTTATGTTCATATAACACAAATACATACAACCAAAATATGCTATGAATAAATCGATAACAAGAAAAGAAATACTGACATCCTTTGCAGGCTTCAGAGTGTGGACTGTAGCTTCGGCTGCGACTACGATTTTTGAAATAGGTGTATATGAAACTAGACGCACTTAGTGCGTTTACTCAGGCTACTTCAGAGTAGTAACTGATAGGTGGTTTACCTGTGGCATAACGTCATGTGTAATCTCGACACAACGATAGACCCATAGATAGAAAAGGTAAACCTAGACTCAGGCTCCCCTATGGGGAAGCCTGAGTGATAAATAATGAATCTGAACTGGAATTTCACATGATATACAATGTGATGGGAAAGCGTGAAAGGAGAAATCAACAAGATAAGAACTTAGGAAGAACAAAACAGTGATAGCTAGGACAAAAGAAATGTGATAGGAAGAGGGAGGAATGTAGGAGAGAAAGAAAAAAGTAGAGGATTGGATGGATGGATGGAGGGAGGGAAGGAAGGAAAAAATATAGGAAAAAAGGAAGGATGAAAGTAAAGAAAAAGCAAAGAACAGAGGCAAGAAATCGGATATGAAAAAACTAAAATGTTAGCGGAAAGAGAGATGGCATCACAAACCTTGCTCAAGGAGGAACTTCACAAGTTCCACATGGCCTTCCTGGGCAGCTTCCATGAGTGGTGTAGATGAACCCTGCTCAATATCAGCACCTTAATAAAAACACATGATAAAATAAGAATACTATTTTAAAAATGGTAACATTACAGTGCAACTACTTCAACCGAGGCCACTCAGATAAAATGATCATTAACCAATCATATTGCAGCTTTTAGCTCAAGACTCTAATGAGCGTGAGAACACTATAATTTGATTGGCTAATGCTGTTATCAGTTCTATCTGTCTGGTTTTACTGTTTTCTGATTGGCCAGTTTTATTCAAGTGGCCTCGGTTGAAGTAGTTGCACTGTAAGAGAATTGATCTGATCTCAATAATAGAACACTTGATCAGAAGACTGTTTAAGTTTATTTTAGGAAAACATTTTTACTGTCACTTGATTAAAGAAACTGGATAAAAAATACTATAAAAAATATTCAATCAGATTAACAAAAGAACATTTGATCTGAAAATAGTTAATATATATTTTATGAAAACGTTTTTACATCACTTGATTAAAGTGCTATTGAAGAACACTGGATAAAAATACTATTAAATACTCAATCAGATTAATAAAAGAACATTTGATCAGGATATTGATATCATAATAGTTCAAATAGAACACTTGATCATTTCATTCCAAAAGTACCTGCTTGCAGTAAGAAAGCAGCAACATCCTGGAATCCACCACAACAAGCAAGGCTGAGTGCAGTCTCTTGGGTCTCTTCAGTCTGGGCATGGATGTCAGCTCCTTGGAAGATACACAAATACTTTAATCAGTATTACACAAACTTCTACAACTAATTCATTAAAGAAAAAATATTTGCATGACAACTTGGAAACTGTAGATTTCAATTTGATTTTTAGTCTTTTTCTTATTCTTCATTCAGTTTGGAGGTAGAGCTTCTAATTAGATAAATTAAAAAATTATTTCTAATTAGATAGATTAAACTTGTTAAGTTATTGGTAAATTTGATGTAAGCTCCACCTCCAAACTTCATATTTTTCATACCGTGTTCTAGAAGAAGAGCAACCATTTCTAGGTGTCCTTCTCTTGCTGCTTCCATAAGTGGTGTATAGCTGAATTAATATCACAATAAAATTGTAAGTGATAATAATGGAAAAATGGCAACTGTTAGTAGTGATACACAAATTGTTGTGATGATGATAACTGTGTTGCTACTGATGATATATTCTGCTGATAATGTTAGTACCAATGATAATGACAATGATATTACCATGCGACGACTACAACCTGGGCTACCACATTTAAAAATCAAGGTCAAATACAAAACTTGTGGAGGGTAAAAGGCTAAGATATTTCTTATCCAATGTTGATTGTTTTGTTCACACCAGTATTTTAAGCTAACACTAAATCAATTCAAAGAGATTCTATTGTTCATATTCACAATCATGATTGGATAATTTTGCTTAGGTAGCCTTGTTTGAAGTCCTTAAACTTTAAGATGGTTGTGCTTCCACTACAATTAATGATATTTAAAAAAGTAACAGCACCATGATAATGACATTATTGATGATAGTGATAACAATGATAGTGGTACTGCCGACACTTATGATGATGATGACACACTCACCCTTCATCGTTGACTTCCTCAAGGTAGGCACCTCTTTCAATCAGTAAAGCAGCCAGCTCTACATGGCCTCCACAAGCCGCAAGGGTTAAAGGAGATTCAAAACTATCGGCAGGCATATTGACCTAAGAAATGGTATATAAATTAATCTGGTTAAAACACAGATACAAACTGGACAAAGTCAGTTTATAATAGCTTATTTTTGTAAAAGGTATTCAAGTAAAATTCAATTTTTGATTCTTTGTTCACAGTTCATTATTTCATTCATCTATCCATCCATTCATTAATGAGTCATTCATTCCTCCCTCCCTCCATTCATTAGTCATTCATTCATCCATCCATTTACTCATTCATTCATCCATAAGTCATTTATCCATCCATCCATCTATCAGTCAATCATTCATTCATCCATCCATTTACTCATTCATTCATCCATAAGTCATTCATTCATTCATAAATCTGTTAACCATCCACTAATTCCAAACAATTTTTAAATTAATTATTTTTGTTAAATTAATAAATAAATCATTCATACATTCATACATCTTTGTCTTCTAATATAATCTCAAAAACCAAGTAAGGAAATAATCCCATAATTGAACATTTTTCAGGGCTCAAGGTTTCTTACCTGTGCACCATGGTCCAGTAGTAAGCGTGCTACTTCAACATGTCCATCCATAGAAGCTTCCATCAACGCTGTATGCATCTCATCAGTCTTGTGCTCTTGATCAGCACCAGCATCAAGAAGAAACTTGACCATGTCCAGATGGCCTAGTGAGAATTGAGAACATAGCATTATAGATAACTCAAATCATATCAATATTTTCTATTAATCATGTATTTTTGAAATAACAGACTCGAACCAACTGTTTCAGCTTTCTAGTCCAGTGTGTTAACCACTTCACCACAAGGCAAACATTGTAATATAGGGCAACTATGGATGATATTTATCTCTAAGTGTAAGTTGATATATGATATATTTTTGAACTGTGACCCCTTTGTATGAAGCAACACTAAGTTAGACTAAACTTCATTCTATCTTGTGCAAAAAGAGTTTACTACAGTTTTTGCTCTTCTGCGAACACAGAAATTCAAACCGCTAGTTTTAAATTATGTTTTTGTTTACCTTTGTAGCAAGCAAGGGTTAATGCACTCTCCTTAAACTCATTGGAGTGTGAGTTAATACATGCCCCATTCTCCAATAGCAACCTTGCCACCCCTACATGCCCGCCACTGGCAGCCTCCATCAAAGGGGTGTGGCCGTTCTCATTATGCACCTCTATGTCGGCAAAATGTTCTAGAAGCACCTTGACAACATCTTCAAAACCTCCGCAGCATGCGTATATCAATGCAGTATTGCCTGCCTGAGATTGCGCATTTACGTCAGCAGTGTTCTCTAGTAGGAGTTTGACGATCTCTACATATCCTCCACTTGCTGCTTCCATCAGGGGGGTGCAGTCACCTTTACTGCCTCTGTCATCAACACTTGCCTCCATGGCTAACAGAACCTGGACAAGTTCATAGTAACCTGGAAAAAGTATTATACTTTCTAGATCTGCTTGATTTGTCACATAAAAAGGAATAAAAACGAGGCTTCTTGAACAAATAGATTATCACGATTGGCTGATCACTATGCACAGAGCCTCGTTTGGATTCCTTGGTACATGTGAAATAAAGCATATTTGAAAGAGAGCTATTGAGTAAACATCCTTGGGAACCCAGGGGTAATCTTCTGTCGCTCGTTTCTTGCTCCCAGAATAAATACCCCTGGGAACGAGTCTGTTGGAGCTTGTTCCGGAAGTCAAAATTCAAACTTATTTAACGACTTTCTTTGAATGGTTATCTTGATTTTTATTGGTCGACCTAATAAGGTCGACCAATCAGGAAATAGCTGAATTTTGACTTCAGGAACAAGCTCCATTCCCAGGGGTATTTATTCTGGGAGCGAGAAACAAGTGACAGAAGATTACCCCTGGGTTGACGAGGATGTTGAGTAAATAATTTAAGAGAGAATAGTCTGAACCCAGGTGTAAGTGATGTTGATGAGTTGAGATTGTCCATGTTTGTGTAGTCTTAAGAAAGACAGTTTGTGTCTGATGTTTCAACTTCCTGGGTGGAAGTCATCTTTAGAGTCATATTCTGAAGATAACTTCCTCACAGGATGTTGACACATTAGGCACCAACAGTCTTTCTCAAGACTACACTAACTTGGATGATTACAAATCTCAACATTTAATGAATAATATGTATCTTGTTAAAGTCACTACATTATTGTGTGTAAAAAAATAGAGGACATTGATTTGCATTGAAATCACGTATTTTAATTGGTTGAGGTGCGTGCATTATGAGAGCACACAGCATGCGAGTTTGCATGTTGATCAATTTTTATAAAGATATAACTAACTTGCTTGCCGTGCTGTATAGTTATAAAGCACTTGGGGATTGTCAGAACACTCGAGAAGTGTTGAGAAGCACTCTGCTTCACATCGTGCTTCTCTTAACACTTCTCTCGTGTTCTGACAATCCTGCATGCTTTATAAATGCCCACAGCACGCGCTGTAAGACTTACCAGCAGAGCAGGCCAGAGAGAGCAGGCTTTCACCCTCATCAGTGGGTTCGTGTACACTCCATCCTTCTTCAAGTAGTTTTTTCACAGCCCCAACATCCCCTTCTAAACATGCTTCGGCAAGGCTTCGAGCTCCTGTGCAATTCAAATACATAGCAAATTGTCAATAATAAACAATTACAAAATCAAGGTTATTATTCACCAATATTGACTGAGCCTGAGGTGGATAATGATTTTGGTATTAATACAAATTTGATTATTTCAAAAAGTAAACAAAACCAAGCATTTTTTGAAGAAAAACTGTTCATTCTTTATTTATAAAAGGCTGGATATGATTACCAAGAAATAGTGTGAATTTCGAGCGATTTTATCACTTATGTATTTACACTAATAAATATTAGTATAAATACAAAGGTAATTATACAAAATCGCGCGCTCTGATTGGTTTGCTATCTCGGATTATCAGCCGATAATCACCTTTTCAGACAAAATGGCTGCCAGTAGTTGTTTTGTCACTGTTAGCGAAGATGAAATTGAAAACTTTAAAGAAAATGCTGTCCCAAAATCGACAAAAGAAGCTACTAAGTTTGGTGTCAAGCTATTTAAAGGTATCATAGTAAACTTTCACGTTGTTTATTGTCATTATATGCGAGACAAAGTGTACAACTTTTACGCGTAACGGTCGCGCTTTTAAAAAATAAAATATTTTCACTTTCAATGCTGTTTCCTTCTTTCTTTTTTGAAATAATCACCTTTGTATTTATACTAAAACGATTATTCACCTCAGGCGAATTGATTATCGGTGAATATTTACCTCGCAGCTCGAAGACTCACAGCTCGGTAAATATTCATCGATAATCACTTCGCCTTCGGCGAATAATTGTTAAATAAATAATTAAATGTCACTACATATTCAGGGTTCGTGCTGATGTCAGTAAACAAAATCTAAGGAGTTTTCAAGGAGTTTTCAAAAACCAAAAAGTAATTTTTAAGTACTTTTTGCGACAACTTTGATATACAAAAATTTACGAATTATTTACGAAAATGATGTACAATCCTAGAATTTTTACTTAACTTTAATTTACAATACTTGAATGTTTACCCTAATTTAGCTAGAATTAAGGAGTTTTTAATGAGTTTTTGCTGATTTTCAAAAATTCAAGGGCTTTTCAAGTGCCCTTAAAAACGTAAATCAAATCTAAGGAGTTTTCAAGGAGTTTAAGGAGTAGCACGAACCCTGACATTGTTGATTGTCTGGATTTTTTTTAATTTTTTTGAGAACAAAATGTTGTTGTTGGAATCATTTTTGCTTACAACATCTGTTTCAAAAATATTAAATGTACAATATCTTATACCTGTATCTACAGAGTGGTTTGGCGACGACGGTACTCCACTATTCTGAGCCCGCATTCTTGTCAAGGCAGCAGCTGCCTCATCAAGAGCTGAGCTGACAGATGATGTTAGCCGCCTTAACACTTCAGGATCAGCAAACACTTTACCATCAGCTAATTTACCCATACCTGAATCAAGGTAACAAAACAGTATGTTATTATTATAAAACTTCACAAAAGCATAGCTGTTAAGTAGATTGTATCCAGGTGATCTCATTTCGGAGCGTGCAAAGGATTATTTGTACTTTTTAATGTAAAGTTATTTCAAGGATGTATTTAACGAGGGTTAACATGTCCTGAACAACGCCATCTTGGAACTGTTGGCGATGCGACAGAAATGCTTCACCTGGGTATTAGATACATAATCGTCCTTATTTGCATAAGTTTTTTAACTTGAATTTTATCAGCCAGATTTACTTATATCTTAAAAATTTTATTAAAATATGAAAGAACTAACGTTGGAGTTTCATAACTACTTTTAATACAGCATTTGCATCCAATCTGTATACATCTGTATATCCCATACAGATTGACTGCTCATATTGTATATATTACTTGGACAATGATAAAAATTGCTATCAATTTGTTTATCAATTCTAACGTGCATACATAATTTTACCAAAACAGTAGATTTCCTCAAGTAATGATTCCAGACCTCCTAGGTTGAACATCTTGCCAAGATCCATATAAGATCAAGCAAGATCCAGGCATGATCTTAAAAGATCTTGAAAGGTTGCAGGGCCTTTGCATTGAAGCGAGATGAATGTTGAGCTTGCAATGATAGAGACCTTTTAACATCTTCCGGGACAATTATTCATGTGTCTTTATCATTGCAAGCTCAACGTTACATGTCTCGCTTTGATGCAAAGGCTTGGCTACCTTTCAAGATTGCGCAGGGAACTGTGAATGGGACTACTTGGATCTTCTCAAGATACTTCCAAGAAATTGACTTGCCAACGTCTTAGTAAGATCTTGGATGATCTTACCAGATCTAACAAGATCTTAACAAGATGTTCAGTCTGGGAGCTGTGTTAAATAGGAGGATATACGAACAAATGATGTCAACAAGTGTGCATGCAAGATTAAGGGTTTCTTACCAGCCGCTTCAAAAAGGGCTCCAAGTCTAGCCTGAGTCTCTGGGTCCATCTTGTGCAGGTCATATTTACTGAGGCCATCAGAGCCAGATAGCATTAGCTTCGATGTTAGTTCATTTCTTTTTGATTTTAATATAAAGTCCATCTATAAAAACAAACACATATTATCATTAATATACAAGACTAAATATTAAACTACCACATCTAAAACATTCAGCCTAGCAGTCCAAAGTACATTTATGAAAACAAACACATATTATGATTAATATACAAGACTAAATATTAAACTACTATATCTTGGCCGTATTAAGCGGGTTAATTTTATAGAAAATGTATGGGCATGCCTTTCGTCAGGACTTGAAAAACTGGCCACAATAATGGGGTGGTCGTATTAACTGGACTATTACACTCTAATAAATTTACACTTTATTTCACAGGTGTATGAAAACCACTCTGTATAAAAGATGGCTTATATAGTTCAATAAATTTATATAATAGTGTACACAGTTTGTACCTTGATAAATAATCTAATAAAACATCAAATGAAGATTGTTTTCATTAAATTCTTATTAAAATGACAAACGAAATGTCTGTGAATTCAGTGTTTAGCTTTGACAGAAACAAATTAGAAAGATGATTAAAATGCTATGAAGAGCATATTAAATTTGTTAGAATAGCTAAATTTTCATGCAATAGAGTGAAGACATTTAACATGTGAAACAAAATTAAATAGTCAAGGTGTAATAGTCAAATAGACACAAAAGAAAACAATGAAATTAGAGACTGCTAAGGTGTATTAGTCTAATATCTATTTCACGGGTTAAATGACTTCACTCTACCATATTTAGAAAAATGAAGAATAATGTCCTATCTTTATATAAATAACAGGGGTTTACAGGGTTTCTCCCACTGAAAAATCCTATTTGAACACATGTAAAAATACGATAATTTTACAAGTGAAAATATTATTTTTATCAGTTTTGCATAAAAATAATTTGTGTTTTTATAATAAACAGAATAATAAAAGTCTACATAGATTATTTTACTCCGACGAAGGGCTAAAGCTCGAAACGCCAGTAAAGTTAACATTTTTTACAGTGTTACAAATTTCATTTTATTACCTATCGTTTATATCAAACACCAACGCAGCCTATACTAGTTTACTCGCTAGTTTCCATTTATATTTTTTACGGTGTTACAAATTTCATTTTATTACCTATCGTTTATATATCAAACACCAACGCAGCCTATACTAGTTTACTTGCTAGTTCCCATTTTGATTGGATATATGGAATTAATCTTTTTGTGTTAATATTCAATATCTTACTCATTCACTGTGCCCACTTGTGAGATATGAAATTTGAACACTCAGAGATAAATAATGTCCATATCTTTGCATGTATTATTCTTATTCAATTAAAAATCTTTTACAAAAACATTAAGGATTTTCTTGATCAACAAATATGTAGAGTGATTAAAAATGGGATTATAGAAATAATGTTATTAACAAAGTCCACGTAGAGTAGAGATTAACACTACAACAAGTGACATGTGATTCTTTGTTTATTTGTTTTCAGTAGTTTAAATGTTTAACTGTATAATGAGTAACAGTGAACATGGAATAAGAATAATGAAATGTTTGTTCACAATTATGCTATACTATTGAAAGACGGACAATAACAACGACTTTATCTCAACTATGTTTAGTAAAATGAAGAAGTTTGTATTAGTACTAGAAATTAGAAATGTTTTGAGCTTCAGAATATTATAAAGAGCTTCAAGAATATCATTATATTTTTCTACAAATCATAATTATCTCAAGAATCAAATTTTCTGTCTAAAACGTTTAGTAAAATGAAGAAGTTCATGTTAGTTGTAGAAATTAGAAATGTTTTGAGCTTCAGAATATTATATAGAGCTTCAAGAATATCATTATATTTTTCTACAAATCATAATTATCGCAAGAAACAAATTTTCTGTCTAAAACATTAAGTATTAAAAATGAACAAGTAAATTTGATGTTTTTAATAATTCTAGTTGTAAAAGAATATATTTAATACAAAGCTCCAAGGCTGACATTTGAATATTTTGTCAGTATTATAAGATTGAAAATTTATATTGAAACAAAATCTATTAAAATGATTTAAGTTTTTTCCATTAAACTGTTGAGTAAAATGAACAAGTTATCTCATATCATTGTAAAATAATTACTATCAAAGATTTGCGATTTAAACTTTTCTCTATCTAACATAAAAAAATCTAAATATTATCATCATGAAAAGTTATACACAATTTTTTTACGTCTTGAAATATTTGATAATATTTGATAATATCATAATTATTGTTGTGTACATACTCTACTGACGTATCTACTATAAAATAACGTAGGAAGATTATTTACAATACCAACGAAATTCGTCATATTATTCAACATCGTAACAAAGGAAGCAAAAATGTTACATTTCATAAGTAGAATAGTTTTCTAAGCAAAGTTTTTGCTACCCAGATAATCTTCAATGTTAAGTGTAAGCACACGTGTTTGAGTGGAGCCAAAATCAAACCATTTGAAGATTTATTTATGGTTGAATAAATGGTTTCCTGGAATGAGATTTTGTCCGAATTAAGTAAAATTTAATATTGATAAATACCGATGTTTTATATGTTTAGATTAGCACGAAAATACGAAATTGGATATAATATCGACGTGTGTTGTTAGTTATTTAGATCAAGATAAAATGGCAGCAATACGAAGATCACAAGACCTAAGAAGCGAAGTTCAAGGCCAAAACTCTATGACTAATTCTTCGATGATTCTGAAACCATACATCTTAAAATCAATAATTTAGAACAATTATAAATACACGATATTTTATGGAGTGATAACTGTGTGAGAAACGATAAGAAAATCGCGAGAATGGTGAAGCTGTGTTGTCGAGTGGCAACTTTGCACCAAAGGGTTTCCCGCCGTATTCTCTCGATGTAAGTGTATTTTTTTGAATTAACTCAACATCTCAACAAATAATAACATAAATTATTATTTTTCAGAATATTTAGAGTAGAATATGTATGGCCATTTGTAATTTTTTTCTCTGTAAACAAATATTTATCGTCAGAAGTCGATCCAAGAAGTACGACGTGTAAATATTAATAGATAATTTAATCGAAGTCATCATTCAACCCTGTACTATTTTCGCCATTCTGGACATCAAACAGCCATCCCAGATGAAAATATATCATACTAAAACCTAGTCTTTACTTTAAAATTAACAATAAGTTCAAATAAAGACTTACAGCGGAGCTATTAATTCCTTCATCGTCGAAGTCATCTTCTTCGTCCGAATCTGATTCCGAAATGGACGGCGATCTTTGGTTGTTCATTATTCCGCTTGAATTTGGCAGAGAATTTGACTGTTGGTGAACAGACATTTTACATTAACGTTTATCGATATATCTTGTAGTGTTCTGGTTGATCTAAAAGCATAGTATTGCTTTGTGTTGTTCGGAAAATGCGAAAATGTGTCTATATTTCGACTTGATTCAAGACATCGTGTCCGCCATTACAAAGATTTCCTTGGAAAACCCCGGATCTATTGGAGCATGCGCAGTGCGCAACCTCGTGCAGCCTCGCTGTCAGGGCGCCATTTTGAATTTCTGGGATAGTTACGATCAGACACAATGCTCATGGCGTGTCATGGGCTGTTTGTTATGATATCACTCCTTTTCCCTTCGACTCCGGAAATTCCCCGCTTAACCTTGGTATTGCGAAGAATTTGAATGATTGTATGTCCAAGAAAATATAAATAAATCCCATCCCAGACTGAGACAGCGTCGGCATTACGCTCAATGGAGAAGGAAACTGTTTTTTTCCCGTTTCAGTCTTCATTGAGTCATCATTATTTTTTATCGTCAATATGTATTAATATTTTATATCTAAAATCGGATAATGATGTCACGCACTGTCACGCAACAATATGACGACAATGACCGGCATGAACTCAAGTATCCATAAACACATCACGCGCAATGCAGTCCGAATCATGCGTAGCTACTCCTTGCCTTTCAGGAGCAGGTAGTCGGAGATGAGAGAGGTCGGCAGTGAGCAATAAGCTATTCCCGTCATAACAGCTGAGGTTTCAAATCTCTCATTCGCAACAAAGTGTGCCATACAGCGACTGCCAACGTATGCGTACCCCGTTAAAGTGGTTGCAGACAGACAGATATCCAACCCGAATGAGGGACCAATAGAGACTGACACAGGGGAGTAGCGTGGTCATTTTGACAAGTACGCACGGATATGGATTTTTAACTTTTGAATACAACTATATGGAAAACGATTAAAAAACATACAAATAATTTGAAAATTTCCCGCCTCAAGTGGGTATTTGCGCGTATATTGGACGCTACGCCCCTGTGAGAAACAATTACGGGCAGGCTGACAAACAAACAAACAGATAGACAGACGATACAGAGATGATGAGTATAAACACGAACAAACAGACAGACAGGAAGCTAGGAGAACTGTTCAAATGGAATATGTACAAAGCCAAACTAGACGGACGGACAGACTGACAGATTGGCGTGACAAGCATGCACAGACAAGAGACATACAGGTAGGTAGAAGATCGATAGAAGGACAGGTATTAAGGATAGTAGACAGACAGACAGACAGGTAAAAAGATAGGCAGACATGCATGCGCATGCAGAGACTGACAGACAGGTAAAAAGATAGGCAGACAGACAGACAGACAGACAGCCAAGTAGAAAGTTAGGCAGACAAGCTGCACAGAGAGACATACAGGCAGGTAGAAGACAGACAGACAGATAGGCAGACAAGCATGCACAGAGAGACATACAGGCAGCTAGAAGACAGACAGACAGACAGATAGGCAGACAAGCATGCACAGAGAGACATACAGGCAGCTAGAAGACAGACAGACAGATAGGCTGACAAGCATGCACAGACACATGTAGGCAGGTAGATGAATAGACTGGTAAACAGACAGGTAAACTGACATGGAAAAATCATTTAAGCTATCAGGCAAAATTAAAGCTGGATGCATGGTAGAAACACTCAAAACGTCAGTAAAGTAAAGTCTATTTGATACAGTGTTACAAATTTCATTCTAGTCCATAGAAGACTTTATTTTATGGCGGGTATAGTACACACAATCATTCAGAAAAAAAAAAAAACACATCTGATTTTTTAATTTTATTATGTTATTACTAAATGTCAATTTACATCAATTTGTTGTTGATCAGAAATAATGGGTTTTCATATTTGTAAAAACATTACAGCCGTTCTCAGTCACACGTGCACGTTCATTATAAAACATTGCCGTCTAAACTTGATTTTGGTGAACGTCAATCAATGTATTTCCAAGGCAACACGTACTAGCTGAAAATGTCCGTTGCAGATCAGCGGTAATAAACTCGTATTATATAAAGTAGAGTTTCTGCCCGTAAGACAAATAGAAGATTCAATTCTATCAAAATAAGATCTAGTTTAAACAAATTGATCGCCGTTCGGCAACGGACAATTTTGGCTGAGTTTCCATGGCAATTATATAGTTGATTGACGTCCACGAAAATCAAGTCTAGACAGCAATGTTTTATAGAAAACTGGCACGTGTGACTGAGAACGGCTGTAACTCGAAAATTTAGACAATGCAAAGTAAAAGCGAACGAAAGTCAGGAATAATACTAAACTGAATTTTAACTCAAAGTACTACAAAACAGTTATGCAAAGAATAAAGTATTCTTTATATACCATTAAAAGAAACACTACACTCCTATTTTTTAAATATTTTTTTCATAAACTTTTTGAAATTTATTTATTTATTTATTAAAATTAATAAAAAGAACTACCCATAGTTATTAGCGAAACTTGTCGCAGATTTGAGCGCTATAGAAAACAACGTTTTTCAATCGGCTGTATTGATATTAAATTTAAACAGTTTTCTTGATGGAGGAGATTTCGTATGACTGTGAAAAGTGCGGTGCCGTGTTTGCGTGCCTTGCCGCGACCGTAATGTTCAGTGTTAAAAATGTTAACATGTCTAGTGCCGTGCCTTGTCCACGTTTGTGCCGTGAGCTTTTCATAATCATACCAAATATTTCTATTTATCATTGTAAGTCATTTTAACCTTAGGCCTAGTTGAAACGTCGCATCTCACACGTGCCGAATCTAATACAAATGAACAAAACCTATTGTTTGAATTCATTTGCATTAGATACAGCACATGTCAGATGCGAAGTTTGAACTAGGCCTTTTGGGCTGTTTATACGAAGGCAAGTTGTCCCTGCTAGCGGGGATAACTCTATTGTTTTGTGTCCCCCGGGGAATACAAAAAAAAAAAGAGTTATTCCGGCTAGCAGGGACAACTCGTTTTTATATAAACAGCCCCTTAGACGACGCTGAACTTCATATTGACAGTATACGTGTTCAACAAATTGGACGGTGATTATCGCGATTGAATAGTGATTAACAAAATAATTTTCGTGTGTGCTACATTGATGTTCATACTGGTAACAGATTACAAAAAAGTCCCAATTTTAAGCTAAAAATTCGGGAAAAACAGTTGCAGATTGAGCCTTTACCCGCGACGTTCACCCGTGAAGATTAGATACTTCCACCTATAGAGAGAGAGATGCACTTGTCCCAGTCATTCTTGGTAAAAACGTTTCCATAAAAGTAGGGACTGTTTTGTAGTCTATGTTTATAGCTAAAAGAATTAGAGCGAAAATGTACGATAACAAACTGTTCAGCTAGTGTCGGCTGCGTCGATGTTTCTAAGGAATTAACTGGAGAAAAATTGTACGATAACTGGCGGTCAAACGCAGAGTGGAATGCGTAAGTAGCACTTACCAAAACGTGAACTGCATTGCTTTCTCTATTAAATGAAACGCAAAAATGGTGATTTTGAAAGTTTCATAGGGGTAGTACTTCAAAGTCACATTTAGCTGAACTACAACGTTTGTCCTCTAACCTACTAATACTTGAATTTCAAAAATAGTTTGAAACTCTCTCATAAAAGTAGCAAAATGTTCCTTTTTTTCGTTTTGTGCTAGGAAATTCTCATTTTCTTTGGTGCTTTCTTCCATAACTTTATGTCTGTGAAAGCGATTTTTTCACATATCTTTTCCAGCTACTCCTTGGACAATTGTCTCTGTGTGCAATGATTGGTTATTTAAGCAACGTATTCTGGAAAAAAAGAACAATTGATTGTAATATAATAGACGTCATTATTATCACCATCATTATAATCATCATCATTATCACCATCATTACAATCATTATCATTACAATCATAATCAGTATAATCCGGCATAATCAGTATAATCATAACAATTATCATCATCATCATTATCACCATCATTACAATCATAATCATTATCATCATTACAATCATCATCATAATCATTATCATCAACAACAATCATTATCACGGTGGAATCATCGTTACAATCATAATCATTATCATCATTACAATCATAATCATTATCATCATTACAATCATTATCATTATCATCATTACAATTATTATCACGGTGGGATCATCATTACAATCATCATCATCGTCATTACAATCATAATTATCATCATTACAATCATCATCATTACAATCATCATTATCATCATTACAATCATCATCATTACAATCATCATTATCATCATTAAAATCATTATCATTACAATCATAATTATCATCATTAAAATCATCACCATTACAATCATAATTATCATCATTACAATCATCATCATTACAATCATAATTATCATCATTACAAGCATAATCATAATCAACATTACAATCATAATCACGGTGGGATCATCATTACAATCATCATCATTACAATCAAAAGCATTATCAATACAATCATCATCGTGTATCATAATCATCATCATGTATCACAATCACAATCATCATCATCATTACAGTTGACTTCTTTCAGTGTTGCAACAGTTTCATAGTCTACTGTGCAATGATGATCTATAATGATTATAGAGTACTAAAGTGATGACATCATAAAACATTATTTTCACTATTTCATATTTTTGGTTCTCAATTTTGATAGGCAATCACAAAAGATGTTCACTTAGCAAATTTGACCAAAATTAGTCAAATAGCAGCTGAGATATGGTCACTTGAATATATTATTTCCCCATACAAAACACTATATTTTTTGGTCTGTTCCAAACTTTTGGAACAGAGCGTAAATTACAGTGATATTCAAGTGGCCATATCTCAGCTGCTTTTTGACCGATTCTCGCTAAATTTGGCATGTGAACGTCTTTTTGATTGTCCATCAAAATTGGCAACAAAAAATGTGTTAAAGCCAAAATTTATTTTTTCGTGACATTACACTTTAGTCCTCTATTGTATACAGGTATAACGAACAGGTTCCCATTTAAATCTGTACTTTCCCATTTAAATCTGTACTTATGCAAATTTTGTTGATGTGTGCTAAACACACAGATCAACCAATCAGAGTATATTATTTCTGAAATGAACTTCTCTGATTGGTTGATCTGTGTGTTTAGCACACATCAACAAAATTTGCATAAGTACAGATTTAAATGAGAAAGGACAGATTTAAATGAAAAAGTACAGATTTAAATGGGAACCTGTTAATAATAAAATGGAGGTGTGTACATGCTATGTACCTTGACAAAAAGACATATGCTAGTAGATATATGGAGTTGTGTTCATACTTTTCATTGTCGGCATTGCCTCCTCTACATTTGTTTCAAGTTTACGATATCTAGGACTGCGTCTTGAAGCGTTAATTCTTCCTTCAATTACTACAGCTACAATCTGCAAGAAATACACACAAGGTTTTATCTTAATAAGAATTTACAGTAAGGACACTCCAACCGTCAACGCTAGACTTTTTCATGTTATTTTCTTAACAGTCTACTGCATCAAAACCTCTAAAAATGAAGCATTGAGTTCAAATACACTGAGTTTTCATAATAAATCTTAACAATAATGATAACTAGTCGGGGTACCCATGAAAAATTCAATTGTAATTTTTCAAAAGGCTTGGGCTGCTCTTTGTAATGATTGGGCTCCCTGTGTCAATGACAATCCAAGATAGCGGCCAAGGTGTTTGTGTTTGTGTACTTGCTTGTTTGTTTGCTTGTTTATTTGGTTGCTTCTTTGCTTGTTTGTTCAATTTGTTGCTCATTTGCTTGTTTGTTTATTTGGTTGTTTATTTGTTTGCTTATTTGCTTGTTTGTTTGTTTGCTTGTTTATTTGTTTGTTCATTTGATTGCTTATTTGCTTGTTTGTTTGTTTGGCTGCTTATTTGTTTGTTTGTTTGGTTGCTTGTTTGGTTGGTTGCTTGTTTATTTGTTTGTTTATTTGGTTGCTTATTTGCTTGTTTGTTTGTTTGTTTATTTGTTTGTTTATGTGCTTGTTTATTTATTTGTTTATCAATTTGGTTGCTTATTTGCTTGTTTGTTTGTTTGGTTGCTTGTTTGGTTGCTTATTTGCTTGTTTATAAGTTATGTGCTCTTCCTTTTCTGACACCCTAAAAGACACCAGTTTATGATTTTAACCGCAAAGAGATATGACAAGCATACCCAATATTTTTACTGCTGAGTAACTACCCAGGTCAAAGTGGTGCCTTACCTTCTGTCTATTGTGATAAATAAAATACACAGCAAAGACAGCTACAATGGATGACAGGAAAAACGCTGCAAAATGGCTTGATTTGTGCTCCTCATCACTACAACCAAAGTATATAAAATGTTTTAACAATAGCGCTGCGCGCGAGTGACGTCACGGAAAATGACCCCCCAGTGGGACTCAGACAAACAAACCATCTCAGTTGAAGGGAATGTTAAGAAAACGTTCATAGTTCGCCACTAAATTCACTCCAGTTCGAGCTAAATAATAATTAAATTGACCGAAAACGATGAAATTTATGGTAACGTTTTAGGTTTGAGACTGCTCCACAAAACCAAACTGTCGATCAGTTAGCTGCCTGAACACTTAAAATGAATATGTCCCCCAGGATTGATTAATAGTGAGATTCAATAAACCCGAATAAAACATTTAACTGATGACTTTAGTATAATATACTAAACATGTTATTGTATAATAATATAGTGTTCATGCTGATGTCAGTAAAAAAAATCTAAGGAGTATTCAAGGAGTTTTCAAGGACCAAAACGTAATTTTTAAGCACTTTTTGTGACAACTTTGATATAGAAATGATATTCCTGTCATTGTTAACATCGCACAGAATGAGCAAATTTTATCAAAATTTACCCTACTTTAGCTAGAATTAAGGAGTTTTTAAGGAGTTTATGCTGATTTTCTAAAATTCAAGGGCTTTTCAAGTGCCCTTAAAAATGTAAATCAAATTTAAGGAGTTTAAGGAGTAGCACGAACCCTGAATATAATAACATTATTTTCTTGTAAATCACCTTTAACGGTTACAAGGTAATCATTTTCAATAAAATATATTTGTCTACTCTAATAATCAAGGATATCTTTCAAGGAAAATCAAGGGTATTATTAGCTATATCTGCACATCGATGTCAGTATCTATCTATAAAGGAAGAATGAAATAAAATTTTGATATTAACTTAAATGTGAAAAATAACAAATTTTATAGAACTGATAGAAAGCGCAGCCATATTTGCCATGGAATCCGGTCAACTCGCCAGATGGTCAACTCACCGGAAACTTAGTGTATAATATAGTCGCATTTATATTTATATTAATAGGTTTTAGCAAATATAAAGAGTTTATGCAAAGCGAATAAAAATGACAATTATGTTTTTTAACTCACTGAGACTTATTATACTCACTTATGGTATAAAGCGAAAGCACTCAGGCTTGGTCGAACTGCCGTAAAAATTTCACTACTTCACGTGTAATCCTTCTCAAATTTTAAATTGCCGGCGATAAGTCGATTTTCGTCTTTAATGTGCTGTATGAAACCATTATTTTTAAATGAATATAACTATAGAAGACTGTTGCTTGACTTTTAAAATTTTTTTTGTCAAAGTAGCGACAAGCACTGACGTGTGTAAAACTATAGTCATATAAAGTACAAGAATAAGCCACACTTCTTCACCCTATTAGAAAGTATTAATGTTTGGAAATGGTATTTCTTTAAATATATACCAAAACGGCAAGAAACAACCAGGGATAATTACTCCAAGAAATTACTCTTGCCGGTACAGCTTTCTATACGATATATCTAATAGAACAAAACAACGAAAATTATTGTTCGCGCTCACGCCGTGCCGTTTGGCCCTCGATGAAGACAGATTTTAGTGAGGATACTCAAACCATGAACACTTGACTTTTTTCATGTTATTATTTTCTGAACCTTCTACTGCTTTAAAACCTCTAAAAATGAAGCAGTGAGTTCAAATACACCAAGTGTTCATAATAAATCTTATTTCTAATCTATTCGCTTAGGGATGTTGGTAAACAAAGTATGAAACAAAATCAAAAGTCTTCACGGTTCGAGTGTCCTCACTGTAAAATATTAAATTGAACAAAGGATTTAAAGTGATAAATGAGATTTTGACTATTCCATAATATCTAGTTTAATTGTGTAAATCAAATCACTTGTTTACCTTGGTCTACGAAGAACATTTCCAGATCCAGCTGTGTTTTTATTGGTAGAGGCATTTGGATCTGGTCCTTCATCAGATCCTTTAACAGATCCTTTACCAGCTTCTTCAGTATTTTTCTTATCACCACCACCATCAGTATTTTTCTTATCACCACCATCAGTATTTTTCTTATCACCATCACCATCAGTATCTTTCTTATCACCACCACCATCAGTATTTTTCTTATCACCATCACCATCAGTATCTTTCTTATCACCACCATCAGTATTTTTCTTATCACCACCATCAGTATTTTTCTTATCACCACCACCATCAGTATTTTTCTTATCATCACCACCATCAGTATTTTTCTTATCACCACCATCAGTATTTTTCTTATCACCACCACCATCAGTATTTTTCTTATCATCACCACCATCAGTATTTTTCTTATCACCACCATCAGTATTTTTCTTATCACCACCACCATCAGTATTTTTCTTATCACCACCACCATCAGTATTTTTCTTATCACCACCACCATCAGTATTTTTCTTATCACCACCACCATCAGTATTTTTCTTACCACCACCATCAGTGTTTTTCTTATCACCACCACCATCAGCATTTTTCTTACCACCACCACCATCAGTATTTTTCTTATCACCACCACCATCAGTATTTTTCTTATCACCACCATCAGTATTTTTTTTACCACCACCAGCATTTTTCTTATCACCACCACCATCAGTATCTTTCTTATCACCACCACCATCAGTATTTTTCTTATCACCACCATCAGTATTTTTCTTACCACCACCACCATCAGTGTTTTTCTTATCACCACCACCATCAGTATCTTTCTTATCACCACCACCATCAGTGTTTTTCTTATCACCACCACCATCAGTATCTTTCTTATCACCACCACCATCAGTATTTTTCTTATCACCACCATCAGTAATTTTCTTACCACCAGCATCAGTATTTTTCTTATCACCACCACCATTTTTCTTATCACCATCACCATCAGTATCTTTCTTATCACCACCACCATCAGTATTTTTCTTATCACCACCACCATCAGTAATTTCCTCACCACCACCACCATCAGTATTTTTCTTACCACCACCACCATCAGTATTTTTTTTACCACCACCACCATCAGTAATTCCACCACTACCACCACCAGTAGTTTCCTTGGTGTTCAGTTTAGTAGTTTTTGTAGCTGCTAGACTGAAATGACTCAATGGACTGTCTACAGTACTCTTCTTAGTGGCTATTGTTGTGCTTGCTACCATAGTAGAGACAACTACCTTAGAGTGGGTAATTGGGGCAGATGGTGACATTGTAATTATGCTACTCACTGGACTACTTACTGTAGATGGTGCTGGCAACTCAGATGTTGCTACTGTGCTATTTTCATCAGATTCTGCTGCAGTTATTGATGTTTTGTTAGTAGCTATATTAGTTCCTTCCCCACTCCCCTTCTTCAAGGTTGTTACTCTTGGGGTGGTTGTGCTAGAAGCTTCTGTATTTGCATCACTTGGTGTTTTTGGTGGCATTTCATCCCCTGACATTGCTGTACTATTTTCCTCAATGGATGGATTTTCATTGGTAGAAATTAATGCTGGGCTTGCTTCAAGTGTATGCGAATCTGTACTGGTAGCTATAGGTTGAGATGATGCCTGTGTAGTCACTAAACTTGTAGTGGTTTTCCTGGTAAATTCTGTAGGCTTTGTTGTTGCTACAGTAGAAGGTGATGTTGTGCTATCTCCTCTTGAAACTACTGTATTATTTCTTTCAATACTGCCACCACCATTATTCAATGGTGTTCCATTTTTTCCCCCAAGGCTTTTAACTTCTTGTTCGTTTGCGTCAGCACCACCATTTACACCTCCTTTTGAAGCTTTTGACTGTTTTGGAGCTTCACCATTCATAAGGTTTTCAACAGGGTTACTATGTACACCACCTAAAAAAATATTAGGTTAAACTCATCACAGTGAGGGTCGAAACTCAGACCTTGAACACTTACTTTTTCATGTTATTATTTTCTGAACATTCTAAGTCTGCTTCAAAACCATTAAAAATGAAGCATTGAGTTCAAATTAATACACTTAGTGTTCATAATAAATCTTATTTCTAATCTGTTCACCTATGAGATGTGGGTTAAATAAAAGTAACAAAAAAAACTCAAAGTGTTAACGGTTCAAGTATCCTAACTGTAATGATGGAAAAGACCCTTTCATTGTTCTTATCGAGGTACCTCAGCGTCAATATAGTGTGTAATCACTATAACACCATTGAGTGTACATTATACTGATTTTAAAAAACTCATTAATAATTCACAAGCCTTTAGTCCAATCAGTTGGACCAATTTGGTCACATGCATGTGGTTTTAAACCTAATAAAGACACATGTACCTAAATATCATAAAGGCACATGTGTCTTAATATATAGAAACTAATGAAAGTTTTTTTTATCAGGTATAAAGCCTCTAGTCAATCATGTGACCTGCACTGGTCCAACTAATTGGACCAACATGGCCCAGAGATGCTCTTCCTACTGACAACTGCAAGTCCTGTTTTAAATGTGGAACATATATTACAGAAACTTGTGTGTGATCAGAAGGTTATGAGCGTCACATTATCACATTTTTGAGTATTTTTCAATATTTCATTTCATTTTTTTTGTTTTACATTGATGGATTTTTTCAAGCCATTTAAAAAACTTGCAGCACATGCTTCATCAAGTATGAAAAACCCTTGGCTATGCCTTGGGTTTTTATATTTGATAAAACACTCCTGCTTGTTTATTAAGGTAGTTCCGGACTCTTGTACTGCGCATCCATTTCACGCATCTCGTTTTTCATCATTTATTTGTGTTTTTTTGAAAATTTATCTAAATAATATCTTAATTTGAATCCTTATCTATAACGTAAGAAAGTGTTATGTAATTTCATGCAACTTTGGAAATAAAATGGGAAATTTTTCGAAACATGCTCAGATTTTCACTACCTGACATGGTCGTTGTTTTGTCTCAAAACAATAAATTTACAACTTTGTAAAAATGAATAGATAAAATATAATTTTGACGTCTTTAGTCGTAAAACTAATACAAAATCGGTTTTAGGGTTTCTGGAGATGGCAAGGATAATTTGACAAGTTTCAAGAAGATGTTTAAGATACTAGAACCCAGTCCCACGCGGAACGTTACCGTGAGTCGGTTAAATAGGTACTTTTGAGAAAATCACCACAAATTATTGCAAATACCTACTTTTGCTATATCTTATAACTCTATAACCAATACGGTGACCCCAATATTTTTTCACATTTTTTGACTTGCCTAGCAATGATCTATAAATGACAGGATTTATAAAAAAAATTCATTGAAGAAATCCAAGTATCCGGAACTACCTTAAACAACACATAAGGCACACTGAGACAATGTTAAATGTGTTATAGATTGAAGCACCACATGACAGTATAATTAAGTCATATATCAACCAACCTCTTTTATTGAACTTTTTATTTCTTGCTCTTTTTGCAGTACTGCCTGTTCCTGATTGGCGCTTCTGTCTTCCATGACGAGACATTAATTTTCTTGCTATCCATCTTTTCCAAAGATTCTCATCAAGAAGATTATCATCAGAATCATCCAAACTTCTTACGTTTGAATCACTTTGTCCAGACTGCTTCGTAGGTTTTAAAGCTATTTTGCATTTTTGTTCACATTCATCCTTTGTGTCAAATCTATTTTTGTTTCCATGGCAGCCTCCGTAAACAAACTCTTTACATTCTCCAGATTTAACATCATAATACCAGCTTTGAAAATATCCTCTGCATTCACCTTCCTCTTGAGGTAGAGTGCAAAATAATGGACCTGTGGAATTTGACAAAGAAATCAAACATTCAGTACTATATACAATATGAGTGGCCGATCTGTATGAGATATACAGTGGCGAGTCAAAGACGAGTCACAAATAATATATATCATACAGATCAGACATGAATAAAACTCCAACATTAGTTATTTTATATTTTACTAAAATCATAATAATAATATATCATTTTTTTGTTAGCAACTCTTTTTATTGTTATTATACAATATTTGAGATAGTCTGCATGCTCTGATTGGCCCGCTACCATGTTTATATCAGATATTATATAAAAAAATTGATATATATTGCACGCTCTGATTGGCTGAGAAGCACTCTCTAAAACTCAACAGTGCACGGAATGTCGATTCGTTTCAATTTAACTACTGAATAGTTTATAAAAGAAATAGAAAACTTGCAGTAGTGCTCTGTCGAGTTATAGAGCACTTATAAGCACTTTTAATTTAAAGAAGACTCAAGAAGCACTGAGAAGCACTCTGCTACATGTCATGCTCTTCCTATCACTTCTCTCATCTTCTTAGAATTCCTGATGCTAGGCCAGCCATAACAACCAATAATAATTATAATAGTAAATGATAATTAACTTGTAAATTAGCAATAAATGTGGCAAAAAACATAGATTAAACATAAATAATTAGCTCATTAACTGTACACATTTGTACAAACCTGGTACCAGTTGTATGAAGTCTGGATAAAATTATCCACTGTTATCAAGTGTATAGAATTTTTATAGGTTTTATCCGTTGGATAGGGATTTATCTGGGGCCAGTTGTACAAAGCCTGGATAAAGTTATCCACTGGATAAGAGTTATCAAGTATATAGAATTTGTATCTAGGTTTAATCCATTGGATATGGATTTATCTGGTGGATAGCGCTATTCAGGCTTCATACAACCGGCCCCTGTACTTAACAATAAGCAAGGATGTGTGGCATGGATTTACAGTGTGGATACTCGAACGGTGAACACTTGTCTTATTCATGTTATTATATCCTGAACATTCTACTGCTTAAAAACCTCTAGAAATGAAGCAGTGAGTTCAAATATACTAAGTGTTCATAATAAATCTTATTTCTAATCTATTCGCTCGTGGGATGTGGGTCAAAAAAAGCAACAAAAAAACTCAAAGTGTTCACGGTTTGAGTGTCCTCACTTTAACACATGATCGACATGAAGATATTCAATATAATAATAGTTAATCTATAGGGAGGAATCAATTAACTATATGTTATAATTCATTCAATCTTTCTTAGTTGCAAAAAAAAAAAATAATAATAATAATAGGAACTATATACGGAAAGAGAGTTGACGATTTTTAAGGATTTTATCAAGAAAATTCCTCCAAAATTTTCTTTTCGATTCTTTGTTTTTAGCGTGCTATAAAATTGAGTCACGCGACCCAACCCAAGCGTCTCAACACAGAATCGCATTCAAACTTCAAATCTTCTCGAAAATATCTACAATCTCATTCCGATTACTTCGATATAGTCAGAGAAACTATTCAAACTTTAATGTAATATTTTTTAAATAAAGGAATACTCGTCAACATATCGGTTGAGCGTGATTGATTCAGATGGGTTTCAAAGTTCACTTTCTGTACAAATAGGAAAACCAATACAAAAGTCAACTTGAATAAATAACTGAAATATGTACACGAAAAAAAGAGCAATAAAATAGCATTGAAACTCTTCTTACGGCTTCTTGATAAAGTACAAATCTTTTGAAAGAAGCTTTTGGAAACTATTTGAACGAAGATCACATGATTTCCAAACCAACGTTCGTTCTCATTCATTTTCGTAACTTCGATACACTCACAATAACACATCTTTTGTACGATGTTCAGCAGAATTACTCAATTGTTTAAACTATTAATATTTCTCACCTTTGTATGGTCTATCTTCGAATACTTTCGTTGATGTTGAACAGGACAGGCAAATAAAAGCCACGACCAAACAAAAAGTAACTTTCATAATGAATATTGTCAGTTGCAACTCGTGCCAAAACTTCCTCCAACTTTGGCGAAAATTAACTCCAGATTTACGAAGATTAAATGAACAGTTCCTTCATATCTGTGGAGGAGTACTCCTTTGATTATTTCTCAGTCCTGTAGCATTAATATTTTGGTAAAAAAGACTACCAAAACCGCATAAAAACCATCCACTCCTGTTTCCCGTTTCAAGTTTCTTGCAACGTTGAAGTTATTGCGATGTCGAACCCAGGCCCCATTGGAAGGGAATCGACGTGAGAAGCTGGTAACAGAGTGATGTCATACCGGAAGTGGAATGTAAAATTGTGCTCTTTTTCATTTTCGTTGAATTACTTGAATTACTTATTTTTAATCATTTTGTTATAGAGAAGGCGATATTAAAATAAAAATTTTGAATTCTTGATAAAAAATAAAGTTTAATTAAAAATAGTGATATTTTATCATATATTTTTGAAGTAAACGACAACAACAAGCGCGGGGTCCCTGTGTCAGCTGTGTTTACATACTGCTGTCCCAAAGTACTGCTGGGTCATTCCAAGATGGCTTCCTCTGTTGACGAATTTACAGATCTGGATGGCCATCAAGTTCGAAAATACGATTTCCCTTTAGACAGAGTTCCACGTCTGCATTACGAAGACCCAAAGGCGCACGAATTAATCAAAAATGAGGTAATTTTAACAATACGATCACCTCCCAGTATGCGATTTCTGAGACAGACCTGTCAACCGTGTTCAGTCATGGGCTACCACATTCAATTCTATGATCAGTGTTGTGATTTTTATAAAATGTATTTCGCTAAAAAAAAAGTCTTACGAAGTTAGAAGCACATATATTATTGTCAAAGATTTATATTTCTTGCGTATCTAGTTTAATTTAGCTTTAAATTATATCTCTATTTTATGTTGGTTTGATCTGTGATCAAAATACCGATTGTATTATTTTGTCATTATAAGCTTATATTTTTACTACATTGCTTTTAAAATTCGCATTATTAAAGCAAAGGTACTTGTATAATATGAATTTAATTTAGCTGCAATTTGGTTTATTTTGTGTATTCCCTGTTTAAATAGTGTGAGCTGGGCTGTGTTGATACATGATATCGTGTGGATATGAGCGACGTGCAATCGCACACGATTCAAAGCGGAAATGATGTTTAGTATGATATATCAGTTTGATGTGTAATATGGCTGGTTATTTTACGAGTTAGATACTGTATGTTGATGAGCCTTAGAGTACTAAAGTGTGACGTCACGAAAAAATAAATTTTGGCTTTAACACTTTTTGGTTGCAAATTTCGATGGACAATCAAAAAAGATCTTCACACTCCAAATGTGAAGAGAATCGGTCAAATAGCAGCTGATATATGGCCACTTGAATATATAATTTCCCCATACAAATCACTGTAATTTACACTCTGTTCCAAAAGTTTGGAACAAACCCGAAAATACAAAGTTTTGTATATGGAAATTATACATTCAAGTGGCCATATCCCAGCTGCTATTGGACGAATGTTGGTCAAATTTGCTACGTGAACATCTTTTGTGATTGCCTATCAAAATTGAGAACCAAAAATATGAAATAGTGAAAATAATTTTATATGACGTTATCACTTTAGTACTCTATTAAGTGAGTATACCAATGCCAGGATTCAGACTGAGGTATTCTGCATTGCTGTATCCACAAATTAAAATTAAATATATTAAATATTACAATTAAATGTAAGCCAGTTATAGGCCTTTTAGCCCAGGGGATGCACTTGGGGGTAAAATGAAAAATAATACTCAAACTTGACATTTTACACCAAAAAAAAAAATACATGGCATACAACTTTCAAACCCCCAAACATACACGCCTTGCTGAAAAAAATTTCAAACCAATAATTTTCACAGTACACGGATCAAAACAAAAATCAAACTTGGAGATGTGAAAACCCCCAAAAATATGGGTTTCTTAAAAAAAAACAGGTCTCTTGACCCAAAAAAATACCCAGAATGAAAATTGTCAACCCAAAAAAATATGTTGGACCTCCCTGTCATTTTACCCCCGAGTACATCTCCTGGGGCCTTCAGCATGTGGTTATGTGATATTTCACCTCGGGCTTCACCCTTGGTGAATCTATCACTTCAGGCCAATAACATTTCAGGCCAGAATCTATCGCTTAAGGCCAATAACAATTACACATTTATACATCAAACTGTCTGATAAGTTATTTTTTATCTAACCATAAGAAAAAAAAGGCTTTTGTTCTTTCATAAAGCAAAATATATATTTTTTTGTTTTATCTTTTATCTATGACACACACACATTATTTATACAGTTTTGAGGAAGTGCAATCATTATTCAAATAACAGTTTATTAATATTTCTTTTAGAAACCTGTAGTACTCACAGACTCTGATATTGTCCAAACTGCTTTAAAATGGGATCTGGACTACTTAAAAGAAAATATGGGCCAAGGAGAATGCTCAGTCTATGCATCAAACACTTGGAAATTTATGTACTATGATGAACGACGATCCCACAATTGGCCAAACTTCAAAGCTCCAACTGAACGACTTACCATGCGATTCGATGAATTCTATCAACAAATGAAACAACTCCACAATGAAGGCAGCAAAACTAGTAAAACTAAAATCTATCTGCAACAAATGTTGAACGATCAAGTTGGGAAAAACATTGTCATGGACTTTCTGGGTTTTAAGTGGGAATGGCTGAATACGATGAAGAAGAAAATGGAATGGGGGCCATTAACGTCAAACCTTTTACTTATTGGCCTACCTGGAAATATAACTCCAATCCACTACGATGAGCAGCAAAACTTCTTCTGTCAAGTGACTGGTCACAAGAGAGTTATTCTATGTCATCCTGAAAAGTTTAAGTGCTTGTATCCTTATCCGGTGCATCACCCATGTGATAGGCAAAGCCAGGTATGTGTATAATGATACTTTTAATTTATCATTATAAAATTCATGAATAATTAATGAGAATTTTACAAAAGAAATCATGTCCATGACAAGTTCTGTAAATCTCATACTTTGTCCTGACTTTCATATTAAATTTCAACTTGAATTTTTTCTAGGCTAGCTTTACTTTTATCTTGACAATTTTAGCAAAGTAAGAAAGAACTAAAGTCGGACTTTCGTAAATACTATACAATATTGGTTCATGATCTGTATGTGATATACAACGGCCCATCTTTGGCTTGCCATTTTATATCCCATACAGATGGACTGCTAATATTTTATATATTATTACTTGTTAAGCTGTGCTCACTCCTAGAGCCAATACTTGTACTGTTATAGCTAGATTGTTCATGTGCAATGTAGATACAGTAATTTTTATTAACTCTGTTGTGTTCATTTCCTCTGAAAAAGCTATACTTCCGCTCTAGGACACCACATTCTTGCTTTATGGCGGATTCCATTAAATTGAATCGGTTTTGTCAAAAATATGCTCAATATCTGTACTGTTTGTCCTTTTGTCTTTAGAAAAATGTATACTGTTTGTGTATAAATTGAGCACGCTATTAGCTTTTTAGAAAAACATCTCTGTTTTGTCTGGTGTATCCTTAATTTAGCAAAATGTTAAACAGTAAATGACAAAAACAATCTTTCTAACAATCATAATTCCTTGGCATTTGCAGGTAGATTTTGACAATCCAGATTACAAAAAGTTCCCTGAACTCAAGCATATCAGCGGCTCAGAAGCAATTGTTGGACCAGGAGATGTCCTTCATATTCCAATGTATTGGTAAGAAATGGTCCAATAACATGGCCACCCCTACTGAGTGAGTGTATTAGCTGGCAAACAAATTTTCAAATTGTAGTCATTGTAATACTTTCCAATGTATTGGTAAGAAATGGTTGGATAACAAACTTTACAAGAATTCACCTGTCAGTGAGAAATATTTCTTCCTCATGCATTTCTCATGCAATAACATTCAAGTTTTTAATTGTAAAGCATTCACACAATACATGCATCCTCACATGTACAGTGGTACCTCTATTAAGCAGTCACCCATTAAGCAGTCACCCCACAATAAAAAGTGCCAAATCTATTCCTATACCTATTCTATAGACGACTTTCATAAATGGCCGCCACTAATTATCATAATTTATAAAATTGATGTTTTAAGAAAAAGAAAGCTATCATTATGATAGACATTCACCATAACAATAACTTGTGAAAGTTTGAGAAAAAATGATTAAATTTGCAAGAGGCTAGAAGAATTTGACTAAAACGAGGCAGCAAAGGCCTCAACAGAAAATTACATACAAATCTCTACATTTTTCATTAAAGGCATAACTTCATTGGTATTTTCACCAGAGCATCAAAACCTTCCAAACATTTTAGGTGGTTCTTTCACATGACATTGTACCCTGCGAGCAGAGGTTCCTTTCTCTTACCTAGGTAAGAGAAAGGAACCTCTGCTCGCAGGGTAATGACATTGCTAAAATATTAAAATATCTGAGTGTTTACTTTAAAAAATCATTTAATGCTAGTTATGAAAGTGGTCTATACCTCTATTCATTGGCCACTTTGGAAGTTCCGAGGGTGACTTGGTACCACTGTAGTTTTCTTTTTGTACTTTGTACCTGTCAGCTTGAAATAAATTCCAACTTGCACCTTACAGCCAGTGAGTTAGTGTAGAAGCTAGTAAACAAATGTTTTAGAGCCTTTTCAAATTGTAGTTATTTTGTCACTTTGTGTTTGTATAGGTGGCATTACATAGAGTCTACAATGGACAGTGATATTACTACATCTGTAAACTTCTGGTACAAGGTGATATGATGATGGCAATTGCCATGATTAGAATAACAATGATGTAGGTGATGGTGGTGATGGTGGTGGTAAATGATGATGATGATGGTGGTGGTATAGATGATGATGATGGTCAGATGATGATGGTGGTGGTAAAGATGATGAGGATGATGGTTGGGGTTGTGGTAAAGATGATGATGATGGTCATGATGATGATGATGATGGTGGTGGTAAAGATGATGATGATGATGGTGGTGGTAAAGATGATGATGATATGGTGGTGGTAAAGATGATGATGATGGTCATGATGATGATGATGATGGTGGTGGTAAAGATGATGATGATGGTCATAATGATGATGGTAGTGGTGGTGGTAAAGATGATGATTGTCATGATAGTGGTGGTGGTAAAGATGATGATGATTGTCATAATGATGATGGTGGTGGTAAAGATGATGATGGTCATGATGATGATGATGGTAGTGGTGGTGTTAAAGATGATGATGATGGACATGATGATGATGATGGTAGTGGTGGTGGTAAAGATGATGATGATTGTCATGATGATGATTGTCATGATGATGATGGTAGTGGTGGTGGTGGTGGTAAAGATGATGATGATGGTGGTAAAGATGATGATGATGGTCATGATGATGATGATGGTAGTGGTGGTGGTAAAGATGATGATGATGGTGGTAAAGATGATGATGATGGTCATAATGATGATGATGGTAGTGGTGGTGGTAAAGATGATGATTGTCATGATGATGGTGGTGGTAAAGATGATGATGATTGTCATAATGATGATGGTGGTGGTGGTGGTGTTAAAGATGATGATGATGGTCATGATGATGATGATGGTAGTGGTGGTGGTAAAGATGATGATGATTGTCATGATGATGATGATGGTGGTGGTGGTGGTAAAGATGATGATGATGGTGGTAAAGATGATGATGATGGTGGTAAAGATGATGATGATGGTCATAATGATGATGATGGTAGTGGTGGTGGTAAAGATGATGATTGTCATGATGATGGTGGTGGTAAAGATGATGATGATTGTCATAATGATGATGGTGGTGGTGGTGTTAAAGATGATGATGATGGTCATGATGATGATGATGGTAGTGGTGGTGGTAAAGATGATGATGATTGTCATGATGATGATGATGGTGGTGGTGGTGGTAAAGATGATGATGGTGGTAAAGATGATGATGATGGTCATGATGATGATGATGGTAGTGGTGGTGGTAAAGATGATGATGATGGTGTTAAAGATGATGATGATGGTCATGATGATGATGGTGGTGGTGGTGGTGGTAAAGATGATGATGATTGTCATAATGATGATGGTGGTGGTGGTGTTAAAGATGATGATGATGGACATGATGATGATGATGGTAGTGGTGGTGGTAAAGATGATGATGATTGTCATGATGATGATGATGGTGGTGGTGGTGGTAAAGATGATGATGATGGTGGTAAAGATGATGATGATGGTCATGATGATGATGATGGTAGTGGTGGTGGTAAAGATGATGATGATGGTGTTAAAGATGATGATGATGGTCATGATGATGATGGTGGTGGTGGTGGTGGTAAAGATGATGATGATTGTCATAATGATGATGGTGGTGGTGGTGTTAAAGATGATGATGATGGACATGATGATGATGATGGTAGTGGTGGTGGTAAAGATGATGATGATTGTCATAATGATGATGGTGGTGGTGGTGTTAAAGATGATGATGATGGACATGATGATGATGATGGTAGTGGTGGTGGTAAAGATGATGATGATTGTCATGATGATGATGGTAGTGGTGGTGGTGGTAAAGATGATGATGATGGTGGTAAAGATGATGATGATGGTCATGATGATGATGATGGTCATGATGATGATGATGGTAGTGGTGGTGGTAAAGATGATGATTGTCATGATGATGGTGGTGGTAAAGATGATGATGATTGTCATGATGATGATGATGATGGTGGTGGTAAAGATGATGATGATTGTCATGATGATGATGGTAGTAGTGGTGGTGGTAAAGATGATGATGATTGTCATGATGATGATGGTAGTGGTGGTGGTGGTGTTAAAGATGATGATGATGGTCATGATGATGATGATGGTAGTGGTGGTGGTAAAGATGATGATGGTGGTGTTAAAGATGATGATGATGGTCATGATGATGATGATGGTAGTGGTGGTGGTAAAGATGATGATGATTGTCATGATGATGATGGTAGTGGTGGTGGTGGTGGTAAAGATGATGATGATTGTCATGATGATGATGGTAGTGGTGGTGGTGGTGGTAAAGATGATGATGATTGTCATGATGATGATGGTAGTGGTGGTGGTAAAGATGATGATGATGGTGGTAAAGATGATGATGATGGTCATGATGATGATGATGGTAGTGGTGGTGGTAAAGATGATGATGATGGTGGTAAAGATGATGATGATGGACATGATGATGATGATGGTAGTGGTGGTGGTAAAGATGATGATTGTCATGATGATGGTGGTGGTAAAGATGATGATGATTGTCATGATGATGATGGTAGTGGTGGTGGTGGTGGTAAAGATGGTGATGATGGTGGTAAAGATGATGATGATGGACATGATGATGATGATGGTAGTGGTGGTGGTAAAGATGATGATGATTGTCATGATGATGATGGTAGTGGTGGTGGTAAAGATGATGATGATGGACATGATGATGATGATGGTAGTGGTGGTGGTAAAGATGATGATGATTGTCATGATGATGATGGTGGTAAAGATGATGATGATGGTCATGATGATGATGATGGTCATGATGATGATGATGGTAGTGGTGGTGGTAAAGATGATGATGATGGTGGTGGTGGTGTTAAAGATGATGATGATGGTCATGATGATGATGATGGTCATGATGATGATGATGGTAGTGGTGGTGGTAAAGATGATGATGATGGTAGTGGTGGTGGTAAAGATGATGATGATTGTCATAATGATGATGGTGGTGGTAAAGATGATGATGGTCATGATGATGATGATGGTAGTGGTGGTGGTAAAGATGATGATGATTGTCATAATGATGATGGTGGTGGTGGTGTTAAAGATGATGATGATGGACATGATGATGATGATGGTGGTGGTGGTGGTAAAGATGATGATGATGGTGGTAAAGATGATGATGATGGTCATGATGAGGAAGAGGAGGTTGATGATGATGCTGATGGTTGTGTTTGTCATGATGATTACAATGATGATGATGATAATGGTGGTGCTGGCGACAAAGGTTACGATGGTGGTGATTATGGTTGTGATGATGGGCACAATAATGATGATGCTGGTCGTGGTGGTGGTGGTAGTGGTTCTAATGGTGATGATGATGGTAAAGAAGAAGGTGGTGGTGGTGATGGTTGCGGTGATAATGATGATGAGGAGGAGGAGGAGAATGGTGGCGTTAACGATGGCCACAATGGTCGTGATGATGCTGTTGCCAGGCATTTTTTTTAATCATTCAATGGTAATATATTTATACAATTAAAAAAACATGTTTTGGTTTTGATTGACAGGCAGGTCAAACCCCAGAGAACATCACTTACCCACTGTCTGCCCAGCAAAAGACGGCGATCATGAGAAACATCGAGAAAATGCTTGGTGATGCTTTAGGCAGCCATACAGAGGTATTACAGCTTGCCAATAATAATAATAATAATAATAATAATACATTTATTTCTATAGCGCACATATCCTACTTTATGCTGCGAAACGAGTTTTTACACGCCTTATTCGGTAAAATCAGACAACTTCACATCAAATGTGTCTGTTTAAAGTACGAACTCCCGTGCATAGAAGTATGAGAATACATTAAATGTGGCCATACTTTTGCGCGTCGCGCTGTAACATTACAGTGAAATCACTACTTATTGATAAATTTACCTATTTAAAAATGGATAAAACTAATTATAAAATTCACATAATCTTCCTAAAATACCGAAAACGCAAAACCGAAAACGCCCTATCTCCATAAGCCAGTTTGTGCCATATTATTATTACTACTACGGTTTACAGCTAGCTTTCTGCGAGATCTCAGAAATATATATTTTTTTTTGCTGCTGCCAATTACAACAGCTACTTGGAACTTTATTTTGACTGCAGCCAGTTCGAGTAGTTCGGTTTAATTCGGAATAATCAAGGTCACAGCAAGGACACGGGTGAAAAACGCACGGTGCATGCGTAAGCAAAACACAAGACTAACTGAAGATTTTACGAAGGGTTTCGTGTTTTCGTGCGGTTATGTATTAAGCGAATTTGTCTTGGATTATTTGACAAGGGAAAGAAAACAACTAATGTAATGTGTTAAGGAAATATAAGCACTTACTTTCCACGAACTTTCTTAACTTGTGAGATTTACCAAACGCCGGTAAATCTCCAATGATTTTATTGTAAACACGACCCTCTCCCGAGCGTGCGCAGTACGTTTTTCACCTGTGTCCTCAGCAAGTGTTATGACCCTCGTCCTCCGGCCTCGGCCGAGTACACATATCTCGACCTTGACTATTCTTCATATCACAAAAATCTCACCTAATAATTGTTTAACATTCTCTTTTTTGTATTTCAAATGTTGCTTTCATTATTTTCCATAATTTTGTCGTGTTAAATCGAGTTAAGTCGCTATAAATTGCCCTAAATCTTCCTAAACTGCCCCCAAGTCGCTGCAAGTTGCCTATTGTCGCAGCGACTTTGGGCAACTTCTTCTTCAAATGCCATCGCTGTTAAAATAATGCATGTCTTCATGTATTTCAGGTTGGTCCGTTGTTGAATACAATCATCAAAGGACGTTACGATGAGCAAGATGGAGATTAAAATCCTTTTCTAAGACATTAATCATCGCATATTATCACCACGGTATAATAGTTGCTATTCTATGCAAGCACCGTCATCAGTTGATCTGCATCGGCTACTAACATATCTAAAAAACGGGCCTACACTGGGCCCTAAGATCGGCAACTCAAATATGGCTAAGTTTCCGACCTAAAATGGCCCAAAATAACGGCCATCTTATAGGGCCCGGAATATTCGTTTACATTGAACACCAAACGTCCCGACAAAAAGACGTTAACGTTTTGCTATCACATGCAATTAAAATAATAGTTTTGTGTCAGTTTTTCTGTTCAAAAAGTATGGATTTTTTGTCCCAAATAAATGTTTATGTTAAGAAAAGTCTACGTTAACGTACAAACGCAAAATGATGGAAAAGTAAAAGCAAAAACAAGAGATTAAATTGCATAGCCGTTACTAAGCATGGTTAGACACCCATTTGAAAAATCTTTGTCGCAGCCAAAGCTACATTATACACAGTCCACCCGGCTTTGAAGACTGCAAGGGTTGTCGGTATTTATTCTCGTGTACGTTAGAGCGAAAACACTCAAGCCATGAAATAAAACAAAATAGTTACTATTAGGGACCGCCGGGTTGGATAAAAAACGTACGGGGTATGGAATTTTTTTAGCGTTAACTGACGGGTGTTTGTCTTTTTTGATTTACGAAAACGACGGGGTATGAAAAAATGTCATGCTACATAAACTCAATAATATACTCGCGCGTGTGGGACAGTTTAAAAATGACTACGATATAAATGAATGTTTGATGATGGATGTAAAGAACATAAAAGACCACATTTATTTACACATATTGTATTGCCATTGTGTCAATCATACAAAACTCTGGTTGACACAAGATGTAAGGAAATATTCGATTTAATAGAGGATCTTAACTTGCCAGCTGTTCGTCCAAAATGGCCAGATCTTACTGACGCTGGACCTGGAGTCAGTATAAATAATTGTCAGGTGAAATTTGCGGAATTTGCCCGAATTCATTGTAGTGATTACCGAGTGCGTGTGCACAGATCACAAGGAGACAGCGGCCAAAATGAAGCAGAACGCACTAATTCCACTATAGCTAGGCGACAGTATTTGTTGATGGAGGTACAATAGATTAGAACTATTACCAAAAGTTTGACGATATGATATCTCATGAGGAATTGGAAAAGTTCAGTGTAGAATATTATGAAATGTACGAGAAAGAAAGAATGCTTGGCATGTTGCAGAAATAGTAAGAGATAGAATTGATGTTGCTCCGATCCTGCCCTTGGGAACTATCTTGTGGGTTTGTTGGCGGAAAAAAAAGCAACACAATAACTTCTTTTTTAACAAAGAATAGCTGAAACAGTACTCGGGTGCTTCTGTTAATCAGAAGAAAGCTCTGCCTGGAGCAAGCTATATTGAAAAGATCGTAACATTTATCAATGAATGATCACTACTACCAAAATTACTCAACTGTTAGCACCGCCAAAAAAAACGATCAATCTTGTTTTGAATTCCGGTTAACTCGTGTGACTATTTGGGGCGCTCCAAATGGTCATGTGACATTAAAATACGTTAAAATAACGTTATTTTAATAACGTTATTTGCAACTTTATAATTTGCAACTTTATAATGCTTTTGCAACTCAATTCGCTGTCAAAGCTTGTTAAGTTCAAGATTACGTTAACCACTTATCTGACCTAGAGAAAGTATCAAATATAAGAAATAATATAGGCAGCGTGCAACTTTAAAACAGGCATCAAAAGAAAAGAAAGTAGAAGATTATGACTGGAAAGACTTGGTACAGTCCGGAAAAGTTAAAAGTCGGCTATACGTCCATGAGCTCAACAAATACCTACAACATTATAAACTATCAACTATTGGCAAAAAGACTTGAAAGTGTCAAGAATAACTGCCCATGTATTGAAAAAGACCATGCCAGAAAATGAATGTGACAGCACTGACAGCGAGGAGTCGGAGAGTTACAATGAGGATGATAGCGAAGAAGTTGTTCTAGCTGCAGTATTTGATAAGGCTTAGAGTGACTATGAAATGTTTTCTGACTGTTCAGATCAAGAAAGTGACTGATATGCTATTTATATGTATACAGTGTATAAAAACATCAAAATTACGATTCCTGTTTAGAAAGTAGGCTGTTTATGCTATATCACGCAAATTGCCTTTTCTAATTTTTATACGGGGTATGGAAATTTCTTCTGGATCTTGTACAGGGGTATGAATTTTTTTGGAAATTAACGCACTGGGGTACGGAAAAAAATGACCTGCAAAAGTTGTATTTATCTAACCCAGTACTCCCTGTAAATAATGAGCGGTCCCTTAAAAGGCGATGTTACACTGTGCAATTTTCTCAGCAACTTCAGTGTCTCGCAATGCTTGAAAATGTTGCGTTGCAAGTTGCCGAGGTTAAGTGATACACTACAAAGCGATCCCGGCAACTTGCAATGATTTTTCACAATTCATGGTGCTCTGGGGGACTAAGGAAGATAATTGAAAATGTGCGCATGCGTCCTTGAAAAGAAATGCTTTAAAATTGCGACACAAGTTGCTGAAGGGGTGATACACCGTGCAATGGCGTTGCAAGTTGCTGAGTTCCGTTGCGAAAAGTAGAACTGAACTCTACTTTGTACAGCGCTGTCTGCAACAACAAAAAATTGCGAGACGGCCACTGTTACACTGTGCAATTCTTCGGCATTGCGAGACAAGTTGCTGAGAAAATTGCAGTGTAACAGCGCCTTAACTAACCGTTTCTATTTAGTGACTATTTAGTCATTTTCACTCAACCAGAAACATCAAATACAGAAGGAAACAATACCACATTACAACTTTACTTGTCTTTGATATTGACCAATAGTCACTAAATAGGAACTATTACTCAGTAGCAATTTGATTTGATTTCGTGGATATAGTGTTTGCGCTCTATCAATGTAATTTTAGTATATATTTTGATTGTATGTGTTTGTGACGTATTGTCATGGCAACCTGTTGCAGTGTTATAGTTGTTGGAACAATATCTCGATCTATCTCACAAAAATCCTGCAAAAAATAGATTCATTGTGAATCCTTTGCAGTTTTGGATTGTTGACTGTAGCTGCGACAACGATTTTTAAAGCGGGTGCATACAGCTATTTCTAAAAGGATGTCGGATGCGATGCGTCATTAAGAAACAATGGAATCATGGGTATTCATCCAACCACGAAGATGTTTTTTTCAAAATTGGAATATCGATTGTTCGTATTTTGAGGTTATGGTCATGATTTGTTTCGTCTTGAAATGACTTGTAATCGATTTTGAAAAACTTTATAAAAATCACTGCAAATGTGCATAGAATACACTGTAAATGTTATAGATTTTTATTAGGAATTTTATAAGATATTATATTAGGGAGTTGAGTAGTTCTATTGTTAGGAAAATTGTTAGAAAAATTTCAGGTTAAAGTTGTATTAAAGAAGAACAAACACGCCTTTAAAAGTAATACTTTTACATTCCTTCTCCTTCTCCTTCTCCTTCTCCTTCTCCTTCTCCTTCTCCTTCTCCTTCTCCTTCTCCTTCTCCTTCTCCTCCTTCTCCTTCTCCTCCTTCTCCTTCTCCTCCTTCTCCTTCTCCTTCTCCTTCAATGTTACCCGTTTCTTTTTGTTTTGTTGTTGTTTTTTACTTTGTTTTTTTTTTTTTTTTTTCTTATTTGTCTTAACTTTTTACATTTTTTTTCCCCCCCGCAACATGTTTTATGTTCGCTCTCCAGATATCCTCATTTTCCGCTCTTTATCTCTAACTTTGGCAAACCTGATTTATAGCAAACTAATTTTCATTGGCAGAATGTTCCAGTATTTATAGCTAAATGTCCAAAAATAGAGATTTTATCAACGAAAAACATTCGCTGCATGCGGGAGCAGATGCTATCGATCAACTACACTTCCTTAATACAACAATAAAATCTTGTAGTTCGTTCTTCAAAACGTCAACAACCTAATCCCAGTTTAACAATTTGCATATTTGGTGATAGCTTTGGCGTACGATTGGCTCGGAAAGCTAGTTGAAGCCTAAAAAGCGGCCAGAAAACTCGAGAAATGACGTGAAACGATTTTGTGCCTTTTCTTCAATTCACCAAGTTTCCAATTTTCAACATGGGAAACGGAGCTGTTTCGAAAGGAGCACTCGTAAACGGAGAACTTGAGAAATCAACTTCAAACGAGGCATCTTTAAACAATTCTAAACTTCAACAGCCTCTGCTGAGAAAAGAATTGAACGAAAAGGACGAACTTTTGCAGAGAAAGGACGCTGAATTGAAACACAGAATGAAGACACTTGACGAGAAGGACGCTGAAATTACAAAACTCAAGAAAGAAATCCACGAGCTCAAATGTGTGGTTCAACAAACTACAACTAAATTAAGTGTCATGTCGACAATAAATGAAGATTCTGGTATGGCTACTTCGCCTAATAGTACAGCAGCAAAGCAGAAAAAAGTTCGTCCGAGTAGGAAAGAGAAAAGACAAGCCGTTAGCGGTGAAAGTAGTTCGAAAACACAGGAAGAGTCGAAGAAAGAGTTGGTCCGCTGTCCTAAGGACTTTAGGTATGTAATGTCTTTTTGTTTGTTTGTTTTCAAGTATAAATAAATGAATTAGTATCACGGAATAATATATAAAAAATGGACAGACGTTTAGCAACAGATGGTTTAACTCCCATTCGGCCAAGTAGTAAATATAATTTGATTTTTTGGCAAGTTTTTCGTTTCAATCTAGTTTTAATTGCGACAATAATTTACCAAATTCAAGAGCAGAATCAGCGACTTAATTCAAAAACAAGTTTTCAAATATAATCGTTTATTTATGTTAAAATAATCTTCGTTTTAAGAATTAAGTATTGATTTAATTTATATAACTGCTTTAATAATTTATCGAATTCTAAAACATCTCGAATACAATATATTAGTTTTTGGTTCAAAAATAATCGCTTTTTTCAAAATATTTTTCGTTCGAAGTTTTAAGTTTTAAATAGAGCTTTCATTTTATTATTAATTCAAAAGATTAATAATTCAAATATATAATAGCAATTTTCCTAAACATTATCCTTAGTTTAAACGTATTCCGAAAAACAGACTTTAAATAGGACATAATTTTGCTTTTTGTTTTTCTCTCTCTTCTATTCTTTTGATAGTTTGTGTTTGTTCGTTTGCTTTTTAGTAAAACTCCGATTTAACTGAAGATATTTCACATTGAGTTAAATCTTTTCGTTTTTTCCAAATTCCAAATTCGTTTCAGTGCTATAAATTAATTTGTCACAAGCTTGAGTGAGGTAAAAAAAGTATTTACGGCGAAAGGTATATCGACAAAAAAATGTGTCACCAAAATTACTAGTACTAGCGCTAGCAAGATATTCCTCAATTTGAAAAGCTATCGATCGTCACATTTTTATTCAGTTTGTGAGCGTTTGGATATATTCTCTAGTATATCTTAATGACATCTACTAAAGGAAGTCATTCGATCCTTTGAGTGATATGCCACTAGATAAAGTAAACGATAATTTTCCCTGTCTACAAAATGGTCAATTTCACGGCTAGAGAACGAATAAATTGTCTGTAAATTTGTTCAAAATAACACAACTTTTTCATCTCAAGTCAGTTGTATTTGTCCCGTTTCTCGACTTGTTCGCCATAAGACGATTTTTTTTATTCGTTGTCATTTCTTATAATGCAAGAAAAAAAAAGACAATCTTAGCTTTCAATGTGTTAAAACTAACCGGGAACTGTTTAGAACAGTCTGTTCAAAAGATTGGAATTCCTTAGAATTAGAAATTATAGGAACACTGATAATACTGAGTCCTTTCCACAGTTCCGTTCAGTGACCACAAATGATAGTTCCAAGTCGAGGTTCGCGTTTTTGCACATGATAAATTATAGTTTTGCTATGCGCAACAATTACGCAAACCTCGACTTGGAACAATTATTCGTGGTCAATTAATTTTTTTATTTAGAAAGAAACTTTTTTATATATTTTTCTCTTTTTTTTTTGATGATATATCTCCTTTTATCTCATTTATTGTATTTTTTGGTATATTGTTGTGTATATTAGATTAGATTTTAATATTTTAGAAACTGTTTACGTTCTGTCCATTTTTATTCTTAGTTTAATTAACATTATTTATTTTCCTCTAGTGCTTTTGTTTATATTATATTAGATTATATATTTTGGTATTTTGTTAGGACCTCCCTGAAAATCATTGTTATGAGTGGAGTATCCTCATTAAATATTATTATTATTATTATATTATATCCGTCTTCGAGTGTTAAAATGGCTGATGTCGAAAAAACACAGCTCAGTGACGTATTGGAAATCTCAAGGTTTTTTGCATGTCTCAAAACCAAAGTGATAAACAAAATTCTTGATATTGTTGATGTGTATCTGAAACTCGTCATTATCAACAACAACAACATCGTAATCAACATAATCATCATCATCATCATCAACATCATCATCATCAACAACAACAACATCGTTAGCAACTTCACCAACATCATTATCAACATCATCATCATCGTTATCAATTGATCATCATCATTATCAACATCATTATCAACATCATCATTATTACCAACATCATCATTATGATCATCATCATCATCATCATTATGATCGTTATCATCATCATTATCAACATCATCATTATTACCATCATTATCATCATTATGATCGTTATCAACATCATTAACATCATCATTATCAACATCATTATCAATTAACATTATAATCATCACCATCATCGATATTATCGTTATCATATCATACATAATAAGCAATTATTGGGTGAGGTTGAGCATGATGTCGTAAATTATCAAGACCGAGGTCTTGATAATTTACGATATCATGCGAAACCCGAACCTATATAGTTAGGTAAAAAACTGGAGACAATAACAAGCAAATGTCGCTGCCATTTTCACATCAACTCCCTGAGAACGGAGGGAGCATGGGAACTTGACTGTGATGAATGCAGTATATCTGCTGCAGATACTGCATTAATCACTGTCAAGTTCACATGCTACTCAGATTTAGCCGTGTGCTCTCGGCCAATCAGATTCAATGTAGTTAATAAAATGTATAATAATCAACATCATCAACAACAGCATCGTTAACTTAGTACTTTTATTATCATCATCATCATCACATCAAATTCATCATCACCATCATCATCATCATTACCATCACTACCATCGCACTGACTATAGCTATTGTATATAAGCAAATACAATAAAATTTCCGAAAAAAAACCCGTTCTTTTATCAACAGGTCAAAACAACTTATCAAAGACGCCATATATGAAAGTGACTTCCTGAAAAACCTTGAGCCCACGCAGGTCCGAGAGATAGTTGAATGCATGTCCTCTCAGAATTGTGAAAAAGGAGAAATCATTATCCAAGAGGGGGAGGCTGGAAATGCCTTATATGTTATCGCAGGTAACTTACCACTACCCCCGAGGGAATATTGTTATACTAGCTAACCTTAGCTTACGTTGACCCCCAAGGAAATTATTGTCACTAGTCCCAAAGAAATTATTGTCTTTAACCTTTAGTTATCCCTACCCCAAAGGTTTTTTTTTTTTTTTAATTTTTATTGAAATAAATAACAATAACAAAATAAATAAATAATAATTACAATAATATATATAACTGAAGTTTACAATTAATAACAACAGCACATAAGTGCTGCTGCTTAGATTCTATAAATATAATAAATAACAATAACAAAAAAATATATAATAATTACAATAATATATATAACTGAAGTTTACAATTAATAACAACAGCACATAAATGCTGCTGCTTACTAGATTCTATAAATATAATAAATAACACTAACAAAATAAATAAATAATAATTACTAAGTTGTAGTTTACAATTAATGACAACAGCACATAAATGCAGTTGTCTAGATTTCTATAAATACAAAATATATACAAAAAATTTCGATATTGCAGAAGAAAAAATAATAAAATAAAAGTAGGGTATTACTCTAGGCATTTTTGGATGTGTACATTTTGATTTCATGAAATTTAATTTGTCTGTTTTATATTAGTTAAACCTACCCCAAAGTTATTGTCCTTTGCACAGCTCCTTTCAGTGAACACGAATGATAGTTCAAAGTCGAGGCAGGTTCGCGTTGTTGCCCGTAGCAAAATAATAATTTATCATGCATAGCAACTGGAACCTCGACTTGGAACTATTATTCGTGGTCACTGAGTGGAACTGTGAAAAGGACTATATTGTTGTCACTAGCCTTAACACACCCCGACCCCCAAGGAAATTATTGTCACAAGCCTTAACTTACCCCGACCCCCAAGGAAATTCTTAAAGGTATCTATATTGAAGTCGAAATAAGTATGATGCCACTACTAGGGATTGAACTGGGGACCTCTCGCTCCGCAAGCCGCGCACTAACCAACTGAGCTACCCTGTCTGTTTGTTTATATATATATATATATATATATATATATATATATATACAGTCATTTGCAAAAATTCTGACCGTACAAATATATAAGTATATAAGTATATAGGTATATAGATATGTAGGTAATTCTGCCTTAAAACGTTCCAGTTTTTTTCAGAATTCATTCAATGACATGTAGTAAGTATCATTGAAGTATTATGGGTGGTTCTGATAGTACCAAGAGCGCATAAAAGCACTCACAGGCATAAATAAACATTACCCACAATGCACCCGATATACTTTGATGCGGTCAGAATTTTTGCAAACGACTGTATATATATATATATATATATATATATATATATATATATATATATATATATATATATATATATATATATATATATATATATATATATATATATATATATATATATATATATATATATATATATATATATATATATATATCTTTCTTTACAGAGGGCCGTCTGTCTGTAACTAAAGATGAAGGTGTATTGGGAGAAATGAGTGGCGGGATGGTGTTTGGTGAACTGGCTATCTTATACAACTGTAAAAGAACAGCCACTGTTAAAGGTAAGTTTAATGTCTCGTTTGCATTCTGTCTGCCGTCAATCTAAACGCTAGGAACGAGTTTGACCGAGTGATATCCGTACCGTGTACGGTAAAAAAAAACGTAGCCTCTGCTAGCGGGGAATGTCATTTACCGTTCGATTGACCGGTATATTCATCGATCGATCGTTTAAGCGCCATTTTGGATCGATAACTCAGTCAAACTCGTTCCTAGACTTCCTAGTATTTTAATTGACGACCGACAAAATGCTAGTTTGCAAACGAGACATCCAACTCCGGAGGTCGCACTTAACGATGCAGGGTCGTGACGAGGTCGGTGTTTTCTCGTTATTGATCCCGATTCAGATCTTGATCTCTGATCCCAAAAGCTTGCGTATTTTAATCCCTGATCCAACAAATAATATGTTCTGATCCCTGTATTTATTCATACGATTCCGATCACCCTTCTGTGATCCCTGATTCAAGTTGATTCGTACTATGTGATCCCAGATTCCAAGCATGTGATCCCTGATCCCACAAAAAATGTTCTGATCCCTAAATTTATTCATATACGATCCAGATCCTTATTCTGTGATCCCTGATTCCAGCTGATTCGGACTATGTGATCCCCGATCTCAAGCATGTGATCCCTGATCCCATACCCTGCTAGTAGAGATTTCTTTCTCTCTTACCTGGAACGACGAGGTAAGAGAAAGGAGCCTCTGCTCGCATGGTACTGACCATCCCACATCCCTCGTCACGACCCACGACGGTAATAAGACATGTGTGTTTTTTTTTTTCTTGAAGCTCTGGAGTCAACAACACTATGGAAGATAGACAGGAAGATGTTCCAGATGATAATGATGAGGACGGGAATGATAAGACAAGCAGAACATATAGCATTCCTTAAAAGGTTTGAAGTCAGACATTTGTCATCATTACATCATCGTAATCATGATCATGCATCATCACGATCATCAGTATAATCATCATCATCATAATCATTTTATGCCGATCATTATAATTAATCAATCATTATCATTGTCATCTTAATCATTATCATCATAATCATTTTCGTCATCATTGAAACATTTTCATCATCGTATCATCATTTTGGCTATCATTATCATCATAATCATAATCATTTTGGATATCATTATCATCATAATCATCATCATCATTATCATCATCATCATTATCATCATAATCATTATCATCATAATCATTTTCGTCATCATTGAAACATTTTCATCATCATATCATCATCATAATCATTTTGGCTAGCTATCATTATCATCATAATCGTTGTTGTCAACGTCATCAACGTTATGGTTATGGTTATTTCTATCATTATCATCATAATCAACATAACCATAATAATGATCATCGGACCATCATTATTATTATCATCATCAACATTACCATCATTACTAATTACATTACCATAATCATTATCATCATAGTTATCAGCATCATCAATATCATGATGATCATAATCGTTGGCGTTGTCGCCATTAGCGTTATGGTTATGGTTATCTCTATCATTATCATCATAATCAACATTACCATAATCAGCATTATCATGACCATCATAATCATTATCATCATAGTTATCAACATCATAACCACCATCACAATCATGCATAAGCGTTATGATTATCATATTATGCTTATTATTGATGTAACAGCTATTGTATAAATCGTGTGATTCATTTTACGTTACAGTGTTCCACTGTTGAGAGGTTTACCAAACCAGCAGTTGTCAAAGCTTGCTGATGTTCTTGAAGTGGTGAGTACGTTATTTTCATTTGTCATTTTGATCATCATCATCATTATCATCATCATCATCATCATCATCATCATCATCATCATCATCATCATCATCATCATCATCATCATCATCATCATCGTCATCATCATCATCATTATCATCATTATCATCAATGTCATCATCATCATCATCATCATTATCATCATCATCATCAATGTCATCATCATCATCATCATCATCATTATTATCATTGCCATGGGTAGCATCGGTGGCATATTGTGGTCGATCATTGTCGTCCGCCGGTTCGAGTCCCGGCTCGGGCATGTATTATTTAAGAAATAGAAGACGATTTTCCGTGTTATATAGCCTGATCTAAACACGATTGATGTTGGGAGAACACGAGAGAGCGTTTTTCCAGCTCTCGAGTGTTCTCCCAACATCACAAGTGTTTAGATCAGGCTATATAACACGGAAAATCGTCTTCTATTGCTTTTATAAAAAAATTTGAGGCCATTTAATTGCTGATAAGAATAGCAATTCTCAATACGCGCGGAAATGATAGATAGCCTCATCCAACACGGTTTTTGACCAATCAGAGCGCGCGTACTATCTAAATTATTTTATAAATGTGAGTTGAGTTTGTTTGATGGGCTTGTTTGCTCCCACCAATGCCATGCACGATCAACGTGTGTGTGAGTCGAGAGTTGTTAATGTTAATATTGAATGTAGTGGTAGTGATTTTGAGCTTATAGAAGAGCCCTGAATGGGAGTGATGTTTGTAAAATTTTTATGCGCATTTGAATATTTTATAGAAAATGCGCAATATAAGTAATAAATTATTAAATTATTAATTATTAAAATAAACGTATTGTCACCATCACCATCGTCATCAACAGCATTGCATCTTTCATTATCAAATAAACATTACTATCATATTCATCATGTTGCCATTGTTACTCGAACCTGGACCATAGAGGTGAAAGACGATCGAGTGGTTGACCTCTCGACTACCATGTGACCCATAAATACAAAAGAAATATAATGTATTATGCATTATTTGTTATGCATTATTCCATCTAGGACTTTTATCATGCTGGCGATTACGTCATCAGAGAGGGAGAGAGAGGAGACACTTTTTACATCATAAGCAGAGGAAATGTAAGTAACTATCTCTATCTCTATCTAAGAGAGTCTAGATGGTTAGTGGTTAGTGGATCTGACTCAAGGCAAATAGTCTGGGTTTAATTCCCGACACGGGCGATTACGTTGTGTCCTTGGGCAAGACACTTTACTCTCTCAGTGCCTCGTCTTCTCGGATAGGGCAGAGGCCATGTCTGATTTCAGTTTGTGACAGACTTTGACTATTAGGTGGTTAACTTGGACTTAATCATTGAGATAAGTGATTACGACTAAGTGATTATGACTTTGACTTGTGTCTGACTTTGACAAGTGATTGTGACTTTGACTTGTAGATGACTTTGACTTGGTGATTGTGACTTTGACTTGTAGTTGACTTTGACTTAGTGATTGTGATTGTGACTTTGACTTGTAGTTGACTTTGACCTAGTTATTGTGACTTTGACTTGTGTCTGACTTTGACAAGTGATTGGTGACATTGACATTCTTTGATTGACTAACAGTTTGACAGTAGCTGCACTTGATTTGATTATTGTTGTTATTGAGGTTCCGTTTTTTTTGTTCCAGGCACGAGTGACTCAGCGAATTGAGGGACATGACAAACCGAAAGAGATTAGAATGCTCAAGAAGGGTGATTACTTTGGAGAAAAAGCACTTCTTAGGTAACACACCATAACTTATCTTAACAAAACATATGAAAGCAGATTTCATATGACTTTGACAAGTTCAGTGCCTGTGCGTGCCTTGCCTTGTGGATTGCAGAAACGTTCGGCAAATTAATGCAAATCAGGCAAATCGTTCGTCGTTTTCTAAAAAAATGTATTGGCTATGCATAATTTCTCTGTAATCCCACACCTCACTCACTGTTTCTAGAATTTTGATGTGCCTCGACATGTCTCGCCATGCCTTGGCCGCTTTTGTGCTGTGAGCTTTTCAAAGTCACATGAAATCTGCTTTATAGCCACAACATGCGATGAATACATATACATGAACAGCCACACAGACTGGTGCGCCGATTGAAGGACGGTCAAACACACAAATAAGACTGACTGATAGATAAGAACTGAGAACTAAGAAACAGACAGAAAGAGAGACGAATTCACCTATTCAAAATCGATATGAGGCATGGAGTTAGTTAAGGCCCGCAATAGCGCTTAGGATTATCACATGGAGCAGCGAGGCCATTTTGCTAGCTTTCTTGTCATGCATGCTGCGTCCCATGTCCCTTTGCAGGAATTAACTCGCCCCACCGCTTCTCGATTCTGCATTGGCGAAATATATGATATAAACAACAACACACAGTCCTACTGGCTGATCCGATCGAGAGATAAACAAATAGACGGTTGGACAGACTAAACATACAAACAGACAGAGATACACGGACAAACAGACAGGTAGACATACAGACGTACGAACGGACAGACAGACGGACAGACAGACAGGTAGACATACAGACGTACGAACGGACAGACAGACAGACAGACGGACAGACAGACAGGTAGACATACAGACATACGAACGGACAGACAGACAGACAGAAGGACAGACAGACAGGTAGACATACAGACGGACGGACGGATGGTCGGTCAGACAGACAGACAGGTAGACATACAGACGGACGGACGGACGGACAGACAGACAGACAGACATACAGGTAGACATAAAGACGGACGGACGGACGGACCGATGGACAGGCAAACATACAGGTAGACATACAGACGTACGTACGTACGGACAGACAGAGATACAGTCAGACAGAGATACACGGACATACAGACAGGTAGACATACAGACGGACGGATGGACAGACAGACAGACAAAGATACACGGACATACAGACAGGTAGACATACCGACGGACGGACGTACGGACAGACAGACAGACAGACAGGTAGACATACAGTCAGACAGAGATACACGGACGGGCAGACAGGTAGACATTCAGACAGTTGGACATACAGACGGATGGACGGATAGACAATCAGAGATACACGGACATACAGACAGGTAGACATACATACGGATGGACGGACAGACAGTCAGACAGACAGACAGACTGACAGACTGACAGACAGACAGACAGACAGTCAGACAGAGATACACGGACATACAGACAGGTAGTCATACAGACGTAGAGTAAACCTTTATTTAAAACACGATAGATCCATAAGTTACAAACTTATTTACGTACGGACAGACAGACAGACAGACGGACAGACAGACAGGTAGACATACAGACGGACGGACGGATGGTCGGTCAGACAGACAGACAGGTAGACATACAGACAGTTATACGTACAGACGGATGGACGGATAAACGGACAGACAGACAGAGATACACAGACATACAGACAGGTAGACATACAGACGGACGGGCGGATGGTTGGACGGATGGACAAACAGACAGACATAGATACACGGACATACAGACGGACGCAAGGACGGACGAGCAGACAGATTGCTTGACAGAACGAAAATATAAACCATAACAATGAAAACCATAGCACCACAAGCATTACATCATTACATCAATGTCGAGCATGCATACCATTACATTGAATGAGCGATGTGGGAGGTCATATAGAACCTAGTCCAGGCATGCGCACTGATAATGTCGGTGTAATTTAATTAGACCAGTAACGGATTGCTGTGACGAACTGTTGGCTTATGGTGTTTATGTAGACCAAGACCTACTTGAAAGATCTAAAAGGCGAGCGAATTAAATTAAATTGTTTTTTTTTTCTTATTGAATTACGCTCGCCGTATAGACAATTTTCATAAATGGCCGCCACTAATTATCATAATTTTTGAATTTGATGTTTTAAGAAAAAGATATGATAGGCATTCACTGATAACAATAATTTGTGAAAGTTTGATAAAAAACGATTGAATTTTCAAGCTAGAAGCTATAAGAATTTGAAAAATCAGGAAAACACCAAAACGAGGCATCAAAGGCCTCAGCAGAAAATAACATACAAATCTCTACATTTTTAATTCATTGAGCATAACTTCCTTGGTATTTTAGCCAGAGCATCAAAACCTTCCAAACATGCCATTTTCCGGTACATATTTTGGTATTTATGAAAGTGGTCTATACACACCTTTTTCAAAAACGTTGACGAAGCAAATGGCGAACGGTGATTGCACGACCGAAAGGAATGGTGGTTAAGGCCGATTTAGACTGCACGATTTTCGCCTAAGTCTATCGCATGCAACTTGGCTTGCTGCTGATTTACACATGACATGCACAACTTGTCGCACAACACACGGAAAAGTCTCGTACGATCTCGAGTGAAGCCAGCCTTGCATCTTTCTTAAAATAATCTTTATATTAGCATTGGAAAAGTACTGATTCCTTGCTCCACTAGGTAATAAGTCTTTCTGTTCTTTCGGTAGTAAAGAATGATATTTTTCTGACTCTTTTCCCTTTCTTTTTCGTCGAAATATCAGCATAGCCGGCAGCTTTGTTTTTAACCGCCATTTTGTGCAAAAACACTCCACGGTACCCCACAAAGAAGTTTTGTTACATAATACGCCATTTGTTTTTACCATATTTGGCTACGACGGCTACGATTGTCGTAGCATTTAAAACATGTATCAAAACCCTACGACTTTTTTCGTGTTGTATGCGTCTGTCGTAGACGAGTTGTGGGCTTGATTTACACTGTACGATTGAGTTGTATGTATTGCGTGAGCAGGTTGCATGCGATAGACTTAGGCGAAAATCGTACAGTCTAAATCGGCCTTTACGCATACAACATATCCAAGTGGTTCATCAGTTATTTTTCGCTAAATGGGGCTGGCGTTGTGCTGTATATTCGTGTTCTGCCATAAAAGATGTATAATCAATCAATATCAAAGACTGACCCACAATTCCTTCCGGTCGTGCAATCGCCGTTCTCCGTTCACTTCTTCTACCTTTTTTGAAATAGGTGTATGTACTGAATCGCTCATTCTTCCATTTACTCTTTCATACGTTAATTCGTTATCCATTCATCCATTTGCTCATCGTTGCATTGTTTATCTCTCTTATTGTCTTGATGCATTTTTGTGAGCTTAACCTGCCTTTATTGGAGCAAATCCTAAGCACCCCACCCCTACCCACCCCTACCCTACCCAAGGGAAAAATGATGGTGATGAACAGTCCTACCCCTTTACAGCGCGATGCGCAAAAGTATGACCACATTTAATTTATTCGCATACTTCTATGCACGGGAGTTTGTACTTTAAACAGACACATTTGATGTGAAGTTGTCTGATTTTACCGAATAATTAAAAGGCATGTAAAAACTAATTTCGCAGCATTAAGTCCGTGCATAGAAGTATGCGAATACATTAAAATCCGTCATACTTTTGTGCCTCGCGCTGTAATCGCAGTTTCTTTAAATTTTATTTGTTTACTCGTCTACTAGCATTTCCATTCAGGCATGCATATTTGTTGGAACCAGCCATTCATATTCATAAATGCCATACTAAGATATATATATATATATCATGTTGTCTCTTTCAGTGAAGATAGACGGACCGCCAACGTTATTTCTGAAGGGTCTGGTGTCGAATGTTTGGTTGTTGATCGCGCGTGAGTACTTGTACCCTAGCAAATATGTACCAAAACCTGTACCTACTTGTAAATAGTCCCCTTCACAGTACCCTAGCAAAGTTGTACCAAAAAACTGTACCTACTTGTAAATAGTCCCCTTCACAGTACCCTAGCAAATATGTACCAAAACCCTGTACCTACTTGTAAATAGTTCCCTTCACAGTTCCCTAGCAAAGTTGTACCAAAAAACTGTACCTACTTGTAAATAGTCCCCTTCACAGTACCCTAGCAAATATGTACCAAAACCCTGTACCTACTTGTAAATAGTTCCCTTCACAGTTCCCTAGCAAAGTTGTACCAAAAAACTGTACCTACTTGTAAATAGTCCCCTTCACAGTACCCTAGCAAATATGTACCAAAACCCTGTACCTACTTGTAAATAGTTCCCTTCACAGTTCCCTAGCAAATTTGTACCAAAAAACTGTACCTACTTGTAAATAGTTCCCTTCACAGTACCCTAACAAATATGTACCAAAAACCTGTACCTACTTGTAAATAGTTCCCTTCACAGTTCCCTAGCAAATTTGTACCAAAAAACTGTACCTACTTGTAAATAGTTCCCTTCACAGTACCCTAACAAATATGTACCAAAAACCTGTACCTACTTGTAAATAGTCCCCTTCACAGTACCCTAGCAAATATGTACCAAAAACCTGTACCTATTTGTAAATAGTCCCCTTCACAGTTCCTGCGCCATCTTGAAAGGTAGCCAGGCCTTTGGATCGAAGTTAGACGAGCTTTGAGCTTGCTTTGATAGAGACACGTGAATAATTGTCCCGCAAAGTGTTAAAAGGTCTCTATCATTGCAAGCTCAACGTTCGTCTTGCTTTAATGGGAAGGCCCGGAGTCCTTTCAAGATGGCGCATGAAGCTGTGAAGGGGACTATTGGCCTGAAAAGCTCTATGAGGAGTCCAATACTGAAAATGATTGAGTATATGCATTTGCACCCTAGCAAATATGTACCCGAAACCCCTGTTTATTGGTTTCCTGTGTCATATACAATCAAAAACATCTTTTTGCACGCCATTTTAGCTTGTTTTCAGTTACTCTCCTTTAAAAAAAAAAATCACTTTTTTAACGTCTCAATGTATTTAGCCAGTGGCTAATTGGGGAGACTCAGACACACACTCACTACCTCTACGTTAATTATTTTGCACACAACGCAGCTCCTTTATTCAATCTCTAATCTTTGTCACTTATCATTTCAGAGCCTTTAAAACTCTGATTGGTAATCTTAATGAGTTGAAACAGAGGGACTATGGTGACGAGGAACGTGGAGCAAAAAGGTAAGTGGAAGCCATTATGTCATTATTGTCACCATCATCACTGATTATCATCAACCGCACCACAATTACCATCATCATCATCATCATCATCATCGTCATCACCATCATCCGCACTACCACTACATCATCATCATCATCAACACCATCATTATCATTGTCATCATCATCATTATAATCAACTGCACCACCATCATCATTATCAACACCATCATTATCATTGTCATCATCATCATTATAATCAACTGCACCACCATCATCATTATCAACACCATCATTATCATTGTCATCATCATCATTATAATCAACTGCACCACCATCATCATTATCAACACCATCATTATCATTGTCATCATCATCATTATAATCAACTGCACCACCATCATCATTATCAACACCATTATCATTGTCATCATCATCATTATAATCAACTGCACCACCATCATCATTATCAACACCATTATCATTGTCATCATCATCATTATAATCAACTGCACCACCATCATCATTATCAACACCATCATTATCATTGTCATCATCATCATTATAATCAACTGCACCACCATCATCATTATCAACACCATCATTATCATTGTCATCATCATCATTATAATCAACTGCACCACCATCATCATTATCAACACCATTATCATTGTCATCATCATCATTATAATCAACTGCACCACCATCATCATTATCAACACCATTATCATTGTCATCATCATCATTATAATCAACTGCACCACCATCATCATTATCAACACCATCATTATCATTGTCATCATCATCATTATAATCAACTGCACCACCATCATCATCATCACCACCATCACCATCATCATTGTCATCATCATTATCATCACCATCTGGATCACCATCATCATCATCATCATCATCATCATCATCACCATCACCATCATCATTGTCATCATCATTATCATCACCATCTGGATCACCATCATCATCATCATCATCATCATCACCATCACCATCATCATTGTCATCATCATTATCATCACCATCTGGATCACCATCATCACCATCACCATCATCATCACCATCATCATTATCATCACCATCTGGATCACCATCATCATCATCATCATCATCACCATCACCATCATCATCACCATCATCATCACCATCATCATTATCATCACCATCTGGATCACCATCATCATCATCATCATCATCATCACCATCACCATCATCATTGTCATCATCATCATTATCATCACCATCTGGATCACCATCATCACCATCACCATCATCATCACCATCATCATTATCATCACCATCTGGATCACCATCATCATCATCATCATCATCACCATCACCATCATCATCACCATCATCATCACCATCATCATTATCATCACCATCTGGATCACCATCATCATCATTATCATCACCATCTGGATCACCATCATCATCATCATCACCATAATCAACATCAATATCACCATTATCATTATAATCTATTAAAATAAGTTTTAAATCAAACATTTTCATATCTTGTTCAAGATGTCTTCCTGAAAATGACTACAAGGCGGTAGAGGAGAGAAAAATATCCAAGAAGTTTGAAGACTTGACCTTGGAAGACCTGGAGATTATATCTACACTGGGAACTGGTGGATTTGGACGAGTAGAACTGGTAATTTAGAGTTATTCTCGATCTCTACTGTCACATTAACTATAACGCCTTCTGTTTTTGGGGAGTAGCTATTGTAATTCAAATCAAACACATTTGTATTACAATAGCTACCCCCCCCCCCCCCCCAAAAAAACAGAAGGCATTATGGTTATGTGAAAGTAGACAATATACCAAAGTCTTTCTTTTCTTTCGATGATAATAATACATTTATCTAAAGAGGGTATAGGACTTCACTGAAAAAAATGACAAACATGTGTCCCTCTATCTATTATATAGGTTCAGAACGTCAAAGACAGAAGTACATTTGCATTAAAATGTCTCAAGAAAAAGCATATTGTTGAAACAAAACAACAGGAGCATGTCTACTCGGAGAAGAAAATCTTGATGGAATCGAACTCACCATTTATTTGCAAGTAAGTAGTATAAGGACCCTTTGCACTTCAGTTACACTGTGGGTATTTCATCCATAATAGTGGATGCTTGTGGTACCTTTTAGAGTGGGCGTAAGGGTTTGCGTTGATGCAGTTTCGCGTAATTACTTTTAGTGCAGTTGTGCGTTTTTTTTTTTTTTTTTTTTTTCATTCATAACTGCGGTTTTGCGGTGTCGCAAATCTTGCGGTTGCGGTTTCTAGCAAATTTTGGTGCGATTGTGCGTTTTTTGTCGATTTTTTTTTTGCGGTTTTGCGTTTTCCAACACCCCCTCCTTATAGTGTACAATATATATCGCTGAAGAAACTAAGTCTGATCAATTGACCAACTTCAGTTGAAGGGGGATTAAGGCCCGGGCAAACGGCTTCAACATTTGATTCAACGTCCGTTAGCTACAAACATGTACAAAATACCTATATAATTTGTACATTTCTCCCTCTCTCCCGGCCTAAATTAATGTTGAATTTTTGGAATAAGAAACTAGTTCACGTATGAAAGGCCAAGCAACATTGCTTTGAGGGGAGAGGCTTCATAAAGCAACTTTGCCGGACATTTTGTCCGTTTTTAAAACAAATGAAAACGGTCATAGACCACTTTCATAAATACCATAATATATGTACCGGAAAATGATTTTCAAGTAAACAGATATTTTAGCACTGTCATAAGAAAGAACCTCCTGAAATAGGCATGTTTGGAAGGTTTTGATACTCTGGATAAAATACCAAAGAAGTTATGCTCAATGGAAAATGTAGATATTTGTGTAATTTTCTGCTGATGCCTTTGATGCCTCGTTTTGGTGTTTCATACTCTTATAGCTTCTTGCGAATTTAATCGCATCCTCGGGAACCCAGGGGTATTCTTCTGTCGCTCGTTTCTCGCTTCCACAACATATACCCCTGGGAACGTAGTCTGTTGGAGCTTGTTCCGGAAGTCGAAGTTCAAACTTATTTAACGACTTTCTTTGAATGGTTATCTTGATTTTCATTGGTCGACCTAATAAGGTCGACCAATCAGGAAAGAGCTGAATTTGGACTTCCGGAACAAGCTCCAACAGACTACGTTCCCAGGGGTATATGTTGTTACCCCTGGGTTCCCGAGGATGATTTAATCGTTTTTTTCTCAACCTTCCACAAGTTATTGTTATGGTGAATGTCTATCATAGCTTATTTTCTTAACACATCAATTTTAAAAATTATGATAATTAATTATGTCGGCCATTTAATTTATGAAAGTCGTCTATAAAAATGTTACAATATGACCCAATAATTTTGCATATGATTGTAGCATTAACATTACATATCTTATGATTTGTTTTTAGAATATATCGTACATTCAAAGACAGGAAATATGTATATATGCTATTAGAAGCCTGTCTTGGCGGAGAATTATGGACAATTTTGAGAGACTGGTAAGTAACCTCTTTGAAAACAAATGGAGACTTTAATTTCAATGTTAATACAACACAGCGGTCAAACGACTACGCATGCGCGAAAAAACAAAATTAAGTAAAATGAACCAACACCAACCTCGTTCCCAGGCTTAATTTTCGCACGGACTCTATAAAAAACGATGGATTGGACGACTTTCATCGCTTTTTTCTCAAAATATAAATAAAAATACAAAACTATAAACTCATGGTAGCTTTTAAATATAACAAAAGTTATGTACACGAAACTTCAAGCTTATATATTCAGGGAATTTCTTATAAATCGACTTCAAACACTTTTACAATCCAAAATTTAGCGCTGTGAAAATGTTGTCACGCATGCGTAGTCGTTTGACCGCTGTGTTTGTTAATACCCTAAAAGATGCCAACTCGCTGATTTTAACCCCTAAGAAATACGAGGAGTATACTTGATACTTTTCTCCCTGAGTCAATTTTTTTAATCTGTTTACTAAATCTTCGCGCGCTCTATATTTGCAGGGGTAGTTTTGATGACAACACATCACGGTTTTGTATCGCGTGTGTAGTGGAAGCCTTTGACTATCTCCATGGTAAAGGAATCGTCTACAGAGATCTTAAGGTATACCACTCAGTCACCCACAGATTTTGAGCTGATTTTATACAACAAGAAAAAACTATATTCACGAGAAAACTGCGACGAATTGCCATTTAGTGAAGTATGGTCTGGATAAGAAAGTTAAATGTTAAATGAGTCGCGAGCTCGCCATATAATACAATTAATCATGGCAGTGGCCGACTAGAAAGCCTATGCTCCTTTGGCCACTGCACACAATTTCAAATTGTTGACAATTTTACTGAACATATTCTTTTGCCAGAATTATTATTTTAATTTTAGTGTCATGTAATAGTTTATTATTGTAAATATCTACGTGTATGTGTGTAAATAAAGAATTGAATTGAATTGAATTGGAACACGTAATACGGTCATGTTCCCAAACTAAGCCACAGACAACTGACGATTGATATAAAGCAATAATCAATTATCTCTTATCTCTTACAGCCCGAAAATCTACTACTAGACGGCCAAGGATACGTTAAACTGGTAAGATTTGCTTGTTATTAAAGGGTACTAAGGGGTGTATCATTAGATATCTATGGGGTTTTGATTGGGCTGAATAGAAACCTCGACTTTGCCTCATTATTATTCACCGATCGAAATTCACCTGTGATCTCGCGCTCGCAATATGCAGTTTTAGATTTTGTTACAGAATGTTTTACAAACTTTTGAAACAATTTTTGGAATATAAACCTCGACTTTGCCTCAAAGCTATTCACCGGCCGATAATCACCTCACCTTTGGCGGTGAATAAAACAGGCAATGCTCGCTGCAATCTGTTTTTCGCCGCTCGCAATATGCAATTTTAGATTTTAATGAAAAAAAAAACCAATGTAACTTCTATCAAACTATGTAACATTCGTACAATTTTCAAAATGTTACAAACTTTTGAACTTTCTGCAACAATTTTTGTTGCCAGTTGCACCAATTTTCGCTGTATGCTCAACGTTCGTCTCCCTTCGATACAAATTCCCGGCTACCATTCAAGATGGCGCAATGGTTTTTGATCCGCAAAGAAGATCGATCACAAGTGTTTTTTTAATATTAAGATACTAAATATTATTCTCCTCAGACTCAAGGAATATCGCTGATCAAACCTCGACTTTGCGTCGGATATTATTCACCGATATACCCCACGTTTTGATATTCATATTTTGACCTATTTAGGTTGATTTTGGGTTCGCAAAGAAGATCGGTTTTGGTCGTAAAACATGGACGTTCTGTGGAACACCCGAGTACGCTGCACCAGAAATTATCCTGAACAAGGTTTGTTTATGATAATAGGAGGATGGCACAATTGTTTAGTGCGCGGCACTCTGTGCGAGAGGTCCCGAGTTCGATTCCCATGCAGTGACCCCAAATCCTTGTTTCGACTTCTCTCCTTTTCGTGCAGCTTTAAGTAGCTTTAAATACCTGTAAAACGGAGCACTGATGGAGAGAGGGAAGTAAAATGAGCACCGTCGGCCTCAAGTTTATCAGTTAATGACTGTCACGAGCTACCGACGTTAAATAAGGATACTTTACAATAATAATAGCCGGTATACACTGGGCGACAGGTTGCTTCGCAGTACTGTTCGTTAGTACAGTACTTCGTGTGTGGACACGTCGTTTTGCATATAACTTGATTACAGCTCTGACGTACGCCATTGTATTGAACAAGCTACGTTTTCGCTGTCCGCACGTATACGATAAACCTCCTTTTCAAAAGTCAGTCTGGAGAGCGTATTTGAAAACCTCGTTTTTGGTGATCGAAAACGCCATTTACGTGTGGATGGAAGGCGAAAATGGAGGGAAATACCCGGATATGTGTGGACAGGGCCTGAGTCTGCTATTTTTACTAAACATTGGCAATTAACGATGAAAAGTAGATGGAAACTAGCGAGTAGTATAGTCTGCGTCAATTTTTGATATAAACCATAGGTAATATGAAAAAAAAAACATTTTTTGACGGTGTTACAAATTCCATTATATTACCTATCGATGTATAGTAGCTAGATCATTGTGGCTGTGTTCTCTGTAATTGACTGTTACTTCCATTTACAGGGTCATGATCTATCCGCTGACTATTGGTCTCTAGGAATACTTATCTTTGAATTGCTTACAGGAAGGTACAAATATCTCATTCACATGGACGTTAACCAATGACAACCGTAATATAAGCGTTACTAAGTGGGCTTTCATTTATTAGTGCAGACACAGGGAGCCCAAGCTCGTCACTTGTGATGTTTTACAGTAAATGTATGGAGTCGCGAAATATCCTTTCGCTGTGGCTCAAATATACAATTATAAAGAAATCGCTCTAATTGAGCTAAAATTCGATCACAGACTAGAAAACAGTTATACACAACTATCTACGTCAAAAACATTCTTTATTATGGTATATTTGAGGCACAGCGAATTAAAAGATATTTCGCGACTCCATACATTTACTGTAAAACATCACAAGTGACGAGCTTGGGCTCCCTGTGGTGTATAGGTGGGCTCGGAAACATCACTTGTTGTCTTTTCCAAATATTGCCCAACACCCCCTTCCTGGTTGGCAAAAATATCATAACCGCCCCGCCCCTACATTTCGTCTATTTTGTACTAAACCCCTATAAAGCAGCATACAATTTCTAATTCTAACAACCCCCTATATAGCTTTGGAAAAATATCGTGACCCCCCTCCCCCTCAATATTGCCAACACAATATTTTGCTCGGGCATTAAACGAACTTTGGATGATTGCTAGATTATTACTGAAATACAGCCTCCAGATTGCCATTCAAACTTTTCCACACATTTCTTATTATATATTTTTTTCATAGCCCTCCGTTTTCTGGCTCTGATCCTATGAAGACATACAATATCATCCTAAGGGGCCTGGATATGGTGGAGTTCCCGCGTAAAATCGGTAGGAATCCACAGAACCTCATTAAGAAACTATGTCGAGACAACCCGGTCGAGAGGCTTGGGTACCAGAAAGATGGACTTAGTGACATTAAAAAACACAAGTAAGTTAGGATTGTTAGAGCTGTTTTTATTAACCCGTGAAACACTATTCAGTGTATTACTCTTTACTATACACTCTTATTCCATTGTGTTCATTTGTTGTGACTTGACTATCACACTTTAGTTTATACCATTTGTTTCACGAGTTACAGCAGTTCTCAGTCACACGCTCACCGCTCGCATAAAAAGCACCGCTATAAAACGTGAAGTTGTTGGACGTCAATCAAACTTATGATTTCATTTTCGTTTTGGAATATCTGCGTTTCATCGTTATCTGCATGGAAGCTGAATTCCCACAACAACCCTTTCGTCAGATTCAGACATGCTTCGCATCCCGACTGAAGTAAAAACACCATGCGTCTTGTAAACACAATTTTATTGACGTCCACTAACTTCACGTTTTATAGCGGTGCTTTTTATGCGAGCGGTGCACGTGTGACTGAGAACTGCTGTAATGAGAACAACTCTACCGATGGCATTATTATTAATATTGTCATTACTATTATTGTTATTATTATCATCATCATTATTGTCATTTTTATTATTGTTATTATTATCATCATCATTATTGTCATTTTTATTATTGTTATTATTATCATCATTATTATTGTCATATATATAATTTTCCTCCTTTCTTTGAGCTGTATTATTATTATTACTACTACTATTATGTACACCTGATTGCAAGAATGTTGTCATATGAAAAAACAACATTAGTAATTTAGTAAAAGAGGAAAAACAAAAGAAAGAGTTTAGCTTGAGTGATTTTAATTCCTTTTCAACTAAAACACAAAAGTCAGGACAACGTTCTTGCAATTAGGGACCGTTCATTTTTTACCAGGGAGGGGGGGGGGGGGGGGGGGGCGGTGCGTTTTCCTTGGTAGCTTTTTAAAAAACTGCCCCCCCCTCTCTTTGGCTGCAAAAAAATCTGCCCTCCCTACTGCTAGCAAATCCAATTCATGCTTTCCCCCCTCCCCCCAAAAAAACCACACACACACATTTATTTCATGTACGTTTCGCCAACTCATAAAAATAATAAAAAAATATCTTGCATTAAATTAATGTATCTTTTTTATGGCCCCCCCTCTTTTGACTCCCCCCCCCCTCTAGAGCTTGTATTACTTCCCTGAACTCCCCCCCTTATTCCACCCCCCCCTCCCTGGTAAAAATTGAACGGTCCCTTCGGTGTATGTAATGTGATAAAGATTTAGATACATTATGTAATCTTATATAAATTTTATTGTATAGTTGATTGTCATTATGAGACATTAGTTAAAGTTGTGCCAATTTATTCATTGTTTTGTACATTAGATAATTTTAGGTATTTTGTTATTATCCGCATTATTGGGGGCGGGAGGGCTTGGAAGCGGGAGAAAAGTTGGTTTTCTGAGGGTGCATCACAACAGATGATGATCATCATTGCCATTTTTGTCGTCATCTTCAAGGTCATGACTTTAACCACTGATTATCGTCATCATTATTTTCATCGCAAATTAATTGTTTTTAGATGGTTTCAAGGATTTCACTGGCAAGCATTGATAGAAAGAAGCATAGACCCACCAATCAGACCAAAGGTAACAATAATCTCCCCCCCCCCTCCCTCCAGGGGAATACTCGACCTGCTTTGGATGGGGTATGTGCCGTCAGTATCTGAAAACAAGACCCTATTTAAAACATCTCACATGAAACCTCGCGCAATATAAAAGACGTCACTCGATTAAAAATATCCATACCTATTCAGGCCGGAGAAACCGAAAAATGGTATCACTGTATTTCCACACAGTGAGGCGCTTTGTTTCCACAGGTTTTTAAGATAGCTTAAGATCTGTACCCTATCTAAGACGCTCAAAAACATGAATCCTCCTTATTTTAGACCAAATTTTTTTTCCTATTAAAGACAATTTGAAGTAAAATGCATACCCTGCTTTACTTAGAAATTTCTACCATACTCTTTTCAAAAAACACATATAGGAAATGTATGGGAGTATCCCCGTGCTTTCCCCTTTCTGCCTTTCCTCCCCTCCCCTCCCCTCCCCTTCCTCTTTTCCTCTAACACCAGCTCCCCGTTGCCTCCCCGTTGCCTCCCCCTTGCCTATACCTTTCTCTTCTTTAGCGTTAGATTAATTTGTTTCTGAAAAACCATGTATTGTTTTTATTACAGGTGGAGAATAACACAGATTGTTCTAACTTTGATATCTACTCTAAAGATATGGATATACCTCCAGATGATCTATCGGGATGGGACGAGAACTTTTAACGTCAACTAGAATGATATTTACAACTAAATTTGTTAACATCTAAACAAACTAGAATGATACACTGCAAAAACGGCTGAGTAGATACAACTCAGTATATGGATTTAATCATGCATTCAGGATGACACTTTATAGTGAGTAAACCCAACTCTTTATTAAGAGTAAACATAAACGTAGATGTGCCATTGAGTATACAATGTACTCAATATATTGAGTTTAACCTCACTTTTACTCAATAATGAGTTGGGTTTACTCACTATAAAGTGTCATCCTGAATGCATGATTAACTCAATATACTGAGTTGTATCTACTCAGTTTTTTTGCAGTGTATTTACACGTAAATTTGTCAACATCTAAACAACCTAAGGAGCGTTGAATAAGACTTTATTGAGTGTGTGAATAATAACAGCTATTTAAAAAAATGTTAAATACTCCACTTTACTGAGTGTGTGAATAATAACAGCTATTTAAAAAAATGTTAAATACTCCAGTTTATATATACAAATAATTGCAGGATCGTTTTCTGACGCCCTCGCAGCCGTTTTTTGTGTTTTTAGTGGAGGGACACAGGAAGGCCGACACTAAAAACGCCTGCGAGGGAGGCTATACATTTGCACAGGCTAAAGCTCGATTTATTTCTCGGTCTTGGAATGCACAATACTGGCAACTCTTTTTGGTAATATGTTAAATATTTTTGTCTCTGACCTAAATGATTTTTTTACAGCGCGACGCGCAAAAGTATGACCACATTTAATGTATTCGCATACTTCTATGCACGGGAGTTTGCACTTTAGACAGACACATTTGATGTGAAGTTGTCTGATTTTACCCGCCGAACAAGGCGTGTAAAAACAGTCATATACTTTTGCGCCGAGACGAGTTTTCAACCTAAAAGGTTTATTTTGTACAGAAATGTTTCGGTTAGTACTATTTTACTGTTAGTACAGTTGTAAAAGTAACTAAATTGTCTCTTCTAAGCAGGGACAATGGGAACTCTATCATACACATTTCTCAGTGAACTGCTATTTCAAAAAACGTTGAATACTAAATACTGCATACAGAATAATGCATTCCAAGACCCAAGAGCACTGTGGGTCTAATTGATTTGAAATAAAAAGTAAACATACAGCTATCTGCTACCAGGTGACCTCGCTTCCAAGCGCGCAAAGGATTGTTTGTCAAAACGAACAGTTCCAAAATGGCGCCTCGAGACAGCAACGATTTTGATTACTTTAGGCATTTGCGTTTTCTTTTTATTCATTTTTATTCCTGATAGAACAGCAGAGAGCTTGTTTTGTCCAAGTTACATATAATGTTTTTATTGTAAAGTTATGTAAAGGACTTATTTATAGAGGATTAACACGGGAAACAACTCTCTCGAACGACGCCATCTTGGAACTGTTGGCGATGCGACAAAAATGATTCTGATTGGCTTATACTAGCTGGAAGTGCGCATGCGAAATCACCTGGTACCCATATGTAACTTTTATATTGCTTTGGATGGAATCCACTAAAATAAAATAAATAATCATTATACGATTTCAATTAGACAATTTTACATGACCCAAAATGCATTTCGGTCTTGGAATGCACTATTCAGTATGCAGTATTCAGTATTCTACGGGTTTTTTTTAAATAACCTGTTGACTGTACATAAATAGTTATATTCACCCGTTATCGTAACGAACCGGGCCCTAATTTATTCCGAACTAGTTTGTACTATGTAAAAACATTTTTTAAGATGTGCGCTTATTTGGAGAAATAATATAACAATGATATTGATCAAAACTATATTCATAAATTTGTATATAATTATATTGTAAAAGCTTTGACATTAAATGAAAACAAATCAGACAAACAATATGATTATATAAATGGTTAACACATACAGATCTGAAAGTGTTACTATTTTCAAGGTAGAAAATGAGAATAGTCCTCTTACAGTTCCCTGCACCATCTTGAAAGGTAGCCGGGCCTTTGCATCGAACCGAGACAAAAGTTGAGCGTGCAATAGACGACTTTCATAAATGGCCACCACTAATTATCATAATTTTCAAAATTGATGTTTTAAGAAAAGGAAAGCTATTATATGATAGGCATTCACCATAACAATAACTTGTGAATCTTTGAGAAAACAAAAAAAGATTAAATTTGCAATAAGCTATATATAAGAGTTTGAAAAATCAGAAAACACCAAAACGAGTATTAAAGGACTCAGCAGAAAATTGCATACAAATCTCTACTATACATTTGGTATTTTAGCCAAAGCATCAAAACCTTCCAAACATGCCTATTTCAGGTGGTTCTTTCATATGACAATACAAAAAAATAAACATATCTGTTTACTTGAAAAATCATTTTCTGCTACATATTATGGTATTTATGAAAGTGGTCTATGATAGAGACCTTTTCACACCTTGCAGGACAATTATTCACGTGTCTCTATCATTGCAAGTTTAACATTCGGCTCGCTTCGATACAAAAGGCCCGGTTACCTTTCAAGATGGCGCAGGGAACTGTGAAGGGAACTATTAAACCATATTCCTATTTACCTATTTCAAAAAGGTTGTCGTAACCGAAACTACAGTGCACACTCTGAAGCCGACAAAGGATGTCTGTAATATCTATTTTTACTTGATTTACTACGAGTAATATGTGTTTTATTTGAGGTGACTGGCTACTTTTGAACGCTTTTGAACGTTCGATTCGAACCCATGATGTGCGCGCGCACAAAATCCGCTGAATAAAATACAAATTTTTATTAAGGAACCATACACGTTTTGAGCTTCAACAGGGCAAAACCCTCGAATTTTTCGCGGAACTCTATACTTTTGTTATGCTTAGTTGGAAGAACCTAATAAAATCTACGTTATATCAATTTTTTTCAAAAACTTAATTTTTCTAACATACAAAAAAATCGACTTTCGTAATATTTTTTGTCCGACTTTATGCGAGTTTTGAAAGTACTGAAAGGACGAAATATGTCAGATCAAGGTATTTCTTTGTCTTTTATTCAAAACCATCCATGTTGTATTTTAGAATGATTCATTAACCGGCATTTGTGCTTGATATAATATGAAACAAATCTATTTTCATATGAGTTGTGATTTTTTTCATATCGCTTCAGTTTTCGCAGGTTTTTCTTCAAAATCTCGCGCGTAGGCGTTCATTAAATGCTGATTATCTCGGAAATGAGCTCAGGACACCCCATTTTTCTATTCATTTTTGAAATCAGCATTAAATTTCATATTAAAAAATCGTAGTTTAAAAAAAAGTTTAACATTATTTCCAAAAGTAGCCAGGGATGTCGGTAATATGAATATTTGTTTAAATTTGTTGATTTAATATACGATAAATATTTGTTTCATTAACACTACAACAACTTGTTATGGTCATATAGCTCTAACATGTATTCATTTTAGTCAAGAAAACGTTTTTCAAGATATTCAGTATGAAAGTCGTAGGAGTTTTCAGTTTTCATAAAAGCAACAAAAAGGCCACTTCAAAGCGTTTTTCGTATACCAAATACCTTATTACAGCATTCTTGAAGTGTTAAATTGGTCTTGGTTTTAGTAATCTAACTTTTGAAGCTATTAAAAACGGAAAGGTCTTTTCACGGAAAAAGGCCCAGGGAACGAGGTTGTGAGCGGCCATCTTGGATGCAAAATAAGCCAGGCGTTCCCCTAGAGCCGAGATTCTCTTGCGATCGATACACAGGGTGACCAAAATACTATCAGAAGACTGCAAGAAGAACTAACTTCATCTCCGAATATCCATTTTATTGCATTTAACTGAAATATATAATATTTACCTAGCGATTTTTTGTTTAGAAGCCTAGTTTTTGGTTAATATTCAAAAGGTTTTTGAATAGTACTTTATCGGCGCGGTCTTCCTGTGGTGTTCGTAAATGACGTCCAGCACATCGTCATCGAAGTGATTATGACATCACAGCGCGCTAATGAAAATCACTTTTTAGAGACTTGATTGAAGTCGACACGCATTTTTGATTGACAAAAGAAAGCTTAAAGTATTTTTGATAAACATCGTTTTATCACTACATCGCTATCACGATGGGATGTACGCAAAGTAAACCACTTTGCAAGTGCTGTTTTGGTACTAAAGATTTGAAAAAAGACGAGGTAATTCTGATTGTTTTCAATTTTGACAAGCACTTCTTATTCCACCACTTTTATCTTTCCTCCGCTCTTTCTCGTTCCTTTTTCCTTTCATTTAAATTCATTATTTTACCTTCATAGTTTCCCTTTTCTTCTTTTCTTTCCATCTTCTTTTCTCTTTTCATTTTATGTTTTATGTTTTTTATGATTCTATGTTTTGTTGGCTTTCTTGCCATCTTCTTCGTCTGTTATCTTCGTATATTACCATCTTCATATTTCTAAACGAAAGCGCACTGGTATTAATTATCTCATTTTGTTCATTTAGATTTATAAAGTCTTGTCAAACTGAGGTAAGAAACACAATATCATTAGTAATACAACCATGATAGCTTCAGTAGAAATAGCATTAGAAGCATAAAGTAACAAAAATAGCTGTTAAAATAAGCATATTTGTTAAATCAGGCCATCCTCATTTCATTTTTTTGTTTTCCGTCGGTCAAAAGAAATAAAAACAAATTAAAATTGGTGAGAGGTGGTTACATGATTTCGGAAAATTAGGGTCGGTCGGTCGACCTCGCAGTTCAGGCAAAATTTCACATAGATCGACTTTCGAACCTACGAATGAAAAGGTTTTATCGAATTTCTTTATGTATTTTCTTCTTCATCAATAAAAACCAACAAATAAATAAATGAATAAAATTTTAAATTAATTAAAACTTAGAGAACATAATTAAAGTCTTTCTGAAAGCATATTTTCAAACCATATGAGTTCACTCACTAAAGCTAATGACGTCACAGCCCACTAATTCTACGCTTGGGCTACCTGTGCTCCGTCGTCAAATTCTGCTCGAAGAAGACTCGAAAGAATGGGTGAGACTACAGCTGTGCGTGCAAATTTAAAAATAACTTAGCTATCTTCAAGATAGGGTATGGGTTAACAATGAAGATGGACACTTCTGGTTATGAACTTCTGTATAGATTTAATGAATACAATTCGAATTCATTTATCCTTTTGGGCGTTTTCGAAAAGTGGTGTTTACTCTAGTTTAACTGTAAGGCCTCTTCATAACCAAGTGATGCAACTAAAATTGATTACAAAAGTAATGTCCCTCCGGGAGACATATCAGAAAATCAGTTACGTAACATGATTTCATACCTATAAGAGTTATTTTTTCTCTGTTTTGTTGCTTTGTTGGGATAGAAATCGACAAGGCTTTATCAGTTATTTTAATATGTGCGTACCTTTTAGGGGTCGTTTTCAAAACCTCCGGCGATCACCCCTACCACTTGGACAAAGGGACTACCCCCGCTCCCCTCCCCCCTCACTACCGGGCATATGTCTAAGCAGGACTATGTCAGTTATTTACCAAGAGACAGGAAAGAACGATTTATTTTCGGCACATGAAAAACATTCTGTGTAGTCAAAGTTAAGACAACTTGCATGGAAAAATATTGAAACTCCATAAGCAGTAATCATCAAAGCCCGCGAAAGTATTCGCATGTGCTTTTCGTCATAGTAAATCTCGAAAGTAAATGTCGTTCTGCAGTCTGGCACGCATGTATTGCTTTAAAACTACATAAAAAGTATATATGCAGGAATACTAGAAATTCGTGTTGTAAAAGTAAAAGATAATTGCTGCCAAGCGAGCGAGCATCAGCGAGCGAGCGCCTGCAGCTTACCTAATTTGGAACTCAATCTCGAAGGGGATCCCTGTGGATTCAACAACCAAACAAACCGGTTTAAACAAGTTTTATGCTAAAAGTGTCCGAAACAGTTAACTTATTTATCGTTATTTGTTATTGTGAAATCATGTAAAACTGTAAAAAAAAAAAGATCAGTTCTTCGGTTAAACTCTTTATTAAACTATTTTAAAAGGCAATCAGATCATTTTGTTAGCTCTTCACTCAGTAGAATTACTGATAAACTGGTTCAAACCTGTTTTAACCTGTTTAAGCATCACATGTACTTGTAATGCAAGGATTTTTCGCACACAACCTGGTAGCTTTAGCGATCGATTTTTGTCAAAAAGGAAAGCTCGACAAAAATCTAGTAAAATTGAAAGGTTGAAGTAACTTACAGTTACCATCAATCGAAAACCAACCTACAAACAACTCTTTGATTTTATTTGTTTGTACTTTGTTTGATTCTATTTCATGGTTCAACTGCATTTGCTCTAATATCCTAGTATGTACATAAAATCCTACTAGGCTTCAATTAAGTTGATTTATATTTGAGATTTATATTTTTATATACACCTACTTGCAGTAAGGTTGTCATACAAAAATATACATTTGTTATAAAGAAAATAGAACATTTGTGATTTAGTACGATAGGAATTGATTAAAAGACAAAAGAAGATCACTCAAGCTGAACACTCTCTTTTGTCTTTTAATTAATTCCTTTCGCACTAAATCACAAATGTCCTATTTTCTTTGTGACAAATGTTCTATTTTGTATGACAACCTTACTGCAAGTAGGTGTATTTATGTTTGAGATTTCTATTATTATATATTTATATTTGAGGGTTATATGGTCTATATTGTTAGTTACAGTTAGATTCACATATAAGGATACCGTAGCTATAAATTTAGCTAAAGTTGTATCCAGTTCTTGTTATTAAATACATTCTTTATTATTACTAAAATCTTATCAAAAAATCTAGTTCTAGTTTTCTTTGACATCTATTTTATTCATCTTTAATCAAATAAAGCTAGGAATAAAATACAAACATTTATATAGCAATTTTCATTATGAAGCATTGCAACTAATACTTATAATTTTTCCGTTTCATGGTTCAATTGTAGTACTATATTGCAAACAAAATTTAGAAATATTGGCAGCACTTACATAAGCTTTGCTTAACACTAGTCATAATAATAATATCAATTGTTACTCATTCAGACAAGTCCGTGGTTTATTATTGACATTTTCCGTGAATTTTGTCATGGGACTGTCTTGTGAGTTACAGACCGGAAGTAAATATTGACTTGATTAGTCACCAGACTTTCCTCTGAATTTTGGGGGTCTCTATCCAGACTGTAGTCTCAACCGGAAAGATACTGAAAGCGAAGCTTCTCAATTTTAGCGAAATAATTTCTTCTCCTATCAGGTAAGAAATGGTTTAACGATTGTTCTATACTTGAGATTTCATTTCTAGCGAAAAATGAGCCGAAATTGGCTTCGATTTTGCTTGTATTTTACATTAAGAATGAGCTTCCGCCTTGACGATGTCTTCAGTTTCACTTTTAGAATACCGAAGAAAACCAAGCAAGTCACCGTGTTAGAGGCGCTTAAAGTTAAAGCAAATAACAGGTAAGTTAATTGTGACTGCAACAGCATAGCCAATTACTGTGGGCCCAAACAGAAAGAAAGAAAGAAAAAAACAGATTATACACAAAAATAACTAATTGAGAGTCGATAGCTACGTAGTAGCAACAAGTAGAAGGACTAAGAGGAATAGTAAGGTTACGACAAGAGTTACACCTCGCTCGTACTTTCAAGTTATATAGAGCAATCTTTCCTGAGAATAACTGTATAGTTGGTTTTGTAAAATTATTTCATTTCCAAAGAATGCCGAAAATGCCATTTGTAAAATGCGATATGACAGATATGAGTTTTGGCTCAACTTTAGTGGTCTCGCGTGGAAAGCTGGGTCTCTCCAAGACCAAAATAACTTATAATTCTTGTTATATAATCTATCCTTTATTGTTTGAGTGATTTTAGCCAATTCTAACCCCTCGAAATAATTTTATTCTCTACCGGCTATGGCTGTGTTTTCACTAGTAGGCTTATTAGTACTCGCGTAACATTCCTCAAGATGTTTGTTCACAAACCAACGTAACATTACACTAGTTTGAATTTACAACTATTTTGAGTAGTAATGAAATGGTAATTGAACTTACGTGTCATGCAATTTAGGTCTGAAAGCAAACTCGTGATTAACACAGGTAAAAATTATCTAAAATAGAAGCATTCTTTTATCTTTTTGTAGCTTTTTAGAGCGGTTTTATTGACTATAAGTCAAAACAAACTAGGAGATCTCGTGTTGCTTTTAATAATGACCACCAGAGGTCAAAGAAATACAATATTCACCATACTGTGATCATGTGAAGCGTCACGCACAAGCATTTGCCCAAAGAATGAATTTGATTTGATTTATTATATTTATATAGCGCCTTAATTCCACTAAATATCCAAAGCACTGCATGACTCAAGTCTTGGGTCAGGCAGTCATTTTTAATAAAATGTTAGTAATTCGGATTTCAATCTTCGTTTCAAAAGTTCAATCATTTAACTTAATCAATCAATCAATCAATCAATCAATTTATTCATTCTCAGTCATTGTTACAAATGATATAAATAATATTTCTAACATTACAATTATTAGGTAAGTGTAAAAAATGATCAAGAATAGGAGTCTAATAAGGAGGGGGACGTGGGGGGGTCCTCAACACCGCAACACCGCAAAAAAAACCTCGACAACACCGCACAAAAAATACGTCAACACCGCATTAAAACACTCATTTTGTTGCAAACATCGCACACCGCAGGCAATTACACCACCGCAACACAGCACTTTAAAAATTTTTTCACCGTAACACCACAAAAAAAAACATCAACACCGCAACACCGCAATCCCCCACGTCCCCCTCCATAAGCAGTAATCATCAAAGCCCGCGAAAGTATTCGCATGTGCTTTTCGTCATAGTAAATCTCGAAAGCAAATGTCGTTCTGCAGTCTGGCACGCATGTATTGCTTTAAAACTACATAAAAAGTATATATGCAGGAATACTAGAAATTCGTATTGTAAAAGTAAAAGATAATTGCTGCCAAGCGAGCGAGCACCAGCGAGCGAGCGCCGGCAGCTTACCTAATTTGGAACTCAATCTCGAAGGGGATCCCTGTGGATTCAACAACCAAACAAACCGGTTTAAACAAGTTTTATGCTAAAAGTGTCCGAAACAGTTAACTTATTTATCGTTATTTGTTATTGTGAAATCATGTAAAACTGTAAAAAAAAAAAAGATCAGTTCTTCGGTTAAACTCTTCAATTATTTCAATTTCAATTTATTTATAAATATATAATGTTGTACATTTGATTTACGTGCGCAGCCTGCAGGTAGCATAACTAGTCGAGGCAGGCTGTGCAGATACTTTAGATAGAGATTTACATTTTGATATTACAATTATACTTATTATTTCAATATATTACAAAAATAGTAATGTTTTAAATGCTAACCGAAAATAAATAAATAAATAAATAAATAATAATAACAATAATATATAGACATATATATTACATTAAATAATACACACACATATATTTTTACAGATCTGTTAAAGAAAATATATGTATACAATACAATTGAGGTACCAATTATTTCAATTTTGAGATTTTTGATATTATTTCCGAAGTATTTAAGTATGCGTCTTCCTCTTCTAAGATTTGCTTCAAACTATTTTTTAATTTGGACTTGAATAGGTTTTTGCTTGATTGACGTATGTTCTCAGGGACTGCATTCCAGATTCTACTTCCGGTGGAGGAGAACGATTTGTTAAATTTGGATGGTCTGCCACGTTGAATAAAAAGATTTCCTGAATTAGCAGCTCTAGTATGATAATTATGTACAGATGTTACATGAGTGAATAAATTTATAATATTCGGGGGGGGGGGGGGGGGCAATATTTTAATACACGTCGTGCATCAGCACTGAGATAGTATGAAAGTAAAACATATCTAGTGGGAGGATATCAGAAGCCACAAATAAAGGGATTGCGTGTTCACGGTTTGTAGCAAAGTGCATAAGTCTTAGGGCGCGTTTTTGAAGAATCAAGATTTTATTTAGGTTTGATTTAGTAGTTTGGCCCCAAACAGATAGCCCATAAGAGATATATGGGTGGACTAAGGATTGATAAATAGTGCGTAGGGTTGAATATGGAACATAATGCCGCAATCTAGAGATAATGCCGATGGTTTTACTTATTTTCAAAGTTATGTAATTTATATGGTAGTTCCAAGATAAGTTTCGATCAATTACGAGACCTAGGTATTTAACGTAGTCAATTTCTTCTCCAGAGGTGTCAGTTTCCGGGTATTGGTATCAAGTACATTTATAATTGGATTAAAGTCACACTTTTTTTGGTATGGAGCAAAAATAATATAATTTGATTTCTTAGTATTTAATGTTAATTTGTTAGCTAGCAGCCAGTCGCAAATATTAGCTAGTTCCTTATTTACAGTTCTTTCGAGAGATCGCAAGTTTGTATCTGAATATAGTAAGTTTGTATCGTCTGCAAATAGGAAGAAGCGGAATTTATCACTGGAATTTTGGATGTCATTTATATAAAGTAGAAAAAGTAAAGGTCCTAGGACAGATCCTTGTGGTACACCGTATAGTGTTTGTTCTTTATCAGATATACTTGATTTAATTTGGGTTGTTTGCTTTCTCTCAAATAAATAGGAGGCAAACCAATTATTAGTTATCCCTCGAATTCCATAATGTTCTAGTTTAGATAGTAATATTTTGTGATTGACTGTATCAAAAGCTTTTTGTAGATCAATAAATATCCCGCAGGAGAACATTTTTTTATCCATATTCACTTGGATTTCACTTATCAAATCTAGTAATGCGTGTTGTGTTGAATGCTTTTCTATTTTAAAAGGCAATCAGATCATTCTGTTAGCTCTTCACTCAGTAGAATTACTGATAAACTGGTTCAAACCTGTTTTAACCTGTTTAAGCATCACATTTACTTGTAATGCAAGGATTTTTCGCACACAACCTGGTAGCTTTAGTGATCGATTTTTGTCAAAAAACGAGAGCTCGACAAAAATCTAATAAAATTGAAAGGTTGAAGTAACTTACAGTTACCATCAATCGAAAACCAACCTACAAACAACTCTTTGATTTTATTTGTTTGTACTTTGTTTGATTCTATTTCATGGTTCAACTGCATTTGCTCTAGTATCCTAGTATGTACATAAAATCCTACTAGGCTTCAATTAAGTTGATTTATATTTGAGATTTATATTTTTATATACACCTACTTGCAGTAAGGTTGTCATACAAAAATATACATTTGTTATAAAGAAAATAGAACATTTGTGATTTAGTACGATAGGAATTGATTAAAAGACAAAAGAAGATCACTCAAGCTGAACACTCTCTTTTGTCTTTTAATTAATTCCTTTCGCACTAAATCACAAATGTCCTATTTTCTTTGTGACAAATGTTCTATTTTGTATGACAACCTTACTGCAAGTAGGTGTATTTATGTTTGAGATTTATATTATTATATATTTATATTTGAGAGTTATATGGTCTATATTGTTAGTTACAGTTAGATTCACATATAAGGATACCGTAGCTATAAATTTAGCTAAAGTTGTATCCAGTTCTTGTTATTAAATACATTCTTTATTATTACTAAAATCTTATCAAAAAATCTAGTTCTAGTTTTCTTTGACATCTATTTTATTCATCTTTAATCAAATAAAGCTAGGAATAAAATACAAACATTTATATAGCAATTTTCATTATGAAGCATTGCAACTAATACTTATAATTTTTCCGTTTCATGGTTCAATTGTAGTACTATATTGCAAACAAAATTTAGAAATATTGGCAGCACTTACATAAGCTTTGCTTAACACTAGTCATAATAATAATATCAATTGTTACTCATCCAGACAAGTCCGTGGTTTATTATTGACATTTTCCGTGACTTTTGTCATGGGACTGTCTTGTGAGTTACAGACCGGAAGTAAATATTGACTTGATTAGTCACCAGACTTTCCTCTGAATTTTGGGGGTCTCTATCCAGACTGTAGTCTCAACCGGAAAGATACTGAAAGCGAAGCTTCTCAATTTTAGCGAAATAATTTCTTCTCCTATCAGGTAAGAAATGGTTTCACGATTGTTCTATACTTGAGATTTCATTTCTGTCGAATAATGAGCCGAAATTGGCTTCGATTTTGCTTGTATTTTACATTAAGAATGAGCTTCCGCCTTGATGATGTCTTCAGTTTCACTTTTAGAATACCGAAGAACACCAAGCAAGTCACCGTGTTAGAAGCGCTTAAAGTTAAAGCAAATAACAGGTAAGTTAATTGTGACTGCAACAGCATAGCCAATTACTGTGGACCCAAACAGAAAGAAAGAAAAAAAACCCAGATTATACACAAAAATAACTAATTGAGAGTCGATAACTACGTAGTAGCAACAAGTAGAAGGACTAAGAGGAATAGTAAGGTTACGACAAGAGTTACACCTGGCTCGTACTTTCAAGTCATATAGAGCAATCTTTCCTGAGAATAACTGTATAGTTGGTTTTGTAAAATGATTTCATTTCCAAAGAATGCCGAAAATGACATTTGTAATATGCGATATGACAGATATGAGTTTTGGCTCAACTTTAGTGGTCTCGCGTGGAAAGCTGAGTCTCTCCAAGACCAAAATAACTTATAATTCTTGTTATATAATCTATCCTTTATTGTTTGAGTGATTTTAACCAATTCTAACCCCTCGAAATAATTTTATTCTCTACCGGCTATGGCTGTGTTTTCACTAGGCTTTTCAGTACTCGCGTAACATTCCTCAAGGTGTTTGTTCACAGACCAACGTAACATTACACTAGTTTGAATTTACAACTATTTTCAGTAGTAATGAAATGGTAATTGAACTTACGTGTCATGCCATTTAGGTCTGAAAGCAAACTCGTGATTAACACAGGTAAAAATTCTCTAAAATAGAAGCATTCTTTTATCTTTTTGTAGCTTTTTAGAGCGGTTTTATTGACTTGAAGTCAAAACAAACTAGGAGATCTCGTGCTGCTTTTAATAATGACCGCCAGAGGTCAAAGAAATACATTATTCACCATACTGTGATCATGTGAAGCGTCACGCACAAGCATTTGCCCAAAGAATGAATTTGATTTGATTTATTATATTTATATATACCGAAATCGAACGTTCGATTCAATCAAATTCAATCGAATGATTGGATTCGAGTGTATTCGGTAATCGAATGAAATCGAATTGACAACTTTTTTTGAGCCAATCGAACCTAATCGAACATTTGATTGTTAAATCATTCGATTTTCTTCGATTTTGATTTTCTAGCGCGGCAATCACTTTGTTTTCCGTATTAAAAGAAACGAGGTTAATCAGTATTTATAGAAATATTTTCCTTTTATTAGACGAGCCAATAACAAAATAAACATGGTTCCAGTCCAGATAAGGTATCATGGAATACAATTATCTTCCGAAACATGTAAATTTTAAAAACCTATTTCTCAGGTTCGTTTTATTAAACACTATAGTTGTAGGAAACAATTTTTGTGAAAAGTATTTTTCTTCAGTAGATATTTTGAAAAAACGATTTTTCTTGCTTGAAATAGTGACTCTTAGTTGACAGGAATCTATCAGCAACTGCATATGATAATATCATGTCACACAACAACTGTGTCTCATTGAAAGCCTTATTGAGCGAGTAGAAGCATTTTAAAAAGCGAATAATATGATCACGATTTACATAGTATCATAGTTTTTCAGTTTATTACAAAAAACCCTTTATATTTCTTCAGATTAATCTCAAAAGTATTGATATGTTCATAATCTTTATAAATACCTCGGAATGCGGAATACCTCTGTAAAACCCGGAACACCCGGAACATCACGGAACACCCCGGGACACCCCGGGACACCCCGGAACACCCCAGAAAAGTTAATATTTATAAAATTAAAAAAGAAAAAAGGAAAAAAAGGAAAAAAAAAAAAGAAAGAAAAAAGAAAGAAAAAAAAGTAAAAAAAATTGAGATTTTTTACGTTGTAGTTTTGCAGAATAAATATCTTTACAGCTCTGCACATTTTCACGTAACTATTGTATCTCATAATTAGGTCTATTGTTATATGCCGTTTTCGACGTCGTTGCCGTAGTGGTTACTTAAACTCCCTACTATTGTACTTATCCTTGTTCATTAGCTAACGGTCTAATCTTCTATCGTCTAATCTTAATTCTTGTATCATCTAGTTACATATGAATGAATAAATGAATATCAAAAACTATCAAATTTAAAAAAAAATTCTTTTTCTTTCTTTTTTTTTCTTTTTTTTCTTTTTTTTTCTTTTTTTTTTTCTTTTTTAATTTTATAAATATTAACTTTTCTGGGGTGTTCCGGGGTGTTCCGGGGTGTTCCGGGGTGTTCCGGGGTGTTCCGGGGTGTTCTGGGGTGTTCTGGGGTGTTCCGTGGTGTTCCGGGGTGTTCCGGGGTGTTCCGGGGTGTTCCGGGGTGTTCCGGGGTGTTCCGGGGATGTTCCGGGGTGTTCCGGGGTGTTCCGGGGTGTTCCGGGGTGTTCCGGGCACGTTCCTGCTTTTACAGACACGCGAATGCGGGCATTTCCCTCAGCATTATTTACAGTATGCTCTCAGCGTTTTGCTGCTTCTACATTTCTCTTTAACTTGCCTCTTGCAATACATTTGCCTATGCCTCTCAACCTCTCTTTGACCAACTTTTTTGCTGATCTTTCCATTGTTTTACAATAATAATTCAGAGCAAAGTTTGATTGTGTACAAGAAAGCTTCATAACAGAACATGAGACAAGGTATCGGGTATACACCATGACCTAGGGCCAGGGATTAACTTACAATGCTTTATTTTCATTGGCGTAAAGAGAGTCACTCTTGATTGATAAGTTAATCCCTCTTGAGTGATCAGCGTTAATCCTTTTAAACTAAAAGTTGCTTTTTCTCGATAAAGGAAATTCCCTAAGTCCAGGTACACCAATATTGAGGCTATAAAAGCAAAACTCGGCTTTTGAACTGAAAAACTATTCATCTCAAAAATTGTCCTGGGTTTGTCGATATTTTTGGTATTTCGCGAGATATCGATTGTTATTCACGACAGTACAATAAAATTACTTGTCTCAAACTTTGAAAATCGATAAAAAATTAAAGAAGAGACGAAAAACAATATATTTATATATATTTATTATTATTTATTATTATTATTATTTTTATATATATATATATACAGCGATTTGCAAAAACTTTGACTCATTTGTACATATATAAATATATATCAAAATAATATAAGAAATTATGGGATATGATAACTGATATTTTGTTTTGAGTTGCCTATGACTTGGGTTATCTGAAAAAAATATCAGGGATCATATCCCATAATTCCTTATATTGTTTTGATATATTTGTATATATGGCCAAATGGTCAAAGTTTTTGCAAATCGCTGTATATATATATATATATATATATATATATATATATATATATATATATATATATATATATATATATATATATATATATATATATATATATATATATATATATATATACAGCCGATTGTATAAAGGTTGTAGTATACATGTATACACATATAACATATATAATGAGATGCAATATATATATATATATATATATATATATATATCATTAGCAAATATAATATTCATAATTTTAAACCTTTTCAATAGTGTATTTTTACAGTAATTCTTGTTAAGCCTAGTATTCAGTTTGTTACATTCGTTTTAGTATTTTTTGCAATTTATATTTAATATTTATATTTTTATTATATATATTTTTACGTAGGAGTAAGATATTCAATTGGGGCGTAAGCTCTGTTTCCTACTCCCGTCACATCTATATATCCTTTTTTGTATTAATAGTATTATTATTGTAATTGTAGTAGTGTGACAAATAAACTAAACTAAACTAAACTAAATACAATTAATTAATTAGCTTATAATTAAGCTCTATTGTGATGGCTGAAACAAAGAACGCACGTCAACAAAACATTGCCAATGTCTTGAAGCCTGAATAATACCGAAACAAATTGTCTAAAACCGACATGAGTTTGTGGCCGATTCATTTGAAAATAGGGAGACCATATTAACATATGACCAATGAATCAAACCAGAGGGGGAAAACAGACAATAAACATATTGGCCCTTAGCTTGAGACCGTAATAATAGAGTAATTTTGAGCAAATCGGTCATTTGACAAAGGAATGAGGGCTGGAAACCATACAAAGTTATAAGTTGTAAAACCGACACACATTTTAACGTTTTGGCGTTGTTTCTGTGTTTTTATTATAGCATGTAATTAGGTTAATCAACCTAGAGGGGGAAACGTTGTTTTAATGACACGGTTGCCGAGTTATCAAGGATAGGAAATTCTGGTTCCCTACATTCTCTGTTAACTTGAGAGCATAAGCCTGTCGATTTTTTTCTAAGTGTCGCGTTACTAATGCGCATGACCGTTCGGTTTTTCTGGCGATGATTCGATTACCAAACGCAATCGAATCGAATCATTTGATTTGATTGGATTCGATTGCGTTCGATTACCGAATCGTTCGACTGGTTACGTAGGATATATAGCGCCTTAATTCCACTAAATATCCAAAGCACTGACTCAAGTCTTGGGTCAGGAAGTCATTTTTAATAAAATGTTAGTAATTCGGATTTCAATCTTCGTTTCAAAAGTTCAATCAATAAATAAAGTACATGTTAGTTTGTAATGAAGGTGTAAAATGTTTGGTGCAAGCATGGCATTCCATTGGTCAAGTGACCAGCATCAGAGTCGATCGGAAAAAGCTCAAAATTTTATAGCAAAGTGGGGTAGATAGAGTCACCAGCCAGATTGATCCAATCAGATTGATCCAATATATGTTTTTATTTATTTATTTATCTATTTATTGATTGATTGATTGATTGATTGATTGATTCATGCATTCATCCATCCATCCATCCATCCATCCATCCAAAAAGTGATGAATCCATCCATCCATCCATCCATCCAAAAAGTGATGAATTTATTAGTATAGAAATTATGAAGTTGCTTTTTAAACGTAGATAGAGTTTGAGCCTTGTTTATGTCATTTGGTAGCGAGTTTCATAACGGTATTATACGATTAAAAAAAGAATCCCTAAATAGACTAGTGCGGAAGCGGTTGGCGCGAAGATTTAGATTATTGGCACTTCTTGTACGACCTGAGACTTTGTTTATGTAATTATTTATGTTGATATTGTATTGGCCGCTCATACATTTGTAAAGAAAACTAAGTCGCGATACTCATGCCAGTATGGTATTGGCAGCAACCTTAGTGAGGTTAAGCGTGCTTTATAACTAGGTCTTTCAGTCACTTTGTAGCTACAATTTAAGATAAATCGCGTGGCACGACGCTGAACACTCTCGATTATGCTAATATTGGAAATAGTGGTTTAAGGAGCCCATACCTCACTAGCATAACCTAAATGGGAGCGCACAAACGAAATATATAAAGTTCTCTTACTGTCAGTACCTATGTTGGCACAATTCCGCCGAAGAAAGTCTAACATCCTGTTGCTTTTAGCAACAACACACTCCATGTGTGTACTCCATGTTAGCTTGTTGGTAATAGCAATCCCGAGATCTTTCTGAGATGGGACAACTTCAAGGGTATGTCCACCAGCTACATAGGGACTGACAGTAAGAGAAGGAACAGTGCGAATTCGTTTTCTAGAAATGCGCATTACCACACATTTATCTAGATTATATGAAAGGTCCCACTTTAGAGAACAATCATATAGATTATTTACATCGTACTGTGATTTGACACAGTCACTACGACAACTGACAGTTCTAGAGCATTTAGCATCGTCAGCGAAAAGAGCAATAGAGGTACCGTCACTGCCAGTTCTGGGTAAATCATTGATGAATAGTATGAACAAAAATGGTCCCAAGTGACTCCCTTGAGGGACACCAGATGTTACTTCAGCCCAGGAAGAGAAACAACCATCAACAAGCATCCGCTGAGATCTTGAATGAAGATAGTCTGAGAACCAACCATGTAGTGGACCGCCAATGCCCTATAACGATAAATTGTACAGCAGTAAGTTGTGAGGCACAGAATCGAAGGGCTTGCTGAAGTCCAGATACAGAACGTCCAATTCATCTCCAGCATCAAGAGCAGCACCAAGATCGTGGAGGGCTGTAAGTATCTGTGCTACAGAGGACCGTTTTTCAACAAAGCCATGCTATTCGGAGCACATGAGATCAGAGAGACTGGGAACCAGTTTCTTGAGTACACAGCCTTCACACATTTTGCTGACAACAGATAATAAGGAGATAGGTCCGTAGTTCGAAACTGTTGATTTATCACCCTTTTTGAATACTGGTACGATGTTGGAGCGTTTCCATTCCAGTGGAAGTTTCAGTAAATTAATGCAATAAATTAGCCCCGTTTTCAAATTTCTGTTTTACACCCTTGCTGGTCACGTGACCACCAAATTATAAGCATTTCCAACGCAAAATGTTAAGGAGCCTAATTGTCACTTGGGTTCCAAAATATATTTTAGTACATTGAATATAAGTAAAATTATTGCAATTTTAATATTTTTCGGTCTGCCATAAAATCCCAGGCCTTAAGACATTTGAGGAATAAAGTCTTTCTATTATTTGAAAGCCCATCATTTCAACATTCAATCGCCGTAGTTCTGATTAAATTAAAGGTTTAGCACATTTGCGATATATGACTTTTTGTGAGACAAATCTTTATTATACATTTTAAAATAAATACTGTAGGGATTTAAAATTTAAATCCATTTTTTCAATTTCCTCCATTTCACCTAGAAAATCTCCTTCAATTTGTTTCTCGTGCTTTGAATTGGCTTTTAAATTTGTTTCCTTTGATCTGATTGGTCAAACTTTAGGTTTTCTGCAATTTCATTAGTTCTTCAAAACAGTGCGATTTAAAACTTAAAATGAATAAATCGCACTGCTGAAAGCTAATGACTTGCCAATAGATCTTAGATCTACCAACTCTAGACTTATTTTTAAAAACAAATTAAGCGAACTTGATAATATATAGTTAATATATAATCTACATATTTTTTAAAACTAATTTCTTTTTAACAATTGTTTTGTATATATATCCACTTAATGTATTATTAATATTTTAATGAATTTTATAGTTACTTTAAGTTGATTTTATTCTACAGGACCCCTTTGACAACAGTGTTTCTTTACACTGTTGGGTCATCCTGTTTTAAATATTCGAATTTATTTATTAATTTATTATCAGATTGTAGGATTTGCTATTGATTTCAAAATAAATATAATACGAACATAAACTTCCTTCGAACATTCATTTGTTTGCTAGTAAAAATGTTAGCAGAGACTACTGTATGCTTTTCACTGCACACAGTATAAAGCTAGGTATTTAGGCAAGTTTCCCTTGAGCAAGGAAAAACTAAAAAATCGAATGTGTGATATGGCGGTTTGTAAACCAGTTATATAGTCAATGTCGACATTATTGTTGTCCATCGATCAATAAAGACATTTAGACCAAAAGAAATGTCATGTGATACCTAATATACTAACTCTAAATGCTCGATACCAGCAATGATTGTATACGTACTCTGTTCATTGTTCTTCTGAAACCAGAATTGATATCGTTTAAAAACAAAATAAACAAATCATCACGTGATATTTCTTTTAGTCTTTTTTCACATGCAGGACAACCTTATTGACAATGACTGTATGCTGATTAATTACATAATAGCCCTAAAGGATTGATGTTTTGTTGACCTAGTATATAGTTCAAATGGGACACATTTGTCTAAAGTAGTTGTAATAACACGATCCTTGCTATCATCCATCCATCTATCCATCCATCGATTCATTCATTCATTCATTCATTCATCCATCATTCATTTATTTTTTGATTGAGCACGTGATTGGGTGATTGATTCAAGATTGATTGATTCATTCAGTCATTCATATATTACTCTAATGATTTTAACCCTTTTAGCTTACACAGTCCTAATTTTGTTTCTCGATATTTTAAATTCCCTACAATTTTTACTCTACATGTTCTAATATTAGCAGGAGAATATTACGAGGGTCCATTTTGATCAATTTCGATGGTAAACCAGATTGCTAGCTTGAAAATAAAAATAACTCGCACGCTCGTTGTTGATCAGTGTGACGTCATGATTTTGTAAAAGACTGGACGCTTTTTTCCCGCAACTTTGTTCATGAATAAATTCTGGCTAAAATCTAGTTTTTATGGCCGATTTTACTAAAAATCAATGCTTTTCTTCGAAAATTTTGTGGATTCAACAACAAGTCTTCATTAATCAAACCCCAAGATGAACTCGGCCCTGTAACGACCCTGTATTGAAAGACTAGTATATGTACAAAAATTGTTTTTTTGAAAAATACAACGTCTACTGATCTAAAAACCAAAATGTCTATTGTTTCCGTAGGTGATTCGTAGTTTTCTAGTTCCCTCTGAGATCATTTTGTTTTTGCAGATGGCCGCAGCACAAGAATATTCGCTGGAACAACTAAATTACCTCAGGATATGCAAAGTCACGACTGGAGAAATTGTTGACGGACTCAGGGTAGTTTTCAAACAGTTATGGGACGCAGCGTACAAGAGTATACACGGCGAGTGGGTAAACAGTGCTAAAAATGGCAGTGATTTGTACAGCTTGGAATCGCCAAAAAGTCGAAAGAGAAATTCTAGAGAACTTGCTATTTTGAGAAATAGGAATACCAATGAATGGGATTGTACCAATCTTTTCTTTGCAATTCTTTACTCAGATAGTATTGGCAGGGGTCTCAATCCCCTTGTTAAGAAAGGCGTGGATGACTTACGTCAGTTCCGTAATAAAGCCTTTGCTCATGTGACTGATGGAAAGTTATCAGATTTAAACTTTCAAAACTCTATCCAAACGGTTATAGCTGCTTTTAGCACCCTGAAACTAGACACTACTGATATCGAGGCAATCAAAAACCAGATATCATTTCCAACAGAGGAACTTCGAGTCACTCAGGAACAGTTGGAAAAAGAGAAAATGCGTAACGAGGAACCACGATCGTTTTGTGCTTTGCCGCCCAAACCATCCCATGAAGTTATCGATCGTTCAGGTGAAGTAGCGAACATCCTAGAAGAGATGAAAAGGTTGAGAAGCACAAAAACAAATGAAATAACTGTTGTTTATCTGTCTGGGAATCCTGGCTGTGGCAAAAGTGAAATAGGAAGGCAGATAGGTGAGAAGGTTTTCGATGTTGTTCCCGACAGCGCGTCAGATCAAGTCAAGTTTGTCTTCGCTCTCAACGCATCCAGTAAAGACACATTAATACAATCATATCTTGAATTTGCAGTTAGTTTAAACTGCGATGAGAACTCCGCAACAAGTATTGGAACATCAAAAGATCTCTCTCAGGAAGACAAACTCATTCATCTTAAAAGTCTTGTGGCTCCTAAACTGCGAAAGTATTCTTCGTGGCTCTTAATTGTGGATAATGTGACAGACGTTAAATCAGTCTTCAGATTCTTGCCACGAGCGGGAGAGAAGACTGATGGCAATGGTCAGATACTTGTTACTACACAAGACAGTCGATCCATTGGTTTAAATGACTCCTACTCTTACCATTTATCCCTTAGCTGTGGTATGAACCAAGATGAAGCGATTATAACACTTTCTCAAATATCTGGCATTGTTTCTGATAAAGAATGCACTTTACGAGTTGCAAAAGCTCTAGATTTCCAACCATTAGCACTAGCATGTGCAGCAACTTTCATGAAACGTGTAAGTTATACAAAAACGTCAATTTCATGGGAAAAATACTTGCAGAAGCTTCAACAAGGCAAGCGAGAAGCCACTGAAGGGGAATATAAAAACATTAGTGTAACGTATTCTCAACCGATGACTGCAGCAGTCAAGTTGGCCTTAGAAAAAGAAATGGCTGAGGACATGGTTATGATGCATGCTTTTCAATTCATGTCTGCCATGGCTCCTAAACGGATACCTCTTGAATATGTCGTCCAATATGTAACACGGTGCTTACCAGATCAAGACGAAGATCTCGTGGCCACCACTATCTTTTCATCTTCACTTATTCTTTCTTCCGAAGACCAGCCAAAAGAGATTGGTGTTCATCAAGTTGTGCAAAGTTGTCTACAATATATTGTTCTACACAAGAGCAAAGAAGCAGAATTCTATTTCTTGGTGAAAGTAATTGATGCTTTTTCAGCACTTTTAAACGAGTTTCAGGAGGACAACGTCAATCACATTATCGCAACACAATCTGTGGTAGCGCACTTCATGCACCTCTCTAAGAAGCTAAATTTCTATACATCAAATCCTTTGTCAACCACAGAACTGCAAAATAATTTTCAAAAAGAATACAACGAATGCATTACTTCATTAGGTACAGCAGGAAACATCTGCCAAACCCACGCTAAGCACATAGCAGCAAATACCTTGTATAGAATAGTACTTATGGTTAAAGAAACTTTTAACGATGAAAATCATCCAACATTAGCTAATACATTGAATAGTCTAGGAAATAACCTCGGTGACCTGGGCAAGTATGAAGAAGCGCAGAAATGTTTTGAGCGAGCATTAGCTATTCAAGAGATGGCGTATGATGAAAATGATCCAACATTGGCTACTACATTGAGTAATCTAGGGATTAACCTCGGTGACCTGGGCAAGTATGAAGAAGCGCAGAAATGTTTTGAGCGAGCATTAGCTATTCAAGAGATGGCGTATGATGAAAATCATCCAACATTGGCAATTACATTGAATAATCTAGGAAATAACCTCGGTAACCTGGGCAAGCATCAAGAAGCGCAGAAATATTTTGAGCGAGCATTAGCTATTGAAGAGATGGCGTATTATGAAAATCATCCAACATTGGCTACTACATTGAGTAATCTAGGGAATAACCTCGGTGACCTGGGCAAGTATGAGGAAGCGCAGAAATGTTTTGAGCGAGCATTAGCTATTCAAGAGATGGCGTATGATGAAAATCATCCAACATTGGCTATTACATTGAATAGTCTAGGAAATAACCTCGGTAACCTGGGCAAGCATCAAGAAGCGCAGAAATATTTTGAGCGAGCATTAGCTATTCAAGAGATGGCGTATGATGAAAATCATCCAACATTGGCAATTACATTGAATAATCTAGGGATTAACCTCCGTAAACTGGGCAAGCATCAAGAAGCGCAGAAATGTTTTGAACGAGCATTAGCTATTAAAGAGATGGCGTATGATGAAAATCATCCAACATTGGCTACTACATTGAGTAATCTAGGGATTAACCTCGGTAAACTGGGCAAGCATCAAGAAGCGCAGAAATGTTTTGAGCGAGCATTAGCTATTCAAGAGATGGCGTATGATGAAAATCATCCAACATTGGCAATTACATTGAATAATCTAGGAAATAACCTCGGTAACCTGGGCAAGCATCAAGAAGCGCAGAAATATTTTGAGCGAGCATTAGCTATTGAAGAGATGGCGTATGATGAAAATCATCCAACATTGGCTATTACATTGAATAGTCTAGGAAATAACCTCGGTAACCTGGGCAAGCATCAAGAAGCGCAGAAATATTTTGAACGAGCATTAGCTATTGAAGAGATGGCGTATGATGAAAATCATCCAACATTGGCTACTACATTGAGTAATCTAGGGATTAACCTCGGTGACCTGGGCAAGTATGAAGAAGCGCAGAAATGTTTTGAGCGAGCATTAGCTATTGAAGAGATGGCGTATGATGAAAATCATCCAACATTGGCTACTACATTGAGTAATCTAGGGAATAACCTCGGTGACCTGGGCAAGCATGAGGAAGCGCAGAAATGTTTTGAGCGAGCATTAGCTATTCAAGAGATGGCGTATGATGAAAATCATCCAACATTGGCAATTACATTGAATAATCTAGGGATTAACCTCGGTAAACTGGGCAAGCATCAAGAAGCACAGAAATGTTTTGAGCGAGCATTAGCTATTGAAGAGATGGCGTATGATGAAAATCATCCAACATTGGCAATTACATTGAATAGTCTAGGAAATAACCTCGATAACCTGGGCAAGCATCAAGAAGCGCAGAAATATTTTGAGCGAGCATTAGCTATTCAAGAGATGGCGTATGATGAAAATGATCCAACATTGGCAATTACATTGAATAATCTAGGGATTAACCTCGGTAAACTGGGCAAGCTATTGAAGAGATGGCGTATGATGAAAATCATCCAACATTGGCAATTACATTGAATAGTCTAGGAAATAACCTCGGTAACCTGGGCAAGCATCAAGAAGCGCAGAAATGTTTTGAGCAAGCATTAGCTATTCAAGAGATGGCGTATGATGAAAATCATCCAACATTGGCTATTACATTGAATAGTCTAGGAAATAACCTCGGTCACCTGGGCAAGCATCAAGAAGCGCAGAAATATTTTGAGCGAGCATTAGCTATTCAAGAGATGGCGTATGATGAAAATCATCCAACATTGGCTACTACATTGAGTAATCTAGGGAATAACCTCGGTGACCTGGGCAAGTATGAGGAAGCGCAGAAATGTTTTGAGCGAGCATTAGCTATTCACGAGATGGCGTATGATGAAAATCATCCAACATTGGCAATTACATTGAATAATCTAGGGATTAACCTCGGTAAACTGGGCAAGTATGAAGAAGCGCAGAAATATTTTGAGCGAGCATTAGCTATTCAAGAGATGGCGTATGATGAAAATCATCCAACATTGGCTATTACATTGAATAGTCTAGGAAATAACCTCGGTCACCTGGGCAAGCATCAAGAAGCGCAGAAATATTTTGAGCGAGCATTAGCTATTCAAGAGATGGCGTATGATGAAAATCATCCAACATTGGCTATTACATTGAATAGTCTAGGAAATAACCTCGGTCACCTGGGCAAGCATCAACAAGCGCAGAAATATTTTGAGCGAGCATTAGCTATTCAAGAGATGGCGTATGATGAAAATCATCCAACATTGGCTACTACATTGAGTAATCTAGGGAATAACCTCGGTGACCTGGGCAAGTATGAGGAAGAGCAGAAATGTTTTGAGGGAGCATTAGCTATTCAAGAGATGGCGTATGATGAAAATCATCCAACATTGGCAATTACATTGAATAATCTAGGGATTAACCTCGGTAAACTGGGCAAGCATGAAGAAGCGCAGAAATGTTTTGAGCGAGCATTAGCTATTCAAGAGATGGCGTATGATGAAAATCATCCAACATTGGCTATTACATTGAATAGTCTAGGAAATAACCTCGGTAACCTGGGCAAGCATCAAGAAGCGCAGAAATATTTTGAGCGAGCATTAGCTATTCAAGAGATGGCGTATGATGAAAATCATCCAACATTGGCTACTACATTGAGTAATCTAGGGAATAACCTCGGTGACCTGGGCAAGCATGAGGAAGCGCAGAAATGTTTTGAGCGAGCATTAGCTATTCAAGAGATGGCGTATGATGAAAATCATCCAACATTGGCAATTACATTGAATAATCTAGGGATTAACCTCGGTAAACTGGGCAAGCATCAAGAAGCGCAGAAATGTTTTGAGCGAGCATTAGCTATTCAAGAGATGGCGTATGATGAAAATCATCCAACATTGGCTATTACATTGAATAGTCTAGGAAATAACCTCGGTAACCTGGGCAAGCATCAAGAAGCGCAGAAATATTTTGAGCGAGCATTAGCTATTCAAGAGATGGCGTATGATGAAAATCATCCAACATTGGCTACTACATTGAGTAATCTAGGGAATAACCTCGGTGACCTGGGCAAGCATGAGGAAGCGCAGAAATGTTTTGAGCGAGCATTAGCTATTCAAGAGATGGCGTATGATGAAAATCATCCAACATTGGCAATTACATTGAATAATCTAGGGATTAACCTCGGTAAACTGGGCAAGCATCAAGAAGCGCAGAAATGTTTTGAGCGAGCATTAGCTATTAAAGAGATGGCGTATGATGAAAATCATCCAATATTGGCAATTATATTGAATAGTCTAGGAAATAACCTCGGTCACCTGGGCAAGCATCAAGAATAGCAGAAATATTTTGAGCGAGCATTAGCTATTGAAGAGATGGCGTATGATGAAAATCATCCAACATTGGCAATTACATTGAATAGTCTAGGAAATAACCTTGGTAACCTGGGCAAGCATCAAGAAGCGCAGAAATGTTTTGAGCAAGCATTAGCTATTAAAGAGATGGCGTATGATGAAAATCGACATCCAACATTCGCTACTACATTGAGTAATATAGGCAGTAGAGTCAGACAAAAAATTCGAACGGTGAGAACCTTTTTCAAGCTTAAGCTAAAATAGAACATATAACAATACACCCTAGCCTCCTCCACAGGCAACCTTCACTTTGGGCTTCCCGCATAAAGACATAAACAGTTACGAGGGGGAACTCAGTTCTTACTTTCCCCTTTCTCCACAGGAGTCCCGAAGCGAACAGTTAGCTGCGGAGGAGGCTTGCAAAAGTTTTGCGGACGTAGCGGGCATGTATGTTAGACACACTGGCATAGACCAATGAATAGTGTAGCGAACGTAGCAGACATAGCGGGCATGTAAGTTAGACACACTGACATAGACCCATGAATAGTGTAGCGAACGTAGCGGACGTAGCGGGCATGTAGGTTAGACATACTGACATATAGATACATTAATAGTGTAGTGAACGTAGCGGACGTAGCGGGCATGTAGGTTAGACACACATACTGACAACCAATCCACAACGACTACAACCACTCATATGGAAACGCTTCATTGACGACATTTTCATGATTTGGACCCATGGACAATCAACACTCAATACTTTTCTACAACACATAAACACAGTACACCCACACATTAAATTCAAACACAACGTTTCACCCACACACATAGACTTCCGGGACACAACCATATATATAACACCGGAACGAACGTTAAACACAACACTATACACAAAGCCCACTGACAGCACACTCCTACTACACAACTCATCCCACCACCCCAAACACTGCAAAATGGGTACTATTTACAGTCAGGCACTTAGGTATCGCCGACTCATCACAGACGACCAACTACTACACAAACACCTACACAAACTCCACCTCATCCTTCTATCAAGAGGATACAAAACAAGGGACATCCTACACACATTCAAACGCATACCGAAAAAAAAACACAAAAAGAACTCACCGAACACAACACGACCACCCCATCAACCCACTCCCTACCCATCATCCCATTCACTATTCCCTTCTATCACTCCACACGCCGTCTATCCAAGATTATCAAATCACTCTGGTTCCTTATCTCCCATGACCCTGAATTATCGCACATTTTTCCCCGCCCACCCACCATGGCCTACACTAAACACAAAAACCTTAAAGACCTACTAGTCCGTACACTCTTTTTGTCATGAGAATCAAAGCACATTCAAACACAAATCAGAGTCCACCACACCGGACACCTATACGAAAATACAGAACAACAAACGAGACAAAAAATAACCTTATAACAACACGGCCACAACAAAACCACAACACATCACTCAAGCACCAACAGTCTAGAGGTGGAAAAAGACCAAAAGCAAAAACAAGATTATATACTGGAAGAGAAAAACAAAAAAGAAAAGAATAGAATACGAAAAACAACAACAGTAGCTACAGAGAAAAGAAGAAAGAATAACCACTCATCAACGCAGGAGAAAAAGTTATGAATAAACTATAATGTGGAAAAAGAACCCAATTTCAACAACAAAGTTACACGAAAATACAATCGAATCGAATGAGAAAGTAAGAAAGAAAGAAAGAAAGAAAGGAAAGAAGAAAAAAAGAAGTAAAGAAAAATACAACATCAATTGAAAGAAGAAACGAAAGCTAAGAATAGAATCTTAAGGAGAAAAAAATAAGAAAAATAGAAAAGAAAAGAAAAGAAAATACAACAAACAATCAACAAAAATAGAAAACAAAGGATATACTTAAAAGAAGAAGGACTAATATACAAAAACACAAAAGAGGAGAAGAGGAAAAGAAGAAGAAAAAGGAAAAAAAGAAGAAAGGGAAAAAAAAGAAGAAAGGAAGAAAAAAAGAGAAGACTACAACAAAACAACGAAAACATAAAAACAAAAAGAGGAAACACTACTTAACAAATGCAACTTTAACTAAAACTACATCAACATCAACAAACTACAATAATTTTGAACCCTAAGTTCAACAATATCATATAAACAAAATAGGAATACAAATTTTAAACATAACTTTTTTAATTACATATATATACTCACATTACAATCAGAACATCACCGCACAAAGAATCCCACATCCAATACTCTACACCACCTACACCTAAATGTCTGCTTGTGCAGTTCCCTATCTACTTGACACGCTTAAACAGACCAGGAATCAGTACCAGGACCTGAAAGAAGACAAAGAAAAAGAAAGAAAACTGAAACACTAGCACATATATAGATCTAAAGAAATGAAAGTTAAAAGACCAAAGAGACTTGTCGCACAAAAACAATCCCAACCACGAAGAAATCCCAACTACAACAACACGATCACCTTCCATAGCAGTAAAATGAACAAGGAATACAAACAGAAACACCAATTCAAGAAATCATGCATAGGCATTTACAGATAACTACAAACGAAAATACAAAAACAGAACACGTGCAACGTCCCTCACACCACGAACAACAGTTATGTAACAAACACCTATATGGACGATTACAAGGAAAAGACAGAACCAAAATCCAAGCCTCCATCTGAGAATATATAAAAAAAGAATAAAGAGAAAAAAGGAAAGAAGAAAGGAAATAAAAGAAAAAGAACAAAAAAGAGAAATAAAACATGAAGGGGAACTGTACTACATTCATTCCGGTTCACACACATATCACACATACACCAACAACCACCAACACACACCTTCCATCCATCCTAATTACTTATAATTTTAACTATGTATAATCCATACACCTTCACAGTCTTATACTGTCATATTTTTATAAATTTACTACAATTGTAGACTAGAATATTAATACAAAAATTAAAATTCAACCTCATTAGTTTCACCTACCTATTTATCTTCCCTTTTCACATTGCGAATTTCACCCATACACTGTGCACCTCTCCACAATTGTCCTACCACATTTTACATCCAATATTAGCTGATACTACACATCCATTTGAACAAAACTTCGCCGTCCTTCTCTACACATCACGCGTACATCCACGGCCCTCATAGCGGCCATCTTTAACAAGACCATTCCCTCTCAACTGAACTAACACAGGCAACCCGCACCACACCACAGGCAACCCAACACCCGCAACCATCACTCAGCTCACATATCCAGGCAAAGTCATACAACACCCCCTATCACATTACACTAGTCCTTTCTATCTCGAGATCGATGAGAAGAACATGCGTTTTTACAAGCCAGCGACTAAAACCCACTCAAGTAAGATAAAAAACACCACAATCTCAATCACTACTCCATAATTCCTTGACTAACGACCCACTACACCCACCCACACCAACTTTCAACCAGAAACGGGACTTCTCTTCAGTAGTTCAGGACGTGTAGGACAAGACCTCTAAGCGCTTTCAGGTTATGAAACACGTTAGTTCTTTAACTGCAGTCCCATATCTTGTCCCTGATGATTTTTATGGGACTGTCTCAACTACTGCAAAACTCTCCGTATTTTACCTACATTTTCGGACAAAGAGAAGTTCTGTTTCCCACGAGTGAGCTCACGATTCACCCACAACGACTATACGCCCCCTTTTTAACTTCTAACTCTTAACTCACCATTATTTCACCATTCATTGATATCCACAATCCAGAATTACACTTATATACGCTATTTATACCATCCACCACGCTATTTTACTTCATTCTCTCAATATTCTATTCACTATTAAAACAATATACCAACGATATGATTTCACATACGCACTTTTATTCAAAACACCAAACAATCCGCACGTGTCGATTTTTCCGTCCCCAACATTCATGCACTATATCGGAACCTATACAAAGGATAGAATAAACAAACACTTGTTTATATTAGTTTAATAATAACACTATTAATACACGTACACTTCATATAAAGAAACGAATACACTACACATATCTACTACCAACCTTCCTACCTACATCTAAGAAACAAATACATTCAATCATAATTATACATGTTTTAACATCAGTATTACTAGAAAAAAACACAAACACTCAACAAGTACACGTACACTTTATGAAAGAAAATAAGACTCATACACAATTTCCGAACTTCTAAGAATAACAGAACAGACAAACACTCCACACAAGTTCAATAAAAACACTCACGATGCACACACACTTTCTTGAAAAAGAACAAACAACATGTATTTCCTAAATACAACATATCTTTTACAGAAAGACATGAAAATGTTTAGACATATGTATATTTGCTTACACATACTTTTCCTAGAGGAAACATAAGCATTAAAGAGGTACACATATATTTTATATACAAAAAAATACATAACTTCATACAAGTTCAATAACAACACTCACAATGCACACACACTTTCGTGAAAAAGAACAAACAACATGTATTTCCTTAATACAACATATCTTTTACTTTAAGAAATGAAAACTTTTAGACATATGTGATATTTGCTTACACATACTTTTCCTAGAGGATACATAAGCACTTAAGAGGTACATATATATTTTATAAAAAAAGCATGTAGGTTAGACACACTGACATAGACCCATGAATAGTGTAGCGAACCGTAGCAGACGTAGCGGGCATGTAAGTTCGATACACTGACATAGACCATGAATAGTGTAGCGGGCATGTAGGTTAGACACACTGACATAGACCCATGAATAGTGTAGCGGACGTAGCGAACGTACCGAGCATGTAGGTTAGACACACTGACATAGACCCATGAATAGTGTAGCGAATGTAGCGGACGTAGCGGGCATGTAGGTCAGACACACTGACATGACCTATGAATAGTGTAGCAGACGCAGCGGACGTAGCAGACGTAGCGGGCACGTAGCCAGAAACACAGATATAGACCCATGAATAGTGTAGCGGACGTAGCGAACGTAGCGGGCATGTAGGTTAGACACACTGACATAGACCCATGAATAGCGTGGCGAACGTAGCGGGCATGTAGGTTAGAAACACTAACATGACCTATGAAGAGTGTAGCGAACGTAGCGGGCATGTAAGTTAGATACACTGACATAGACCATGAATAGTGTAGCGAATGTAGCGGACGTAGCGGGCATGTAGGTCAGACACACTGACATGACCTATGAATAGTGTAGCAGACGCAGCGGACGTAGCAGACGTAGCGGGCACGTAGCCAGAAACACAGATATAGACCCATGAATAGTGTAGCGGACGTAGCGAACGTAGCGGGCATGTAGGTTAGACACACTGACATAGACCCATGAATAGCGTGGCGAACGTAGCGGGCATGTAGGTTAGAAACACTAACATGACCTATGAAGAGTGTAGCGAACGTAGCGGGCATGTAAGTTAGATACACTGACATAGACCATGAATAGTGTAGCGAACGTAGCGGACGTAGCGGGCATGTAGGTTAGACACACTGACATGACCTATGAATAGTGTAGCAGACGCAGCGGACGTAGCAGACGTAGCGGGCACGTAGGTTAGAAACACAGATATAGACCCATGAATAGTGTAGCGGACGTAGCGATAGTAGCGGGCATGTAGGTTAGAAACACTAACATGACCTATGAAGAGTGTAGCGAACGTAGCGGGCATGTAAGTTAGATACACTGACATAGACCATGAATAGTGTAGCGAACGTAGCGGACGTAGCGGGCATGTAGGTTAGACACACTGACATAGACCCATGAATAGTGTAGCGGACGTAGCGAACGTACCGAGCATGTAGGTTAGACACACTGACATAGACCCATGAATAGTGTAGCGTACGTAGCGGACGTAGCGGGCATGTAGGTTAGACACACTGACATAGACCCATGAATGGCGTAGCGAACGTAGCGGATGTAGCGGGCATGTAGGTTAGACACACTGACAAAGACCCATGAATAGTGTAGCGAACGTAGCGGACGTAGCGGGCATGTGGGTTAAAAACACTGCCACGACCTATGAATAGTGTAGCGAACGTACCGAGCATGTAGGTTAGACACACTGACATAGACTCACGAATAGTGTAGCGAACGTAGCGGACGTAGCGGGCATGTACGTTAGACACACTGACATAGACCCATGAATAGTGTAGCGAACGTAGCGGACGTAGCGGGCATGTAGGTTAGACACACTGACATATACCCATGAATGGCGTAGCGAACGTAGCGGATGTAGCGGGCATGTAGGTTAGACACACTGACAAAGACCCATGCATAGTGTAGCGAACGTAGCGGACGTAGAGGGCATGTAGGTGAAACACTGACATAGACACATAAATAGTGTAGCGGACGTAGCGGGCATGTAAGTTAGACATACTGACATAGACAGATGAATAGTGTAGCGGACGTAGCGAACGTAGCGGGCATGTAGGTTAGACACACTGACATAGACCCATGAATAGTGTAGCGAATGTAGCGGGCATGTAGGTTAGACACACTGACATGACCTATGAATAGTGTAGCGGACGTAGCAGACGCAGCGGACGTAGCAGACGTAGCGGGCACGTAGGTTAGAACCACTGACATAGACCCATGAATAGTGTAGCGAACGTAGCGGACGTAGCGGGCATCATAAGTTAGACACTAAATACTATAATCATTTATTATGTTTACCGGATAACTCCATTGCAAAACAAGCACTCTTTCTTTCTCAATCCTTGCACGAACAACGTAAGCCCTGTTATTTCTCAAATTTATTGCAACTTTTAAACTCTTATAATATAAATAATACTCTTGAAAACGGTATCTCCAAAACTAATTTACAAGAATATCATGATAAAATGAAGAATTTTTATTTAAACAATTCCAAAAAGAATTTGATGAAATTGAACATTATCTAAATAAATTCGAAATTTTGATCAGAGAAGGCAGTTAACCAAACTAAGAATAAGTAACCACAAACTAGCTATTGAAACTGGCAGATATACTAATCCATATATTCCATCAAATCTACGTTATAGTGTATATTGTACCAATAATGAAATAGAATCTGAAATGCATATTTTATAATCGTCTTCGTTTACAGTTTAATCGAAAATGAAATCTTGATCAATTAATGACAATATTGATGAAAATGATTTAGTTAATAAATTAATGACATCTAATGATTGTAAAATTCAATATTGCTTTTCAAAATTTATTTGTAAATGCATGAAACTTAGAAATGAACAACAACAAAATCATGTAATTTTATAGACATTTATATATATATATTAATCACTTTTTGTATTCCTTATATTTAACAATTATTTACCGAAGGCGAAGTGATTATCGTAGAATATTTACCGAAGCTGTGAGTCTTCGAGCGGCGAGGTGAATAATTGTTTTAGTATTTTTATACAAGTGAATTTAAATAAATAACGACGAAAAAAAGTTTTTTATTTCAAAATACAAATGGTTGGGGAAAGCGCCGGCCGGTCAGTTGAGAAACCAAAGCAATGGCGGATCAATCCCGATTTTCGGACTCTTGGACCATGAGGGCGAGAGGTATAATTGTTTTAGTATAAACCAACTAGTAGGTCAAACTTTGCCATATTTACTCGTGCCTCGGCGTTTGGCCGTGGCACGAGTCTTAAAATGCAGAATATTTCCATGTAGGTTGCCGAGTCCTTTGCTGGCTAGCACGAATCGAGGGAGATTGGGGATATTGTAATACGAGCACATGGATATTTGATTTGTCGAAGGAATGATTTCTTCGTGGAAGTAATCGCGAATACTGTCATATTTTATGCCCTCACGCCACATCGTTCGCAGTAGAATTTATACACTTAAGTTTATGTCAAATGTTTTCGGAAAGGGTCACTCTGTGAATTTTACTAAAGATCATACAATTTACGGGCGAACTAAACGAACCAACATTATTATGATTGTGATTTGAATTTATCGAAAAATCTTCACTGCTAGCAGAAGCTACTTTTATCCATCATTTCATAATTCTATGGAATGGATTCACAACCAGTTACAGGACAAAGGACGAAGCTGTTACTACTGGATATTTAACAGTATTGTAAGCATTCTTAGAAAGCACGATACAGCGCATAATTGAAAATGAAGACAACAACAGTATAATACTTTAGTGATGTTTTGGGTAAATATATATATATTGCTTGTTGTAATCATTTCTTATATATTTTTGATTAAAGTAACAAGTTTTTCTTAATTTTATTGCCGACCGGACTACCAAGTTTCATGTTATTGATCTAGCCATCTAATAAGTAAATGATTCATAACTTGATAGAAAATATTTGATTGAAAAAACTGTATTTGTTTTTCGTTTCCAGCTTGCTATCAGTGTAATTCATTGAAACAAATATTTATTAAATAGCACTGCATTTCTTTGTTCTATTGTCTTCTGATCGCGATCAGAATTTTGTGCGTGCAAAGAGAGTCGACATCTGCACTGGGTTTTCACAATGTATATGCTGTTCATGACCATGGTAATCAATGTCCTCTCCAGGGCACGAGTTAACCCTGAAAGCCAGGGTCTAGTTTGAAAGAAAAATAACATTTCAATCGTTTTATTTTGACAAAATGACAGATAATCGAAAGTGAAACTACCGAACGCGCGCTCAATCATGAAGGCCGGTACACACGAGGGAGCTTGCTCCCGCAACACGCTCCCGCACATGCTCCTGGGTGATCCTGGGTCATTTTGCAAGACCAGTACACATGAGAAAAACGAGGGAGCGAAACGATGCAAACAACCCGAACGGAGCATGGGAACTAGTTTAAATCCAACAATTTGATTGGTCAACTGGAGACAGATTGTTGCGCGGCAGAAAAGTTTTAGTACACACGAGGGAGCTGGCTCCTGCTCCTGGAGCTTGCTCCCTCACATTTAACCAGTTTAATATGAGGACTAAACCCGGGAGCAAAATGTTTGTTGCGCAACAATATTTTTGCGTGAAATCGTTGGTACACACGAGGGAGCTTTGCTCCGGGAGCATGTTGCGGGAGCGTGTTGCGGGAGCAAGCTCCCTCGTGTGTACCGGCCTTGACGTGTGACGGCAACTCCGGCAAAATGTATTCATAACACATCGAAATTCTCAACTGTTTTTGTCATTTTTTCCCCTCAATACTCTTTTTTAACGGCTGAAAATAGCAGGAATTAAGAAAAGTTTAAGAACAGTTGTTTTAATCTGGCTTTCTTAATCAAATTAAAGTGAAGAATCGTCAATATAACAAAATATGACGAAAAATCTCGACCAATAAGCGCGCCGGATTTATTATATTCACTTGTAAAAAAAATACTAAATCAATTTATGATATTTGTTCATGTTAAATACCTGTAATAATTGTAATTAAAGGTCATGCTAATAAAGCGAATTCAAATCCTATCCTATCCTATCCTATCCTATCCTATCCTATCCTATCCTATCCTATCCTATCCTATCCTATCCTATCCTATCCTATCCTATCCTATCCTATCCTATCCTATCCTATCCTATCCTATCCTATCCTATCCTATCCTGCGCTTTATAAAATTTACAATTTACAACATGAAAAATCCTAACTAAGCTAAACTATACTACAATATTTATAAGATATTCAAGCTCTACTTTACATTTTAAACATTTACATTGATTGAATAAAAATTAGTTTAAATATATAATAGGACAAAATAGAAATAGTTGTCAAACAAAACAAAAAGTTCCAGAAAAAGCAGAATAATAAATAATAAAACTAAATCTAAAAATATGCTTTCTTAAACAAATGAGTCTTTAATAGCTTCTTGAATGTTGTAATGCTGTTTGCAGATCGACCTTACACTAAGAGGGAGTTCATTCCATAATATTGGAGCTGCGACCTTGAAGGCCCGGTCTCCCGTTGTCTTGCCTGATTTGATTTCAGGTCTAGCTAAAAGGTTGTTACTTATGGATCTAAGGTTATACCGAGAATGTTTAAAATATATCAGATTATTTAAATATGTAGGTGCGGTACCATGCATAGCCTTAAAAATAAATAAAATAACTTTGTAAATAATTCTAAATTTCACAGGAAGCCAATGTAATTCTATCATTACTGGAGTAATGTGAGAAAAGCGTGGCGTATTTGTGATAAGTCTTGCTGCTGCATTTTGTGCGCGCTGAAGTGTGTTTATGTCAATTGCTGGTAGACCATACAAAAGCGAATTACAATAGTCTAATCGACTAATTACGAGAGCATGTACTAGCGTCTTAGCAGCATCAACGGATAGGAACTTACGTATGCGTCTAATATTAAATATTGAATAAAAAGCAGACTGACATGTCTTATTTATGTGGTATTTAAATTGAAAGTTACTATCGAACCAGACGCCAAGATTTCTAGCCTCACTAACAGGTGACACATCAGTTTCAGCAACTAACAGACTATCAGTTCTTACTTTAGTGAGTTGCTGACGAGTTCCGATTAGCAAAAATTTAGTCTTATCCTCGTTGATCTTGAGCTTGTCCACGACCATCCACGCTCTCACAGCCCTGATACATTGCTCCATAGCACACCTGGCATCTGTCTCATCAGTCGCGCTGTCCGGTTTAAACGAGAGGTACAATTGGGTGTCGTCAGCATATGCATGGACTTGGGGCAGATGAGTCTTTATTACCTCAAAGAGCTTACTCGCATAGACGGAAAACAAAAGGGGACCGAGGCAGGATCCCTGTGGCACGTCAAATGACAGGGGGAATCTCTCCGACAGTTTTCCATCAACAACAACACGCTGTGTTCGACCAGAAAGGTATGAGCCGAACCATTTCAGAGCATCACCAGCAACGCCAAATGAAGTTTCTAGACGGCCAAGAAGAATACTGTGATCAACCGTATCAAATGCGGCGCTTAAATCCAAGAGTACTAGAAGAGATACATGCTGGCTGTTCATGTTAAGCAGAATGTCATTTGAAATCTTTAAAAGAGCCGTCTCTGTACTGTATCCTTTCCTATATGCTGATTGTAACTCAGGAAAGAGTCCATTTTCAGTGACATGAGTATAGAATTGGTTAAAAACCGCCCTCTCTGTGATCTTTGAAACAAACTGCAAATTACTCACTGGTCGTAGGTTTTTGTTCCCAGAGTCCTTTGCGCCTTTTTTGAGTAAAGGGTTAACGGCCGCTTCTTTCCATACTTTCGGGAAATGACCAGTAGACATAGATGCGTTCACCATTCTAGTTATCACTGGTAAAAGCACCTCCAGAGAGTCGTAGTCCGGTATGCAAATTTCGATCGCAGAGATTTCAACGCCAAGTGAAGATGGAGATTGAAAATACTGAATTTTCCGGCTAGCAAAACATCGTAGCTGAACAGAACTCCGCCAAACGCTACCACATGAGTTTAGAAATCGGTAGTGTTCATTTAGAGAGTTAAAAAGGACACTGTAGGCAAGAAACACGACCAAATATACGGAGGTCGAATTAGCGTGGACACCCCTCATGCTTCGCTTCATATCCTATCCTATCCTATCCTATCCTATCCTATCCTTAATCTAGTATTTGTATTTATCACGTTCAAGTTGCTTCACAAATTAAACAAGCACAAACTGTCATAATTACAAACGGCTAAAGCAAGTAGAATATAACCTCTGGTACCCAGGATAAAACTAGAGAATACTCTCGCATGCATTTGACCAGCAGTTGGTGAGCTGTTCGACTATTTTAGTGCTGATCATCATGAGACCCAACAAGATAGAAACAGCTGTCTAAGTTGGCATTTGGCTGTTCATTCAAATGAAGCAAAATTGTGTTGTGTAGTGCGAAAGAACGTCTGTTTTCTCAGGCTAGGGCAGAGACAGTGTCTCAATTTTTCGTGTCGCGTGGTTGTTTCTCCACCTATACATAAATGTAAAAGTATTGCTCGATTTGGGGGAGGTGAGGGGTGAATTTGCGCTATAATCGATCTTCAATCTACCAAGCACTAAAGTCGATAGTTGGCGGTTTCAGTTTGACATTAAGCGAATACTTAAAATACTTAGACAATACATCATACTACAGCATTCAAAAACTCAATAATAATTCATGAGAAATTTTCAAAAAAAATTGTAAGCGTGACGATAAACTGAAGATATAGATTCACCCTAATTTACATAAACTTTAACCTTAATTTTCTCTAATAAACTTTCATAAATCCTTGATTTTTTTTACAAAAACACAAAATATAGGTTGGAGTTTTTGAAGTCGTTCAATAAACTCGCAGATCGTGTTTTATCAGGTTTAAAACCACTTGGCTTCGCCGCGTGGTTTTAAATCCTGATAAAACACTTCTGCTCGTTTATTAAACTATACTTAGATATTCCACTGTAGACATACTCCCTAATCCCTTATGCCCTCTAGGCCACGTTAGCGCTAAATAAACTCCAACTATTTATCTTTCCGCCGAGTGTCAGCCGAGTGTCAGCCGAGTGTCAGCCGAGTGTCAGCCGAGTGTCAGCTGAGTGTCAGCCTAGTGTCTTGTCTAAATTGTTATGACGATGAAAAGTCTAAAGTGTTACTATAGTTACGAAAATTGGCCTGAGTTATGCACAATACAATGGGCCGGTAGGATCAAAACAAGCTAAAAAGATACAATATTATCATACGAATAACTATACTATAAAAATCAAACATTATATATATTTGTCCAAAATTATACTTTTATATTAAAGTAATTATTTGTTTTTACTTCTAACAAATTTAGCTACGTATTATAATTGATTTGGTTATTTATACTCATATTCAAAATCCATTCATTCATTCAATTCTGCTATGCCATCTATATCAATTACTATAGTAGAAACTATTAAAATAATTTTTTAATAGTCAAAAGATGTCTAGGGATAAATAAATAAATAAAAATATGCTTTTAATGAACTAAAAACTGATCGAGCATAATTTATTACCATGTCCCATATAAAACCACAGGAAGACCAATCAATAACAAATGTACCTTTCACGGGTTCCCTGTGTAATGCTTTAAACTATACATGAAAATATTTATATGACCAAGATCCCTAAGATCGAGCAAGAATATAGCCTTTTCACAGTTCTTGTCCACAACTTCAGCCTCAATAGCATATAATACATTCTTTAGAATTTGACGACAGCGTGTGATAATTTAAGGAATGTATGCACTTCAAAATTCCAAGGGCTGTAATCAAATTGTAAAGAATATATTACAAGCTATAATTTGAACGTACAGTGAAAAGGTCTATCGGCTGGGGAGGGGGCTGGTGATGAGGGTGCATGATGATGATATGATTTAAGATGATTGATAGTGGTGGTAGAGTGCAAATGATGATTATACCCGTGAAATGGTTAGCTGATTGTTTAGTGCAATTGTATGCTAATTGTTTTTGTTGTTTAAAAAGCACTAATTAGTAACTATTTGTTTCACAGACCTGTATATTATTTGCACTCTAATAAATCTAAGGACAAAATAACGATCAGTCACACAACTGGATGTTGAAATAGTTCTGTTTATTTGTGACAGTCCTATTTCTCTTCTATTTACAGGGCCATACAGGCCACAGAACTGTTGATTCTAACTCTACAATGCCTGGCACAGCAGGCAACATGTCGTGATCTTGAAGACAATTAGAATGATTGTTGATAGTTTGGCAACCAAGTTTTTAAATCTGTATTTAAGTAGGTTAAAGGATAGAGTATTTACAAAAGGCCAGATTGCACACTCTGTAGATGTGATAACTTTGAAAGGATTCAATGTTTTGAAACTTTGAACACAAAACAATATCAGTGCCCACAATGGTACTAAATGTGCTTACGTTTAGTAACGACAAACCACTAGATAATTCAGGTAATAAAAAAGCGTATTAATAAAAACAATTACTCTAACATGGTGTGCATTCTAGTTTTTTTCTAATATAAAAAACAAAACTATTTATTCTGTAACAAAGACCCATGGTCACTTACCAGCATGCTTTGCGTTGGTTATTTTGATTTGAGTGTTATAATTCATTCGCAGTCAGTTGTATTGTGAGAAAAAACAAATAAAACAAAACGCTTAATGATTAAGTAAGAGCGTAAATGCCCACTCACATTGTAAAATATATCAAAATGTCTGATTGGCGATTATCATGGTCTACGAAATTAAATCTTTCGCGCAGTGCATGCTGGCAAGCGAGTCTTTAAACACAAAATGTTTCTAACTTCTCAATGTAGAAATTACAATGCTCTAATACAAGAGGGTTTCAGTAGTATTCACAATCCTAAAAATAAACTGAAATTACATAAATAATTCTGCATTTTGTGACAATTCCTGAGTTGTAAAAATTTGTACTGACATTTCACATTTCACGTCAAATCTGCCATTTGATTGACAACTTAAATATGTTGGATTGTTGGATGAGTTGCACAATCACCCCGCCGTTTTGCCAATATGGCGACTCTTCCCCAATATAATATTGAATATCTTTTTTGGAATTGAAAGGATCCGACTGAAAATTGTTAAAATTGTAGGTTTACAACCAAACTATAAAATGCCAAAGAGAAAAATAATTTATTATGTTACGACTTTATGGGAAAAAATAATATTTTTAATAGAAACGCAAAAATGATGCCGTAACGCGTTACATTTCCGCCGAAGCGAAGCTACAACAACTGTACAAAAACTTGAGTATCTCGCTAAATATTAAAGTTAAACTAATAATTACCAGCACATACAAAATCTATTATACAATAAAGACTCACAACAAGTAATTATGGAAAAAGGTTATTTCTTTTTAATATTTTTTTTTACATGAAACATACATACGTGATGCCAGTGTGAATGTAACGCTGGCCGTTTGAGAAAATACTGTAAACATTAAATTGAAATTTCGTTACCATTATTGCAAATATTAGTAAATATTTATACAGCGATCTGATGGGCTGTATTTGAAGTAACAGCAAGCAAAATATTAAATACATACATTGCTCTTAACTTCTGTGCGAGGTAAAAATATAATTTGGAAACACTATTTGTAACGCTAAAATGTGTATAAAATAAACTATATTTGTCCAAGGAAACGAGAAAATAAATTCACAAATCCGCACATTACAGTACTCACTCCGAATTCTGTGCTTTGGGCTTGTGTTTATCCAACATCTCTGATATTTTCAGCCGTTTCTAATTCATTTAAAGCGAAATATTGAAGTTCGAACAATACGGAAACACTTTTCGTCATAATCCCTGTGTTTACAAAGGTAAAATGAGCATCACAGCACGAGAATATGCGAATAAATTCATCTAAACGTGCCCAAAATCTTACTCGATCGAGTTCACTTCTTCTCCAACACATTCAATCACGTGTATTAGCCTATCGTTAGAGGGGGGATCAATACATAGAACAGGGGTCCTAGTTATGGTTTATTTAAATAATCAAACACGAGGTGAGCACGTGCGATCAGTCAATTGTAGCCAAAGTTCTTGAACTCTATTACATGCTATTATGAATAAAACAAAGGCTGATTCACCACCAATTTCACGTAAGCAAGCTTCACAAAAAAGAAAAGAAGAAAAGAAAAAAGCGAGAGATAGAGAATATTACCTCAAAAATCGAGAAAGAAAAATCGAACAAGTCAAGAAACAACGTCAAGATAAACGAGACCTTTTCAAGCAGCAGACACGAACCAGAAACGATTTGAAAAGACGTGAACTCAAAGACAAAGTAAAAGAAAGGAGACAAGCTGCCGTGGAAGAAAGCCAAAGAAGGAGAGAAAAGATTAGAGAGCAGACCAGAGAAAGAGTCAGAAAATACAGAGAACAAAAGCAGCAAGAAGGACTAGTTCAGACTCAAGACAAGGACGGCGGATTTCCTAATCGGACATCAAAAAAGCGTGCTACCGATAAAGTTAAGGGAAAACTTCCGGCTACGCCTATCAAAAAAGCTGATATAATACAAAACCTTGTAGGCAGTCCAAGAACTCGTAAAATTCTCGCCAACCGTGGAGTTTTGAGAACACCAGAAGAAGAACGAGATGTCAATACTCTCAAAGCTCTTGCGTCCGACATATCAACTGGAATAAACGAAGTAAAGAAGTCCGGATCACTTGAGAAAAGAGCCGCTTTTAGAGCTTTTAAATCTCTCGCATTTGGCGATAGCGTGAAAAAATCTAGAGCTAAAAAATCATTGGGGAAATTAATTAACCTCAATGACAGAAGTATTAGCAAGGCTATAAAGACGCGCGAAGAAATTTTGAAAGATGACAAAGCAAGCTGGCTGTATATTAAGCGCAAAGTCCGAAAAGACGCTCTTTCTGAGGAGAATAAAAAGAAGATTTTTAATTACTGGTCAAACACAGCTAGCCGGCCAACAGGGGACAAGAAAGACTTTACCAAGAAACGTATTGGGAAAAAAGAATACATCAGGCACGCCAAGCATGTTCTTGAAAAGACGCAGACAGAGGCCTACCAAGAATTTAAAGAGCTCCACCCTGAGGTGACAGTGAAGCAAAGGAAATTTGAAAGTCTCAAACCCTTTTTTGTTAAACAGGCCAGAGAGAGAGACCGAAAATCGTGTCTTTGTCGAAAACATGTCGAGGCGAAGATCGTTTTTGGCACTTGTCTTAAATTTAGAAAAGAAACTCTGAAAAACCGCGAGATCAGCACTGATGACGATTCCATTATATGGACATCTCTTACTGAAGTTGCAGAAAAGACACTCTGCCCCAAACAAGAAGGCAACACATACCACCCGATCAAGTGCTTGGAACGACAGTGCGAGTCTTGTGGCGTTGACAAGTTAGAACTGCTGCCCGAGGAAATTTTACAAGAGGGGACTGTGCGCTGGTCACGCTATGAATATATACCAACAGGTAAATTTCTCTCCAATGGTCAAGAAAAGAAAAAGATAAGTCTTGTGCCAAGGGAAACCTCACCTTGTGAGTTGTTTGAGTTCTTTAAAGAGCTTCTTCGAGACTACCCTTATCATACTTTCATGGCAAGATGGCAACGCGAACAAATGGACAGTCTCCTAGAAAATCTCCCAATTGGCCATGCAGTATGTGTACACGACTATTCTGAAGGTTACTCATGCAGGCAACAAGATGAGATACAGTCGGAATACTTTGATGTAGCAAAAGTGTCACTTCATGTCACCATCCTCTACCGCCATGCAGTGGAAGCCTTTGATGATGAATGTAGTACTGAGGAAAAACCCAACATCATAAAGGAACACATGTTTGTAATCTCGGATGATACAGTGCAAGACCAGGATAGTGTGCATAAGGTGCAGCAACTTGTGCAGGGATATTTGAACCAGATTAACTATGATGTAAAAAAGATGCATGAGTTTACAGATGGATGTGCTGCTCAGTATAAATCAAGGCACTGTGTTGGTGATGTCTCTTGCTCGCTTGCTGATTTTGGCTTCCCCATTCAAAGGAACTACTTTGAAACCTCCCATGCCAAAGGAGAGCAAGATGCAGCTGGCTCACATGTGAAGCAAAAGATTAGCAAAGCAGTTCTCAACAGAACTGCCACCATCAACAGTGCCAAGGCCATGTATGAATACCTTGAGGCAAACTTCACACAGCCTACTTCAACCTTTACAGCCCGAGCAAATGCAGTGCACCTAAGGCGCAGGGTATTCTTCCATGTACCATCTGAGGGGGAAAATGCTGTTGCTAGAAATAGAGAGGGGAGAAAGTTTAAGGAAGTCAAAGGTATCAGGAAATGGCACTGCGTAAAGTCTCTAGCCCAGCAAGAACAAGTGTCGATTAGATACCGCTCCTGCTACTGCATAAGCTGTATTGCTGATGATGAAAGTCATTGTACAAACAAGGCATGGCTGGATGACTGGAAAGAGGTGAACATTGCAAGAGATGGATCAGTAGCAACCACCAGGCAAGCCAGAGAGGAGAATATCCTTGATTATGACACAGCATCTCATATAGCTGACCTAGCTACAAATGGTAGTACCGTGGCCATTGCAGCAGATGATGACCCAATGTATGATTTCTATCTTTTGAAAGTCACATCTGAGGGGGTAGAGGAGCTTGAAAGCAACTTTACTGATGACTATCAGGTCACAGCATTAAGGGGAGAGCAGGTTCTTAAGGGAAACTTTTACCTGAGAGACAATATTCATGACATGACATTCACCCTTGATACAAAGCACACTGCGGTTGTTTATGCTGCCACAGTCCGCCACATCTGTGGTGAGCTAACAGTAAAGAAAAAGGGAAGAAAAATGATTCATAAACTGCCTTTGAGAGAGAATGAAGAAATAATAGCCTCTTTATAAATTTAAGAAACATTATTAAATTGGTTTTTACTTAGTTTGACAAATATATATACCTTTTCATAAAATCTACCAAAAAGTACCACGCCCGCAAGGAATTATGGGTAAAACTAAAGTTAGCTATAATTAGCCAAATATTGTAAATATTTTCATTTTTCAAACAGAAATATTAATCAATGGTGATTTCTCAGTAATAAAACCAAAGAAGAGGTTGAAATTAAGAGATTTTTGTTTTAGCCCAATGTAACACAAAATGTAGGCTTGATTGTGCAACTCATCTTGATGGAATGAAGTTATAAAATTTTAAAATGTAAGACTCATTGTTATATTTACATCAAATACTTAATTGAATTTTGATTTATTTGTTTTCTCATATTTGAGATAGCAAATCGGTAATCTTTGGTTGATTTTCTGGCTGCCAAACTAGTTCAATCACATGAACAAAAATACAATGACTTTAAGGCTTGATTAAGTAAAGAATTGAAGTCCAAATTCAAGATCAATGGTTCTAGAAGCATGAAATCAACAAACACTAATGCATGATCAAATATTCTATAGCTAACAGAAAACAGAAATAAGTTGGAATTGAATGATCAAACCTTCTAGAATAAGGTAATTATTATAATTAATAATTAATAATAAAAATAAAGAGTCAATTATCTGTACAGCAGTCATTTGGACTTCATTTCTTTGGCCACATAAGCCATCTTTTCTAGGTTTAAATGCTTTGTTTTTTGGTATTTTTTTCATGCTTGATTTTTGTGATGTTTTTGTGTGCGGTTTCAGGCACGTTATATTGGACTCACACAGAACTTATTTACACCCCAACAACAAATGCACATAAAACATTATGCTTCACACTAGTCATCAAGTACATGGCACAAGTTTACTGGTATAGAAGCATACGGTAGTGATGTTGTTAGATCTCCATCTGAAACTGCTCATCCTCCTCTGCAATACAAGAAATGAGTTGATGAATGGATGAGAATATAAAGTAAGATGTTAAAAAAACAATGCATTTAAAATGAATCATATAAAAGCATCATAGAGTGTACGGTTAGTTTATTATTAGCACATTTTGATCAATGATAATAATGACGTGTATGATGATGATTGCCACAGAATAGTGAGCAATATGTGTCTATAATGTTGGCAGTATTAATGATCATTTGTATTATGATGACATTAATGTTGACAATGACAATAAAATGATGACAAAGTTGGTGGTAATTTTCTTCAACCATAAAAATGAAAACATCACAAAATGAACATCTGAGCAGAGTTGTGCATTGCCAAAATATTTAACGTTGAGGTAGTGAGTGTGAGTCTGAGTGTGTCTGCATGCTAAATACATTGAACCGTTAAAAAAGTGATTTATTTATTTCATTTTATATCTCTACGTATGACAGTGAATAGTTGAAAATGACAATATTATCAATAATCATTCCAACCTGCTATGGGTTTAGGCTCTGGGACAGCCTTTCTGAGCTCTTCTACTTTGGTATCGGCTGAACAAGTCACCCCTGGAATAACTGGTAAATCAACGGGTGGTGTCTTAGCTAGGGGTGAATTTCTCAACTCCATTAAGAACTTGCGCTCATAGATTATACGCGTTCCTGTCAAGCAACAGAAAGTGTCAATGTTAATTTAAGCCACACAAACTATGTATAAATAACTATTTTGTTATAGCAATAATATTTTTTTTAAATTTAGCATAACTTTGTTGGAATTTTGGACAGAGCAGCATGAATGCTATTTTATGAGAATGCTAAAATATTATATTTATTTAATTGTAAAAGTTATTTTCTGCTATTTATGACAAAGGTCTGTTGCATTTTATACTATTTCATTATTGTACCAAAACATAATAGCAATATTTTCAAATTGAAATAAGAATGAATGCTATTTTATGATAATGCTAAAATATTATATTTATTTAATTGTAAAAGTTATTTCATCATTGTCGAAGAGTTTTAACTGCTATTCATGACAAAGGTCTGTTGCATTTTATACTATTTCATTGTACCAAAACATAATAGCAATATTTTCAAATTGAAATAAGAAGTTATTGTTATTAAGTTTTACAATTTGAATCAGAGCATGCAAATTTGGACATATTATTATTTCTCTTCTAATAAAACCCTTGTTTACCTAAAAAAAAACTATGACAACACCTCACTACTTTAGGAATCTAGAAAATTCCATGAGCTTTCCTGCCCCCCCCCCCCCCCCCCCCCCCCCAAATGAAAAGAATAACCTTAGTAAAAGGAAAAAGGAGGTAACACAATTAAACATAGTTGGCAAGATCCTAAATACATTAATTTTTTCCTTTGGTTGTATGTTTTACATCTCATACAGATCTAGCTAAGCAAATTTCACCTGTACGTGAATTAGTAAAATACATTTAAGAAGAATGTTGCTTGTTTGCCTTGTGAATGTCAAAGGTTTGGTCATACATATGACAAATGAATAACACTCTTTCTTATCTCAAATCCACGATGAACAAACTTGACAATTTTATTAAAATACATTAATAAATCAATTTTAAAGTTCAAGTCCTTTATACATTGATTAAAATACATTTATAAATCTTTTTTTAAAAAAAGTTCAAGTTAATATGTATAGAAAAAGTGATTAATAACCTTTATAAATTTATTAAAATACATTTTAAAAATCAATTTTAAAGTTCGAGTTTACGTGTATGGAAACTCATTTTTTTCGTACTAATGGCTACACAAGATAATATTAATTCTACTGTTCAATCTTATTGAGTACAATCAATAAGATTATTGAATTATTATCATTGTTTATATTATCATTATGTAATCTGACAGCTGAGGAAAAGTCTAGAAATATCTACTTTACATGAAATAATTAACACATTTCACTTTCTGAATGAAAAGGTGATGATTGAAAAAGATGGCTTTATAAAATGCTTTAGTTTCCTAGTAGTTTACATAGAAAATCTCTGCAAGGAGTTTTAAAATTTGTTTTTCTGGAGAAACAAAATAAAAAGTTTTTAAACCTTCAACCTGTATCTTGACAAAAAATTAAGTTCAAAAATAATACATTGTTCACTTTTACATTTGACTGTGGTTCCATATGATCTCTATGATTGCCGAAAATCATGTTCAGCTATCAGAATATAGCTCAGAGAGTTCTTTGTGATTATGTAAACAAAATGGATACTTATTACAAGTTCATGACCAGATATATTTTGTCAAATCAAATCTTCCACCTTCAGACAGCAGTGATATTTTTATCATTTCACAAAAGCGAAAACACTTTCGCAGCAATCTCAGTGATTATATGGGAACCAGGCTTTAGAATCAATGGAAAAGTGTAATAATTTAATGTTAAAGGTATTTTATGTTTTTTTTTTTTAATACTACAATGAAACTCCTTTACCGGGCAGCACTGGGATGAAGAAGAATGTTCTGTTTAATGGGGTTCTATTTGCAGCTTTGGAAAACGTTAAGACCAAAAACATTGCCTGATTTAGAGAAAATTCCAGTTTTTTTAGGTCTTGTATAGAAAGGTTTGGATAATTTTGACCAAAAAAATGTGTTTAACATTTCAAAACAATATAATAGTTAGAAGTTAAAATATTATACATTAATAATATATATTTTATGGAAAAAAAAAACATAATAAGCAATGAAATGGTGGCAAAAATTGAGCTTACTCTGGTTAGAAAACTTTCAGAGATGGATTTATTAACAAATATGAAATAAGTACATATAATTTATCAAAATGTCATAAGCAATTTGTATGTATTTATTCAAAACTCTAAACAAGTTCACAATAGGACGAAGACATCCCATTCTGATTGGACAATACCATCATAGGGGGGATTATGTGTAACAATTGAACCTTCGCACTTCTAAACACGTGGTTAATGTTTACATTAAAACCAAAACATTGTCAACTCTTGCGTTAGTGCGTTGAAAAAGTCACTCCAAAAATAGCAACCCTGAAGCTAAATAACCTTACGAAAGGGAAATTCCCTATAATAAATGCTTAATTTGCAAAATTAACAGTAAATGTTGAAATTAGCGGACGATAGCTTTTAGCCAAATCAATGACGCACAATGTACATTTTCAATACATAACACGAAATTTTGGAAATTGGCCAGAATAAAAAAAAAAAAATACTATTTATGATAGAGTTTTTGATTTATTTGGTTTAAAATCATCGCATAGAAGATTAGGAGCTGTTTTCTGGTCTTGCGTAGAGCTAAATTGCTGCAAACGAGCGATGACGCAGTTATTTCGAGTTCGTTCAATTAGCTCTTTCTCGAACGACTTTGCACAGAAAAACTCTAATTCTAAAAGTAATTGACCTAAATTACTGCTAAGCAGAACCCTTGAGACAGTGAGCTGCATTTTAAGACCGCTAGTTGTCGAAATGGCCCCCAAAACAATGCTCAATCTCGCAAATTTTGCATGCCAATTCGATCATTTGTTTGGGAATTAAAAGCTCCAAAAACAGTCCATAACTACATCAAGATGGAAGCCAAACGTAATAACAAAGAACTTGAACGCCTGATTGATTAAATTCAGTGTGAAATTGCGGAATATAGGTTTGCAAAAAAGCAAGGAGAATGAAAAAAGGTTCGCATTTACCTCCGGGAGTCGTGCTGTAGATCGTCCCACCAGGCGTTGTACTGTAATCATGAGGCATATGAGACGGATCGTGCACTGGAATACGTCTGGAAGGAATCGCTCTTGATAGAGGAGATCGGCTTGCAGTATCTAGACCATTCATGATGTTTATCTCGCGATAATTCAACAAAAACAAGGGTTTCAAACAAGCCTTTCGATGTTATACGTCCTCTCGCCTCGTGATTTCGCTTCCAGCAGCTTTACCATCACACCACAACTGCGCATGCTCATTTCGTCCAACTCTTGCGTCATACACAACCACGTGATATCCGGTTCTAAAATAACCCTGACCTTCTCGTCTTATAATCTTCATTTTCGGCTCAAATTTCGATTGTCTGTTTTCGTTTGAACGGTTAATTCTCACTCCAGAAAAATAACTAGAGTTTATGGGATTTGAAGGTTTTATTTTTGGAGACATTCGGGGTATTTTGAGCGACTAAAGTGTGTTTTTGTAGAAGCTCGTGTCTGGTCATTGAAGCGAGTGAATGATAACACGTAGCTGATTGGACGTCGTGGCACGTATGATTGTTTATTTCTAACTAACAGGGGAGGAGAAAGAACAATTTGTGACCATGTTGAAGGTCTACATTTGAACTCACGGAGAGAGGGAAATGATATTTTTGACCTTATAAACCAATAAAATAACGAAACATTTTTGATACAACGTTACACCGTAGGAGTAGGGTGCTGGGAGAGTTTTTGCTAGCAAAAGAGCAATGCATTTTTCAAATACCGTATTATATCTTAGGGGGAGGGTGAAAGAAAGTTTTGATGCAAAAGAACAATACATAATGATTCTTCTTAGGGGGAGGGAGCTGGGGAAATTTTTTAGCGATAAACCGCAATGCATTTTTCGAATACCTGAATTTGTATAAAACCTTAGAGGGAGGGGGAAAGGATATGTTTTTTTTACGCTGCATCAATAACAAAGAGAATCATACTATCGAAAGTAAATAACTCTAAATAACAGCGAAAGTAAACAAAAAAGACACGAACAGCTTATACTAAACAGTTCAACAAAAAAAAACTATCAGAAAAAGATTGAACACTGAATAACAGGAAATGTGACTCTTCTCGCCTCTCACTCAAGGATGTCTGGATTGAAGCGGAAGGGGGTTTCCCTCGGGTATTTCCCTGTTATAATACCCGTTTAATATAACAGGAATTTTCATTGTTTAATGTGAAAGACCATTTATAGTTACTAGATTTAAAAATAGCTTTTTCCTATAGTTCCTGTGATAGTCAGTATTGCACTGAAAGCTCCGGTTTTGCCTATTGATTTAAAAACGTTTTGCTGTTGAATGAAGCTTTTTTGTATTTTAAATTAAAATTCTACAATATTTGATTAGTTGGAGTATGAAGTCACGCAATCAATACACTGTCAGTTTTGTAACCAAACTAGTCACGCTTACCCTGGTTCCAGAGGTGCTTTTTTTTATAGGGAAATAATACGAGTCGCGAAGCGACGATGATCGATTCGCGGAGCTATGGAACGATACTCTACAAACAAACAAAATACAAAATAGTCCTCGAAAGTACTTTACATCGTAACTGAACTTCTCAAACCTCTGGCATCCACGGTAGTCACGCTATAGCGAACTTTTCCATGTTCAAGATGTTTTTAATTGTCAATGATTATTTCATATTCCCTCTATGGTTTATATTTCTTTCCATTTATTTGCCGGATTATAATGTCATTCCTTTTCATTATACCCTAGAAACTACAGGGTTTCTTGATATAGTATTTGTATTTATCATTTGTGCGTCTGTGTTCGTTTAGTAACTGCCTCGTTATTAATTGCATCACAAACCGTCAGATTGATGTAGATGAGGCATGACCCGGCGTCCTGGTGTAGTCTTGAGAACGACTCATGGTGTTGATGTCTGACGTTTCGACAAACCTGAGCGGAAATCATCTTCAGAGTAAAGAAAACGAAAATAATTTTTTACATCTGTTGTATAACTGTTATACGTATCCAGTGTACTTTCGAATTCATTATTATCTAATTATAAGCTTTCATTTTATTAATTCTATTTTCAGATAACGGCTCTTTTAAGTTGTTTATGTTATGTTTTACGATTCCAGTGCATGCATTTCATTATTACTAAACTTTCATTTTCATTTTAGTATTCTTTTTAGAACACGCGGCTAGCTGTTATGTATTTATGCATGCATGCATGCTTTAAGTTCTTGTGTTTATATTTGTAAAGCGCCTTAAGCTTGAACATGCTTGAAGTCACGACATATGCGCTAAATAAATTCCGTTATTATTATTATTCATTATTTTTATATACCTTTAAATTTTACTATTCTAACAATTTATTAACACTTATATATATCATTTATTTATGAGTTCTCTTCCATTCCCTTCATTTCTTCTTCCTTTCGTCTTTTCGGTTGCGTGAGTGCTCAAAGATGATGTAATATCAAAAGCACCTTACAGTACACATGATAATTCACCTTTGGACCTTTATTGTTATGGAAATGTTCATATGCTGCTTGGGGTACGTCCCTTAGAATTAAACATATTCAATTCTAAGAGTGCAATTAGCACGCCTTTCCTATTATCTAATACGTTAAAAATTCATTCAGTCAACTGACACATTGACAAGTGTGGTGTTGTGGCCACTAAATTCTTACATTCTATCTTCTAGTAAAGTATACATAGATACCCATAGTCCCCTGCACTACTAGTCATATCTCAATAACACATTGAATGCAAGTGTGGCGATGTGGCCATGAAATCCCTGCGTTCTAGTAAAGTATAAATAGGTTACCCATAGTCCTCTGCACTACTATAGTCAATTCTCAATAACACATTGAATGCAAGTGTGGCGATGTGGCCATGAAATCCCTGCGTTCTAGTATAGTATAAATAGGTTACCCATAGTCCCCTACACTACTAGTCAATTCTCAATAACACATTGACAAGTGTGGCGATGTGGCCATGAAATCCCTGCGTTCTAGTAAAGTATAAATAGGTTACCCATAGTCCTCTGCACTACTAGTCATTTTTCAATAACACATTGACAAGTGTGGCGATGTGGCCATGAAATCCCTGTGTTGTAGTAAAGTACACATAGATACCCATAGTCCTCTGCACTATAATAAGAGTGTAGGTTTTACAACTTGTTATGGTCATATAATACAAGCACACACAGCCAAATTTGATATAAATCGATAACAAGAGAAGAAATACCAAGATCCTTTGCAGGCTTCAGAGTATGCACTGTATATATATATAGCTTTGATTGCGACAACGGTTTTTGAAATGGTGTACATAGTATCAATCGCCAACTGATATGGCGTAGCAGATATGAATGAATGAACTTTGAATATGAGTACAAATAACCAAATCAATTATAATACGTAGCTAAATTATAATAAAACTTTAATATAATGTATAATTTTTGACAAATATATGTAATGTTTGATTTTTATAGTATAGTTATTCGTATGATAATATTGTATCTTTTTAGCTTGTTTTGATCTTATTACCCGATTGTATTGTGCATAACTCAGGCTACTTTTCGTAACTATAGTAACCCTATAGACTTTTCATCGTCATAACAATTTAGACAAGACACTCGGCTGACACTCGGCGGAAAGATAAATAGTTAGAGTTTATTAGCGCTAACGAGCCTTTAAGGGCATATGGAATTAGGGCATGCAGTAGGGAGGGTGTCTACAGCGGAATTTCCAATGTTGTAGAATGATTTATTGTCTAAGTAGTTTAAATATTCGCTTGCTGTCAAAGAAAACCGCCAGCTATCGACTTTAGTTCTTGGTTGTGTGAAGAGCGATTAGCGCAAATCCCCCCCCCCCCTCCCAAATCGCGATCGAGCAATACTTTTATAATTCTGTATAGATGGAGAAACAACCACGCGACACGCAAATTGAGATCTAGACACTGTCTCTACCCTAGCCTGAAAAAAACAGACGTTCTTTCGCCCTACACAACACAATTTTACTTTTTTTGATTGAATATAGTCAATACGCCAACTTAGGCAGCTGTTTCTATCTTGTTGCAGGGGCGGACGGAAGGGGTGATGGGGGGAGGTAGATCCAGGGTAGGGAAGAGGTTTTCCGTGATCCGTGATTCTCCCAAAATTTCGCCTGTGATTCGTGAAAAGCAAAAAATTTAAGCCGTGATCCGTGAAATCATCTTCGCCCGTGACCCGTGATTTACAGATTTTCACTGTCGTGACTTGTGATTACAGAATCGGTGATCTTTGAAACGTGACAGCTTTTCATATAAACAGTTGCGTAAACTGAGACGTTTTTTGCTAGCAGTGTTATTCTTTGTATATCTGTTAGATCCAGTTAATTATCGGTCTAACAAGCGCACAACGTTGCCTAGTAGAAACAACAGAATTTACATTGCCAGTTTTAAAATTGTGATTCGTGAAAACGCTTTACGCCGGTATAACTCTGTGATCCGTGAAATCATGAAAAACAGCGCGTGATTTGTACCCCCCTCTTCCCCACCCTGTAGATCAAGAAACCCTCTGCATGGTTTCCAAGGTACCGCTCTAGGTTCGACTACAGTTAGATTTCCTGTTGCAACAGAACGTTTTCGAAATGAGGTGTTGCTTCAAGCTATTTAAATTTGCTTTCATTTTTCCTTGAGCCACAAGCCACTTTGAAAATCATATATTGATAAAAGTGGTTTCGAGGAAATGTATAAATGTTTTCGTTGTCACTCATGTTTTATTTTGATGAATTGTTTTAAGCTAACCGAGCGCGCCACTCATTGGATGATTTTGCAACACGCACACCTCATTAGCATGTTATTTTACAGATATGCTAATTTACATGTTAAAACTGGTTTGCACGAAAACGTTTTTATAAAGCGATACCGCTAGATTTGAAGTTCAAATTAGCACCATAATGATTTTCGTGTGTTTGCATGTCATGTGATTCAAAAACGTGATGTATGTCTTTTAAGACATGTTTAAAAACGTGATCTGTGATCGTGATGCCGCGTGACTGCAAGTCATAAATGAAAAATCGCGTGATATTTTGAAGAGGGCCTAAAATTAATCCATGCAAAAAGGCCACGCAATCGATGATGAAAAAGATAAGAAAAGCGATAAAAGAACTGAAGAACAAGAGAATAAAAATATAGAGAGAAGCATTTGCTGAAACGATAGAAAAATTAACAAATTACTGATACAAACTAAGTGAATATCAGTGAATAATAACCGAGACGGCCGGAGTGAATTGAGAAGGTTATATTTCATTCACCGATATGCATTGAGCCTGAGGTGGATAATTGTTTTAATTTAAATACAAAAGTATTATGTCAAAAATTAAAATTAAACAGCCTTCAGAATCAGAAAAGCTGATCATTTCTTATTTCTGTGAATTTCTCGACCAATCACCGCGCGCGATTTCCAATTATCACTCATGTATTTATAAAAATTATACATATTTTTTTAAACAAATCGCTGCCTCAATCAATGCTACAATCCATGCACACTCTAAAGCCTGCAAAGGAAGTCGATATTTTATCTCTTGTTATAGATTAATTCATAGCATATTTTGGTTGACAAGTTGTTGCAGTGTTAATGAAACAAATATTTATCATATAATACCATGATCACCTCGGCCGATTCTTTTATCTTCCGAGGGTTTTAGAAGCCCGAATTTTCCTTATGCATACAACATGAGGGAAATTTAGAAGACAAAGAAATCCTTTTGTCTTTCACTAAATTTCAATCTATTAAATTTATGTCCATATTAGAGTACAAATACTAAAAGTGTGCAACATAAGTACCACTAAATACTGCTAAATTATGCAAATTCTTTTGTTCTCTATTGTTTAATCAACACTATTTAGTGGTAAATAGTACAAAGTATTGCACACTTTTAGTGTTTGTACTCTAGTTATATAGCCGCTAGTTATAAAACTACCATTTTACTCTAATTGGTGCAAACACCGACGCATTTATTAAAAAAAATTATTCAACTCAAGTTACTTGGAAACATGCATCCGAAGAGTCATCCGAAGCATTTATCGGCACTAGTTACTCAGGCTCTCCAAAGGAAGCCCGAGCCTTAATTAAAATGGCATTTCGTGTTGTTTTTCTTTTTCTTCGTGTTATTTGAATATCACGCTTCAATTTATACACTTTGTTTCACGCGGGTTAATTAATGAGAACAACTTTAGTAAAACTATTTAGTTTTTTTTTTCCGGTTTCCTATTTTTCTTTCTTTTTTCTCGTAATTGTTTCTGCTATACACAACAAATGGAAAAATGGCAACCTCAGGCTATAACTGTGGTGGTAAAACAAGGACGTTTTCACATGTGTGGTAAATTAAGGGGGGAGGGGCTATATGTAAAAACAGAACATTACACAAAAATACATATCAAAATAAATGGTTTATTTCATTACCAATGTGTTTACACTATTTACAATTAATATATATAAAATGGGTATCGTGATAGATACATTATTAAACTATTTACAATAAATATATCAATACTAACAACCATAGAATCATCCATGTTTATCGTCAAGACTGGAGTCTTGTACCTCAGCATATCCCATCATGCACTGGTGTATCCATGACATATAGTCAACATGCAACACTCCTCCAAGACCTCGAGGAATGCATTTACTGGAAGATGTTGTTTCAGAGCTGAACGTGAAACAATGCGAATCTTTTTTTTTTTTTCTTTTTTTTTATCTTTCAGCAGTTGTGAGCAAAGTCTCAATTCTGTTTGGACCCAAAATGGTGGAGATATGATGAAGGTTTTTCGAAGGCGCACTGGATACGCTGTCTGTAACTGTAAAAAAACAATACGTTAGACCTATCTGGTTAACTGATTACAGCACATGGCGGATATCAGTTAAAAGTTGAGATAAAAGAATATTACTAGGATTTTTTACGAATACTTCTCAAAGTCCTTTCAGTGCCCATATAGTAACAGAGGTTGTAATTATATTAATTATATTACATGGCATGCCCTTCAGTGCCCGTATATTAATATAGGTTGTAAATATATGTACAAGACGCCTCCGTTTTCCTGAAACGTTTTACTGGCATGGACCTACAGTGCCCGTATTATAGAGGCCGTAGTGTATATAAATGATCTACGCACCTTTAATATGGTTATGATATCTACGCATAGTTGGACATCACTTGTCATATATGTTGTGTTAGAGAAATCGTACAATAGAACCATACCATCGGTTTGGAACTGTGGACTGTAAACAACATGTCAATAAGTATCGTTGTCATCTTGTGTCCTGTTCACAATGTATTCTTACTGTAAACAACATGTCACTAAGTATCGTTGTCATCTTGTGTCCTGTTCACAATGTTCTTACCTTTTGAGTGCTTCTTCGAGTTGGAAGCCTATGTTATTCACCATCGCGTACGATTGCGTATCAATGTGGGTCACGCGTGTGTCGGAAAATAAAGCCAGCAAATTATTATAGTAAACACGTTAAAAGCTGAGGAAAGTCCTTATTTGGTACTGATGTGCTGGGGGAGGGGGGGTTATGGACTGAAAGAACTGATTCTTCAGCCACTGTCACTGGAAGAGGGCCTGTCTTTACCTCAGCGTCCTTGCTGGGCTTCAGTGGGCCAACTAACTCATAGGACTCGACTGGTTCCACAGCTACTGTGACTGGAAGAGGGCCTGTCTTTACGTCAGCGTCCTTGCTGGCTTCAGTGCCGGGCCAACTACTCATAGGACTCGACTGCTTCCACAGCTACTGTGACTGGAAGAGGGCCTGGTTTACCAAAGCGTCCTTGCTGGGCTTCAGTGGGCCAACTAACTCATAGGACTCGACTGGTTTCACAGCTACTGTGACTGGAAGAGGGCCCGTCTTTACCTCAGCGTCCTTGCTGGGCTTCAGTGGGCCAACTAACTCATAGGACTCGACTGGTTCCACAGCTACTGTGACTGGAAGAGGGCCTGTCTTTACATCAGCGTCTTTGCTGGGCTTCAGTGGGCCAACTAACTCATAGGCCTCGACTGGTTCCACAGCTACTGTGACTGGAAGATGGCCCGTCTTTACCTCAGCGTCCTTGCTGGGCTCAGTGGGCCAACTAACTCATAGGACTCGACTGGTTCCACAGCTACTGTGACTGGAAGATGGCCTGTCTTTACATCAGCGTCTTTGCTGGGCTTCAGTGGGCCAACTAACTCATAGGACTCGACTGGTTCCACAGATACTGTGACTGGAAGGGGGCCTAGGGGGCTTGTCTTTACCAAAGCGTCCTTGATGGGCTTTCAGTGGGCCAACTAATTTATCAATTGACTGTGGTTTGGTCAGCAGCTTGGTGTAGTTTTGCTTCTCAACTTGGGAGTGTGACCTACCATGTGAATTAACGCTGTCCAGGCTTTCCTTTAAGCCTATCAATGCAAAACATTGTCTTAATTTAAAAAATATAACATGTTTTGCAGTACAATATATACAAAAAATGGTCAAGTTGTTGAGTGATTAATTTCCAAACAATAATTTTTAATAAACAACTCTACACATATTTTACAAACGTAACTTCTATCAAATATTTACCATTGCTGAGGCTTCTTCTACGATCTGCCAGTTGTTGCCTTGATGTAAATCGTAAGAGTTCCCGCTCAAAAGATTCGATGGAAATCTAAAAATTGTAAAATATAGAACAACTTAACATTTTTAGAATATGTAATTTAACTTCCGGCGCACACGCGTCAGTTTTGGCGCCAATTTCTACTTCAGTGACTCGAGTGACTAAAAGTTTTTCCGTTCGTTTTTAGATTGAAACTTATAAATAACAAAAATAATACATCTCTAAAGCTCATTTTGAATGTCAGAGACATGCTAATCAGTTTTTTAAAGGACGGAAAAGTTCTAGTTCTTGTTCGTTCTACAACTACACTACATCGCCACTAGCTTAGCCAACAAACCATGTTTAACGTAGAGAAGAGCTGTGATATTTTCGTCATAGTAAAATCAAGGTATGTGAAGTTTCAATTGTGAAAACAGTGATTGAGCGACATTTGCTTTCAAAGCCACTTTTCTTATTTTTCATCGCCATATAAAACATTTTCAAATTTCATTTTGTTTGTAACAAGAACTTGAAATATTTTCTCTAAGTTTTAATTATTTTAAAACTTTATTTATTTAGTTAGTTGTTGATTTTTATTGATGAAGAAGAAAATACAAAAAGAAATTCGATAAAACCTTTCATTCGTATGTTCGAAAGTCGATCTATGTGGAATTTTACCTGAACTGCGAGGTCGACCGACCGACCCTAATTTACCGCGGATATCATGTAACCACTTCTCACCAATTTTAATTTGTTTTTATTTATATTTTGTTTTTATTTCTTTTGACCGACGGGAAACAACAAAATGAAATGAGGATTGCCTGATTTAACAAATATTCTTATTTTAACAGCTGTTTTTGCTACTTTATGCTTCTAATGCTATTTCTACTGAAGCTATCATGGTTGTATTACTAATGATATTGCGTTTCTTACCTCTGTTTGACAAGACTTCACTTTATAAATCTAATTGAACAAAATGAGATAATTAATAACAGTGCGCTTTCTTTTAGAAACACGAAGATGGTAATACGAAGAGAACAGACGAAGAAGATGGCAAGAAAGCAAAGAAAACATAGAATCATAAAAAAACATAAAACATAAAATGAAAAGAGAAAAGAAGATGGAAAGAAAAGGAAAAAAAGGGAAACTATGAAGGTAAAAACATGAATTTAAATGAAAGGGGAAAAGCAACGAGAAAGAGCGGAGGAAAGATGGAAGTGGTGGAATAAGAAGTGCTTGTCAAAATTGAAAACAATCAGAATTACCTCGTCTTTTTCAAATCTTTAGTACCAAAACAGCACTTGCAAAGTGGTTTACTTTGCGTACATCCCATCGTGATAGGATGATGTAGTGATAAAACGATGTTTATCAAAAATACTTTAAACTTTCTTTTGTCAATCAAAAATGCGTGTCGACTTCAATCAAGTCTCTGAAAAGTGATTTTCATTATAGCGCGCTGTGATGTCATAATCACTTCCATGACGATGCGCTGGACGTCATTTTCGAACACCACAGGAAGACCGCGCCGATAAAGTACTATTCAAAAACCTTTTGAATATTAACAAAAACCTAGCCTGCGTCACATCCGGACTTTTTTCTCGCTTCTAAACAAAAAGTCGATCGCAAAATGTTATATATTTCAGTTAAATGCAATAAAATGGTTATTCGGAGATGAAGTTAGTACTTCTTGCAGTATTCTGATCGTAGATCAAGATGGCCGCTCATAACCTCGTTCCCAGGGCCTTTTTCCGTGAAAAGACCTTTCATACTGCGAGTTTTTAATAGCTTCAAAAGTTAAATTTACTAAACCCAAGACCAATTTAACACTTCAAGAATGCTGTAATAAGGTATTTGGTATACGAAAAACGTTTTGAAGTGGTCTTTTTTTGCTTTTATGAAAGGTGAAAACTCGTATGACTTTCATACTGAATACTTTAAACAAAGTTTTCTGACTCAAATTAAAAAAGGCCAACATACAATTGCTAGGCCCTAACTCGAAAACCATATGTTTATTTAGGGTCTAGACATAAAACAATACTCAAATACAGACAAAAATTACAACATACTTATACTATTGTGAAAAATATATATATTGTAAACTTATATATGTAAAAAAAAAAAATGCACAAATAAATATTTAACTGAATTGAATTGTAAATGCCTTCGGTGCGGGGTGTTTGCTTTTCCAAACCTGTGGTGTGCGGTTAATTTTAAAGCTGTGGTGTTTGTAGTGTTTGGTGAGAGATATTGTGATGCGGTGTTGTTGAAAATGTTTTTGCTGTGTTGCGGTGTTGAGGATGACCAATATACGTGTATCTAACAATATAGCTCCAAGAGTGTTTAGTTTTAACTATTAAAATAGTTAAACCAGGAACATGCAGCGCTAACACAGGGTTAGCTCTATAGGAAGGGAGAGGGCCCTGGGAACGAGGTTGACCAGGATATATAAACGGGTCGCGATAAAAAGCTGAAACTGAAACGGCTGAAAGAGCTGAAACAGCTGAAAGAGCTGAAACAGCTGAAACAGCTGAAATACCCCAAATGTTTTACATTTTTTTTCAAAAATATCATAAACACGAAGTTGTTTGCCAATTTCCGGCTTCCTATATGATCGTTTTAAAAATTATATAATTCAGTTATTCAGCTCTCTTCACCGACATGATTTATACTATTCACACAAATATCGACTATCGTTATCAAATGTTAATGTTATTTAGGTGAAATGGTTGTATATGTTGAGGTTGCTGTATGGCGTGTAAGCATCTACAGCTCATTTAGATTATAGTCAGCCTTCACATACAAAAGGTTTTACTCGTATAATTAATTATTCGCTAACTTTAAAATGATTTTGATTTTGTTTGATTATAGTTCTCCCTATTTTGTCGCCATATGCAACATCCAAATAGCTAAAAACGCAGAATAAGTACAAAAGCTATCTTTTTTTAATCATATATACGCAAGTAATCTTGTACAAATTTTTGAAGAAAACAGCGCGCGGAGTTTTCTTTCATGTAACAACTGATGAAGGCCACTTTATTTCACTAATCGTGTACAATTTTTCAAACTAAGTATTATTTCAATCCCCATTTACATTGGAAACGAAAGGAATTGAACGAAATATAAGAGTGTGAAACAATCTCTAAACAAGAAAGGAAGAGAGGTAAGCATTTCAATAAAGATCTGAAATGAGCGTGACGTTGACTTTCATGTCAAACCCGCGCGTAAGTTATAAACAGCGATTTGGCAGCTCTAAAAAGCAATCATAATTTTTAACGGATGGACAATTTGTGGATATACAGCATATGGAAAGCAAGATACTCAGGGACATGTTTGTATACTATTTATATACTGCTTATTATATGCAAGTTATTTATATTTGCTTATTTATATGCAAATTTATATACTGCTTGTTTTATAATTATACTAATTATTTAAAAAATGTAAAAAATGTGCAGTATTTCAGCTGTTTCAGCTCTTTCAGCTGTTTCAGCTCTTTCAGCTGTTTCAGCTCTTTCAGCCGTTTCAGTTTCAGCTTTTTATCGCGACCCTATATAAACGCTAACCCAGGATTAACTCGATAGCTAGGTTATATTTTAAAGTTCAACCAGGATTAGCTAACCCAGGATTAACTCGATAAATTATATCAGAGTTAAATTAACAGTTAATAAACGTACAATCATGTGCAAAATTGTTGAGAGATTGTCACATTTTTATGAGCGTTTTTGTTTGAGTTTAAAGAACAATATACAAAACGTATCGATTTGATTGGTCTTTCAAATGACAACCGTTTCACATTCCCAAAAGTTAACATTGATACAGGGGAGAGAGGGAGACGGAAAAATGATGTTGAAATATTTTCTATGTAATGAAAACCAGACAATGTCCCATGCAAGGAATTTTGCAAATGATTGTAGGCTCAGTCCACATGCAGACGTGGTGGCTTCGTGCGCCCGCGATACTCCACACCACGACCGGGAACTGAGCCTAAGTTAAACCGGGATTAGCACTAACCCAAAATACTAAGAGAATTAAACCAGGATTGGCGCAGGATTAACTCGATAGGTTATATTGAGTTCCCGGATATTGAGTTCAACCAGGTTTAGCGCTAACCCAGGATATATAGCTCTATATGTTTCAAAATCAATATTTTTGTTTTAATATCAACCGGCTTTGAATAACCTAGCCTATGACATCCCGTGCGCGTCAAGTCGTCTCCAATCCTGTTCTATATATCTTGTACATGTTTTCTTGACCTAACTCTCTTCGTCTCGTCATAAGGTCACTCATTCGTCGTCTCAGTACTCTAGCATACAATGTTAGCCGAAGCAGTGTTGAAAGCGTGTAGTCAGCGTTAGCCGATACTTTAATTAAAACTGAGACGCTATACTTGAACTATCCCTGGGCTAGCTCACACGTCACGGCTTGCAATAACACAAAAATGTGTTCGATTCTGGACCCAAAAACGTGGATTGTTCTGTCCTTTTTCTGCTGTGTTTTCACAACATGTGATGGTGTATCCAGCCAAGAAGGTGAGTCTACGTAAAAGGCCATGTTTTTGTGCTGGTTTGATCAAAGGTACATTTATTCATTGTAGATAATATTGTACATTGACATCGTGGGTGACATGGACATTTTGACGCTGGAACTATTTTAGGTGTTTAGAACCTTTCTAGGCTTTTACAAAATGTGTTCTTTTTATCATGGATGCTGCATATTGTAATAACATTGACGAAGACAAAATCTATTTATTTGACTTTTCGACTGTACAAAATGTTAAAAACGAAATAATTATAGTTCGAATGCTGCATATTCATTTATATTCTGTTCCGTTTTTGAAGAAATGGGCATCTTCACTGAGAGCTATATTCTGGTACAAATGTACAGTAAAAATGTAATATCATTGATAGCATTTGTTAAAACTATACATATATTGACATTACATCGTGTGTATTATTTGAAGGGTTTTTATGGTGTTTTTGTGAACACCAAAACGTGTATGCATGTATATAATTCTTTATATTAGCTTTATTCTGGTGCAATTATTGATCCCAGATAATTCCATCTCAATGTAATATTCAAATTTATCGAATAAACCCCGATCACTTGAAAATAATGTTTGCGACATCGAAACGTCGTGAAATAAGTGTTCTGTCTTATATTATCAAAATTTGTCCAAAAGCCACTCTTTTGAAAATTATTTCTAGTAAACATCTAATATCATTGATAGCATATGTTAAAACTATATATTGACATTAGAATCGCGTGCAGTATTATTTTAAGGGTTTTGATAGTGTTTTCGTGAACACCAAATGGCGTATGAATGTATGTACTGCTGATTCATTTTCGTGCAAATACACTGAGAAGGAATATTATTTGCTTTCTGTGTATGTTTTAGAGTACAAATACTTAGAAGGATTAATAATTACGCAAAAAAAAACGTATAAGATCAAGAAGATGGTCATCAATACATACGTCGATTTGGGTTGAGCTCAAAAATCGTACAAAAAATGTGCAAAAAAACAACACAAAAGCATCATTGTGATGCTTGTAAAGTTTGACAGTCTCTTGAAATCTTTAAGCAAAAAAGCGAAAGATCAAGAGCATGATCACCAATGCATACGTCGATTTGGTTGAATGAAACATGCAAAATAGGTAGAAAATATCCGCAAAATAAAACAAGCATCATCGATGTGCATGTAAAATTTGACACTGAAACACTTGAAATCTTTACGCAATCGATACGTAAAATTAAGAGCATGACCATCAATGCTTACGTCGTGCATAGGGCTTGTAAAATTTGACACTGAAACACTTGAAATCTTTACGCAATCGATACGTAAAATCAAGAGGATGGTAATCAACGTAGTCATCGAGTTGGTCAAACGAACTTCAGCAACATGAACATACCGCAACACTTAAAACTATTTGAGTGCTATACGAAATGAGAGACGTTCTAAAGACGGACAAGATAGCTAATGAGATACGGATACGCAACAGATCTCGAGGCGATTGGACTAATTAACAGGATAAACGCATCATTTGAAGCGATAAACCGAGGATTGATTTGCTTAATATTACCAAAAGACACCCACGGAACACTATTTGCGTTTTTCTTACGTTTTTTTGTGCCTTTTTTAAATACAATTTTTTTAAATTAAACATATTCATCAACATCGTAATCCCTCATGTCCCATGCATTCAATAATTGGGCAACCGAATAAATATGATATCGACACTTTCAGTGAAAGATACCCAGCATGGAAAGTTTATAGAGGAACCGTGCACAGCTATGATAGATGGGTGTTGTGGAGAAAGCATGCTGAATCAAAGCGAGTTAGTACTTGAAAATTGAAATTATTTTTTGATATGATAAATAGATTAGCACAGGATCTGAATGGGATGGGGGGGGGGGGGGGGGGGGGGAGGGGGAGGGGGGATGGAATCCCAATATCAGTTAACAGCAAAATTTTAGCAATTTTATAAGTTAAATTAAATTAAATAAGTTAAATTAAAAAAAAAATATCAGCTAACAGTTATCCTAAAAAGACACGGAATTCTCAGTTAACAGTTAATTTTTTAGCCGTTTCTTAGTTAACCGCTAACCGCATTCAGGGTTACGTGCGCATTTTCTGTTGAGCGTAACATATCATATCTTATGAAAAGCGTCTGCTTGCGGATTCACCAAGTCCTTTTTCAGTACGATATATCTGTTACAATTTATGTATCAACCTTTTCTAGCACGTTCTACTAGCCTAGTTCGATTTCTGTAACCTAGTGAAACCTAGTCAAAATAAATAGGATTACAAATTATCCACTCAAGATGAGTCTAAACAATTTGACTTCTTAGACCAGACGCGTAACCTTTGCGCGTCTTATCAAGAACGATGTTTTTCATTAACTCGCCGAACAAATTGTGCCTATTATAGATCAGATAAAGGTTTAAAAATGCATATAAAAGTACGTCAAATATAGTCAAGAATACAACAGCCTGAGGAAAGAAAATTGACCTTTTTTAATAGCATTAAAAATAGTACATGCGGCACCCTAAAGGCATGGATACCCTGGGCGATCGCGCGGCAGTTCCTGAAACTTGCAGGTGTTCACAAAAAAAAAAAAAACTATAAAAACATATCGTTATTATGAATCAATCAAAGGCCACCTATGGCCAACTCGTGGATCACTGTTAGAACATTTTGAAAGCGCTTAGTTTTTAGACCACTTTTAGTGTTGACTTTGTTGGATATAACTTAAAAAATCTCAGAACATTATGAAAATAATGAATGTTAGCATACTGAAAAGACAAGGAATTGATTTCAAACAAATAAAACTTTATTTATAATAGATTTGAAATTTATGTATAAATCTTAATTATAAGGCCACAAGTTCCTATTAAACCTCTATTAAAGGAGATCTTTGGCGATTTTAGCAAAAAGCTCTTAAATTCTTAGGCGACGTTAGGCGATTTAAGGCGTTCTGGGCGATGTTATGAATCGGAGAAGGCCGATTACACATGTAGATTAGCTATTAAAAAGATGAATTATGTTTTGAAAATATTGATATTTATCAAAAAAAAGTATAATTATATAATAGTTACTTGTTTCTTTGCTTTGACGGCAGTTTGTATTGGAATAATCCAGCTTTCATGTCGTGAGTTAAAAACCAGCCTACAAACAACTCTTTGATTTAATATATATATATAGTTTTAACATATGCGAGCAATGATACCCGTATATAAAATGATTTCACGTGTTTATTTTTGCGTAAAATGTGTTTGTTATATTTTACAGACGATATTTCTGTTATTTTGTGCGCAAATATTGAAGTTTTTAACCAACTCGGCGATTATATTAAAGACCCTCTAACGTTTTTTTAGTTAATTTAAAAGTGAGAGTGCGGAGTACTTGCGTGCATAACTTTGAATTAATTATGCGGCAAAACACGGGACAAAAAAGAGGGTCCTGAAGGGGGAGTCCGAATTCCATTTCCCAGTTTTCATTTGAACCAAATCCCAGTCAAAACTCACATAATCTCATCAATTTTGCTCAAGTTTTCAACCCCATTCCCATTTTGTATTGTTCTTTTATTTGTAAATCCCAGTCCCAGTGCATCCAATCCTATTTTCCCTGTCAAAAATAAGGCCAATCTCACTCCCATTTTACTCCTTCAGGATCCTCAAAAAAGCAACCGTGGGATTCAATCGAAAACTGCTTCGTTGTATTTTATCTCTTTATAAAGCTTAGCGTGTAATTAGAAACGCCAAAAGTGGCTTCGATCGATGGAGATAATTTGAAATATGAGTCCCAAGTGTTTCTGTTGCACACAAGTGGTTTATATCAATACCATTGCAGCTATATATCATAACTCAGTTTAGTCATTCGTCTGTCAATTTTTAGTTAAGAAGATTTGCGCGCTGTTTCAGATGCAGATCGATGTAGGCTATGGATATCACTGTCGCCTAAGGGGCGCTCCATTAGATTTTTGAGGGGGGGGGGGGGGGGGGGTGTTAGATTTGGTTGGTGCAATAATTTTTTTTTCGACTGACACGCAATGCAGAAAATTTTTGGGGGGATAAAAGTGTTGCACAATTGTTTTTCTAACTTGCAAGAATGTTTTTCCACGTCTTTGGAGCTGCAGTAATTTTTTTTTTCAAATCTTCCGATCCCCCCCCCCCCCCCCCTCAAAAATATGATGGAGCGCCCCTTGGAACTGGCCTTGATTCATCAAGAATCAAGATCGACAAGATATAATCACAGGATTATCACGATATTTTCAACATACTTTTCCGATCGCTGCAGATCTCATACCTTAAGTGATCGCCTGAGCAAAAATCTCGACATATGTCTAAAAGCCGAATGATATAGCAAGTACGTATTAAAATCAGAACCAACCTTAGCAAGGTTATGAATTTTGAGTTGGAAGTGTGATTTAATTACCAAGTGCAAACTTTTAAGTTTAAAAGATCCAGATTCAGATGTCAGAACTTTTTTTTGATATATATATTTATTATATAACATATAGTGGTATACCGAGTGATATCAACTAGATAAAAAGCCTATCCTAGTCATGAAGATATCATTGATATCGCACATGTGTGATATCACTCTCAACCAATCAACTTTCAAAAAAAAAAAAAATTCTTCAATCTGTTATATAATAAACAGAACATTACATGTGCGCTTGGAGATATGAATTTTATTTTCTCGTGTTGAAAAGATATCCCACTCATTCGCTGCGCTCACTCGTGGGATATCTTATCAACACTCGAAGATAAAATTCATATCTATATATATATATATATCTATATCTATATCTATATATCTATATATATATATATATATATATATATATATATATATATATATATATATATATATATATATATATATATATATATATATATATATATATATATATATATATATATATATATATATATATATATATATATATATATATCCACAGTAGCACGCAACTAACTAATGAGACCAGTTTCATGTTATCCAGCACAGCTGTACTATTTGACAAAAGGTGCATTTGCACAGGACAGTAAATTCAAACGTGTTTCTCTTGTTAAGCAAGAACATTTTTTCATGCTTTGCTAATTGGAACTTATGAATATTTTGACAACAAATCGAGGCTTGGCCCAGGGGGGTTCTCCCTTAAAATAGGGGTGCTCGACGAACGCTCTTGAAAATGACCCTAAAAGGTACGCATAAATGAACTCAAATACTGATTTCAAACCCTAAAAGGTAAGACCACATTTTACATTTGTTTAAATTTAAAATTGATGTATATATGTATAAACTTAAGTTCGAAAACTGACCCTAAAAGGTACGGTGCCAGTTCGAAACCCTAAAAGGTACGCGAGGGTCTTATTTTCGACCCTAAAAGGTCCGTCGCGCGCCCCTATCCATTTTGTACGGGAGTCCCCTCTCCGGGGGCTTAGCCTGTGCAAATGTGCCTTTTGTCAAATAGTACAGCGGTGATATATATAACGTGAAACTGGAGTAAGGTAATTTATACTGGTACAATATCAAAAGGGTTTGATGTTTCAGACGTGCGTTAGTTCATGATTATTTAACGTAAGTCCTAACTGCGTACAATGCAGTACGTTTACTAACGACTATTTGTAATTACACGCTTCTAAGTCGTATGCAAAGCGCGCAGTTTTTAACTGTTGCTTTTGTTATTGTTTCCTGATCTCAAAGAGATTTCGACTGAGACGCGTGCAGACATTTTTGCGCATTTGTTTTTGTGATGATGTAGATTTCCAAGTAGATTGTATCTGTAAGATATACACCTATTTCAATTAACGTTGTCCATCTGGAATGGTTGATCTGAGACCGATAGGAATTGTGGGAGCTCGTTAAACTGCAAATACACTATTATAATATGCTTGAATATTAATGTTTACTTCTGAAATACTGTTACCTGTAATTCAGCACCATTCAAGTGTGATTAAAACAAGTTATTTGAAATTTAATGAGCTCCCACAATTCCTATCGGTCTCAGATCAACCCTTCCAGATGGACAACGTTTATTGAAATAGGTGTATGTACGGGGACTAAGTGATGGAAGGTCAATGGTTACTCATCACGGTTTTATATTTTAGGAGCTCAATACGAATGTCAGTCAGTCAGGGTCATTCCTTTCTATATTTGTTTATTCATTTAATTTAATCCGCTAACCAACAAACCAGTAAACCAACAAACCAACAAACCAACCAATCAATCAATCAAGCAAGCAAGCAAGCAAGCAAGCATACAAGCCAGCCAGCAAGCAATCAATCAATTAACCAACCAATCAATCAATCAAGCATACAAGCCAGCCAGCAAGCAATCAATCAATTAACCAATCAATCAATCAATCAATCAATCAATCAATCAATCAATCAATCAATCAATCAATCAATCAATCAATCAATCAACCAGCCAACCAACCAATCAGTATCAGTCAATCGAGTCATCTTTGAATACATACAGGCATTCACTGAGTACATTCATTATTGTTACAGTCAGTCAGTCATAAGGGTACCATGTACATAAGTGCACCCTCTTCAATCTACAACTCCATTTACGTGGTCAGTAATTGCACCAGCTGTAGTCTTGTATGGTCAAGTGACACTCATTGTGGTCAAGGTTATAGTCTTAATTCCTACAATTAATCTTCTCGATGACATTTATCGATTCATCTTTCATTGCAGTAAATATTAGATCATTAGTGCACCACTGTCTTCAGTGAGTTAATAGACTAGTTAGTCAGTTTTATATTTCATTAAATCTATCGAAGTGCTTATCGATAAATTTAGTTGATCGATATTAGATTAGGGGCAGACTATTTTACTTTTAAAAATATCTGGCTTGCTCATCAGTGGGGAACAAAATATCTAGCACAAAAAAATCTCCCCCCTCCCCCCCTCAAAAGTCAAACTGGCCGCCCTTAGTATGGACTAACAAAGCTGTCATTCGAGTGGAGTAGCTACAAAATATTTAAAGAAGAGATAAAGTACATCTGCCAACTCACCGTTCTCAATAGCCACAATAGGCTTTAAGCCGTAAGTTATACTTGGTCATCTGATAGATTTAATTTGCAAAAATAGCCGACCTTCTTGAGATAAGCTATATATAATTTTTGATCTACGAAGTAATCAAGGGATTAAGGTCGACCACATGTTGCTCATTCAGCTGGAGATGGAACTACAAAATATAAAATATGTCACGATTTTTTATTCTAGCTCCACAATTCTCCCAAACAAATATTTCGTCTGTGTAGCTTTTGCCCGAGACCTGGGGCAAATGAAAACATCTTTTCAATTAACGATCATCATTTTCGCCTTGACGTCGCATTAGTACTCTATCTTGCTTTTCCGGGATGTAAGGTGTAAGTACACCCCCTCCCCATCCCCCTGGGTATAAGCACCACAATTAATTCATATTTCACTGGAATAGTTACTGTTATTTTATCGCTCATTTAAGGTTCTTTTTGCAACAGATTTGCAGCAAATACCATCGCCTCAAGAAACAGCTGAGAAGTTCGAAAGATTCTTTCTCAATCCAAGCTATGAAGATCTGGCGTCAACGCATCGAAACAAAAGACAGTTATTCAATTACTTTGACGTAGTTTACATCATCGATTCGTCCAGTTCAATCAGCGAATTACAGTTTAAGCGAGGACTAGAAGCCATCAGTCAAATGGTTGCCAAGTCAAAACCAGCGTCACGACATGGCGTTATCACCATAGCGACCAAAGGAAACATCGCGCTTAACTTCACAAACAGTGGAACAGCTGGTAAACAACTGCGCATGCTCAATCGAACTGGCGGCAAAACTAATACCCAGGATGCACTGGATACGTGTTATAAGATGTTTGAGGATTCCAAATATGGCTCACGAGATGGTAGTTTTAAGAGGGCTTTGATTGTTACTGATGGACAGTCAAATATCAAAAAACACTTGACTATAGATAAGGCTTTGAGGCTAAAGCAAGCTGGGATTGAAGTGTTTGTTATAGCAGTAGGCGAGTATCTAGATGGCATTGAAGAGTTATCAAAGATGGCCAGCTCACCAAATGCACATATGTACCGCGTTGAAGATATCAATGGACTGGTACTAGTTGTCAAACTCATACCCAGATCTCTTTCACAATGGAGTAGTAATATCTTAGGGGGGGATCCCTCGGGCAGACAGAGAGGGGCTCTTGGTGGTGTAGGCTAATACATGAAAATCATCTATGGTTACCATGCCAATTATTGTTCTGGATGGACTAGCCTCTCATGCCTGCATGTGAAAACGATAGTTATGTTTACACATGTAAATGAGGCTAGACATGCAGTCAAGAACAAAAGTATATTCAAATTAGTCACCACAGTTTGATTAAGTCAGTCCAGAACAATAGTTATTCAAATTGGTCGCCATATTTTGATTCAGTGTACATGTATGAGAGGCTAGTCAGTCCAGAACTATAATTATTCAAATTGGTCACCATATTTTGATTCAGTGTACATGTATGAGAGGGCTAGTCAGTCAAGAACAATAGTTATTCAAATTGGTCACCATATTTTGATTCAGTGTACATGGATGAGAGGCTAGCCAGTCCAGAACAATAATTATTCAAATTGGTCACCATATTTTGATTCAGTATACATGTATGAGAGGGCTAGCCAGTCCAGAACAATAATTATTCAAATTGGTCACCATATTTTGATTCAGTATACATGTATGAGAGGGCTAGCCAGTCCAGAACAATAGTTATTCAAATTGGTCACCATATTTTGATTCAGTATACATGTATGAGAGGGCTAGTCAGTCCAGAACAATAGTTATTCAAATTGGTCACCATATTTTGATTCAGTATACATGTATGAGAGGCTAGTCAGTCAAGAACAATAGTTATTCAAATTGGTCACCATATTTTGATTCAGTATACATGTATGAGAGGGCTAGTCAGTCCAGAACAATAGTTATTCAAATTGGTCGCCATATTTTGATTCAGTATACATGTATGAGAGGCTAGTCAGTCCAGAACAATAGTTATTCAAATTGGTCGCCATATTTTGATTCAGTATACATGTATGAGAGGCTAGTCAGTCCAGAACAATAATTATTCAAATTGGTCACCATATTTTGATTCAGTGTCACCTGATGCATGAGCTCGAGAGGCTAGTGAGTCCAGAACAATATACGTGCATGAGAGGCTAGTCAGTCCAGTGTAATAATTATTCAAATTGGTCACCATAATTTAGTGGATAATAACAACAAATCATGTTTCTGATGAAATACATACTATCAAAATCACTACTGAGAGGGAAAATGTTCGTTTGAAATCCTGTCTTGTATTTTGTACGCTTCTGGTCAAACCTTTGGTAAAAAAAAACTCCAAGATAAATTTTCAAAGGACGTTTGACCACTCTTTTTGACTAGTGATTTTCATTGTATATCATGGCCAAACCATGAAACGTATTGGCACAAATATTCTTATAACAAAAAATTAGAATGTGAGCTACAATCTTGGCAGAAACTAGTGAGACACTTTTACGGTTTTCTCTATTTTTATCTTAATTTACCTGTATACATTTTCGCTATAATCCACCCCTCCCCCTCCATGCAATGTTGGTTTTCAGTTAACATGCATGATTTCTTGATGACTGCCAGGCCAACATTGTGTAGTGATGGGAGGGGGAGTGGCTTTAACAATAGCCTGAGTATCAGGCCCTCTGGGGAAGGGAGGGGGAAAAAATCACATGCTTTACGGTATAAGACTAATGTCCCATTTTCAAAGCAGTTGTCTCACTTGGTTTTTGTCAAGATTGCAGCTTGTGTGCTAAAATATTTAACGTAGAGGTAGCGAGTGCAAGTCTCTCAATTACTTTGTCTGGCAAAATACACTGAGAAGTTAAAAAAGTGATTTATAACAATACGACTAGACTTTAATTATAAAAATACATTAAGTTTTATTTCTATAAAATGTAGAAAATATTGAAAGCATTTATTTGATGTAATATTACATAGTTGAATAGCACCAATGTTTGGTATTTTATATTATTCATTACACACAATATATTCAATACCCAAGCAAGACAATACACCCTTGTGTGCTTTTCACGGGTGATAAATTTTCTCGGAAAGGGTGTATAATATTTTTATAGAAAAGAGTTAGAGGGTTCACATAATAGACTTTGTGACAGTTCACGTCAACAACCTCAGCCTCAATAGCGTGTAATATATTATTTACAATTTGATTACAGCTCGTGGTAATTTAAGGAATGTGCACATTATCAAACAATCAAAGCTAATTGAAACACTTCAAAATTCCACAGGCTGTAGTCAAATTGTAAAGAATATATTACATGCTATCGAGGCTTAGGTTGTGGACGTGAACAGTAAAAAGGTCTATTGCAAAAACATTTTAAAGTTTCGGAAGAGTGGGATTGGGACTCAATCATGCTCTGTATTGGAGTATGGCTGAACTACAACACAAGACAATACACCCAATCTATCCCATGATGCACTGCATCATAGAAACTGCAGTATGTACTGATATTTTGGATTTATAAAATATTTAAAGTTTTCGGTACCCTGAGTTTTTGCACAGGCAAGCATTTGAGTAAATGCTGGTAACAATACAAAAAAAATATTAATATCTATATATTTTGCTATATTACAATTTAATTGGTTTGAAAAATCTGACGATGTTCTTGTTGGCAGGAAACTCCTTTTGGGAACAATTTGTCCATATTAATTCTGAGTTTTTAAACCAAGCTTTGAAATCAAAGTTTGATTTAAGCAAGTAAAGAAAAGATATTACAATAAAATTACATTCATTGACATAAAGTGCACACCATAAACAGTATCTTAAATTTACAATTAATCATAAAACATGAAACAAATTACTATTATTCTTAGCACTGAAGATAGCCATCCGCAGGGGTGGATGATTCTGGTGACCAATCATCCCATTTTGAGCAGTTAAGCAGTCATTTTGAGCATTTGAGCAGTCATTTTGAGTAGTCAAGCTGTTAATATGCTGTTACACTGTGAATTTTCTTCAGAAACTTGTCTTGCAAATCTGTTGTGACACAAGTTGCTGGAGGTGTGATACACTATGCAATGGCATTGCAAGTTGCGAAAAGTAAAGCCAAACTCCACTTAACGCGACTGACAAGCTGCTCCAAAAATTGCAGTGTAACCGCAATAAAATTTGCTTTGTTTTATAGTGAGGTGAAAATGGCATGGCAGGCACACATTAAAAAGACACCCACAAGCCTCATATGCCTGGGATTCATGGTTCTCACTCATGTTTGAACCCAGGTTTATGGTATGCACTTTATGTACTGTATCATATAATAGAGTTACTATTTAAGATGTTTGTATTTTTGAAATAAACTGTACACAATCCTAAGGGTTGACTTGAGGTCTTTCTTCATGATATCTACAATGATAATGAAACACTTTTAGTGGTGGACAGACAGATCGACAGACAGAGAGACAGACAGACAGACAGAGATTAGGATTGTAGAGAGAGGCTGACCAACAGGCAGGTGGTGGTGGTAAACAGACAGACACAAAGACAGACATACAGAAAGACAAACAGACAGACAGACAAAAAGACAGACAGACAGGTCCTGGTGTGATAGTTTCATGTTCTTGAATGTTTTACCAGCATAACAGACAGACAGAGAAGTAGATAAGCACAGTGACTGACTGACAGACAATTTAACATAAACACACACACAAGGAAACAAAGCCAAAAAAAGAAAACACAAAGAAAAAAACAAAACACCAGACAGATAGACAGGCTATAATTCAGACAGACAAATTGACTTGCAAATTGTAATGCAGATAGACAGACAGATGGTCACCATGCATACAGTTTAATACTAACCATCTGTTTTAGCATAAAACTTCAGTCCACTGTCCTTCATCAAATCTAAAGCCAGCTCAACATTTTGTCTCTAAAATATAAACACATTGTTAGACATATCAATAAAAAAACTTATAAAACTTATGAATAATTAATCATGATAATTTAATAAAAGAAATTATTTTTGCGTGCTGTAAATCTCATACAGATTCATCCTGATTTGCGTAAGTTTTAACTTGAATTTTCTCGACCAGGTTTACTTTTATCTTGACAATTTTAGTGAAATATGAAAGAACTAACGTTGGAATTTCATAAGTACTATACAGTATTTGCACCCTATCTGTATGGGAAATTATATCCCATAAAGATTGGCCAGTCATACTGTATATAGTACACACAATACTGGAATAGGTTTTAGACATCTGGCGGCATATCCATATTCAAAACCAAGTCAAGTACCTCCCAGGCTTGCAAGGAGAACAAACAACCTGGTTATCTTTTAAAATACTTACATGTGTAATATGCTTTTCATATGTTCACCCTTTGCTTCATTTTTTAGCCATTAAAAACCTTTAATACTCAAAAAGCAGGCTATCATATATATGCAAATGCCAGCAAGCCTTACACTGACTTAATAAAACAAAAGCACTATGAATCAGACCAAGGTTTCCCAGGCATTTCCTTACAATAGACCTCTTTACCTCCGTATGAAAATTGCCCAATTCAGACCATGTGTTCCCTTGAGAATTGCACTTTTATGATGAACGTGTTATATCATTTACATGTGAAAGAAACAATTTTCAAGGATAGAATCATGTGATCTGAAATGGGACAACAAACAAGGAACTAGGCAAAGAGGTCTATAAGCTTTTTTTACAAACGAATTCGGTTGTCTCTGACTAAATTTGATGATTTACAATTAGACGTTTCGGCTAAATCTTTAGCCTTCATCAGTAGAATTTGTACAAGTTTGCGTGCGCAAGATAATTAAAAAAAAAGGTCTATTAGCTGCTTAATGATAAATGCATATTGACATATCAGCAAATGTGCATCTCATTATAAATCAATAAATGTTTCTAATTTAAATAGAAGCAAACAATTGGATTACTGTCTGACCTTGTGGTCTTCATTGACTGGAGTAACATGAAACTGGTAAAGAGGAACGAAAAACCCTTCCAGAAGACCAAGCAGAAAGATGAAGAACACACCATCATGGAACTGAAATGGAATGCGATTCATTAATGAAATCATTGACCATAAAAAAATGCTAGTAGTGCTACTCACTTTTTACTTTTCATTTATTTATTCCTGACACAATATTCATTTCATTCAGTATGCTTTTTATTTACATTACATGTATCTATTTCTTTATTCTTTCATCAATTCACTTTTTCATTCATCCATTTATTCATCCATCCACTTACTTATTCAATCATTCACTCATTCATTGGTTTACACATCCCTCCATCCACTCATTTATTCATCCATTTACTCATTCATCCACTTACTTATTCAATCATTCACTCATTCATTGGTTTACACATCCCTCCATCCACTCATTTATTCATCCATTTACTCATTCATCTATGTACTTGGACACACAGTAATTGGTTATGATTTTGTGTGATCCTGTCTTCGGACAAAGTTCAATAAAAGTACTCATCCATTCATCCACTCAGTCATTGATTGATTCATCCATCCACTCATCCATCCACTCATTCATTCATTTGTTGCTTCATTCATCCACTTATTCATTCATTCATCTATTCATTGATCTATTATTCATTTTGCAGTACCTGTGTATCTAGATCAGTCACCTCCAGGTTCAACTTGTTCAGGTGTCTATTGACGAATCCTTGTAAAGACTAAAACACAATAAAGAATATTACAATTTGAAATAATCTACAAACTACATGAATCTTTGCAGAAGTGTATTATTGTGAAAATCAAAAGTGCTAATGCCTGTAATATAGATACATTGTATGTGTCCTTTTCTTCTGCTACTAGTCTCACCTTTTTCACAACACCTAACTTGTCTGGGGCATTGTCAAACAGAGCATCAAAAGCATCTCTTTCTAGAAAAGAATAACAATTTTATTATTGTAATAATAATAATAATCATCACTTATTTCTATTTTTTTTCCACAAGGAAACCTACGCTCCAACAACCATGTGTAGTCCTTTTTGTCCATCATCTACCTTCCATTATATCCTCAATAAGGTTGTAAATCCATGTTCAAGTAACAATTGAACGACAATAGAAGACAATACAATACACACAATATAGAACAATACACTACAGTACAATACATGTATTGTATTCTACTTGGACATAGATTTATAACCCTCAATAACATGGTATAATTATATTATGCCATTTGCACAAGCATCTATCAATTGATGCTTACCTGGTTTCCCATCCAACATGCTGAAAAAGAAAACAGTTGAATCAGCACTTGAACATTAATGATTTAGTATAACAATAACTAGTAATTAAACTTGAGAAAGCTTCATTTTGTTTTTAAAAAAACTGGACAAAGCATTTATAACTCACAATATACATTTACAACTTATCATATAACTATAACACACATGCACACATTATTCAACTTACTCTTCATCTGGTCCAGTGATTTCCTCTATAACTCTTTGAGGTATAAGCATTCCATTCTTTTTCTACAACAAGATTATAAAATACTTTTGAATACAGAGTATATATTAAATTATATGTGTATTTAGCATTCCATTCTTTTTCTACAACAGAATTGTAAAATTACTTGTGAATGCAGAGTATATATTATATTATATATGTATTTAATACAGAGGCTATTACACAGTGGCACGAAGTTATAAAGTTTATCGTCAAGTGGTAAACTACATGATTGTATACTTCACTACTGACTAGTGCGCACAAAAAAGTGCATTATATTTTTTATCACGAAAAGATTAACTTTATATCTTCAAACCGCTGTGTGATTTAAATTATTATATACTTATCATCATATTTAATTTATTACTGAAGATTTGGAAAATATACCACTTGTATCCCAAATATAGTTTTGTATGGAATTTAAGAGTAGAGTATAGACAAAATCAACATATGACGTCCAATTTTAAAAACTTTTTTTCTTAACTGGCTAGCCTTGTGTTCATGTTGAAACACAATTAAGTTTTCACATGTATGTGAGGCTAGCCAGTCAAAAACAATAGTTATTAAAATTGGATGCATATTTTGGTTTGGCATATTTCCAAGTGAAACACTCATGTCTATATCAAAATACAGAGTATTTGAAAGCACAAAATTACCTGCACAACCATTGTATTGATTTGTACATTAGGAGTCAGTTTTTGCCTGCAGTTATAGTGTCTTGCCAAAGCAACAAGCAGATGAAGTATGGAAACTGTATCTTTAGAATGGACCTCTGACGAATAACAACAAGAACTGTTATCATAATAAATGTTAAGGAGCATTTTAGAGGGCGAGCATACACCAAATAGACCCATTCAGCTTCAATGTTTATTTACCCACTTCAAAGCAAGTTTTCATTCCCTTTGGATTTAATCATTTGTTATGCACAAATATTTTCATACTTGACATAAAAGAACAACTCTCAAGGGAATGTCATGTGGTCTGAAATGTGCAATTTGCATACAGAGCTAAAAGGGTCTATTGAAATATGGCGTCCAATTTTGATAACTATTGTTCTTAACTGGCTAGCCTCGAACACATGTGAAAACTCCATTGTGTTTCAATGTGAACATGAGGCTAGCCAGTCAAGAACAATAGTTATTAAAATTGGATGCCATATTTCGATTCGGTATATATCCCATGGAAATTGCGTGTATCAATAAAGTTTTAATGGCGAATTTTGTTATCAGAAGAACTGCTATCATAATGTAAAGATAGAGTGCAAGTATATCCCATAGAAATTGTAAATATAACTTTGAATGTTAGATGTTGTCGTCAAAAGAACTGCACAATGTTAAGACAGATAAATGAATGAATGGATGGATAAATGGAAACATTAACGAGCATAAAGAATGAATAGGGCAAATGAATGGATGAGCCAAAGAATAAATGAATGAATGAATGAATGAATGAATGGATGAGCCAAAGAATAAATGAATGAATGAATGAATGAATGGATGGATGGATGGATGGATGGATGGATGAATAAATGAATGGATGAGCAAAAGAATAAATGAATGAATGAATGAATGAATAAATGAATGGATGAGCCAAAGAATAAATAAATGAATGAATGAATGAATGAATGAATGGATGAGCAAAAGAATAAATGAATGAATGAATGAATAAATGAATGGATGAGCAAAAGAATAAATGAACGAATGAATGAATGAATGAGCAAAAGAATGAATGAATGAATGAATAAATGAATGGATGAGCAAAAGAATAAATGAATGAATGAATGAATGAGCAAAAGAATGAATGAATGAATGTGCAAAAGAATGAATGAATGAATGGATGAGCAAAAGAATGAATGAATGAATGAATGTGCAAAAGAATAAATGAATGAATGAATGAATAAATGAGTAAATGAATGGATGAGCAAAAGAATAAATGAATGAATAAATGAATGAATGAATGAAATAGTCAATCAATTTTAAATAACCATAAACATTCCTTACTTTCTGTTGTCCATTTAGCTCTGTAATTTGAGATTCTAATTGCTTTATTGATTTCATTGAGAAGAACAGACAGCTTTGCTTGCTATTAAGAAGAATTAAAAAATAAATATTTAATAACAATTGTTTTTGAATGTGTACACACTTGTCTTAAATTCTTTCTTTTCTGTGTAGCATTGATGGAGAGAGAGAGAGGGGGGGGGGGGGGGGGGGGTTGGTTTCCTGGGAGACCAGCTTACATGTCCTTCTAGCTGAAGGAACTATATAATAAAAACATATTGACAGGAGTGCTTCTCATTTATTAAATATAACAGGTTCCCATTTAAATCTGTACTTTCCCATTTAAATCTGTACTTATGCAATTTTTGTTGATGTGTGCTAAACACACAGATCAACCAATCAGAAAAGTTCACTTCAGAAATAATATACTCTGATTGGTTGATCTATGTGTTTAGCACACATCAACACAATTTACATAAGTACAGATTTTTAAATTTAAAAATGGGAAAGCACAGATTTAAATGGGAACCTGTTATATGTACAATGTACACATGATCTTATTCTTTTGAAAAAGATACTATACTGACATTCCTTATATCATTCCCCATCATCATCATCCATGTACCTGAGCCTCTACTGTTTGGGTGACTTCTTTGAACTCTTGTAGTACAATATCAGCTAGCTTTTCTATAAATAAAAATATACAAAATTAATGATTTTATTATTACCAATCATGTAATATATCAATATATGTATGACAGTTGATTTCGGTGTTTGAAGTTGTGGCTTTGTATCTGAGGAAAATTAAGCTATCTTGAAGTCAGAGTAATATTGGAAGAAGACTTCAATTCAGCTTGTCAAACAGTCATAAACCAACATCAGAAATTGACAGTCTTTCTCAAGTCTACAAACACCAGGACAATCACAACATACTACAGCTAATAAAACCTTGGTTTAAACAACTCACTATTACACTGAATAAACAATATTAAGTTTGAATAATAATAATTCTACATATTTATGACATTTAAAGGTAGCTTGATGCTCACCCATAAGATGCGACAATATCAGACCATCATAAAGATCTTCCTCAACATCACGTACTACTATTCTTTTGTCTGCCAACACTTCATTGAGCCACTCTAACAGAACCTAATTCAAAAAAAATATACATGTGTAAATTAAAAATTACAATTTGGGATGCAAGAGGTCTGAGTTTGATTCGTATCAACATCACATCCCCTCCATTCTTGTCCCTCCCCAAATCCAAGCCCAAAAAGGTATGGCCCTCTCCAAATCCAAGCCCCAAAAATGACCCTCCCCATAAATGTCAACCCAAAACATTTTGGCCCTCTCCAAACCAAAGCCCATAAAATCTTAGCCCCTCCCCTAAACTTACTGGTTCTCCCCCCAGTAATTAATGACTGCTCAGACTAGTTTGTGAGATATGTTTTTGCTGCTGTCATTCAAAAATATACAAGGTCCAGCTAGGGTAACAAGCTTCATCCAAAAACATATTTCACAATAGTTTGCAAAAAGCTGTACATTTTTAGACATTAAAATGGGACCAGGCATACATTACTTACCACTTTAAGTTTCTGTACACGTGGGTCTTCAAGTGATCCTGGTTCTATCATTGAACGCACCTCGCCTTCCTCTAAAACACCATATTTCAGGATCAATTTGAATTTTTACTGTGGTTTTCAACTTTCTGCAAACTCAGACATTCCAATGTTTAGTTGTGAAATACGTTTTGGCTGCCGTCAATCAAAAACATAAAAGGTGCCAAGTAATTAGCAACAGCCAAAAACGTATTTCACAACTAGCCGTTGGAATGTCTAAATATGCAGAAAGAAGAAAACCACAGTGAATTCCAATGTTATTTATATTATATAAACCCTGGGCAAAAAGGTTTTGCCTTAAAATTGTTAAATTTTTACAGATTCAGCAATTGTAATCCCTGTCGGTTTGAATCATGATAAAATATTGGACTTAAAATGCTGGTAGGAGTAGTTGAACTATTCATGTTTCGTTGAAAACCCCCTTATCAAGATCCAGGCAAGATCCTGGCAAGATCCTGGCAAGATCCAGGCAAGATCCAGGCAAGGTCCAGGCATGAACTTTTAAGTTTCTCCCAAGATTTAATTAAGATCTTCCCAAGATCCTTCCAAGAAGTTTACTTGCCAAGGAAAAAAACTTAAACTTGGAAGAATAGACGTTTCGGTCCATCATCAACAGACCTAAATCAGTGATGGCGGTTGTGGTTGTGGCACGCGTATTTGAATATTGTGTGTGCGCGCCGGTGCTCGCGCTCGGATCACTGACAAAGTTCGATATAATTTATATATTTCTGGAATCTTGATACTGTCATTTTGATACTTGTATCTTGATACTGTTAAATTATGTTATTTAAATATATCATTATAATTATATCAATTACCCATGTCGTAGGTGTCGGGAGGAATCATGTGAATAGGAGTAGTTGGTGACTCTATGGCAAACTTTCCTTCTGTCTCTAACTGGTTAACTAAAAAATAAAAATAGTTAGTATAACAAGTATCTTGCTTACGGGTAAAATTAACCACCAAATTTAATAAATTTATCTGGGGTCCGATGGGCTTCATATTGTAACCCCCAAAATATACTCAAACCTGAAATTTTACACCCAAAAAAATACAAGATGGAACTCACACCTTGCTGAAAAAAATTTCAAGCGAATAATTTTCTGATACACTGATCGAAACAAAAATTGAACTCGGAGATGTGAAAACCCCCAAAAATATGTGGCAGGTCTCTTGACCCAAAAAAATACCCAGAACGAAAATTGACAGCCCCCAAAAATATGTTGGACCCCCCCCCCCCTATCATACCCCAAGTTCATCGCATGGGACATGTATTTTTCTAGTTTGCTGTACATGTACATGTATTTTGCTGGAGAGCAACTTTGATACTATGATAATAATTAAGATATAAATTGTGTAAGAGTATATGATCATCACGGAGTAAAGCAATTAAAGTAATTGCAATTTTGCAGAACTGGGTTCAAATCCTGTTGAAGTCACAAATTTTTTTCAGGCTTCTATAATTGCAGAGTAATTGCTTTACTCCGCGACAATCATATACTCATACACAATTTAATATAACTGCGGATCAGACCAACATATATCTAAGTTATGATATAGTACAGATAATAGAGTACAATCATTAAAAGCGTGCAACATAAATAGTACTAAATAGTGATATTTTATGCCAATTCTATTGTTTTCTATTGTTTAATAGCACTTATTTCACTGGTATATTATTTGTACTCTTTGTCGTTCATTATAATCATCATAATTAAATTGTTCTCATCTTTCACTTTGATCACTTTGGTTTTGATTGCAATTTGATCACATAAACATTGACGATTTCAACTAGATTGAATCAGATAAAGCAATAATAGCAACTTTTAAAAACAAAACATAAAACAATAAAACAAACAAATAGGCAAAATCTGAAGATTTTCTACAGAAATTTGTCATTGTTGTTGTACTGATTCCAAAGGGTGTGTTGGTATGTCACAGGAATGGAATTTCCTGACGAGATTTGCCATTTTCTACTTTCTCGCCCGATAAATAAAACTATCAAACAAACGATTACTAAAAAACAAAAGCCTATCGATGTATCATAACAAAAGTGATGTCTTGAACACAATCAAGAGCTTTTGTAACCACAAGAAGATAAACAGCTGTTTCAATAACGAAATCAGTTGCTCATTTTGAGGACATGTGAGTGGCACTTGAAGACTAAATGAACTGTTTTTACCTTCAGTTTCTCCCTTCTTACGTCGAGATAGAGTTCCCATCCATCCAAATACACCGGCATCTTTCTTTGAATTATCTCTCGTCAGCGTTCCTCCGGGCGAAGAAGGAGTAGAAGGAGTGCTTGGAGTCCTTGGAGTAGACGTCGACGCCATTTTGAGAGAAGCAAAATAGTAATAAATAACTCTAATCAAAGCTACATAGAATACTTGTTATGATTGGTGTATTTATGATAAAGTAAACCAATCACAATGCTTATACGGTCTGTTATGAAAACTTTTCACTAGTCTTACAATGTTTTCCATTGGTTGTTACATATGCACCAATCAATACGCCGTTTAGAAAACTTGTCAAGCCTCGTTTCCATTCAAAATACCATTTTCAAAAATGGCGGCAGAGAGATGAGAAACTTTCATACACATTTATTCGTCTTTCTTGTACTATTATTCCTTTAATATGAATTAAGTAAAGCACAGCCCCGCAGAATAAACCCTAAAGATTAACCATGGTTGCGATTGACTGGGATAAAGTGCTTGGAGTGGACGCAGCAAACCTTCCAAACGACATCGATGAAGCGGACAGTATGTTCGGGCTTCTCATTAAGGTAAGAAAATTCCACTTTCTGCACCGAAATTAAGCATAAATTAACGTTGCTTCTCGTTATTATACAATATTATTAATTATAGAATGCTTTTGGATGTGTTCTATTTCAATTTTTAGCTAATTAAGCCAAATATAAACGGCTATCTATTTGAGTTTTGAATTCGCTTCTCCTTCGTCGGTGTTGCTAAGCGCGCCAAATGATAAGCAAATTAATGCTTGTCAACGTGTTTGCGGTTTCAAAAGTGTTCTTGTGCTCTTATGATACCACAGGTATTAAAATTTTCCTACTTTTTAAAATATATTCAATTGGTTGTAAACAGATGGAAAGTGGTTTTCGATAATGGTTTGTATAGGAATGGTATAAATTACATTGACACCTAGAAACCTGAATCAGACGTATGCAAACACTAATCCTGTATATTTTTTCGTTTTGTTGATATTTAAGCCTATTTTTCATTTCATTCTTGGTACACATTTGTTAAATTATTATGAAATTAATGTGATAATAATACTATTATTATTATGATCATGAAGTCATTAATGATAATCGTGACATTGATAATAAAGATGACGATGATCATGATGATGATTATTATTATAGTGATTCTTCTTCCAATACTTGGTTTCATTTTGATAAAGTTCCAAGGATCAGTATGATGATGAATACAATAATAACAAGTGATACTACCGAAATTACTCAACTGTTAACACAGCCAAAGAAATAATCAATCGCATTTTGAATTCCTGTTAACTCACATTAATGTCACATGGCCATGAGTTAACCAGAATTCAAAATGGGATATTGATCATTTCAGCAGTGTGTAATTTTGGTAATAATAATGAAGAAAATGAGATACATGTAGATAACAACTGTTATGTTAACGACATTTGAACAAAAATGTTAATGAGCAATAACAATAGTAATAATAACAAAATGTTTCTATTTATTTTTACATTTACCTTTTAAAAAAGAAGTCCTTTATTGCTCGAAGTGTCATCCTGAGAATGGTTCTCTTATAGCAATCACATACATGTACTGTATGTTAACTGCTCTGCTCTTATTTACTAATACATTATGTTATATATGATGACAGTGCTACCAAAATATTTATTCTGTGCCCCCAAAACCAAAGAATATTACTTATGGTTTTCTAGAACAGATGGTTAATTCATTAATGCTTTTAACACCAAACCAGCTCTGTATTGTTCAACAAATATGATAGATAAAATCTTTTTTTCTATATGACATTTACACATTAGGGTTAGTTTTTTATGCATATGTAATAAGTATTAATTATGAATTGTAATTTTGCAAGGAGTGCACTGTCATTTTAAGGTAGTTCCGGATACTTGGATTTCTTCAATGAATTTTTTTATAAATCCTGTCATTTATAGATCATTGTTGGGCAAGTCAAAAAACGTGAAAAAAAATTGGGGTCACCATATTGGTTATAGAGTTATAAGATACTAGCACGCACTACACTCACAAACCTGCATTGGGTGACAGAAAATAATTAACTCAGGTATAGTTGTAACCTTGACCACCCTCAGTGATTGGCTGATATACTAACACACAGATATAGTAAAGTAGGTATTTGAAATAATTTGCAGTGATTTGCTCAAAAGTACCTATTCAAAGCAGTCAAAAGAATGCGAACGTATTCTACTAGGAAATGCATAAAATTATATCAAACGATAGATCTAAGGGCTATCTAGCATTTGCTGTCATAAAAATCACTGAATCATTTCAAAATATAGGTATATTAAGTGAACCATAGAAGCACAATTCTACGCCAATTACACACCCTATAATATTGTGTATAGAGTTGTAGCATTTGTAAAATTTCAGAAAATTAAATCAATGAATATTTTATTTGAAAATGTGATAGCTGTCTGTAATATCTAACTTTCAAATAAATCATGTCTAATGTACATAATTATTTATTGTTTTGATTGACAGGCCAGTATTGATGAAGGGTCTGAGGATGCTGCTGATCCTGCTAAGATGGTGAAGCTGTTTAAAGTGACTAAGGCTTGTATGGTGGTCAGTATTAAACTAAAACTACAAATTCTATATTTAACAGGTTCCCATTTAAATCTGTACTTTCCCATTTAAATCTGTACAAGTTTATGCAAATTGTGTTGATGTGTGCTAAACACACAGATCAACCAATCAGAGTATATTATTTCTGAAGTGAACTTCTCTGACTGGTTGATCTGTGTGTTTAGCACACATCAACACAATTTGCATAAGTACAGATTTAAATGGTAAAGTACAGATTTAAATGGTAAAGTACAGATTTAAATGGTAAAGTACAGAATGATTTAAATGGTAAAGTACAGATTTAAATGGGAACCTGTTATTTACAACACACAACTCTGCTCACATGTTGATTTTTATGGAGGGAGGAAAACCAGATAACCCAGAGAAAAACCCTGTTCACTTGTCTTCTGATGAGAATCGAACTTAGGTCACAGTGGTGAAAGGCCAGCACTCTCACTGCTAGGCCACGTATGCAGTGCTTAAAATAGGAAAAAACATTTGTCATGCCACTTCTAGATAAATGAAACCAGACAAATACACAGTGAAGATAATTTTTTAGTCAATTTTGAGTGCAATATTTTTATTCATTTGCAGTTCATTGCAGCTCTTTTTGCCTGCCAAACTTTAAATTTTGCCTGGCATTTGGCCATTGGCAGGCAGCTATTTCTATTTCATGGCAGGCATAACTTGTCTTTATGCTCCATTCAGTCCAAAAACTCTGCAATGTTTATGGTCCTATTATCATGCATGAGACCACATCTGAGCTAGTCCCAACAATATAAGAATTCATGAGAAAACCAAGAACATTCTACTTAGGTGGGCGTGCAGAGATACAGATTTTATCTTTGAGTAATCAATTGATTTCTCACGAGTGAGAGCAGCGTTTAGCACCCATGTAATGTTCTGTTTATTATATAAACTCATGGCAAATGAAATAGCAAATTAAGTTTTATCAACTGAAGATATGCATCAAAAATTCTTAAAAATCTTAACAAATAGATAAATAAATACAAATAGATGGTATCATGTTATTTAATAACATGTTACTTTCACAATGTGCCGATATCACTTTTTCGCTCGGGAAATCACCTGATATTTCACTGAAGTTTATAGAATAAATCATTTTATTGAAGTCCTATCAATCTTCTTGTTTTCTTTAGATGAAAAACACTCAGCTTGAAATAGCAGAGCAAGAAATGGAGAACATTGCTAATGAAAAAGGTGAGGAAATCAAATACAAATGGTTCTAATCAAGATTGCATGATATTATAATCATGGGGCTAAATGGAATTAGGCAAGGTTAGACTTGAGGTGTGCAATGTATTTTGTGCTACTGGGCTTGCTGTGGTGAACTTGGGCTGTTCAGTGGTTGCTATCATGATTGTTTGGGGTGCCCCTTTGTTATGCAGGGACTTACATACAAGGCTGTGTGTTTTAGCAATCATCTGTGATTGCTTGCTGCTTTGCTTTGTGTTTAAATTATCATTATTATAATAGATTAAATATATCATTATAAATTATATAATCATTATTATAATAATTATAGTATTAAAGCATCACAAGAAAGTAGTCTATGTGTGCGCTATAGAAATGCACTAATATCCATTTATTATCATTATTGTAATTATTTCAGTCTATAATGTTATCATTATTATTATTATTATTATATGTATTTATTTATTATATTCTTGAATAATATTGTAAGTTATAGTCTGTGTCAACATATTTGTTCTTAAATGTCATCAGATCAGGGTCTTCGTGATGAAAATGAGATACTTAGAAGAGAGCTGGGAGAATACAGGGTAAAGAAATATATATTTACAAACTTTTTATGATATACATGTAAACAACACTTCTCAATTTTTATACGTTTGAGCAGCGACTTCTGCCATCCGCAGTTTATTCTTAAAATAGGAATTACAGAGTATAGATACACATGTCAAATGAAAACAATACATATTAAACTAATGATGGAGTGTAATTACAATAAGGAAAATTAAAACATATTTACAAACATTTTAGAACTTTATGTATACTTTATATACAACTTTACCTGTCTTTCATAGTGACTTACAGCCGCTTCATTAGAGCCATTAACACAAGTAATTTATTTATATTTCATAGAATGATATTAGTGTTTGCAGTGCACTAATGAAAAAATTAAAACTCTGAAAGCTTAGTACTGTATTATTTTATAAAAAGCCATAAACTGTAAGATGAAAATATGGTTATTGTTTTTGTATGTTTTGGAAAGTTCTTGCTGGCATAAAATGTGGGCCACCAGTAAGAAGACTTATTATTCAACTAGTCATAGACAAGTAAAAATATCAAGTAGGCACTGGATCAAGTAAACATATCCAGCAATATTTTTACTTCTCTATAACTAGCCTTTCAAGTAAAAAGCATAGTTTGCTTTATAAGTTAGAACAAAAAAACCTTTTCTGATGGTTGGATAATGAATAACTTGAATAGACAGTTTGATGTGTAATATGCACATGCATTGGTGGATATATAGAGGATATTACATGGGCGCACGGAGATATGAATTTTATCTTTGAGTGTTGATAAGATATCCCACGAGTGAGCGCAGCGAATGAGTGGGATATCTTTTCAACACGAGAAGATAAAATTCATATCTCCAAGCGCACATGTAATGTTCTGTTTATTATATAACAGATTGAAACAAAACAAAAAATATTTTGAAAGTTGATTGGTTGAGAGTAATATCACACATGTGTGATATCAATGATATCTTCATGACTAGGATAGGCTTTTTATCTAGTTGATATCACTCGGTATACCACTATATGTTATATAATAATGTAGTGTACTAGTTCATATCTGCCTAAAGGCTCATCAAATTACTAGAAGCATCTTGCTCATAAAATATCCAGCCATATTACACATCAAACTGTCTAATAAAATATATAATATATTCAGTCTTTTCTTTTTGTTCCAGAAACATGCAGGTGATGGGGGAGATGATTTCATGAGAGAAATTCAAAGACTCTCTAACAAGAATAGAGTAAGCATTATAATTTATGTAAATAGTTTGATCATTGTAAAGCATTATTTTGCTTGATAAATTATTATTATTATTGTTATTACATGATCATAAAATGTCTATAACAATACACCAATTACATTTGGCCTTGTAGTAAATAAATATATTATATGCATGCATGGCCGATTTGAGCCACTGTTCAACTCAACCAGATTGAATGCAAATACTGTATAGTACTTTTGAAACTCCAATGTTAGTTTATTGTCAAGATGAAAGTAAATCTTGCCGTGAAAATGTAGTATTGATGGAGGCACAGTGGGCCCTGTAATATACACTGTAGATAGGTCAAACCACACACTGGTTACTTTTTGTCTCTGCCTTAATGATTTTTAATTTGCTCAATATGTTTTGTTTAGATCATGGAGCAGGATCTAACTGACAAGGACCAGGCACTGTATGAGGAAAAGAACAAAGCTGACAAGGTACAAGTTGGAAGGAAAATCCATGACATCCAGGGATTGAGGAGTGGGGGGATACTCTACCTGGTTTTCAATAGGTTTGGAAAAGGATGTGCCATCAGAGTTCTAAAAACCTCACCCTATTTACTAAGACACTTCATTTGATAGTTAGAGCAAAACACTAAAACCATAAAATAAAAACAAAATAGTTACTAACTTATAGTTTCTATTTAGTGACTATTTAGTCAGTATCACTCAAAATGAAACATCAAATACAAAAGGAAACAATACCTCATTACAACTTTACTTGTTTTTGATAGTAACTAATAGTCGCTAAATAAGAACTTATATTAGTTATTAATAATAAATAATAATAATAATATCATTTATATATATTATATTATATAATTTATAATTTATAATATTAGTTATTAACTATTTTATTTTATTTCATGGTTCTAGTGTTTTTGCTCTATTGTAAAGTATAGTTGTTATTAATAATTACACATTTTCTCAACAGCTAAGTAACAGGATCGAAGAAATGGAAAGAGAGAGTAGAAACCTAAAACGAGAGGTAAAACAAGTCATTAGGATTCACTTCCTCTTATCTCTGTTGTCACCATTTCGTTCACTCTAGTTCCACTTTTGTATTGGGAATTAACAAATAAACAAAAACGAAAGACAAAAATCCCACAAGCAAACAAACAATCAAACAAGCATAAACAAACAAACGAACAAACAGACAAGCAAACAAGCAAATGAACAAACAAGCAAATGAACAAACAAGCAAGCAAACAAACAGGCAAATAATCAAACCAAAAAACAAGCAAATAAACAAACAAACAAACAAGCAAATGAACAAACAAACAAACAAGTAAATGAACAAACAAGCAAGCAAACAAACAGGCAAATAATCAAACCAAAAAACAAGCAAATAAACAAACAAACAAACAAGCAAATGAACAAACAAACGAACAAGCAAATGAACAAACAAGCAAGCAAACAAACAGGCAAATAATCAAACCAAAAAACAAGCAAATAAACAGACAAGCAAATGAACAAACAAACAAATAATCAAACAAACAAACAAGCAAATGAACATACAAACAAATGAACAAACAAACAAACAAACAAACAGGCAAATGAACAAACAAGCAAGCAAGCAAACAGACAAGCAAATGAACAAACAAACAAATAATCAAACAAACAAACAAGCAAATAAACAGACAAGCAAATGGAAAAACAAACAAGCAAATAATCAAACAAACAAATAATCAAACAAACAAACAAACAAATAATCAAACAAACAAACAAGCAAATGAACAAACAAGCAAATGAACAGACAAACAAACATTAACAGGCAAACAAAAGTATGAAACTTGTGAAACAAATAATTGATTAAATATTTTGCCTCTACTCCGGGTTTTCAGCTTTCTACAAACTCAGACATTCCAATGACTAGTTGTGTACATGTAGCCAGCATAATTCACAACTAGACGTTGCAAGCAATGCCTGAGTTCACAAAAAGATGAACACTGCAGTAATCTATTGAATTATATAATTATTACTGTTCTTATGGTAATTTACAAGTTTGTAACTTTAATTTTGTAGCTTGAGAGATCAAGAATGGATAGTAGGGACCTTCAACGACAGCTTGAACAACAGGTCAGTAAAAAATATCATAACTTCCCTATATTTGCCCAGTTTATAACTAATAAAAGCTCAATATTGCCCCCCCCCCCCCCCCCCAAACACTAATAAATGAAAGCCCCCTTAATATGACCCAAAGCAATTATTGCAGCTCCAGGAGTAACAAAAGCAGCTTAAATTTTTTTGATTTTATTATTGACCATATCAAAGAGTTTGGATTCAATGACAGTTTGAAAAATAATCAGTTTGAAAAATAATTTTATTAATAAGTTATTAATCTTTAATTAATAATATCTTTTTGACTTGTGGAAAAGTCATTTAGTTACAGAATTTTCAAATAATAATTATATAATGCTGGGAATCAGTTAAGAAATCAATGCTGTTGCACACTGGTTCTGCAACTTAATGTTCAGTAATTAATAAATCAAATTATTATATGACCCATATTTTGGCCGGCGTGCTCTCTTAAGAATACCTTCGAAAAAAGTCATGTGATGGGGGCCGTACAGATTTTTTCACCTGGTCTGTACAGACACATATGGACCCGCTACTCGAAACATCACAAAAAGATGGCACACGCCAGGTAGGTAGGTCGGACTGTACGGTTAAATTTATTTTTGTCTCACTGCGCTTGGTCCGTACTTCATGACCACAAGCCAGATATTTTCCTGTATGGCCTGACCTAACTTTCAATAAGTACTTAATATATTATTTTGTGGAAAATGTTCTTTTCAAATATCAAGAATATTTTGTTATATTATTTTAGAGAGAAACTTTAGCATCACGAAGGGAAGGAGATAGTATAAAGTCCACTGTAGCCAAGAAGAACAAGGAACTATCAGAGTACTTAGATGAAATCAAGGTATGTATGGTGTATGGTGATTGGAGTATAATAATTAGGGTGATGACTGAAGATTATAATTATGATGGTGATGATGATGGTGATGATTATGGTAATGATGGTGATATGTAGTGGAATTGTTGATAATGAAGATGGTGATTATGATTTGTAGTAGAATTGTTGATAATGAAGATGATGATGATGATGATGATGATGGTGATATGTAGTGGAATTGTTGATAATGAAGATGATGGTGATGGTGATTATGATTTGTAGTAGAATTGTTGATAATGAAGATGATGATGATGATGATGATGATGATGGTGATATGTAGTGGAATTGTTGATAATGAAGATGATGATGATGGTGATTATGATGGTGATATGTAGTAGAATTGTTGATAATGAAGATGATGGTGATGGTGATTATGATTTGTAGTAGAATTGTTGATAATGAAGATGATGATGATGATGATGATGGTGATATGTAGTGGAATTGTTGATAATGAAGATGATGATGATGATGATGATGATGGTGATATGTAGTAGAATTGTTGATAATGAAGATGATGATGATGATGATGATGATGGTGATATGTAGTGGAATTGTTGATAATGAAGATGATGGTTATGGTGATTATGATTTGTAGTAGAATCGTTGATAATGAAGATGATGATGATTGTGATTATGATTTGTAGTAGAATTGTTGATAATGAAGATGATGGTTATGGTGATTATGATTTGTAGTAGAATTGTTGATAATGAAGATGATGGTGATGGTGATTATGATTTGTAGTAGAATTGTTGATAATAAAGATGATGATGATGGTGATTATGATTTGTAGTAGAATTGTTGATAATGATGGTGATGGTGATTATGATTTGTAGTAGAATCGTTGATAATGAAGATGATGATGATGGTGATATCATTTGTAGTAGAATTGTTGATAATGAAGATGATGATGATAGTGATTATGATTTGTAGTAGAATTGTTGATAATGATGATGATGATGATGATGATTTGTAGTAGAATCGTTGATAATGAAGATGATGATGATGATTTGTAGTAGAATCGTTGATAATGATGATGTTAAAAAAGTAAAGAGCTGTATTTTACGTCGGAAATCCCTTTTACCTGAAGCTGATCTTCCAGAGAGCCTATGGTGCGCTCATTTTACTTCCCTCTCTCCATCAGTGCTCCGTTTTACGGGTATTTAAAGCTACTTAAAGCTACATGGAAAGAAGAGAAGTTGAAACAAGGTCACTGGGAATTGAACTCGGGACCTCTTGCACAGAAAGCTGACAGTGCACTAGCTAGCCAACTGTGCCATCCTTGCTTTTTCAATAATGATGCTTCTTCATGATGACGATGATTTGTAGTGGAATTGTTGATAATGAGGATAAGGATGATGGTGATGATGATTTGTAGTGGAGTCATTGTTAAAGAGGATGATGATTCCACAGTAAAATGATGATGATGATAATTATGATGATGATGATTTGTAGTGGAATCATGTTAATGATGATGATGATAATTATGATGATGATGATTTGTAGTGGAATCACAATAATATTATATTAATCACCATTGGAACCATACTTATTGTTGGATGTTCTTTATTTCCAGATTCTCCAGGAAGAGAATGAGACCCTTAATGATCAACTAATAGACAACAAAAAAGAACTTGAAGAATCAACCATGGAGATGAATAAAATGACAGACGAGTACACTAAACTGAAGGTTAGTAGTATTGAAGAGATGAAAAATAACAATCAATCTTGTCTATCAGTTGTGTCAAATATTAAATTATATTATTTGGTAAAAACAATAAAGCTTTATGTTATTTGTTTGACAGACTGTCCTTCAACAATCAGATCTTATTCTTGAGGAGATGAGGAGAGAAAGGGATGCTCTGAGAGCACAGGTGAATATCATAACTACTCATCTATTAATTAAAATAAATACATATATTCAATTAATAATTGAATTTAATAATAAGACTAACGCAAACATCCAACATTTCGGAGTCATCTTGACTCCATTATCAAGGCTTTCTGAAGTAAAAGTTTGACAAGTCGCTTAAATATGTTGATAAATACAATAGAGGATTGAAATACAAACAAAAGAGTCAATTCAATATTAATTGAATATCTATTTATTTTAATTAATAGGTGAGTATTTATAATTATGACAATAATAATCAAGATGATGATGATAATAATAATAATGGTGATGATTGCAATGATGATGATGGTAATGATGATGATGATACTAATAATTATAATGGTGATGTCATTGCAATGATGATGATGGTAATGATGATGATGATAATAATAATTGTAATGGTGATGATTGCAATGATGATGATGATGGTAATGATGATGATGATACTAATAATTATAATGGTGATGATTGCAATGATGATGATGTTAGTGATGATGATGTTAGTGATTATGATAATAATAATGATGATTGCAATGATGATGATGTTAGTGATCAATAATGATGTTAGTGATTATGATAATAATAATGATGGTAACGATGATGATGATATTCTTGATGATATAATCATATTGGTCACAATGGTCATGATTATGATAAAAGTGACAAATTAATGGTGATTATGATGGTGATAATTTTAAAGATCAATATGATGATATGATAACAATGATCATGGTAATTATGATGATGATAGTAATGACCAAAGCAATGATCACTATACACCCATGTCATAAATGGCTGCCATAGTGTTTTTCAGAATTAAGTCAGATATGAATATTTTTTCACTGCCATATATAAGAACTAACAAAAATTTTTGGAAAGTTTTACAGCCCTGGACAAAATGTGAACGAAGTTATGGTGGAATAAATATGTAAAGATTTGTATGTAATTTTCTACTGAGTCCTAAAATGCCTCGTTTTGGTGTTTTCAGTATTTTTTTAATCCTTATAACTTCATCAGAAATTAATATATATTTTTCAAACTTTAATATGTTATTAATAACTTTAAGACATAATTATGATAATTAGTGGTGGCCATTTTTATGACATCGGTCTATATTCATTTGATGATGATAATCAATAGTAATGAGTTTAATTACAGAGCAATGTTACACTTGAAAACACTAGACTATACTAAAACATCACTACACTCAAGAACAATTAATTCCATTTTATATACTACGGGCCAGATTGGAAAAAAGTGTGTAAACTTTATCTGTTATACCCAATAAAGATCATTATTATTATTATTATTATTAACATGCAGCACATCCACTCAACATTATGTTATGGTATATTATAGGTCCATGATCTCAGAATCCAAGTTTCGTCCAAATCAGATGCAGATGATCAAATTATGATGGCTGTCAATCTCAAAGTGGAGGAATGGAAGGTTTGATCACTGATTCTTTTGCCAAAGTCTATCATAAACAATATAATTTTGATTTATTTAAAAATTAATACAGCTAATCAGAATTCTTGAAAGTTATTGCATATTTGGCAGTATTCAAAATTCAGCATGATACATTGCAGTTTTATTTGATATAATTTGGGATAAAATAGTTATACAATGTTTTCTTGTGAATATCCCACCCAACACTTGTATTTTCGTTGCATACTCCCTCGCCTAGCCTAATGGCTTGTATGTATCCTTCAAAATACAAGTGAATTGTGGGATATTCAGTGGTATGCCACTAGAAACCATTGTAAGACATATAATTAATATGTATTCATTTGATTGGTAAAGGCTATAATGGCTTCAAAAGATATTGAGATAGACCAACACAGGGCAGTTATTGCTGAGCTAAGACAAAGAATTACAGGTCTTGAAATGGACTCTGATAAATCATCAATGGTCATGCTACAACAGGTATGTTTGCAGTAGTGATAAGGGTGATGATGACTATTTTAATGATGGTGGTGATAATGATGATGATGGAGATGGAGATGACCTTGATGATGGTGGTGATGTTGGTGGTGATAATGGTAGTGACTATTACTATTATTGTAATGATGGTGGTGGTGGTGGTGGTGGTGTTCAACTTGATGAGGGTGGTGATATGGTGGTGATGATGATGATGTGGCGGTGGTGATAATGGTGATGTTGAATATTATTGTAATGATGATGGTGATGTGATGTTGATGATGATGATGGTAACTGATGATGAAGATGATGATGATGATGGTGTTGGTGATACTTGTGATATTGATGATGATTATGATGATGGTGGTGGTAATGATGATGATGATGATGATGATGGTGTTGGTGATACTTGTGATATTAATGATGATGATGGTGGTGGTGGTGGTAATGATGATGATGATGATGACAGTAACTGAAGATGATGCATATGATGATGATGGTGTTGGTGATACTTGTGATATTGATAATGATTATGATGATGGTGGTGGTGGTAATGATGATGATGATGATGATGGTAACTGATGATGAAGATGATGATGGTGTTGGTGATACTTGTGATATTGCTGATGATTATGATGATGGTGGTGGTGGTAATGATGATGATGATGATGATGATGATGATGGTAACTGATGATGAAGATGATGGTAACTGATGATGAAGATGATGATGATGATGGTGTTGGGGATACTTGTGATATTGATGATGATTATGATGATGGTGGTGGTGGTAATGATGATGATGATGGTAACTGATGGTGAAGATGATGATGGTGTTGGTGATACTTGTGATATTGATGATGATTATGATGATGGTGGTGGTGGTAATGATGATGATGATGGTAACTGATGATGAAGATGATGATGGTGTTGGTGTTACTTGTGATATTGATGATGATTATGATGATGGTGGTGGTGGTAATGATGATGACAGTAACTGAAGATGATGCATATGATGGTGGTGGTGGTGGTGGTGAAGATGATGATGTCAACTGATTATTAATATGTTTTAATCACTATTTCTAGGCATTAATGGAAAAAGAGGAACAAATACAAACACTTAAACAGGAACTTGAAAAGGTCTGTACTCACACATACTACATGTATGCTTTAAGCCTTTCTGTCATTGCATATTTTGAATTTTTAAATTCACTAGTACTCTATCTTAGGGACGGACCATTTGATTTTTGTAGGGGGGTGGGTAGATTTTCAGCTTGCTCGAAATTTTTTTTTTTTTCGCCCTCCAGTGTTGCAGGATATTTTTTTTTTGCTGTACCAAGCTATATTTTTTTTTCCATATTGATGTTCACAATTTTTTGGTTGGAGAGCTTGCTCGATATTTTTTGGGGGGATTTAACCCAGCCCCCTACAAATATTAAATGGTACGTCCCTTATTTCTGTGAACCTTTGACAGTACCAATCGAACAACCTCAGCCTCAATAGCATGTGCAATATATTCTTTAGAATTTGACTACAGCCTGTGGAATTTTGAAGTGTTTCAATTAGCTTCAATTGTTTGATACTGTGTACATTTCTTATATTACCACTTGTAAGCTGTATTCAAATTATAAAGAATCTTCTATTACAAGCATTACAAGCTATCAGGCTGAGGTTGTAGACATTCAACATAAAAAGTTATATTCAATCTTACAGTGCGAATCACAAAACCGTGGGCACCCACAGATATTTTAGAAATCGTGTTTGGTTCGTTGAACAACTCAGAAACAACTATATCACCGCAAGAAGTTTGACTGATTTTTAGTATGATAAACTTTTTGTAGTTAGAGTTGTTTATGAGTTGTTCAACGAACAATAAACGATTTCTAAAACATTTCTGGGTGCACACGGTTTTTCGATTCGCACTGTAATTATTTCTGCCATTGCAAATTTTCAATTTTTAAATTGACTCAGTCTTATTTTGTTTACAGGTTACAGTTGAAATGAAAGGAGTAACAGATCAAGTTGAAGAAGTTAAAGCACATTCTGAAAAAGGTACATGTCTCAGAGACATAGTTAATGCCTCTAGGTGGTCAGTTCTGGGTTCAAATAAATACAAATAGTTCTAATTCTAAATGTCAAAGTACAGTAGAACCCCTCTATACCAGATCCTAAAAAAAACTGAATTATCTCTATACCGGAAAATCTTTTGCACAAATTGTCCTTGAACTCATTGCCTCAGTGCCACTAACCATGTACATGTACCTCTGAGACATTTTAACGATTGTTAGCTGCCTTCAATTGCATTCCTTCTACAATCATGTGCAAAATACCTTGGGACATTGCCCGTTTTTTACATGTAAAGGTTTTGTATAAAATTTTCACGTTTCCCCCTCTCCCCCGTTTCAATATTGAATTGTGGGAGTGTAAAATGCTTTTCATTTGAAAGACCAATCAACATTGCTTAGGGGGGAGGGGGTTTGTACATGTAAGCAATGAATTTTGCATATATTTTTAAACGCAAACAAAAACGCCCATAAAAAAGTGACAATGTCCCAACAATTTTGCACATGATTGTAGTCCCCTACTCAGTCCAGTTAGTCTGCAAGTCTGGATAAAGTTCGCCACAGTCATTCATTCATTCATTATTATTCTTATATCTAGGTGTACCATCTGCATACCAGCAAAAGAAAATAGTAGAACTAGGGTCTACTCTAAGAAGAGAACAGCTCCTTTCAGGCCAAGACAGAGACAGAATGCTAAAGGTATAAATCCCTCAATCTTTTTTTTATTCCCATTCTAGGTGTCATTATTATAACATACTGTCATGCATTTATCATCACTATTAGCCCCACTTAAACTAACACTTGCATAAAAATATTAAAAATGTATAGCGCTTATCCAGGACTGCTCTAGGCGCTGAAAAGAAATTATGAAAAAAAATAAGAAATGATAATTACAATAATAGATAGATAATCACATTAATATAATAATATTTGTTTTCTATTTCAGGCTGAGGAAGCTGCAAGACAGAAAGACAAACAGCTCAATGATTTAATGGCCAGAATGATGCAATATGAGAAGGTAACACATCTGTTTTGGTGTACCTTTTAAATTTTCATTGAATGGTGTGTCTCCAATGCCTTTCAGAATAAATATACGTAAAATAATATTGTAAAATTAATTATCGTAAGTTATCTTTCTCGTGTTGTATGTAATTATGTATGTTTGTAGATATAATAAAAACAATTATTAAAAAAACAAAATACGCAAAATAAATTTTACAACGTATCGAAGTGTGCATGACTTCATAGTCAGAAATAATATTTTTCACTTAATCCTTTTGCTTATGCATATTTATTCTGCATGGTATAACTAGAAGTTCTTTTATTCCAATACCTTTGTTTTCTTATAGGGAGAGTATGGCCTTAGTGAAGCAGTACAAGAAATCAAGGATCACAAAGCTCATATTAGAATTCGTGATCAGTATGTCTCTTTGCTTATTGTTTATTCATCTACATTGTAGTTCATTTTTACATTCATTTGCTCATAGATGCATTTATATCCCATCCATCCATCCATCCATCCATCCATCCATCCATTTGTGTATTTTTTTGTTTATTCATTCATTTTGTTTGTTTGTTTATATATTTGTTCTTTCTTTCATTCATTCATTCGTTCGTTTGTTTATTTATTTGTTCATTCATTCATCCATTTGTTTATTCATTCATTCATCCATTTGTTTATTCATTCATTCATTCAATCATCCATCCATTTATTCATTAATTAATTCATATCTACATACATTTCTTATTCATTCATTCATTCATTCATTCATGCATGCATTCATTTATTAATCCATCCACTTTTTTATTTAATTTGTTCATTCGTTTACTCATTCATTCATCCATCCATTCGTTCATTTATTCATTAATTTATTCATCCATATATTTATTTATCCATTCATCCATTCATCCATTAGTCAATCCATAAATCCACCCATTCTTTCATTTTATCCTACTTCCTTTCTTTATTCACTCATCCATTCATCCATTCTTCCATCCATCTGTTCATTGATTTTACCTTACTTCCCTTCTTTATTCATCCATTCAATCAGTTGTCCATCCATTTAGTCATTCATTTATTAAATGCCTATTTTATTATAAGATATCAAATCGATTGTTCTAAGTTAAGTTTTTTTTTTTCATCTAGGGATGTAGAGCGTCTTACTAGTGAAGTCAACCAACTCAATCTAGCAGTAAATGAGCTAGAAATGGAGAATGAAGAGTTTAGAGAAAGACTTGGTCTAGATCCGAGGGATAAGCTGAATATAGAAGAGATAAGACATAAAAAGAAAGTCAAAGCTGAGCAGGCTGCAGCTATGAATAGAGTACTAGTCAATGAGGTAAACATACAAATTTGCTGTTGTTTACTCTTTTTATTTTATCTTGAAATGTTTTTAACGCGTAATAGAAATAAAAATTCCCATAAAAGTCGTAATTTTATAAATTTTGAAACATGCGCAGAAATGTGCCCGGTGCAAAATAAGGGACTAGAATTACCTTAATTTATTACAAGCTATTGTATTTTTTATCAAGATGAATATTCACACAGATATTTTTTGTATTTCACTAACAAATATGGATGGTTTTACTATATATGCAAGAGAGCATTTCTCTTTTTATATTCTAATTCGCTCTCCCGCTCAACCGAATATAAAACATTTATCATGTAATACTGCACAGACTTTTAGGAGTATGTCCACACGACAGGCGTGCTACACTTTATTCAAATTCATAGTAAATCAATATACATGTATATGTTATAGTGTCAATAGTATTTATATTGATGTGGTGTTTATAACAATTATAATACCAGTGTAATGTTGTTCTTCATACTCGATGTCCACTCTCAAGGGCATAGCACAGTAGGATGCTCTGGAGTATACTTGTAATTTATTATTATCATTTTTTGTTGGCACGCTATTCAGTCGTAGGACGCGAATGGATTATATTCTTGTAAACTGAATATATATTAGCGTCGCGCTAATGAACTGACCCTCCCTAACACAACAACTACATACCAGCGCCCTTCATGCGCTAGTTGCGTAACCCATGATAAATACATTTATATTCTAATTCGCTCTCCCGCTCAACCGAATATAAAACATTTATCATGTAATACTGCACAGACTTTTAGGAGTATGTCCACACGACAGGCGTGCGACACAAAGAACGGGAATGTTGAGGCAAAAAATGATAATAATAATATTGACTTTGAAGACATTAATAATTGAGGCAATTTTAAATTCCCAAGGACTTAGACACTGAAAGCAGTGACTCTATGTTATCCTTTATGTACCCGTCTTTGGCTTTCTCCGATTTCCAACGACCATGGCGCTTGAATAATCGATCGCTTATGTTAGCATTTGCAGCGGCAGAAGCCCCCCCTGCTCGAAAACTATGTAAACCATATTCCTCTTTAGGTAGACCAATTTTTTCGAGTGCTTCTAACACGATTTCCCGTGATCTAGAATAGGATAGAGGGGTAGGATTCCTAAATTTATAAATACCCTGGCTACTATAAAATGTAAGGGAACGAAAGATATACTCGTCTGAGTTTGGTTCAAAGCCAGCTAACTCAAAAAATCTCATGCACAATTTAACTGGACAGGTAGGTTTGTAAGTCTGAGCAATAACTACCCAAGCCCCATCTCGATACACGTCTGTTTTGCTACGTTCAATAAATATCCTCATAAAGGTGCTTTCAGACTCAAAGTCACATCGGCGCAACCCAACTAATTCGTTAAAGCGCAAAAAACCCGTATGACCTAAAACGCATAGATTAAGTAATCTTAGGTCAGACAAATTTGCAGACGGTAAACCGTACTTATTAAACAATGCTTTGATGATTTCTGGGGTAATAGGTTCTTTCTTTTTAACTCTTATACTCAAGAGTCGTTTAGACGCCTCTAAAACTGTCTTAACTATAGAATATTGACAGGGGTCTTGAAACCCCGATAATTCGTGGACCCATTTTAACCCATAATGAATTTCATTTATTATACCACACGAGACGCCGTCTTGAATTAAACTTACAAAAAATAATGCTACATATAAAGCAGATGCTGGAAGGATTTTCACTTCTTTGAAATTTGATGCCCATCTGCTCCAAAGCTCGAATCCTCTCTTATAGGTGTTTTGAGTGGTCTTTGCTTTGCTTTCAACCAATACATCGGGGAGGATGCCAGCCAGTTCTTTTAGTTTCTCATCGTGAACTTGATTGAAGCGAGCTTGAATGGACTCTTTTAACAAATCTGAAATGATTGACAGTGAAATATTGATTGTATAACTGATAAACTTTCATAATTCTCATGCATCCTCAAAAGGAGTACCGTGTAGTCGACTGAAAATGTCAAACTAAGCCAAATGCTTGAACCATTAAATTAAATTAAATTGAATTGAATTCAATATAGTGATATTTTAAAACTTTGACAGTCGGCTGCAATTTTCCATTAATTTCAAACTAAGCCAATCGGCTGAATACAGTATAATAACAAGCTGAGCCAATCGGCTGCTATATACAGTGATAACAAACTGAGCCAATCGGCTACGTTGTACATTAATAACAAGCTGAGCCAATCGGCTGCGATATACAGTGATAACAAACTAAGCCAATCGGCTGTAATATACAGTAATAACAAACTGAGCCAATCGGCTGTAAATACAGTAATAATAAACTGAGCCAATCGGCAGCAAAATACAGTAGTTATCAATCTGAGCCAATAGGCCGCAAAATACAGTAATACCCATCTGAGCCAATCGACTGTAAATACTATAATAACAAACTGAGCCAATCGGCCGCAAAATACAGTAATAACAAACTGAACCAAGCAACTGTAATATAATAGTATTTGGCTAAAAGAAGCGATTAAACTGCTTGTATCTTAATAGCAAGGACAGCGCTATTAAAAAATTGAGAACCTATGAGTGACTCCTTGTTATCTCCTAATATGAATATACCCGATGCGTCAGGAAAAACTAAGTAATTAACAACACAAGCTTGGGCTCTATAAGCATCTTGAAATAATAGTGGCCAAAACGCACTAGAAGGCCAATACGGTACTATGAGAGAACCCGTCCCTTTACACGCGATTAAGTGTTGTACAACCCTAGATATACAATATACCGGGGGAACCAACCAATTATTTTCACCTGACCAGGAAACAGAAAAAGCGTCAACAGACTCGCAACCTGGATTTAGGAAACGCGAATTGAATCTACTTAAATGTGTATTCTTACAGCTTGCAAATCTATCAATGGAATGGGGCCCCCATAGGTTGTCTAAATATTCGAAGAACGATGTGTGGTACACCAGTCGTCATAATCAATGATCTTACTAATGGAGTCTGCGTAATCATTAACATGTCTAGGAACCCATTCCGAACTAAAACTTATGCTGTGATTCTTGCAAAATGTGAATATATCAGCTGCGATTGCGTGAAGGTCTGGCTTGGGACTACCGATTTGCGTTATGCGTACTGCCGACTGGCTGTCCGAGTGCCACCTGACAGATTTACCGGAAATCAGGTGATGAAATGACAATAGAGCAAAATGGATAGCTTTTAATTCCCTCCAAGTAGAACTTTGTTTGGTTTCTAAATCGTTCCACATACGATGACAAATAGCATTATTACCGCTAATCACGCCCCGCAAGCTACGCTGCTTGCGTCAGAAAAGGACAATACTGCTGGTATATTATATTTAACGATATAGCACAAATTAAGTTCTTTGATATTATTCTTCCAATAGAATATCTCGGCCAGCGCGTCATTATGTACACCGATATTAAAACGTGTAGTCCATGAGGTTCTTCCCTCAATGACTTTGTAAATAAACCGTGTCTTAAGCCTAGCAAGATCGCCTATCACTGAAGACATAGACATAATGTGTCCTGCAATTTTAGCGCAAGCTTTAGCTGTGACATACGGAGCTGAGTTAAGAAATTGTTGAACGATATTAAGGAACTTAGAAATACGCGCTTCGGTGACAGAAAAGGTTGCTAATCTGAGGTCCCACTCCAAGCCGAGCCAAATCAATGATGGCCTCGGTTCCCAATTCGATTTGCTACTATTAATTACAAAACCAGCCTTCATAAGGGAATCTCTTACAAGTTCAGAGTGTTGGCGAGTTAAATTTTTGGTGTCTGAGGTGCCACACCCGTCATCTAAGAATACAACAATTTTAATTCCGTTAAACCTCCAGAATTTTACAAGTGGGCGCAGTGTCTTAGTGAAAATATATGGAGCTGAGCTAAGCCCAAATGGGAGAACGGTAAAACAGAAATACTTAGTAACTCCTTGAAAAATCCAGGAGAATCCGAGAAATATTTGATGCTCTGGAAATATATCGATATGGTGGTAGCCGGACTTAAGATCAAAATTGAAAAGAAAGCCGTCTTTCTGTAGATATGGAAGTAAAACCCCCAATCCTCAAATTTTATCTTTTGTTTCCATACACACTTATTGACATGTCTTAAATCTAGAATAAGTCTTTTCTTACCAGATGATTGAATAGAAACTGAAAGAGGATTGACTACGTGCGGAACAAATGGAACTTCCATCACAGAATGATTTTGAACGAGTTCAGAAATGGCGGATTCTACAAATGCCGCGTTCTCGATTGCAGATTTATTATTAGATAAAAAGCATGCAGAAGGTGTTTCCTTAAACGGAATACGATAGCCGTTATTTATATTATCAATAACAAAGCTGTTAGCATTAATGGATTCCCAATAAGATAGGTGGGCCTTCAGCCGTCCTTTTAACTTCGTCGGAGGATCATTTCCTTCATATTCAAATATATCTTAATCTTGGTACGAAAGTTCTAAACAATTATCGTAACTTCTAAAATACTCTAAAGCGCTGACCGGTATTTCCATATTAACAAGAAAAATAGTTAATAATTATACTGACCTCAAAGTTTTACAATGCTGTTATTGATTACCTCCGTAACCAGGATTATGAGTTGACGTGTGTGACGTATTATAGGCCGGCCTGTTGTATCGCCTACAATCTGCCCGCCAGTGGCCTTGCAGACCACAGGCAAAGCAAATGTCTGTAGACTTAGCTCTTCTGGGTGGTATTATACTGGCTCCAAGTCTGTTCTGCTGGTAGTAGGGATGGCCGACACTAGTACTTGTAGATGGTGCTTTCTGGCGGTACGGTTGGCTGTTGGTGAACCGTTTTTCTGTTCTCGCTTTTTTCTGTTTCAGAGACTTTTTCCTCAGGGCTGCCTGCTCTGCTTTACGTATTCGTTTTTCATCTTCCGAACCACTGGCTAGTTCATCTGAGAGATACTCGTTGACTAAGTCCCATCCGGCGTCGCTCTTGTCGGCTAGTCTAATCAATTTATTTCTCTTGGTGATAAGTTTTTCTAGCTCTTCTAAATGTTCTTTAACTTGGCTTTGACGCTTTCTTTCCAAAGCTTTTTGGGCTAGACCAACTCGTTCTATTAGCGAACAGTTAAATTTGTGTTGTTGTTTATTGCCTTCGTATTTGAAGGTAATATCTGAATATTCTTTCAGTTTCTTAGCCACAGAGGCTGATGTTGTTCTTGCATCTTCGGCGATGTCTTCTTTGAGGGTCGTCAATTTTGTGTCAAGATAAGTCTTGAAAAGGTCAAAAGTCGTGACTAGGTCGGCCGGTTCGTTTCTTGCGGATTCTGACGGAATAGTTTCTTCTCGGAGCAAGTTCTCCTCTTCAGACATCAGGATATAGGTCGCAGTGTTGGCACGCTATTCAGTCGTAGGACGCGAATGGATTATATTCTTGTAAACTGAATATATATTAGCGTCGCGCTAATGAACTGACCCTCCCTAACACAACAACTACATACCAGCGCCCTTCATGCGCTAGTTGCGTAACCCATGATAAATACATTATTCTTGGGCGCAATTCTCTTCTCTTCTTTTTACCTTTCCTATTCATGTTTAAAGTATTTGTTATTTTTTTCACAAAGTTAATCCATTTCTATTCCTTTTTGCTGCTAGATTGAACGTCTTGAAGACGAACGTTTGAAGCTAAAGAAACAGTTGAGAAAACAAGCAATGCATCGAGGAGCTAGGTAAGAGAATGATAATAGTCATCACCATCATCACCATCATCATCATCATCATCAAAACCTTCACTGTCATCTTGATCATAACTTTCATCCTCATCATAGACTTCATCATCAACATCATCTTCATAACCACTTTCATCATCATCATCATCAAAACCTTCACATGATTATAACTTTCATCCTCATCATAGCATTCATCATCATCATCATCATCAAAACCTTCTCTTGAACATAACTTTCATGCTAATCATAGCATTCATCATCAACATCATCTTCATAACCACCTTCATCACCATGATCATCAACACCATAACGTTCATCATCATCATCATCATCATCACCATCATCCAATATCGATCATTGTTACCAACATCTTCACCGCCAACACTATAACAAGAATAATTGTTATCATCTTCATCACCATCACCAATATCCCCCATTTCACTATCATCATTATGACTGCCACGGTCATCACAACCTCGATCTGTCATCATCACCACATTCATCATCATCATCACCACCATGATCATCATCATTATCAACAACACAGTTCTTTTGTAATGCCATAGCATTGCATCTACATTATGCACCTATCAATGTCTTGCTCCAACAGGGGGAGTGCGGGCATACCCAGGGGCTGTTGACATTTTTCGAATCTTTTTGTAAATAGTCCCTATCCTGGCATGGGGACGTCAAATTCATATACTTACTCATATATTTACTGTTGTGGACGCAGAACTTTGTGATGAAATTGTCAAAAAACATCGAGCAGCTCCAGGTACGGGCAAAGTTTATGTTCAATAGCCCGACTTTGCCTGCATTCCCTCTGTTGGGGCAAGACATTGATAGGTGCATTAGTCTTTCATGTGCAGCCATTTTTAGTGCCGGGTTTCCTGTGTCCCTCCTGACACCAAGTACCGCTGCGAGGGAGTCTTATAAATCTACATCTGCACATTGAAAAACTAATGTCCTTTCTCATTTTCAGAGCTGTTGAACTTGGCATAACTGCAGAAGATCTTGCAGATGTTGAGGATGAACCAGAACAATTTGTTTACAAGAAGAAAAGAGCCATCATTGAAGACTCTGATACTGAAGAAGCTAGAACAAGAGTAAGCGACTGTCTTTTGAACTTTGTTGCGAGAATATCTTTGCAGTTTGTATTTGACAGCAGAGTTTGTATTTGATTGAGCGCAAAAAAAGTCGAGTCTGCAAAACAAGCTATCAAAAGCTTTAATGCAATGCAATTGCGGCTTATTATTGTTAGGAAATTAGTAGCTTGTATGTATTAATATGAACCAGTCACTGAGGGTGGTCGATTGAAAAACGATTCAAGCTAGCAAAAGAAAATAACACGGTTGTTATTCTCTACTAGAACAAAAGGCTTGAGGGTGATATTGAGAAGAGGGAAAAGGAATCAGACAAAGTAAAATCAGAGCTGAAGAAGATCGAAATAGCCAACGAAGAGCTGAAGGCAGAGAACAAACAGCTTGAAATAGGACTGCGTGAGATCCTTGCACAACTGAGAGAGAACAAAGAAATGGCGCAAGGTAACTTATTGAATATAATGATGGAAACAAGCAATTGACTAGTAGAGGCTGCGTCGATGTTTGATATAACGATAGGTAATAGAATGAAATTTGTAACACCGTAACAAATGTTGACTTTACTTTACTGACGTTTCGAGCTTTAGCCCTTCGTCGGAGTAAATAATTATAATAATGATGATAATGCGATAATGATGATGGTAATGAACTCAAGATAACAATGTTGATAACGACGATGTTGATTGCAAGGATGACCATTGAGAATGATGATTAATTGATAATAGAGATGATGACGGCGATAATGATGATGGTAATGAACTCAAGATAACAATGTTGATAACGACGATGTTGATTGCAAGGATGACCATTGAGAATGATGATTAATTGATAATAGAGATGATGACGGCGAAGATGATGATGGTTATTAACTCAAGGTAACAATGTTGATAACGACGATGATGATTGCAAGGATGACCATTTAGAATGATGATTAATTGATAATAGAGATGATGACGGCGAAGATGATGATGGTTATTAACTCAAGGTAACAATGTTGATAACGACGATGATGATTGCAAGGATGGCCATTGAGAATTATGATTAATTGATAATAGAGATGATGACGGCAATAATGATGATAGTAATGAACTCAAGGTAACAATGTTGATAACGACGATGTTGATTGCAAGGATGACCATTGAGAATGATTATTATAATGGCGATGATAATGATGGTGATGATGGTATCAACAATGATGACAGTAATAAAGATGATAATGATAACAGATATAAAGACGATAATGATGGTAATGATGATATACATATACATACATACTTTATTTAAAGTAGGTACACAAATTGACTGGTTTCAAATTTGGCCCACGATGATGTTTATGGTGATAATATTGACACATGATGATATTCGTTATGATAGCATGTTGACAGTGATGATGATGATGATGATAGATGCCCTGATAGTTAATAAAAAATATCAATATTCTATACACAGCCTCTCAGGATAAACAAGATGGCCAATCACCACCAAATGTAGCCGTCCAAGTACCTGCCTTAGAAAAGCTTATGGCTGTAAGTATCTTAACTATCGTATCTTAACTTACCTATCTTAACTAATGGCATGTTAATGCGCATTTGATTATATACATATAGATATTTGCGCTATATAAGTAATAAAGATTATTATTAAAGAAAATTATCAACTATAGACCAGATTTCGTTTGACTGTGAAAAGTTCAGTGCCGTGTGCGGCGTAGCTTGCCGCGACCGTGAATGTGACCGTGATGTTTCTATAATTTTGTCGTGCCTTGCCGTGCCTTGACAGCGTTCGTGCCGTGAGCTTTTCATAGTCATACGAAATCTGCTCAACAATTATAATATGGACACTGTTGACAATGTTCATAGATTTGTGATAATTATTGTGATGATTGTGATGTGAACTGCGATGATGATGATGATGATGAGAATGATGATGTATGTGATGATGATATGAAAATCATAATTATGTAATGACACTGGTAATAATGTTGATAAATTTGTGATGATAAGCGTGAGTTTTGCGGAAATGATGAGTGTGATGATGATGATATGAAAATCATAATTATGTAATGACACTGGTAATAATGTTGATAAATGTGTGATGATAAGCGTGAGTTTTGCGGAAATGATGATGATGATAATGATGATAATGAGTGTGATGATGATGATATATAAATCATAATTAAATAATGACACTGGTGACAATGTTGATAAATTTGTGATGATCAGCATAAGTTTTGCGAAAATGTTGTTGATGATGATGTTGTTGATGGTTATGATGGTGGTAGTGGTGATGATAAGGTTGATGGTAAGGATGAGGATAATTATTATTATTATGATGATGATGATGATATTCATTTTTTTTATTTTTAAATTCATGTAATTTGTTTTTATTATCAGATGATAGAGTCGCGTAATGCTGTTGGTCAGTATGACACAAACCTGAAGCTCAAAGCAGAGGTTAGTTTAAAGCTGGAATACCAGTACCACAATGTTTTACGATTATTCATTGTTATTCATATTTTCATACACTATTTGTTACTATCAACTATGAGTGGCATGGTTGGTGTAGTGGTTTACCGCACATCTCTCACCGCTGTGGTCCAGGTTCGAGTCCCGGCTCGGGCATGGATTATATGTGAGTTGAGTTTGTTTGATGTGTCCTTCTCTCCTATGCCACGAGGGTTTCTCGGGGTTATCCGGTTTTCCTCCTTCCACAAAAATAAACATGTGAACCGAGATGTGTGCAAAATATTTAACGTCGAGGTAATGATTCTGAGTCTCCCCGAGTCTCTCACATGATACGTGTCAAACTAGAAGATTCAGACGTTAAAAAAGTGATTTATTTATCAACAGATAGAACAGTTTACTGGACGAAATGCAGAGCTGAGACATGAGTTACAGAATGCAAGAAACGAGACAGCAAAGTCCCTGATACAAGTAGAGCATAGACAAACTAAGGTATGGAATGTATGGATTTTCACTTCTTTTCTTTCTTGTTTCTTACTTTTGTTCGTTTGCTTATTCATTTATTTACTTTACTTTCCTCCTTTCCGTCATCCATCCATCCATCCATCCATCCATCCATCCATCCATCCATCCATCCATCCATCCATCCATCCATCCATCCATCCATCCATCCATCCATCCATCCATCCATCCATCCACCAATTCATTCATTCATTTATCCATTCATTCATTCCTCTATCCATCAACCAATGAATCATTCATTGAAAAAAACGTCTGTTTTCTCCTCTGCTGTTCAACCGCAACGTACTATTTTTCGTTATTCTATATACGCATGTTCTTCTATTGCAGATTGATCAGCTTCAGGAAGAAGTCAAGGTTCTCAAAGAAATAGGCGAGGGTGTGGTTAAACTCCAGCCGTTGCCGTTACCAGAGGGGATGACCCCGTCATCATCTGAAATCATTGCTAGTCTTAATGAACACCTAATACATACACTACAGGTAAATCAAATAAGTCATGCACTATTTGTCTCATTATATACGGTGAGGTATTATAAAGAAATTTGTAACACCGTAAAAAATGTAGACTTAACTTTACTTAAATGGCAACTAGCGAGTAAACTAGTATAGGCTGCGTCGGTGTTTGATATAAACGATAGGTAATAGAATGAAATTTGTAACACCATAAAAAAATGTTGGCTTCACTTTACTGACGTTTCGAGCTTTAGCCCTTCGTTCAAAAAGACAGTTTGATGTGAATATTGATGACTTGTAAAAAACTTGTCAACTAGTTTTGTCCAAGATTGTGGCCAGTGGCTAAGTTCTATGTACGTTGACACACTCATACCCACTACATTCTGTGTTTAGATCAAGCAATACTCAACTCAACAGTATTTTTGTATTCTAGGAACTATCTTTGAAAGAAGAAATGATTGAAAAGATGGAAAGGGATCTTGAAAATTACAAGAGAAAGTTTTCAGTCATCACACATCAGAAGGTAAAACAATACGAAACGATCGACAATAGTACGATATGATGATAAAATACGGGATATCATGCAATGTGATCTACGATACGATACGATGGGACATATGTGATGAGGTAATACGCTTTGATAGGATCTATTGATGCGATATCATGCGATGTTAGACAACATCAAACGATCTGCGACCATACGATACGATGCGAATCACACTATGAACCAGTACGATTTGAAATGATAACACAACTCACATTATTATACGATATCTTGCGATGTTATACGACATCAAACGATCTGCGACTATACGATACAATGCGAATCACTTTATGAGCCAATACGATTTGAAATGATAACACACTCGCTAATCCGGCCTCGACTGATTACACTTACCTCGACCTTGATTATTCTTGATATCACAAAAACCTCATCCAATAATTGTTTAAAATTGTTAATACGCAAATGTATTCATTGGTTGTTGTTGTGCTATTTCATAGGGTATACTATATACTGATTACATCGAAGAGAAGCGAAAATGGGACGAAGAAATTAAAGCAAAAACAGAAGAGAAGAGAGCTGTTGAACTGGCCAGAGAACAGGATGCAGCAAGGCTGCTAGAGTTTGAGGTGCGAACAGTTGAAATAAATATGGATGACGATGAATATGATGATAATGATGATGATGGTGCTGCTGCTGATGATGGTGTTGATGATTGTGGTGGTGATTGTAATGATGATGATAATGGCGATGGTGATTATGGCGATGATGATAATGGCGATGGTGATTATGGCGATAGTGATTATGGCGATGAAGATGATGATGGTGCTGATGTTAATGGTATTCATAATGATGGTGTTGATGATGGTGGTGGTGATTTTATTGATGATAATGATAATGATGATGATGATTATGGCGATGAGAGTGATGATGATGGTGATGATGATGGTACTGATGTTGGCATTCATAATGATGGGGTTGATAATGATGGTGGTGATTGTATTTACGATGATAATGATGATGATGAAGATTATGGCGATGAGAATGATGATGATTATGGTGCTAATGTTGGTGTTCATAGTGATGTTGATGAAGATGGCGATGATAATGATGTCGATGGTGATGTCGATGGTGATGTCGATGGTGATGGCAATGAAGTTAATGATGATAATGTTGTTGATGATAATGGTGTTGATGATGTCTGATAATTATAATGATTAAATAATCATTATGCAAATGATAGAGATCATATTCCTAAGACCCATAGTTAAAAAGCTTCCCAAAACAAAATGATGATTTGTTCTTAATATGCTTCAGCGTTTGTTGGACAATTTAAACCAAGATCCTGACAAGCAAATAAAAAGACTATCAGAGCTGACCCGCAAGATTACTGTGCTAAGAGTGAATGAGAAAAGCCTTTCTAGACGGTACACGGCCATGCAGGAGGTTGAGACAGCACTGAGAAAAGAGAACAAGAAACTGAATAATGAAATAGTAGAAATGGAGACAGTTATAGCTGAAAGATTAGGATATCTACAGAGACATAAGGTATATTATTGTAAGACAATATCACTATCATTATCGTTATCGAGAGAAAACAAGAAACTGAATAACGAGATAGTAGAAATGGAGACAGCTATAGGCCCTCAAATTAAATCTAGCAAGTAAACTAGTCTAGGATACGTCGGTGTTTGATATAAACGATAGGTAATATATTGAAATTTGTAACACCGTAAAAAATATTAACTTAACTGACGTTTCGAGCTTTAGCCCTTCGTCTGAGTAAAAAAGGACGAAGGGCTAAAGCTCGAAGAGGGGGACATTGGGGGGTCTCGAATACCGCAACACCGCAAAAAAAAAAAAAAAGGAATACCGTCACCGCAATTTTTGGAAAGTCACGTGATATACAACACTTTGAATGAAAAAGTAAATTCAAGTACATGGCTTTTAATGCAATTTTGAATTACTAGAAAACTGATACTACAGCAGTAAGCTACAGCGAAAGGTAAAAATAGCATATCGCGACAATGCAGGACCTTTTAGACCGATCACAGTGACAACCAATAAGCTGAGCAAACAAATTTCTGTTTCACCGGATACCGCACATAAAATAACGTAAACACCGCACATCGCAAGGTTTGTCATCACCACAACACCGCAATTGTTTAGCCTCGTTCACCGCAACACTGCATTAAAAAAGGCCAACACCGCAACACCGCAAACCCCCATGTCCCCCTTACTGTGTTACAAATTTCATTTTATACCTATATCGGCTCTCAAATTATCTATATATAGCTTTATTGTAGTCTTCCCTACTAACATCTTTGTGTCTGCCGTAGGAAATGGCAGCATATAAAATACATGCCCTTCAGCAAGCTTTAGATGATTCAGTACCGTCTAGAGACTTTGAGAACGCTAATAAACAGTACAATGAAATGACAGCTAAATACAGAGATTTACTACAGAGAGAGAACACACTGGTATCACGATCAGCATTGGTGGAAAATCTAGAGGTATGTAAGAAAACAGACAGACAGACAAACGAAAAAACCTCTGAAAAACAAACAAACAAAACAGACAAACAAACAGACAGACAGACAGATAGACAAACAAACAAAACAGACATAACAACAAGCAGGCAGACAGACAGATAGACAAACAAACAAACAAACAGACAGACAGATAGACAAACAAACAAAACAGACATAACAACAAACAAACAGACAGACAGATAGACAAACAAACAAAACAGACACAACAACAAACAGACAGACAGACAAACGAAAAAACCCCTGAAAAACAAACAAACAAAACAGACACACCAACAAACAGACTGACTGACTGACTGACTGACTGACTGACTGACTGACTGACTGACTGACTGACTGACTGACTGACTGACTGACTGACTGACTGACAGACAGACAGACAGACAGACAAAGAAACAAGCATGCAGACAGACAAACAGACAGACCAACAAACAGACAAACAAAAAAAACAAGAAAAACCTTTGTTGTTCATATTGTATACTGTATTTGTGTTTGAATTCCATATTGCATTAGCCAACATCCGCATACTATTATAATTTTAATGACATTTTATGCAAATTCTAATGTTTTTTTATTGTTTAATTAACATTAATTTTGTGCTATTTAGGAGTTTGTATTTCACGGATATACTGTTTGCACTCGGTATAAATTTCAGTATAAATGTATTTACTCCATAGCTTGTCCACTCACTGGAGTAGGAATGTACTATCTAAGATTTCCTTGGTTTATTTTGTGTTTGTAGTCTGAGGTAAAAGCTTTACAAGATTGTGAGGCTGAATTAAAGAAAGATATGACATCCCTTAAAGAAAGAAACCACAGTTTAGAACAAATGCTGAATGAATTGATAATTAAAGGTAAACAATACAGCAATTTTCATTAATATTGTCCCGACAAATAGACATTTTGCCTACTACAAACGTGCCTTATAGACCGAATCGAAATATGGCGTACTCTTATTGTTCTTGACTGTCTAGCCTCGTGTTCACGTTGGAAAACAATAGAGTTTTCACATGTATGCGAGGCTGGGCAGTCAAGAAGAATTGTTATTCAAATTGGCCGCCATATTTCGATTCGGTGTATAATTATTAATATCTATGATTCACTCAACTTATAGTACCCTTCACAGTTCCCTGCGCCATCTTGAAAGGCAGCCGGGCCTTTGCAATGATAAAGTCACGTCAATAATTGTTAAAAGTTAAAGGTTTCTATCATTGCAAGCTCAACGTTCTTCTCGCTTCGATGCAAAGGCCCGGCTGCCATTCAAGACGGTGCAGGGAACTGTGAAAGGGACTATTGCATAAAAAGCAATATTATTTCTTAATAAAAAAAAAAATATTCGCTGAAGATGAAGTGGTTATCGGGCGAATATTTACCGAGATAGCGAACCAACGAGAGCGCGCGTTCTTATGAGGTTGTGAATTGTGTGTATACTAACAATCTTTACTATTTGTGTTAGATGGACAGCCTGGTGCCGGTGAAAATAGTCCTGCTCGAAAAGAGGAAATCAACAGAATATCGAGAAAACTTGCCACCCTGGAAATGAAGGTTAGTTCACATTTGGTATGTGGTATGGAAGATGAATTGCAGCAGCACGGCCGGTAAGGCAGGCTACCACGGGGCTAACAACAGTTTTTCATGATGTTCTTTGCAGGAGCTGAACGAGCGTGAACGAGCCGAGCACTCTACGAGAAAGTACGACCAGTTAAGAAAAGTATTTGATGAACTTGAAAAACGCAACGGAGACCTTGAACAGAAGTTTAGCGAGGTAAACTTTGGTCCCTTCTCCATGTACTGGAAACCCATTGTATTCTTTGTTTGCTTCGTCAATATCATCAATGCCATCCTCACCAACACCTCCATATGTTGCATAATCAGCATCAACATCACCGTCAACATTGAGAGCCAAGCGTCATCATTATCATCATCATCGTCATAAGTCTCATCATCATCATCATAATCATCATAAATCTCATCATCCTCATCATCTGCGCGCTGTACCATTCTTGGACATCTGCATATTATATATGGTTGTCATCATCATCGTAATGTGCACCCTCGGGTGCTGTATCAGCATCATTATCATCTATACATCGTCACCATCACCACCACCACCACCAATCATCATCATGATTGTCATCATTTTTATCATCATCATCTTTGTCGTCTCCATCATGACCATTATCATCATAACAATCATCATCACCTTGATCATTGGCAACGCCATCATCTTGGAAAAAGCCCCATCACTATTTTCGTCATAAAAAAGAAAAAGCACTTATATTTAGCGTCGGTATTTACCACTGCAAATGGTGGTTGTCAATATCTGTTGTCCTTGCTTTTAAAGATTGGAATGCTAAACCTCGAAGCACAAATAATAGAACGCCATCTTCGTGAAGAACTAGAAGGCGCCGTTACCAAAGCAATGCATGACTCTGTAGTCAAGAGACTGCACTCATGTGAAGAATCTGAATCCAAGCTAAAAGTTGAAGTATCTCGATTGAAAGAGATAGCAGAGGTAGCAGCACACCAGACCGGGGCTGTTAGGGCAAACCAGGAAAACCAGGACAAGGAATTGATGGCTTTAAGAAAGCAATTATATGATGTACAGATGGAGAACGATGAGAAGACTATTATTGGTGAGTGGATATTGGATGATGATGATGATGATGGTGATGATGATGATAATGATGATGATGATGATGAAGGAGAAGAAAGCAGTTGTATGATGTACAGATGGAGAACGATGAGAAGACTATTATTGGTGAGTGGATATTGATGATGATGATGATGGTGGTGGTGGTGATGATGATGATGATGATGATGATGATGATGATGATGATGATGATGATGATGATGATGATGATGATGATGATGATGATGATGATGATGATGATGAAGAAGAAGAAGAAGAAAGCAGTTGTATGATGTACAGATGGAGAACGATGAGAAGACTATTATTGGTGAGTGGATATTGATGATGGTGGTGATTGAAGATGGTGGTGATGATGATGATGACAGTAGTGGTTATGATGGTGATAATTAAGGTGGTAGTACTGATGGTGATGATGATGGTAATGACGACACAGTCGTATGGCATTGATGATGTTCTCGATGCTGATGAAAGTGATGGTAATCGACGAACATTAGATATTTGAGGGGGCTGGACAGTTTTTTTTTTACACAAAGCTGTGCTCGAATTGTTTTTGGTAATTGCCAAAACTCTCACCCTTCCAGGCAAGCTTCACCATCACATTGTGGCTCTTCAAGTCAGCGAAGGTATGGCCGTGAAAAAGCTAGAAAACGCGACGCAAAAGGTTTCCAAACTAGAAGCACAGATACTTCGTCTTGAACAGAAGATTGATGAAAAGGATCAAACCTTGTACCATACTAAGATGGAAAATAGAAATAAGGAGAAGTTTTTAAAACGAACTATCCAAGAACTGAGGCGTCAATATAGTGGATCTCTTCCGTTAATGAAGCAGGAAAGGTTAGTGGAAAAAAAAACTGAAATAAAAATATTTTAATTTCATATAAGAAGATCGACTCTGCAATCCTGGATAAAGTTATCCACTGGAAAAAGAGTCATCCAGTGCCGTTATAAGCGATTTATCCGGTAAATAGCGGATAACAACAAAGATACAACAAAGTTTTTCTTTCGAATTGTATGTTATTTATGTTTTCTCTGTTAGACTTTTGTTGTTTATATGCTTGCTTTCTGTCTGTCTTGTTCTTTCTGTGTGTGTGTCTGTATTTCTGTCTGTCTAATTGTTCGTATGCCTCACTGACTGACTGGTTGCTCCTTTTGTGTGCTTGTTGCTTTTCTTTTTCTTTTGTTCACTATTTACTTGTTTAAGTTGCTTCTTTCTTTTTCTTCGTTCTTTTCCTTTTCTCAGTTTCCTTTTCTCTTCTCTTCTATTATTTTCCCTTCTTTTCTTTTCTATCTAATCTAAAAGGCATTCAATAATACTATTTGTTCCAGGTTTGCCAATACAATGCGATCCCTGCAAGAAGACAAACTAAAACTAGAACAAGAACTAGTCAAGGCCAAGAGCAGACGAGAGGCTGCTGAAGACAAACTAGCAGAACTAGAACTCAAACAAACAAGCCTTGAAGAACTAATCGCCACACTAAAAGACCACAAGGGAGCGGCCAAAGTCACTGAATGGCATACTAAAATGAACGAAATAAGATTACAAGATCTCAAACTCAACCGTATGTTGGACAGAACGAGAGAACAGAATAGACATTTAGAGAATGTCATCAAGTCTCACGAGAGAGCGATAGCTGATTATGAAGAGGAGATCGTACAACTAAGTAATCTGCACGAAGAAAGACAGTTACTTTGGGAGCAGCGAGAAGTTGAGCTTGAAAGAACAGTTGATCGCTTGGAGAAACAGCAGAAGGATATGTTAGAAGCAGCTACAAGGTATGTAGTTATTTCAAAACATACCATGTTTTCCTTGAAAAAGGTAGTCTGAGTATGAAGCTCTTGGGGAGGGTGAAGAGAGGAGAGGGGAACTTAGAATAAGAGGAGGAGAAAGGAAGGCCTCTCTCCTTTCCCCTCTCTCCTTTTCCCTCTCTCCTTTCCCCTCTCTCCTTTCCCCTCTCTCCTTTTCCCTCCTTTCCCTCTTTCCTTTTCCCTCTTTTTTTTCCCTCTTTCCTTTTCCCTCTCTTTTTTCCCTCTTTCCTTTTGCCTCTCTCCTTTTGTCTCTCTCCTTTTGCCTCTCTTCTTTTGTCTCTCTCCTTTTGCCTCTCTCCTTTTGCCTCTCTCCTTTTGCCTCTCTCCTTTTCCCAAGTATAATTATAACTACCAACACTAAATCGTAATTGATTTGTTTCCTTTATCGTATGTAATATTGACGTTGTGCTCAGAATGTTCCGCCATGTTATCTGTTTCAAGGTTCGAGCATGCAACCGGAGCGATACCTGATCCCAATCTACCAGTAGCAAACCAACTAGAACTGGCTGTAAGAAAGATACGCGAACACATCAAGGTTATTATTGGTACAAAACACGAGAACAAGAACTTGACCAAGGTAAACATACAGGTTTTTTAAACTTTCTATCAAAATCTGAGTTTGTTATTTTTATGATTATTTTATCGCCATCGTCATGATTATCATCATTAATGGCCTTTATTCTACTGGTGCCGGTTGTACGAAGCCTGAATACCGCTATCCTCGGGATAATTTCCTATCCAACTGATAAAACCTATACAAATTCTATACATTGGATAACTCTTATCAAGTGGAATCCAGGCTTCGTACAACTGGCCCCTGAATGACAAATTCCTCTAATGTGAATTGAACAGAATCGAATGACTTTTTTGTCTCAAATTGTGTTCATCCCGTTTTGTGCATTTCCGTCATAAGATGATTTGTCTGTCCAGACGATTAAAATCATATTTGTTTTATTAGAAATGCGAGGAAGCTGAGCAAGCTCGTAAACAAGCTGAAGAGAAACTACTCCAGAAAGACAAGGTTAGACCATTATCGACATTGTTGGCAAATAAGCATCACAATACCAACACTTGTTAAGCACTACGATGCGATCAGGGTTCGTGCTACTCTAAATTCCTTGAAAACTCCTTAAATTTGATTTACGTTTTTAAGGGTACTTGAATTTTAGAAAATCAGCAAAAACTCCTTAAAAACTCCTTAATTCTAGATAAAGTAGGGTAAAAATTCTAGTATTGCAAATTAAAGTTAAGTAAAAATTCTAGTATTGTACATCATTTTCGTAAATTCGTAAATTTTCGTATATCAAAGTTGTCGCAAAAAGTGCTTGAAAATTACCTTTTGGTCCTTGAAAACTCCTTGAAAACTCCTTAGATTTTGTTTACTGACATCAGCACGAACCCTGCTCATTGTATTTTACATCGCTTTCTTTTCCATTCATTATCACAATAAATTCCTTCACAGATTATCAACGAGCTGCGTCTTCGTCTGCCTATTTCTGAACGAGAATCAATAACAAATGCAGCTACTAAATCAGCAGAGAAAGACGACTATGAAGCAAGACAGGCACTGAAAGTAGCACAAGCCACTGTATCTAGCCAACAGGTATGGACAAGTCTTTTCACGATTATCGTCTACAAACCCCATCATTCATTTATTCATGGTTGGCCGAGTGGTACGGTGAGGGCACCGGCCTTTCACCACTGTGATCTAGGTTCGATTCCCAGCTTGGGCACCGGATCATATGTGAATTGAGTTTGTTTGATGTGTTGTTCTCTACCATGCCACGAGGGTTTTTCTCCGGGTTATCCGGTTTTCCTCCCTCAGCAAAAATCAACATGCGAGGAGTGATGTATTAAAAATATTTAATGTAGAGGTAGTGAGTGTGAGTGCCAGCAGAAGAATAACCACAATGTGCATCTGCTGTGGAAAATATCATTATCATTATTATTCAATCGTCCATTCAATCATTCATTTATTCATCCATTCATTCATTTTCCCATTCATTACTTAATTCGTTCATTCATTTTCCCATTCATTCATTTTCCCATTCATTCATTCATTTCAGCAAATGCTTGCCCGTAAAGAACAGTCACTATCTAAATACCAAGAGATGCTAAAAGACGCTAGGGACGAAGCCAAACAACAAGCTGATCAACACAAACTAGAAATCAAACTATTACAGGATAGATTGCACCTGGAATCTGATGAAGTCTTTAAAAAGATGAAACTATCGCACCAGGTACCGGTCTGTCTGACTTTTTTTGTTTGTTTGCCTATCGATCTTTCTGATTGTTATTGTACATGTGAGCCCTGCGTCAACGTTTGTTTATTGGTCTGTCTAATAATAATAATAATAACAATAACAATAACAATGACAATAACAATAACAATAACAATAATAATAATAATAATATTAATAATAATAATAATAAAAAGTTTATTAGCACTTATCGCATGCAGTCTTACGACTGAATTACAAGTGGACATGGTCAGTTTGTCACACATATTACGCAAATCTAATAAATTTAACTGTTACAAAATTTTTGAGTCTATCAGTTTTTGTTGGTTATTGTATTGAAGTTTATGTGACAATGACCATTATAGTGTTTGAGAAGGAAATGGAAAAAAAATTAGGGCTCAGAGGGGAATCGAACCCCTGGCCTCTCGCACCCAAAGCGAGAATCATACCACTAGACCACTGAGCCTTACTTGTTTCCATCTCTTAGTTTTTCATGTTTTGTTACGTTGTCGTACCTGATGATTGACAGGTGTCAATTGTTATTAGTGACGGGTACCGACTGATGTTGTCATGGTACCTGTCATTTTGTTTGTTTGTCCGTCTGTCTGTCTGTCTGTTCGTGTGCCTTTTCTTCTACCTGGCCTCGAAGGAGAATTACGGAGATATGTATATCTCTCGTTTTGTCTGTGTACACCTAATTCAAAAAATGTTGACGGGGCGAGCGGCGATTGGCGATTGGTGATTGGCGATTGCATGACCGAAAGGAGCTATTGGCAATACGAATTCCTTCTCCCGTTCAGAGAAAACTTCGAGACATCCATCTACGGTCATCGTTGAACGGTATTTGGGTAATATATAATTGAATAAGAAGAAATTCGTATTATCCACAGTCTCTTTCGGGACGTGCAATCGCCGATCGCCGATCGCCGTTCGCCCCGTCAACCTTTTTTGAATTAGGTGTATATTGTGACTATGTATCTGTGTGTTTGTCCGTCTGTTCTGTCTGTTCGATCGTGTGCCTTTTCTTCTACCTGGCCTCGTAGGAGGATTACGGAGATATGTTTGTCTTTTATTTTGTCTGTGTGCATTCTGTCTGTCTGTCTGTCTGTCTGTCTGTCTGTGCATTCTGTCTGTCTGTCTGTCTGTCTGTGCATTCTGTCTGTCTGTCTGTCTGTCTGTCTGTGCATTCTGTCTGTCTGTCTGTCTGTCTGTCTGTCTGTCTGTTTGTTTGTTTGTTTGTTTGTTTGTTTGTTTGTTTGTTTGCCTTACGATCTTTCTAATTGTTATTGTACATGTGAGCCCTGTGTCTTCGTTTGTTTATTGGTCTGTCTGTTGGTATTGTAATGAAGTATATGCGAAAATGACCACTACAGTGTTTGAGAATGAAATCGAAAAAAAAATTAGGGCTCAGAGGGGAATCGAACCCCTGGCCTCTCGCACCCAAAGCGAGAATCATACCACTAGACCACTGAGCCTTACTTGTTTCCATCTCTTAGTTTTTCATGTTTTATTACGTTGTTTTTAGTCGTACCTGATGATTGACAGGTGTCAATTGTTATTAGTGACGGGTACCGACTGTTGTTGTCATGGTACCTGTCATTTTGTTTGTTTGTCCGTCTTGTCCGTCTGTCTGTCTGTCTGTTGGTGCGCCTTTCCTTTAACCTGGCCTCAAAGGAGGATGACGGAGATATGTATATCTCTCGTTTTGTCTATCTGTGTGTTTGTCCGTCTTGTCCGTCAGTTCTGTCTGTTCGATCGTGTGCCTTTTCTTCTACCTGGCCTCGAAGGAGGATTACGGAAATATGTTTGTCTTTCGTTTTGTCTGTGTACATTGTGTCTGTGCGACTATCTGTCTGTCTGTGCGACTGTCGGTCTGTCTGTCTGTCTCTTTCTGTCTCTTTCTGTCTCTTTCTGTCTGTTTGTCTGTCTGTCTCTTTCTGTCTGTCTGTTTGTCTGTCTGTCTGTCTCTTTCTGTCTGTCTGTCTCTTTCTGTCTGTCTGTTTGTCTGTCTGTATGTCTCTTTCTGTCTGTCTGTCTCTTTCTGTCTCTTTTTGTCTGTCTGTGTGTCTGTCTGTATGTCTCTTTCTGTCTGTCTGTATGTTTGTCTGTCTGTTTCTTTCTTTCTGTCTGTAGGTATGTATGTTTATCTGTCAGTCTGTCTGTCTGTCTGTCTGTGTGCCTATCTGTCTGTCTGTCTGTCTGTCTCTTCTGTCTGTCTGTTTGATTACATTTATCTTTTCTCAGGAATCGGTCAATGCGCCTGGTCGAACGATACCAACTGAAGATCAAGTAAGTCGTTGTGATCAAACGTTCTATATTGATCAATAATTCTATAGCTAATCGAAGCATCATTAATCAATAATCTCTTTGTTTGATAGCTTGCCCGTCTGTCAGAGTTAGAAGAGACTGTAGCTGAACAAGACAACGCTTTGGCAATCGCAGCGGAGAAGTTTAAGAGATCACGTGAGGACAACGTTAAACTAAGAAAAGATCACGAAGATAAGGTCAACGCTATGAAGAAAAAACATGAACGGTAAATAACTACATTGAATATAATTATTATTATAATTTATTTAATGTGGCTAATTGTAAATTAGGCAAAGTTAAAATCGAGGCGTAGCTGGCCAGCGGTCTCTTTTGTGTCCGGGGTGCCCCATTAGCATAGCAGGGGCTCACATGCGTTAGATCGTTGCGGATCTTAGCTCTGGCAGTTTTGTTGCTCGTTCAAGCATGACTTATATAGGCACCTAATCCCAAGCTCATCACCCGATGAGATTAATTACTAGTAATAGTTAGGTCAATGCTTTTCCTTCGTACGAAGGCAGAGACACCATAACGGCGTACGACGCCAACTGACAGCGGACCCTGTAGTATTTCCGAGACCTGACTGTTGTACAAGGAGACAATCCCCTACTCTTTTCAAAGAGTACAGTAGGATCTTTTACGTCCAACTTATACAGTGAAATCAGACGGGGTTTTGTGCTTTACGAACTTATCCGAGAAGACGAGGCACTGAGGCCTAGGTTATACGTCGAATCTCACTTGTGCCGAATGCAATTACATCAAAGAAGACCGCCTAGTTATCTATTGTTTGAATTGTATACGGCACAAGTGAGATTCGACGTATAACCTAGGCCTGAGAGAGTGAAGTGTCTTTCCCAAGGACACAACGTAATTGTACCATTAGACACCGGCGGAATCCCATCCCCGAACCACTAGACCAAAACGCCTCTCAGGATCATTACACCTCTCTAGTTGTGGTGTTTACGATGATTATTGTGATAATGATGATGATGAATATGATGATGCTACGATAATGATGACGATGATGATGATGATGATAATGGAGGTGATAACGATGGTGATTACGATGATCAGTGATGTATACGATGATGATGATTACGATGATGATGATGTTAGTAGATTGTAAAGCGCTATGAGCTATTCTAGAGATATAGCGCTATATAAATGAGGCATATTATTATTATTTATTATTATGACTGATGATGACGATGATGATAGATACGATGACGATGATGATGATGGTGATGATGTTTACGATGATTATGATTATGATGGTGATTATGACTATGATAGTCAGGGTTCGTGCTACTCCTTAAACTCCTTGAAAACTCCTTAGATTTGATTTACGTTTTTAAGGGCACTTGAAAAGCCCTTTTCAAGTTGATTTTAGAAAATCAGCAAAAACTCCTTAAAAACTCCTTAATTTTAGCTAAAGTAGGATAAAAATTCGAGTATTGCAAATTAAAGTTTAGTAAAAAATCTTGTATTGTACATCATTTTCGTAAACTCGTAATTTTTTGTATATCAAAGTTGTCGCAAAAAGTGCTTAAAAATTAATTTTTGGTCCTTGAAAACTCCTTGAAAACTCCTTAGATTTTGTTTACTGACATCAGCACGAGCCCTGGATAGTGTTGATGACAAACAAGGTGATTATGCTTCTGATGATGATGATGATGATGATGATGATAAATATCATAATGGGGATGATAATCATTGTTCTCATTATTATCAGAAAAAGTGAAAGCTACGAAAAACAGGTCAAAGAACTACGTGATGAAATCCAAATCAAGGACAACATGAACATGGAAAAGAAGAAAGAGGTATCATCTTCCACAATGACCATTTCCTTCCTTCCTTCTTTCCTTCCTTCCTTCCTTCCTTCCTCACTTTTTTTTTTTTTTTTTTTTTTAACGTCTCAATGTATTTAGCCAGTGGCTAATTGGGGAGACTCAGACACACACTCACTACCTCTACGTTAATTATTTTGCACACAACGCAGCTCACATATTCATTTTCCCTTCACTGTTTTTATTTTATTCCCATTTATTAAGTCCATTTTTTCCTTCACTTTTCTCTCCTGATTCAAAAAAAATACACGTTGTTCAGAGACTAGATACTAGTTCACCACGATCTGAATTCCACAGGAATACCGCAATCATATCAAAATGTCACTGATCATTTTTAATAAATATATATGAAAACTCTCACTTATCCAATTACTTGAGATGTAATATGGGACCTTTTCTTAAGATTGAGGTACTAAGAGAAGAGCTAGATGCAGCAAAAGAAGCCAACGAACGAGCACCAACCAAGACTATGAAACAACTCGTTGAACGATTACGTAATCAGCTGGCATTAAAAGAAAAACAGCAAAAGGTAATGGGACAATAATAAAAATACATCAATTTTTAAAATATCAATGTATCATCTCCGATGTATTTAGCCAAATACTGGTTTCCTACTAATTGCGGAGACCCAAACGAACACTCACTACATCTACATTAAATATTTTAGCACACAACTCTGCACAAATGTTTAGCCAAACACAAGTGTCCTACTAATTGCGGAGACTCAGACGCACACTCACTACCTCTACATTAAATATTTTAGCACACAACTCTGCACAAATGTTTAGCCAAACACAAGTGTCCTACTAATTGTGGAGACTCAGACGCACACTCACTACCTCTACATTAAATATTTTAGCACACAACTCTGCACAAATGTTTAGCCAAACACAAGTGTCCTACTAATTGCGGAGACTCAGACGAACACTCACTACCTCTACATTAGATATTTTAGCACACAACTACGCACAAATGTTCAGCCAAACACAAGTGTCCTACTAATTGCGGAGACCCAAACGAACACTCACTACATCTACATTAAATATTTTAGCACACAACTCCGCACAAATGTTTAGCCAAACACAAGTGTCCTACTAATTGCGGAGACTCAGACGAACACTCACTACCTCTACATTAGATATTTTAGCACACAACTCTGCACAAATGTTCAGCCAAACACAAGTGCCCTACTAATTGCGGAGACTCAGACGAACACTCACTACCTCTACATTAGATATTTTAGCACACAACTCTGCACAAATGTTCAGCCAAACACAAGTGTCCTACTAATTGCGGAGACTCAGACGAACACTCACTACCTCTACATTAGATATTTTAGCACACAACTCTGCACAAATGTTCAGCCAAACACAAGTGTCCTACTAATTGCGGAGACTCAGACGAACACTCACTACATCTACATTAAATATTTTAGCACATAGGGCCTGGTCTTGTACCTGGACCACAGTGGTGAAAGACGTGCGGTAAACCACTACACGACCCATGTCACCTTTAGTACGTTATGCACAGCCCAGTAGTTTTATTTGTTCGTTTCTTCTAATGACACTGGCTAAATGTATTTCCAACAAGCTTTTAATCAGGTTTTGCTATGTAGACATTCGCCTGATTTTCAGACGGGCTGGGTCCTACGAAAGTGATAGCGTGGGACCCTAGCCTGATTTTCAGAGTAGGCCCGGGTCCTGCGCTAAAAAAAAAAAATAGCGTAGGACTCAGGCCCGCTCTGAAAATCAGGCTAGTGGGACCCAGGCCCGTCTGATAATCAGGCTATGTAGGAAAGAAGGAAGGAATAAACTTTATGTAAACACGGTTAAAACCATCAGTCAATAGCTAAATTTTTGCTTAGATACTGTTTTTCAGTTTGCCGTGGGAAGTTGATAATAACTATCAATTTCATTTTTAAACGCTTGGAATGTCTAGGCATTTTGTAGGCTATTTTAATTTTCGTGTCTTTCTGTTTCAGTCGTTAAGCCAGGCTTTGCTACAGCTGAGGGCTGATATGGTAACAGCTGCTGAAGAAAATGTACAGGTAATAAAACATTCGATGAGACAGACAGATAGACAAACAGACGTACACACAGACAGACAAACAGACAGGCGGACACAAATAACAGCAGCTAAAAACGTACATGGATATCATTATTGACTCTACAATAAAGCATTTAGAGACGGACAGATAAACAGACGGACAGACAGACAGACAGACAGACAGACAAACAGACAGACAGACAAACAGACAGACAGACAGACAGGTGGACACAAATAACAGCAGCTAAAAACGTGCATGGATATCATTATTGACTCTACAATAAAGCATTTAGAGATGGACAGATAAACAGACGGACAGACAGACAGACAGACAGACAGACAGACAGACAAACAGACAGACAGACAGGTGGACACAAATAACAGCAGCTAAAAACGTACAGGTATATTATATGGACGCGTCATTCTTGACACCAAAACAGAGAGACAGACATGAAACCATGACAACAGCTGAAGAAAACGAACAGGTAACAAAACGTTCAATAAGACCGACCGACAGACAGACAAATATATAACATGAGCTAAAAAAGCACAAGGAATAAGACGTTATTATTGATACTCTGTAAGACTGACTGACTGACAGATCGACCGACAAACAAACAAAATGATGAAAACGGTTTAACTAGTTGTGTGAAAAAATTTTGAGTAATATTGAAGATACCGAGAAATGTGTTTTGTGCTGCGTCGATGTTGCCAAAGAAACATTTCTTTTACGTATTTTAAAAAATACCGATTTCTTACAGCCTGACATCCTTACACGACTCGATGACATAGTGGCTACGCATTCCCAGAATGCAGTAGCCACAAAAACCCTCTTGACCCTTAGTTTAAACTCGAAAGGAGAAACTGAAAGAAGACATACATATAGTCACCGCCACGTAGAATAATATAGTTTGTTTTAGGAACAGTTGCATGTAAATCCCCTTTAAAAACAGACAATAGCCACATTACACGCTATCGAGGCTGAGGTTAATCGACGAAAAAAAGAAATCTTAGAAAATGTTGAGTAGAACCTTTTAAAACATTTTATTTTATCATTTTAAAGTACAAAGGGTATTTTTGATTTATTAAGGCAAAACCCATTTAAAAATATTGTTATATAAGTGATTTTTGAGTAGGAAAGAGAAAAAAAAATTGGGCTCAGAGGGGAATCGAACCCCTGGCCTCTCGCACCCAAAGCGAGAATCATACCACTAGACCACTGAGCCTTACATGTTAGAAATACACTGTTTTTCATTTTTTATTACGTTGTTTTTAGTCGTACCTGATGATTGACAGGTGTCAGTTGTTATTATTGACGGGTACCGACTGTTGTTGTCATGGTAGCAGGTGATGATACAGGCGTCATTGAATCGTTCAATAAAAATGAAAAATACGAAAAATCTTTTAATAACACTCCTTATTTATAAATGGAAACTAGCGAGCAAACTAGTATAGGCTGCGTCGGTGTTTGATATAAACGATAGGTAATATAATGAAATTTGTAACACCGTAAAAAATGTTGACTTAACTTGACTTAAATGGAAACTAGCAAGTAAACTAGTATAGGCTGCGTCGGTGTTTGATGTAAACGATAGGTAATATAATGAAATTTGTAACACCGTAAAAAAAGGTTGACTTAACTTGACTTAAATGGAAACTAGAAAGTAAACTAGTATAGGCTGCGTCGGTGTTTGATGTAAACGATAGGTAATATAATGAAATTTGTAACACCATAAAAAAATGTTGACTTAACTTGACTTAAATGGAAACTAGCAAGTAAACTAGTATAGGCTGCGTCGGTGTTTGATGTAAACGATAGGTAATATAATGAAATTTGTAACACCGTAAAAAAATGTTGACTTAAATTTACTGACGTTTCGAGTTTTAGCCCTTCGTCGGAGTACTTCTTATTCATACTTGATTCGTGGCTTAAATATATATCTCTAGTTTAATATATAACGATCAATGAAATGCCTATATTTCCTTTTTTCTGTCCGGTATCTTAGTACTGTTCGCGCGCTGTGATTGGCTAGCGCTCGGTCCGGTTTTTCACGGTATCCTGTCGGCAACATTTCTTCACAGTGAAACTTGATGAAGAAAAAGGAATCAACAAACGCCGAAGAATGATTATAAGTGACGATTCAGACTCTGACTAAACGACAGCTTTTTTGAACTGCTTTTGGCTGTATTTTGTAGAGAAAGCATTAAAAAAGACACATTAATTGATTTATCGTTGCACGTTTGAATTTGCATAAACACATTCGAGTTTTGACTCGTTTGACTCTGAAGTTAGTAATAACAAAAATAAATAAGTTATTTACCGGCTAAAGGTCGGTCCGTATAGTGAAAAACTGCCCTCGGTCTTGGAAAACGTACATCCAAGACCTCGGGCGGTTTTTCACTATACGGACCTGCTCAGTCTTTTGCTAATCTCCTCCTTGATTAAATATAGATTTTCCATACGACTGAGTTATTTTTTAAGCAGACTCCATATTTTATATTTTTGTGAACTTCACTGAATATCTTGTCTATCTTACTAAAAATGATATTTCTGGACAGTGACAGCTCATATCAAAGTTTAAGTTAATCAAATTTAGCAACTTAAACTGAAGAACCAATCAGATTGCAAATTGTTTTTGACGTGTGTGACAGATAAGTGTCTTTTTGATGTAAACAAACGATCGTCAACATGTTTCAGACTGTATACAAAAGCCTTTAATCTTAATATCACGATTATTTTCTCTTCAATTTCTAGTTGGCCATATAATAAATAAGTTATTGTCCGAGCTTGTTTGGTCCGGATAGGAGGACACTGAAGTGTTTAGAAGGAAATCGGAAAAAAAAATTAGGGCTCAGAGGGGAATCGAACCCCTGGCCTCTCGCACCCAAAGCGAGAATCATACCACTAGACCACTGAGCCTTACATGTTTGGAAAAACATAGTTTTTCATTTTTTATTAAGTTGTTTTAAGTCGTACCTGATGATTGACAGGTGTCAACTGTTATTAGTGACGGGTACCGACTGTTGTTGTCATGGTAGCAGGTGATGATACAGGCGTCATTGAATCGTTCAGTAAAAAATAAAAAACACGAAAAATATTTTAATAACATTCTTCATTCATACTTGATTCGTGGCTTAAATATCTCTAGTTTGAGTTATAATTATCAGTGAAATACCTATATTTCTTTATTTTGAAAAAATGTGAAAAAATCATCAATAGTATTACACAGCTTTACGGTAGCTTCTTGTCTCAGAAAAAGTTTTCTTTTCTTTTTCATTGATAATTATATAAAACCAGAATATTACATGGGTGCTTGGAGATTTTATATGTAATATCTCTATGTATTTTATGTAATATAAATTGTTTGTTCGTATTTACATTAGACATATGAAATTATAATAACAATAAGATTTCGGTCGTTTTTTGGATGATTTTCCTTTTTTACAAAACATTTAAGAGTGGCAAAAGTTGATCATATATCATAAAAAGATTTGTGAGCTTAGATTCATGACTTTAATATATCTGTGTATTTTATGTTATATAAATTGTTTCTTCGTATTTACATTAAACTGATGAAATTATAAAAACAATAAGATTTCGGTCGTTTTTTGGATAATTTTCCTTTTTTACAAAACATTTACAAGAGTGGCAAAAGTTGATCATATATCATAAAAAGATTTGTGAGCTTAGATTCATGACTTTAATATTTCTGTGCATTTTATGTTATATAAATTGTTTCTTCGTATTTACATTAAACTGATGGAATTACAATGACAATGAGATTTTGGTTGTTTATTTTGGTTTATTTATCTTTTTACAAAACATTTAGAGTAAAAAAAGTAGATCATATATCATAAAAAGATTTGCCTTTAATATCTCTGTGCATTTTATGTTATATAAATTGTTTCTTCGTATTTACATTAAACTGATGGAATTACAATGACAATGAGATTTTGGTTGTTTATTTTGGTTTATTTATCTTTTTACAAAACATTTAGAGTGAAAAAAGTAGATCGTACATCATAAAAAAGATTTGTTGAACTTACTGACGTATTTTATGTAATGTAAATTGTTTCTTTGTATTTACATTAAACTGATGAAATTACAATGACAATGAGATTTTGGTTGTTTACTTTGGTTTATTTATCTTTTTACAAAACATTTAGAGTAAAAAAAGTAGATGGTATATCATTAAAAGATTTGTTGAGCTTACTGACGTATTTTATGTAATATTCTTTGTATTTACATTAAACTGATGAAATTACAATGACAATGAAATTTCGGTCGTTTATTTTGGTTTATTTATCTTTTTTACAAAACATTTAGAGTAACAAAAGTAGATCGTACATCATAAAAAGATTTGTTGAGCCTAGATTCATGACTTTAATATCTTTGTGCATCTTATATAATATAAATTGTTTGTTCGTATTTACCTTAAACTGATGACATTACAATAATAATGAGATTTCTTTTGTTTCTTTTGGTTTCTTTTCCTTTTTTTTTTACAAAACATTTAGAGTAAAAAAAAATAGATCGTATATCATTAAAAGATTTGTTGAGCTTACTGACGTATTTTATGTAATATAAATTGTTTCTTCGTATTTACATTAAACTGATGGAATTACAATAACAATGAGATTTCGGTCGTTTATTTTGGTTCATTTATCTTTTTTACAAAACATTTAGAATAACAAAAGTAGATCATATATCATAAAAAGATTTGCCTTTAATATCTCTGTGCATTTTATGTTATATAAATTGTTTGTACGTATTTACAAAAACAATGGAATTTCGTATATTTTGATTTGTGTTTCTTTTTTACAAAACATTTAGAGTAAAAAAAGTAGATCGTATATAATAAAAAGATTTGTTTAACTTACTGACGTTTTTTACGTTAATCTTTTTTCCAGTGTAGTAAGCAACTACGTTAAGAATAAGAGTGTTTTTATCGTTCTTTTCAATTGACACCCAACATGCTGATCCCTCTCTTTTCTCTTATTCTTAGTCCTTATCATCGTTACCAATTTTGTCAATAATAAATGGAAACTAGCGAGTAAACTAGTATATAGGCAGCGTCGATGTTTAATTTGATATAAACGATAGGTGATATAATGAAATTTGTAACACCGTAAAAAATGTTGACTTAACTTTACTGACGTTTCGAACTTTAGCCCTTTTTACTCCAACGACGGGCTAAAGCTCGAAACGTCAGTAAAGTTAAGTCAACATTTTTTTACGGTGTTACAAATTTCATTATATCACCTATAATATTGATCGTGCCTTTACTTCAAAGCGAGACGAACGGTGAGCTTGTAATGAATAATTGTCCAAGGTGTTAAAAAAGTCTCTATCATTCCATACCAACCGTTCGTTCTCGGCATTGATGTAAAGGCACGGCTACCCTTGAAAATGGCGCAGAGAATTGTATAAGGAACTGATTTCTTTTTAGTCTCTCTTTTTTTATTCTTGGGTATTTCTTGTATAGAATAGTTCTAATTTTTTGTTTAATCTCCGACTGTCTGACATGTATTCTTGTTCTTGTACATTTATTCTTAAATTTGTGTGTTATTTTTGTGGTAGGTCCACGCAAAGAAAGCAGAAGAAGAAGTCAACGTACAGCATGTTGTCAATAAACAAACTTCGGGATTACAGGTATACGTAGATTCCATCAAATTATCATCATGATCATCCTCACCAATGTCATCATTATTTTATCATTATTGTCATCAGTCATCATCAACATCAATGAAATCATAGCTATTATTGTCAATCATCGACATTAGCACTATCATTGCCACCACCACCGACACCACCACCACCATCATCATCATCATCATCATCATCATCATCATCATCATCATCATCATCATCATCACCACTACTACAACCGTCATCACCACCACCACAATAATAACCACCATCATTGCCATCATCGTCATCACCACCACTACAATACTAACCACCATCATTGCCATCATCGTCATCACCACATTCATAACCATTATCGTCACCATTCACAATATTCATCATTAATTATTGTACTTTATCCATGTTTTAGACCCGTATCGAAGAGTTACAAGAAAGAATGGAGAAACTAAAACGAGAACTAAAAAACAAAAAAGAAAAAGAGACTTCTCTTATAGAAGAGAAAGATAAACTAAAACAGGTGATTCTTGCCGACCCTTTTCCTGAATTATATCGTCCATTCCGTTAGAACTATTCAATCCTTCCTTTCCCTGCTAACAGAGTCTGTCCAGTTGCGATTTCTGACAAGAAAATGCCTTGTCCGAAATGGCAATGAGAGAGACTCTGATGGCAGGAAATCTTTCCTTTTCTTTCTTTCCTTTTTATTCCTTCCTTTTTCTTTCTTCCTTTTTCTTTCTTCCTTTTTCTTTCTTCCTTTTTCTTCCTTTCTCCCTTTCTACATTTGTTTCTTATCTAGATTTTCGTCTGTCCGTCCTTCACCTTCTCCAGTCCTTTCATTCCCTTTGAAAACAGACAATTCCCACAAACTGAACAAATAATCTTGTTTGAACAATTTTAAAACTCAAAATCTAAAACATCAATACTCCAGTTTAATCATACAATTTGACTACAGCCCGTGGTAATTTAAAGGAATATACATATTACTATTGAAACACAAAAAATACACGGCCCGTAGTTAAATTCTAAAGAATATATTACACGCTATCGATGTTGAGTGGAACCTTTTAAAACATTTTATTTTATCATTTTAAAGTACAAAGGATATTTTTGATTTATTGATGCTAAACCAATTTAAAAATATTGTTATTAAAGTGATTTTTGAAGTGTTTGAGAAGGAAATCGAAAAAAAATTAGGGCTCAGAGGGGAATCGAACCCCTGGCCTCTCGCACCCAAAGCGAGAATCATACCACTAGACCACTGAGCCTTACATGTTAGAAAACACTGTTTTTCATGTTTTATTACGTTGTTTTTAATCGTACTTGATGATTGACAGGTGTCAGTTGTTATTAGTGACGGGTACCGACTGTTGTTGTCATGGTAGCAGGTGATGATACAGGCGTCATTGAATCGTTCAGTAAAAAAAAGACCGACTGTTGTTGTCATGGTATTTTCAAAATGCCTTGTCAGAAATGGCAACGAGAGAGACTGCTGGCAGGAAATCCTTGTTTCCTTTTTCTTCCATCCTTTTCCTTCCTTCCTTTTTCTTTCTTTTCCTTCCTTCCTTTTCCTTCCTTCCTTTTTCTTTCTTTTTCTTCCTTCCTTTTTCTTCCTTCCTTTTTCTTCCTTCCTTTTCCTTTTCCTTCCTTCCTTCCTCATCGGAAAACATTTCTCCGTGATTTTGAACATTTGATCCTTCCAAGTAAAAACCCGCTTATAAAAACAATTAAACATCCAGAGAAGCCTCAGTTTCACAGCACAATATGATTATATATACTCAGACGACTTATAAGCGTCGACAAAATAATATATATCATTCAAAGAGTTCTCGAGGCTCTACTGTCCTCGATTTTGAATGAGATTTCTTATAAGCCGAGAGATTACAGCGACAACAATCAGAAATCTTGAAAAGGACGTATGTTTTTCTTCCTTTCTAGTTCCTTCCTCCCTCAACATTAGTCTCTTTCTAAATTTTCGTCTCTCCGTCCTTCCCCTGGTCGTTGTTTTTTTTTTTTCCCCTTGCCCCATTCCTCCCTTTTCTCCCCGTACTAATTCTCCCGGTCCTTTTTTACATCTTATTTAACCCATCTTCCACTTATTTCTATCAGGAATTATCCAAACGAGATTCTGCATTGCTAAAACTTGGCGCTGAAGTAAAGGACTTGGAGAGTGTTCAGGATCGATTAGAAAGCAGAGAAGAAGAACTGTTTGAAGTCCGGAGAAAGGTAAGAAATCAGTCCACTTACAATTAGGTACATTGATTGATATAACGATTGATAAAAGTGGTGTTTACTCAAATAACTGAATAAATCGATGCATCGACAGTTACTTCAAAAACGACTGAGCAATGATACATCCACAGTTACTCACTGCAAAAACGACTATATGTAGTGGTTACTCGAATAACTGAGCTAATAGTCCCATTCACAGTTCCCTGCGCCATCTTGAGAGGTAGATGGGTCTTTGAATCGTGGCGAGATGAACGTTCAGCTTGCAATGAAGAAAACTTTTACACCTGGCCGGACAATTATTCACGTGTCTTTATCATTGCAAGCTCAACGTTCGTCTCGCTTCGATGCAAAGGCCCGGCTACTTTTCAAGATGGCTCAGGGAACTGTGAAGGGGAATATATATTGTTATAACACAGGAATGCCATAATTTTTGGAAGCACAACTCATTTCCCGATTGCTTTCCGTAGGTTGTACGAGCAGAATCCGAAGCCGAGAAGCTTCGTAAGAAGGTGAAGTCTTTAGAAGATCAACTAGGTGTTGAGAGAGCAGAGGGTGAGATAGTTGCCGTAGAGACACAAGACGTAGCAGAAGCTGTACCGTTTGATTTTCCTCCCGACCAACAAAAGGTAAATGGAAAAATAAATATGGTGATGATATTGGTGGTGATAGTGATGTTGGTGATGATGTTAGTAGTGATGTTGTTGGTTATGATGGTGGTGAAGGTGGTAGTGGTGATGTTAGTAGTGGCACAGGTAGCCCAAGCTCACTATTTGTGTTGATTTACTATAGGATATATGGGGATTTTTCAACTTACAATTTTTTGCCTTAATTCTTAATAAAATAAAATGAAACTCTTACCGTGTCTTTTTGTTGCTCTCATCAACCGTCTAACTGACTTTCAGCGATTTTCGTTGGAATTTAGCTGCCTTTCCCTAACGTGTAGTAAGAGAGAGAAAGGTAGGAGGCGAAGGCCCCAAAACGGCCTTCGAACTGCTGAACTAATCGCCAAATAATTCCTTGAAAAACGCTTCTAGTCCAAATCTTTCTACGCAGCAGTTCGAAGGGATAAATATGACACGCAAAAATCCCAATGGATTAGAATCAACGGCTTTTTTGAAGCAGCCAGTCTCCACGAAGTTCGAATAAAACCGCTCGAAAAACAGCCAAAATACGCGTGTCTGGGAGAGTTGGGACAGTTGAAGCCGTTAAAAAACAGAGAGAGACTGGACCGGGCAAAAACAACCACTATCCGTGGGGTGCAAGGGTCGAAAATTGTACGACAAAACTAGGAACCGCCCCCGCTCCCAGGGGCGAATTACTTGACAGCTATTGTACTTCGTCGGTCTATCACTGACCGCGCTGAACACGTTGATTTCAAAATTAAGGTTAGGGGGAAAAAACGACCGTTTCTCTCTTTCAGTGTGGAGTTTAATCACAAGTAATTCGCCCCTGGGAGCGGGGCGGTTCCTAGTTTTGTCGTACAATTTTCGACCCTTGCACCCCACGGATAGTGGTTGTTTTTGCCCGGTCCAGTCTCTCTCTGTTTTTTAACGGCTTCAACTGTCCCAACTCTCCCAGACACGCGTATTTTGGCTGTTTTTCGAGCGGTTTTATTCGAACTTCGTGGAGGCTGGCTGCTTCAAAAAAGCCGTTGATTCTAATCCATTGGGATTTTTGCGTGTCATATTTATCCCTTCGAACTGCTGCGTAGAAAGATTTGGACTAGAAGCGTTTTTCGAGGAATTATTTGGCGATTAGTTCAGCAGTTCGAAGGCCGTTTTGGGGCCTTCGCCTCCTACCTTTCTCTCTCTTACTACACGTTAGGGAAAGGCAGCTAAATTCCAACGAAAATCCCTGAAAGTCAGTCAGACGGTTGATGAGAGCAACAAAAAGACACGGTAAGAGTTTCATTTTATTTTATTAAGAATTAAGGCAAAAAATTGTACGTTGAAAAATCCCCATATATCCTATAGTAAATCAACACAAATAGTGAGCTTGGGCTACCTGTGGTAGTGGTGATGGTGATGTTATCAAGACAAGATAAGATTATTTATTTTAAGTCAATAACATAGGGAGTGTTCGCCCAATCTCCCGAGGCTCATGGTAAAAAATGCTTGACATGAACTGCTACTTCACTCTCCGGATTCGAAAGAAAATGAGGTTTTTAACGCGGAAGTTCCAGGATTGAGGGTTGGGAGATGAGAGGAGTGGAACTCAGAACTCAGTTCTGCTTTGCGCAATACATGTAGATCTCGACAACGCAACGTCATTGCATAATATTTCACTCCTACAGCAACGCCACCTACAAAAAAAACAACCAGACAAACATAACGAACAGAAAAATACGAAAGGAAATGATAGTGATGGTGGTTGTGATCATATTGACGATAATCATAATACTCGTGTATACACCTATTTCAATTAACATTGTCCATCTGGAATGGTTGATCTGAGACCAATAGGAATTGTGGGAGCTCGTTAAACTGCAAATACACTATAATTATAATCACACTTGAATATTAATGTTTACTTCTGAAATACTGTAATGTATCTGTAATTCAGCTCCATTCAAGTGTGATTAAAACAATGTATTTGAAATTTAATGAACTCCCACAATTCCTATCGGTCTCAGATCAACCATTCCAGATGGACAACGTTAATTGAAATAGGTGTAATGAGTTATCTGTCTATTCTATAGACCACTAAAAGCAACATAGAGGTTGCAAAATGGGAAGAAAGCAAAAAGTGGCAGCGAAAGGTCGAAAACTTACGCGAGAAACTGAATGAAAAGACAAAAGAATTGGATAAGGCAGAGAAGACCGTTACCATGCTGAGAGAGGCCTTACAACGAGGAGAAAAGGATAAAACAGGTCTACAAAGTAGATTGAAAAGGTAAGAAACCCGTCTATTCGCTTTTATCACGGGCCGCCATATTGGTTGAAACAATAGGTTTTGAATCCCTTGGGTTCCCTTGCCCTCACTTTCATGCCTTTCAGAACGTTCCAAATAAAGGCTTTCGCTCTAATGGGAATAAACATGGCCACCATGTGATAAAAGTCCATAACGGACAGCTCTGGGACCAAGCATAAATGTTCGGTGTAGCGGGTACATTTGGGGACCAAAAGATATGTTTTCGGTTTAGAGAGAAGTACCTTTTTTAAAGTTCGGTATAGAGGGTTTCAACTATATTTGCACGACATCGTTTTATACCCAGCACTAACCTCTGGTAGACCAGGGGCCGGTTGTACGAAGGGTGGATAAAGTTATCCGCGGATAAAAGTTATCCACTGCATAGGGTTTTTTTTATAGATTTTATCCGCAGGATAAGGATTTATCCGGTGGATAGCGCTATTCACCCTTCGTACAACTGGCCCCAGAAGGATAAACCCTAGATCATTCTGCCTAGAAGGACGGCGTTTTTGGCTGAATGATGGTCGTAAAATCCAATATGGCAGATGAACTGCAAAAAAACCCTGAGTAATGCATTTAGGTAAAATGAATTCACAGCTTCTTAGTTTTGTTTGTGGCGGCACTCGATTATCCTAGTGAAGCGTGTGATTCATTCACTTTTATAAAAAGAAAAATGCTTTTTACTAAGATAGATGAGTACTAACCAAAAGTAACTTATAATGTAACGCATACTAATGTAACACATATAATGTAACGCAATCCGATGTTGATTATTAATGAGTTCCTGGCTATCGCTATGACAACGGCGTCGTGTATATATTATTCAAATATACAATGTCACGCTTGTACTCATTTTGTACAGTAAAACAACGACTTTAACACGGTTTGTTTTGTATGTTTTTAGCGCTGCTCGTCTTGGAAGTACATCGGTCATTCCTCCATCGTCAGATGAATTCGTCCAGGACCTGAAACACAAGATATTTGCCTTAGAAGACGAGGTACTATGGTTGTATATTAAATATAAATGGAAACTAGCGAGTAAACTAGTATAGGCTACGTCGGTGTTTGATTTAAACGATAGGTAATAGAATGACATTTGTACAACGTTAAAAATGTCAACCTAACTTTACTGGCGTTTCGAGGATTAGCCCTTCGACGAAAGGCTAAAGCTCGAAACGTCAGTCAAGTTAACATTTTTTATGGTATTACAAATTTCATTCTATTACCTATACATTAAATAGATATAACATTCTAGACGTTCTCAAACAAAGAGAAATAAACAAGTTAGAAATGTGACAGTCAGGACACTCAAACCATGAACACTGAGGTTTTCCCACATCCCTTGAAGGAATAAATTAGAATGAAGATTTATTATGAACACTTAGTGTATTAGAACTCATTGCATCAGTTTTTGAGGTTTTGAAGCAACAGAATATGGTGAGAATCTCAAAAAATGTCAACTGGTCACGGTTTGAGTGTCCTTACCGTAAAGATGTTCGCTCTGTTGTCTTCTTTGGTTATACTATTCTGTATTTTTTACTGCCTATGGTAAAACAAGGATACATGTATCAAGAAACATTATTGATAATTTGTTTGGTCTTCAGTCTTTGTTTGTTGCAGACCGTTTTATAACTTCTACATGTCAAATGTCTTAGTTTTATTATAATTATTAGTATGAGAACCCAAGCTTATGCACTTGATAAAATAAGGATGTCTGAAAAATAATGAATTATTAATGATTTTGGGAATATCTTTTCGATTTTTTTTTACCAAAATTTGTAATTTATTTAAAACTAGCTAACTGACTTGTTTAGCCTTATGGTTATTTTAGTTAGCGTGTACTAAATTAAGTTCTTTATTTAATTTATGTTAATTACTTATACTAATTAAATAAACCATTGCCATTGTCATTGATTATCCTTATCTTATTTTTTTTCTAGAATCAAGACCTAAAGCGTCAGCTAGTTCTTGGACATGACAAGCAATTAGAGGCTTTACAACTACGGAATGATCAGCTGAATGAGGCTGTTCAATCATTGGAAGATGAACTATCAAGGCGTATGACGGACCAGGTAAATCAACCATTCTAACATTTACAGTGGAACCCCGTTAATCCGGCCACCGAAGGGACAGCCCAAAGTGGCAGTATTTACGGGGTGGCCGTATTAAGCGGGTAAATTTTATAGAACATGTATGGGCATGCATTTCGTCGGGACCTAAAAAACTGGACGCAATAACGGGATGGCCGTATTAAGCGTGTGGCCGTACTGGCGGGGTTCCACTGTACTCGAAAAATTTCGAAACGAGTTGAAGTTTTTCGGTGGAGGCTATGCGTAAAATTAAGAGCTGCTTTATAGCTTTCATCCGAAACCTTGCGGTCCACACTGTGACAAACGACTTACCTTTTCTTAATCAAGGTGTTGAATACCAGGAATAGAGCGGTTTTCATTAAACATGTGAAATCTTTGATGCACCTTATTTCCATTGTGTCCTTTTGTTGTTATTTTTGACTATCGCGTTTTGAGAACAACTCTATTCTTTGGTTTCGAAAGTGAACTAAAGTTTGTTTTCTTCTGTTTTGTTGTAGCGTTTTGTTGACCAATCAGACGCCGAGATGTATAGGGACATCCATGAAAGGAATCAGTCATTGCAAAAACAGCTACTGGAAGCAAAGGAGGTAATGCATTGGTTTGTACAGGTCTATCGTTTATTCTTTCCCTCTATTCGTCCTTCCTTTTTTTATTTGCGTATATATCCTCTTTTCTTTTCTTTTCTATTCATTGCTTTATCCATTCATTTACTGGCTCATCCATTTATTCGTTTATTTATTAATTTATTGGTTTATTCATCCTTTAATTCGTTTATTCAATCGTTCATCATCCTTTAATTCGTTTATTCATCCATCCATTCATTCGTTTATTCATTCGTTTATTCGTTTATTCATCCATTCATTCGTTTATTCATCCATCCATTCATTCGTTTATTCATCCATTCATTCGTTTATTTATTCGTTTATTCATCCATCCATTCATTCGTTTATTTATTCGTTTATTCATCCATCCATTCATTCGTTTATTTATTCGTTTATTCATCCATCCATTCATTCGTTTATTTATTCGTTTATTCATCCATGCATTCATTCGTTTATTTATTCGTTTATTCATCCATCCATTCATTCGTTTATTCATTCGTTTATTCATCCATCCATTCATTCGTTTATTCATTCGTTTATTCATCCATCCATTCATTCGTTTATTCATCCATTCATTCGTTTATTTATTCGTTTATTCATCCATCCATTCATTCGTTTATTCATTCGTTTATTCATCCATCCATTCATTCGTTTATTCATCCATTCATTCGTTTATTTATTCGTTTATTCATCCATCCATTCATTCGTTTATTCATCCATTCATTCGTTTATTTATTCGTTTATTCATCCATCCATTCATTCGTTTATTCATTCGTTTATTCATCCATCCATTCATTCGTTTATTCATTCGTTTATTCGTTTATTCATTCGTTTATTCGTTTATTTATTCGTTTATTCATCCATCCATTCATTCGTTTATTCATTCGTTTATTCGTTTATTTATTCGTTTATTCATCCATCCATTCATTCGTTTATTTATTCGTTTATTCATCCATCCATTCATTCGTTTATTCATTCGTTTATTCGTTTATTTATTCGTTTATTCATCCATCCATTCATTCGTTTATTTATTCGTTTATTCATCCATCCATTCATTCGTTTATTTATTCGTTTATTCATCCATCCATTCATTCGTTTATTTATTCGTTTATTCATCCATCCATTCATTCGTTTATTTATTCGTTTATTCATCCATCCATTCATTCGTTTATTTATTCGTTTATTCATCCATCCATTCATTCGTTTATTTATTCGTTTATTCATCCATCCATTCATTCGTTTATTTATTCGTTTATTCATCCATCCATTCATTCGTTTATTCATCCATGCATTCATTCGTTTATTCATCCATCCATTTATTCGTTTATTTATTCGTTTATTCGTTTATTTATTCGTTTATTCATCCATCCATTCATTCGTTTATTCATTCGTTTATTCGTTTATTTATTCGTTTATTCATCCATCCATTCATTCGTTTATTTATTCGTTTATTCATCCATCCATTCATTCGTTTATTCATTCGTTTATTCGTTTATTTATTCGTTTATTCATCCATCCATTCATTCGTTTATTTATTCGTTTATTCATCCATCCATTCATTCGTTTATTTATTCGTTTATTCATCCATCCATTCATTCGTTTATTTATTCGTTTATTCATCCATCCATTCATTCGTTTATTTATTCGTTTATTCATCCATCCATTCATTCGTTTATTCATTCGTTTATTCGTTTATTTATTCGTTTATTCATCCATCCATTCATTCGTTTATTTATTCGTTTATTCATCCATCCATTCATTCGTTTATTCATCCATGCATTCATTCGTTTATTTATTCGTTTATTCATCCATCCATTCATTCGTTTATTTATTCGTTTATTCATCCATCCATTCATTCGTTTATTCATCCATGCATTCATTCGTTTATTCATCCATCCATTTATTCGTTTATTTATTCGTTTATTCATCCATCCATTCATTCGTTTATTTATTCGTTTATTCATCCATCCATTCATTCGTTTATTTATTCGTTTATTCATCCATCCATTCATTCGTTTATTCATCCATGCATTCATTCGTTTATTCATCCATCCATTCATTCGTTTATTTATTCGTTTATTCATCCATGCATTCATTCGTTTATTCATCCATCCATTCATTCGTTTATTCATCCATGCATTCATTCGTTTATTTATTCGTTTATTCATCCATCCATTCATTCGTTTATTTATTCGTTTATTCATCCATCCATTCATTCGTTTATTTATTCGTTTATTCATCCATCCATTCATTCGTTTATTCATCCATGCATTCATTCGTTTATTCATCCATCCATTTATTCGTTTATTTATTCGTTTATTCATCCATCCATTCATTCGTTTATTTATTCGTTTATTCATCCATCCATTCATTCGTTTATTCATCCTTTTGTTCATCCTTTTGTTCGTTTATTCATCAATCCATCCCTCTATCCATTCATTCAGTCATTAATTAATTAATTTATTCGTTATCCAACCATTCATTCATTCATTCTTTCAGCCATCCATCCATCCATTCATGCATCTATTCATTCATTCACTCATCTTTTGTAGGAAAATATGGAGCTAAGGTTTGAATACGAACAAGCACGAAAAGAGAACCCTCGCCTGAAGGTGATTAATTAATATTGACATCAAGAAATGATAATATTTAACTCTCCAAACAAAATCTTACTACCGTCGCTTGCATCTACCCGTTAACGGTCGCGAAACAAAACATGTTCTGTCTTGCAGTCAAACTTTAAAGATTGGTTATCCAAACATCGCAAGTTTGTAAACCACTGTCGTAAAAAAATGGCTAGAAATTTCAAGATATTTATCGTCATTGGTATCTAAACCCGTTAATAGATACGACAAAAATATAATATGCGACATTTTCCTTGACAAATTGAATTTATTTATAGAGAATCGCATTGGGAGAGTTCGAAGTTTAGCGCCAAACTTTGGAAGTTTACGTCCAGGTCTAGACAGAGCATGTTTTTTGTCACGACCGTTAACGGGTAACTGCAAACGACGGTAGTAACTCCTTGAAAATTGATTTTCTAAAATGGAACGCTTTTGTCTTAGGCTCGAGTGGATGATTTACAAGATTATGTAGAAATTCTTAAAGCAGAGTTGGATTCCAGTAAAAAGAGAGAGAAAGCCAGAAAGGTAACTAAAATAACAAGCCACTATTATTCTCTACGGTAAGAGAAGTCCGTTCCAATCGTACTTAGAGAAGTCAACAATCTTTATTATAATTTAGTTTTACCTGATGATGGTTTTAGTATGAAACCAAATAATTTTTAATTTTTAATTTAATTTAATTTTTTATTTTAATTTTTAAAATAAAATACCTTTAATTTTCATGGTGAAATCTATATCACAGTCATTATTGATTACATTTTCTACGTTTTATTATTTGTATCTAGAAAAGTCTAGGTACAGGACTTGGTGGTCAGAGTGTAGAGGATATGGAACGAGTACTGGCAGCAATGCGTCGAGTAGTAGAACGATTACAAGGTGAAAACGAACAACTGAAGAAAAGCGTTGGGGCTGGTGGACCACAGTATACCACTGTTATGAAAGAAAATAACAGACTCAAGGTAATATAGTGGTGGTGATTATGATGATGATGGTGACGGTGATTATGATGATTATTATGGTAACAGTGGTTATGATGATGATGGCAGTGGTTATGATGATGATAATTATGGTGACTGATTATGATTATGATAATGATTATAATGACAGTGATTATGATGATGACAGTGATGATGATAATGATGATGACAGTGATTATGATGATGATGATAACAGTGATTATGATTATTATGACTATGATGATGATGATGATAATTGTGGTGACAGTGATTATGATGATAATGATAACAGTGATTATGATTATTATGACTATGATGATGATGATAATTGTGATGACAGTGATGATGATGATGACAGTGATTATGATTGTGACAGTGATTATGATTGTGATGCAGTGATTATGATTGTGATGGCAGTGATTATGATTGTGATGACAGTGATTATGATTGTGATGGCAGTGATTATGATTGTGATGACAGTGATTATGATTGTGATGACAGTGAATATGATTGTGATGGCAGTGATTATGATTGTGATGACAGTGATTATGATTGTGATGGCAGTGATTATGATTGTGATGGCAGTGATTATGATTGTGATGACAGTGATTATGATTGTGATGGCAGTGATTATGATTGTGATGACAGTGATTATGATTGTGATGGCAGTGATTATGATTGTGATGGCAGTGATTATGATTGTGATGGCAGTGATTATGATTGTGATGGCAGTGATTATGATTGTGATGGCAGTGATTATGATTGTGATGGCAGTGATTATGATTGTGATGGCAGTGATTATGATTGTGATGACAGTGATTATGATTGTGATGGCAGTGATTATGATTGTGATGGCAGTGATTATGATTGTGATGGCAGTGATTATGATTGTGATGGCAGTGATTATGATTGTGATGGCAGTGATTATGATGATGATGGGTAACTGAATGTCTCGTCTCCTTGATGACGACGATAATGACAATGATGACAGTGATTTTGATAACGATGACAACGATGACAGTGATTTTGATAACGATGACAATGATGACAGTGATTTTGATAACGATGACAACGATGACAGTGATTTTGATAACGATGACAATGATGACAGTGATTTTGATAACGATGACAATGATGACAGTGATTTTGATAACGATGACAACGATGACAGTGATTTTGATAACGATGACAACGATGACAGTGATTTTGATAACGATGACAATGATGACAGTGATTTTGATAACGATGACAATGATGACAGTGATTATGAAAGTGATGCTGACAGTGATGATGATAATGATGATGAACGTGATTATGATGACGATGACAGTGATTATCATGATGATGGGTAACTGAATGTCTCGTCTCCTTGATGACGACGATAATGACAATGATAACAGTGATTATGATAACGATGACAATGATGGTGATAATAATTATTATTATGATGATCACAATGATTTTGATAATGATTACAATGATTTTGGTGATGAAAAGTCTGTGAAAGGAATTATCTTAATATATTTTCTTAAGAAGGTTTTTTTATTTACATACAGCAAGAACTCGAAAGAGCCAGAGCATCTCTCAATTCTACTCCAAAACATTTATCGTCCTCTGGAGAACGTAAGAATACCACAAAACTGATAACAGAGAACGAGAGACTGAGAAAGGAACTCATCAAGGTATCATTTATAACTATTTTGTTATTATTTCATGGTTTTAGTGTTTTCGCTCTAGTTTCTGATCTCAACATTGGAGAAGTATCGGTGTATTCTTGAGTGTGTATTATTGTTTCAAGGATAACACGGCTTATCAAAAGCAGCTGCTATACTCTGAGCCAGCAAAACCAAAACGAGGTCCAACAACGCGGACAAAATTGAAAAATATTACAGATATTGAAACTGAACAGCTACAAAAAATCATGCTCAAACGTATTGAATTCAACAAGTGGATCAACACGACATATCCACGGCCAGCCAAATTTTTAATGTCAAATTAGTGCTGAACTACTCGATCGATGGAAGGACTGTATATGAAGTATACTATATACACGAGCTGCGGATCTGTGTAGAATATACAGTGGCGATCATACAGATCGGACGCGAATATTGTATAGTACTTATGAAGCTCCTAAGCTAGCTCTTTCATATTTTACTAAATAATTTAAAATAAAAGTAAATCTGGCCGAGAAAATTCGATTGGAAACTTATGCAAATCAGGACGGATCTATATATAGGACCGTTTACACTAGCAATTTTGTCGCGCGACAAGAACTGCGATTTGAATGGCGAATTTATCGCAGATTTGTCAACGCTACTTTGAACATGATCGAAATTTAGTGTAACTTGTTGCGATTTTCTGTCTCCTAAATTCGAGCGTATTCGAAATTGCGGCGACAAAGCTGCGATAAAATTGCCATAGAAAATTGGTAGTGTAAACGTGCCTTATGAGATATATAACCTACTCCTCGGTTGTGATTTCTTGTGCCAATTTCTTATAAATTGTTAATTAGTTTTACAATATTTGTCGTGATCTCTGGATCGATCTTTTCAACAGGAAAAGGAGGAAAGCGAGAAGCTACGAGGAGCTGTTGCTAACTCTGAAACTACAAAGACTGAACTTGTGCAAGAACTAGAACAGGTAACACACGACCAAAGAATGCATCCTTATTCAATGTTGGGTTAGGCCCAGTTCAGACGCTGAACATTTTTTATTGCCTTTGAGGCCTGCGACTATAAAGGCTGGTTTTCACTAGGCATAAGCACAAGCATAAGCATAAGCATAAGCTCAAAAAGTAGGCCTTAAGGCTGGTTTTCACTTGACATAAGCAGACATAAGCATAAGCATAAGCATAAGAGAAACAAACATGTTCGTTTTCTTGTGTTTAGCTTATGCTTATGCTTATGCCTAGTGAAAACCAGCCTTAAGATATCATCTCTTGCTTTGTGTCAGAAACGATGTGTTTTGAGTTTTGTTATTTGTTTTGTTTTGTAGATAATTGTGGTGTTTTTGTTATTATTATTTGTGTGTATTTTTCAGGCCCAAGAGAGGCTGTCTGGAGCTAACCTGGAAGGAATGAATACAAAAGAGTGGAAGTCTGTTGTCTTACCTAAGGTGTACGAAGAGAAAATGCAGAAACTACAAGCAGAACTAGAGAAAAAGGTATGAACTCATCTTATGCGTGGTCGCTTAATGTCCTTGGACATCCTCTAGCGGGACACTGTGGCAAGGACAGCCAGGCGTGCAGCTCGGCTGAGGTCGCCCGGTCCTGATGATGATCATGATGATCTCAGACTTTGGCGGTCATTAAACTTTTTATCGCATCGTTTTCGTATATTTTATCAAACCGCATCTCATCGTTTTATTTTCTTTAAAGCGATATATGAATATAATTTTTCCTTTCTTTTAATTTTATTAACAATATTTATTTTGATGTACATATTTTTACAGCATATTACATAATAGTTTTAACTACTTCTAACTTACTAATAAGTTCTAAATCATGATATTTTACTTTTAGACCAATTTACTGAAAGACATCAAGTCGTACCTTAAAGGCGCGGCTCAAAGAGAAACGGAACTAATGAAGAAACAACACGAGTTAGAAGAAAAGGTACTGGAACAAAGCCGTTATTTTTATATACTTTTTATATAATAAAGACTTTAGATAGTTGTGTATAACGTTTTTCTAGTCTTTGACCGAGTTTTAGCTCATTTAGAGCGATTTTGAGCTAAAACTCGGTCACAGACTAGAAAAAAGTTATACACAACTATCTACGTAAAAAAAGTCTTTATTAAAAGTTTATAAAAGTTTATTATTGTACTTATTATGTATCTGAGGCACAGCGAAAGGATATTTCGCGACTCCATACATTTACTGTAAAATATCACAAGTGACGAGCTTGGGCTCCCTGTGCATTAGCCAGTATACTTTCATTGAACATCGAATACAACCTACGCCAAAGAACTTCATTTAGGGCCATCATCAAAGTAGATTTGACATTAGAGTGATAATTATGATGAATTTGTTTTTACCAGATCACTGTGCTAGAGAGGTTTCCAACCAGTATTAAAGTGGATAGTGACCTTGTTAAAGAATTACAAATTACGAGGTAAAATGATTTTGCCTATATCTTTGTAGATTTTGTATTATTGAAGATAGATCTTTGTTATCATTATTAGTATCATTGTCATAATTAACATCATCATCATCACCATTTATCACTGTCAACACCATAACCATCATCCTTATCGTCATCATCATCATCATCTTCAATCATCATCATCACATCTTCAATCATCATCACCATCATTAATACCATCATCAACAGCATCATCATCATCAGCAACAACATCACCATCAACAACAACAACAACATCATCATCATCAACAACAACATCATCATCAACAACATCACCATCAACAACATCACCGTCATCAACAACATCGTCAACAACAACAACATCATCATCATCAACAACATCGTCAACAACAACAACATCGTCAACATCAACAACATCATCATCACCATCAACAACATCATTAACAATGCTTACTCAACATTGTTTCAGATTACGGGTTGCAACCCTCGAATCAGAAAAAGAATCCATTCTTAACGAAATGCAGCAGCTACGGCGCATGAGTCAAGCTGGAGAACTACCTCGTGATCTGGTATGTCATGTGACTTGGTGCCGTTTCATATTCTTTACCCCATGTGAGGGCACGACAAAATGATACATATTCCGTATTCCAAGTGTCGGATTCGGGATTCCAAAGTCAATTTGTGTGTGGATTACATGCCGTAGAATGGCCGGACATATTGTTTTTGCCACCTAATTTCCATACGGTCATTGAAGCGCGCGGGAAATTCGAAATCTCGGCTAATTTACAACGGAAGAAGGCAATTTTGTGTCAAACAATTTTATTAATACAATTGCCTGCCAAACCTTCAATAGCGCTTCCCACAAATGACGTCACGGTGATGCATTATGGGATTGAAATGCGGCAAGCCAAGCCCAAAATACATGCTAATAAGCTGCAACAATATTTTTATTGTCTTGTCGTTTCTAATTCATGGAAAAACTATGTTTTTTCGACTGATATTGATCTTCTTTTCCTTGTAATCGAAGCCTTTTTTACAAAGTTTGTCCGCATTTCCATCCCACAAGGCTTTGCAATATCTATTTTTAGTAACCTTGAGCCGCGTTATTAGGCAGCTATTGCGGCAGCTATTTCTCAAAATTTAAATAACCTTATGGTATTATAATAATTAAAACATGGTGTGATTGTGTGTTGTATTTGATAGGATCAACAAGAAGTAGTCGATAAAGTTAGAAAATACGATGAATTGTTGAAGAATGAAACTGAGTTTAGGTATGTACCACCGTTATTTGGCTTACTCTTGATTCAATTTTGGTTTATTGATGAATTGTTCTTATTCGTGTGATCATAATACTCGCATATGACTTTCAGTTGATCAACATACAGGGTTCGTACGGGTTTTGGAAAGTTTTGGAAAAGTTTTGGAAATCGATAATTTTTTTCCAGGACCTGGAAAAGTTTTGGAAATTTTCCTTTTTGACCAGTGGGCTATGGAAAAGTTATGATTTTTTTGTTGGTTGTAATCAGCTCCTACCTTGAAGATATTCGTTTTTGTTATATATTCAAAATTTATTAAAATGCGGATTTTTTGTAACAAATCTACCACTAGTAAATGCAATTTTTTGCTACGTCCCTCGGACCAGAGAGCCCGGAGCTCGAGACGGGATTCCTGTGGTGTCACTTGTTATTTTCGCACGCGGTAACATCACGTGATGCTATCTTGAATTCCACTTTTTGCTAATATCTATTGTTTTGGAAAATTAGAGTAGGGGCTGTGGAAAAGTTTTGGAAAAGTTTTGGAAAAGTTTGTTGAGAATTCTGTACGAACCCTGAACATATTTTTATAACTTTCTGTCTTTCAATTGTTATGATAAACTCTGTTTTTCAGCGCTAAATTAAAAACAGTGGAAATGGAAAGAGACAAGTTATCTAGGGACGTTCGCAAGGTTTGTGCATACAACGTTAGACAACTTAACCACGTAGTTGTATACTATTGATAAAATGACTTTACACTGCAAAAACGGCTGAGTAGATACAACTCAGTATATTGAGTTAATCCTGCATTCAGGATGACACTTTATAGTGAGTAAAACCAACTCTATAGTGAGTAAAAGTGAAGTTAATAAGCTCAATATATTTAGTACATTGTACTTTACAATGGCACATCTACATTTATGTTCACTCTTAATAATGAATTGGGTTTACTCACTATAAAGTGTCATCCTGAATGCATGATTAACTCAATACACTGAGTTGTATCTACTCAGCCGTTTTTGCAGTGTATTCTGTTGATGACTGACTTTCAACGCTAATGAATGTATTTGTACCTTCTCCTAGCTCCAAAAAGAGCTCGATGCATTCGACCCAGCATTCTTTGAAGAGATCGAGGACCTAAAGTACAATTACCAAAAATCAGTTGAGAGAAACGTCCTATACGAGAAACAACTGAAGCAATTTTCAAGGCAGTTTGGAGTAGATGTGAATATCCCTTCAGATGATGAGGGTAGTTGACGGTTGCCACATGAAGGATTATAGTGCAGATATTTGTATAGTGTTGATATGTATTTTTGCTAAGTATAAGGCCATGTATATATTTCATTCATCCACGCGTTGTCTCGCATGTGTATATTCGAGATGAGTGGTGGTTTCCACATGAACGATTATAGTGCAGATATTTGTATAGTGTTGATATGTATTTTTGCTATGTATAAGGCCATGTATATATTTCATTCATCCACGCGTTGTCTCGCATGTGTATATTCGAGACGAGTGGTGGTTTCCACATGAAGGATTATAGTGCAGATATTTGTATAGTGTTGATATGTATTTTTGCTATGTATAAAGTCGTGTATATACTTCATTCATCCACGCGTTGTCTCGCATGTGTATATTCGAGACGAGTGGTGGTTCTACATGAAGGATTATAGTGCAGATATTTGTATAGTGTTGATATGCATTTTTGCAAAGTATAAAGTCGTGTATATACCTCATTCATGTACATGTATTTATTCGAGACAAGTGGTGGTTTCTACATGAAGGATTATAGTGCAGATATTTGTATAGTCTTAATATGTAGTATTTGCTATGTATAAAGTCGTGTATATACTTCATACATTCATGCATGTACATGTGTCGAAGTATGCTTCGTGTATGTTTTGAGATTTATGTGTTGTTAACAGGGTTCGTGCTACTCCTTGAAAACTCCTTAGATTTTATTTACGTTTTTAAGGGCACTTAAAAAGCCCTTGAATTTTAGAAAATCAGCAAAAACTCCTTAAAAACTCCTTAATTCTAGCTAAAGGAGGGTAAATATTCTAGTATTGCAAATTAAAGTTAAGTAAAAATTATATTATTGTAAATGATTTTCGTAAAATAAGTCCAACAAGATTAATTAAAATCGCAAAGAAATTATGCGACAGGCATCCCTGCATCTATTGAGGGGTACTGGGAACGACCGTTACAGAGTGCAAAGTTGTAGCAAAAAGTGCTTGAAAACTCCTTAGATTTTGTTTACTGACATCAGCACGAACCCTATGTTAATTTTACTGATGCTTTGATTGTTCGAATGATGTTTTGAAAGAATTACTGATGAATTGTTGATGTCAATGGTGATGTCAATGATGATAAGGTTAATGTTGATGATACTTATGACGATTAAATACATAATTAAAAGAAAAACATGTTGAATGCGACGACGACGATGATGATGATGATGGTAGTGATGATGATGGTGGTGATGTTAATGCCGATGATATTTAAGACGATGTTAGTAATACTGATGGGTATATAGTTGGTTAAAAATATGTTGATTACGGCGACAATAATGATGTTGATAAGTGTTCCACAATGATTATGATCTCTTCTGCTGTGCTCTTCTCTGCTCCTCAATACTCTTCTCGTCTCTTGTATCCTGATCTCTTCTCTTCAGATCACTTCTCTTCTGATATCTTCTCTTCTGATCTCTTCTCGTTTCTTCACTTCTCTTCTCTTGTATTTTCTTCACTTCTCTTCTGATCTCTTCTGGTTTCTTCACTTCTCTTCCCTTGTATTTTCTTCACTTCTCTTCCCTTGTATTTTCTCACTTCTCTTCTCTTGTATTTTCTTCACTTTTCTTCTCTTGTATTTTCTTCACTTCTCTTCTCTTGTTTTTTTCTTCACTTCTCTTGTATTTTCTTTACTTCTCTTCTCTTGTATTTTCTTTACTTCTCTTCTCTTGTATTTTCTTCTCTTCTCTTGTATTTTCTTCACTTCTTTTTTCTTGTATTTTCTTCACTTCTCTTCTCTTGTATTTTCTTTACTTCTCTTCTCTTGTATTTTCTTCACTTCTCTTCTCTTGTATTTTTTTCTCTTCTCTTGTATTTTCTTCACTTCTCTTCTCTTGTATTTTCTTCACTTCTCTTCTCTTGTTTTTTTTTTCTTCACTTCTCTTGTATTTTTTTCTCTTCTCTTCTCTTGTATTTTCTTTACTTCTCTTCTCTTGTATTTTCTTCTCTTCTCTTGTATTTTCTTCACTTCTCTTCTCTTGTATTTTCTTCACTTCTCTCTTCTTCTCTATTCCATCAACAGTTTTCGGTGTTTTGTTTACCTAAAGGTGCCCACATACTAATTATAAAGACATACTCATTAAAAACATAATATAACAAAAGAATTTTTCTTATTTTACAGTTTTTATTTTCCCAATTTCTCAAAATGAATAATGAAACGATTCTGATTTTTCTGTTACGAGAATAACAAGAGAATAACAATAATTTCAAAGTACTATTTAAATTGAAAACACATTAAAACAGTAAAACAAAAGTTATTAACATAATGTTTCTTATTTTACACTTTTCATTTTCCCAATTTCTCAAAATAGATTCAGTTACGTTACTGCTCATTTTATGTTTTTGGCACTATATTTCATTTCTTTCGTTTATTTGTTCGACACAATCATTATACAGTCTGAAAATGAAAAGAGTCGATCTACAGCACAATAGAAACGTAGTTTATGCTGTACATGCGTGAATAATTAAAAAAAAAAAAAACATTTTAGATCAGTCAAAGGGATTAATAAATTGACCCGCTCATGGCGATTTACTTGTTTAATCCGTCTACAGTTTTAAAAATTAAAGGTTTTCGTCATGCATGAGTCATGCTTTTTGTAGATGTTTTAATTATTTTCCTACCAACCATCGGAGGTGTTTGGCATTTTTGATGTTTCGCAAGCTTTTCAAAAAAAATATATATTAATTTGTGTCACGAATGTCGAAGGTTTGGACCGCGACGTTTCGACTGCTACTGCTAGTCTTCATCAGGCGATGAGTAGATAGAAAACTAATTGTTTTCCGGTCAAACTTTATTTTAGGCCTAGTTCAAACGTCGGATCTCCTATTGCCGGTTTGAATTCATTTGCATTAGATTCGACACGTGATATAAGGCTATATCTACACTGCAAAAACGGCTGAGTAGATGCAACACGGTATATTGCGTTAACCATGCATTCAGGATAACACTTTATAGTGAGTAAACCCAACTCATTATTGAGAGTAAAGTAGATGAAGACGCACCATTGAGTACAATGTACTCAATATATTGAGTTTAACCTCACTTTTACTCAATAATGAGTTGGGTTTACTCACTATAGAGTTGTATTTACTCACTATAAAGTGTCATCCTGAATGCATGATTAACGCAATATACTGTGTTGTATCTACTCAGCCGTTTTTGCACTGTATAAAGTTAATTCATGCTTTTATTGTCATTTTCTTTGGTTTTGGAGTAGTTTTCTTTGCTTTGGGTTTCGCTTTGTCTGTCTTCTTTGGCTTTGTGCTGTTGGTCTTAACTTACCAGCGACTTTCCCACTAGCAATCTTTTTTACTAAACCCTTATATTCATATTATAGAAGAAACCGTTACCGTGACAACCAATTTTTGAATTTGATTTTTGGTCCTTTGAATCTGTCATTCAGTTTTGAAGCAGAAGTTATATCAAATTAATCAATGATTGGTCGAGTTTAAATAAACTTCAAAGTTGATTGACAGGCCATGCTTACTATAATGTGAAAAACAAATACAGAGGTACCTCTATTTAGGTCGCACATTAGGCGGCCACAATAAATAGTCCCAAAGCTATTCCTAAACCTATTCTATACCTCTATTCAGCGGCCAACCTCTATTAAGCGGCCACTTTAGAAAGTCCCGAGGGTGACCGCTTAATAGAGGTGCCACTGTTTTCTTTGACTGTTTTTTTCAGTTTCATTTGCAGCGCTAACGAGATATTTCCGACAGAGTTTCGAAAACCCTCTAATATAAAAAAAACATTTATTAAATAGTTGAATGTGATTTAGTCATGATATAAATAACGGTTAATATTTTTATCTGGCTCTACATTTGATGTTTTACAAAAACAATTCTTTTAAGCTGTTCGCATATAATTAATAATAACTTAACATCAAGAGGGAGGAAACACCTTTTTAACATTAATTTGTTAACCATGAAGGCCAACAGTTTGCCTTAATCTTGCTAATATTTTGCCGTGCTTTCAATGTAGTTTAATTTTCATGCAGTGTGATTTGTCCTGTTTAGTCCGAAAACCATTGAATCCAGTTCTCACCAAGATGCGTTTTAATATATTTGTACATATTTATAAGCTTGTTCAGACTGTTTTTCTTAATATGTCATCATTAATTATACTGATATTTTCTACAAAGCTATCAATTTGATATGAAAAAAACCCTCTTCTTTTTAGTATTTTGATTTGTAGCGTCAATTATTTCCAAAAAACCATTGAATTCAAATCACCAATATGCGTTTTAATCAATTCATTTGCACATAGTTATGAGTGTGTTCAGACGTAATTATCTTTTGTCATGTTAATTTTACTGATATTTGTTTACAAGGCTATCACTTTGATATGAAAAACTCCTCTTCTTTTTTGGCAGTTTGATTTGTAGCGTCAATTATTCAGATCACCAACATGTGTTTTATTATATAATTCATTTGTACATATTTATAAGCTTGTTCAGACTTATTTTTCTTATGCCATCATAAATTATAATATTTTCTGCAAAGATATCAATTTAGTATGAAAAACCCCTCTTCTTTTTTGGCAGTTTGATTTGTAGCGTCAATTATTCAGATCACCAACATGCGTTTTATTATAATTCATTTGTACGTATTTATAAGCTTGTTCAGACGTATTTTTCTTATGCCATCATAAATTATACTGATATTTTCTTCAAGGCTATCAATTTGGTATGAAAAACCCATCTTCATTTTAGGTAATTTGATTTGTAGCGCACAAGATAGATATTTCCGAAACCCCTTGAATATAGAATTTAAACGTAGAATTACTATAAAAACTTAAAAAATGTATTTGAAATGAAAATAAATATAAGTAATTAAAGAATAAATATGTTTTAGTTAGTTTTTGCAATTTGATTTGTAGCGCTAACGAGATATATTTCCGAAAACCACTCGAATATAGAATTTCAACGTGATATATAAACAATTTACTTAAAATGAATGATAAATATATTAAGTAATTAAAGAAAGAAAGATGTTTTAGTTATTTCAGTAATCCTTTGTTATTTTTATAACCATCTCCTTTTTTTTCAATGTGATGTGCCTCTAAAGAGATATTTCCCAAAGTCCTATTATATATGTTGAGCACAAACATTTTTTCTAGTTTGCTCAATAGGTTTTCGGATATGTTTTAGATAACCACAAACTGAATTATGTTGATATTTCGTTTATTATTGAGCTTGACAGTTCTGTTGAAAACTGCTTAAAAATAATTGTTACCTGTTTATTCAGATTAATATACAAAACTGCTTCTTTCTTCTGTATTATTAATTCTTTTGTATTTGTGTTTTTTGGCTTTTGACCAAATAATTCTACATGTTGAGATGTACATTTTTTCAAAACTTCATTTCAGCCAGTCTTTTTCGCAAGACATGTTTTTGAGCTACTAATAGTTCCCATTTGTTCAAAACTTTAATTTACGCTCAAGTCTAAAATTGTCACAAATATTATAACAGCAGAGAGTTTAAGATTCACGTTTTCAAATAACTGCGCAAAAGATATCAATGAATAAAATGTGTATAAACAAACAACATAAGGACCTTGTTTACGTGGAGAAATGGTAGAGAGAAATGGTAGAGAGTAAACGCAGAAAAATCGGTTAGTTTGGCGTAAACGTGAATTTTAAACTCTCTAGTGTCTAACATGTGGTCACATCCTTGAGTTCTAGTGAGAGTTGCTTTTGAGTCCCTATAGTGTTCGCACCAACCGTTCTCAGACTATTATCAGGACCAATTCTTATCCCGCACTTCCTCAATAAACTAATATACTCTTTACGAAAGGTCTTATTCATGATCCCGTATATTATGGGGTTGACGGTTGAGCTTGCACTTGCACAAAATGTAAACATTACATAAACCTCACGAGGCAGTCTTGCACCATTTTGCGCTAGATCGATCATCTCGACAATAAACACTGGCATCCAACATAACAAAAACGCTACCACAGTTGCAAATAAAGTTTTTGTGATATTAATTTCTTCCACTGTGATTTTCTGAGAGCGTGAGCTTTGAAATGTTCTTTTCGTATTCTTGTTATGTTGTCGAAGCGTTAAGAAGACTTTTAGATAACATATAACGATTGTTATTATAGGAATTCCCAAGAATATACACATTAAATACAACGTAGACCATAACAAATCTCTCTGATAACAGAAGAACTTGCCAGGGTGGAATTCATACGAGTTCCCAGATATTGAATACGGAAGCCCTGCCAAAACTCCAACGACTACCGCCAGAATGATATACACTTTTGTTTTGTGAATACTAAAGTACTTTCGATGCGACCCTAGTTGGACGATCCTACAGTATCGATTAATAGCCATCAATGTTAGAGTATTCAGCGAAAAGCTTGACAAAAACACTGATATAAACCCTTGGAATTGACAAAGTTCGTAGTTGAAGATCCAGGAGCCTTTTATGAGTGCGGTGATAGACCATGGCTTTACAAACACTGCCATCGCTATGTCAGATAACGCTAAAACGACTACGAAGTAGTTCGGTATCGTTCTTAGAGAAGGTTTTCTGGAGATTATAAATAAAACTAGGGCATTTCCCAGAAGTGCGAGTAAGGCTGTGACCACATCGATTAACGTCTCTATCACAATTGTAGCGATGCTGCGTGAAGAGAATGAAGCCTGGAGTGTAGAGTTGGGCCCAGGAAGATACGACATCATTAACATGGACCACACTCAGGAGATCTACAAAGTATTCAAATTAGCAATGGATAATAATAATACAAGTTTAAATTGATATCGATTTTGCTACTGCAGGGAAATAGAAGAATGTCAGCTTGAAAAATCAACGTAAACAATTGTAGATTCGCTTTGTTAATATTGGGACTGGCTCCCAGTGCAATACGTGTCGTAATTTGCGCGGCGGCAACTAAATTGAAAGTTTAGGAGGTGCAGATGGCAGTGTGATGTGATGTCAATTTGAAGAGGCAGGAGGCTCCAAGCTGATTGACGTGAAAACCGGCGGTATACTTTAATACTTGATTACTTGTAAAGATGGCCCCCGCTTCAACCGTAGGTTTGCACGTCGAATTATGTAGACTTGAATCTAAGAGCACGGTAATGGCCGTTCAGTATTACAATTGCTGTCAATTTAGCAAGAGATGGGCTTTGAAACATAGACTATTTCAAAATGAGTTGCAGTGTAATCTAAGTTTCTTTAAGTGATATAATGAGAGTTCCCGCTACAATCATAGATTTACATGATTTTGAAACTTTAAAAGGAGCAATTATAACAATAAGCGTCAGCTTTAATTTAAAGAAGAGCCAAAATGTAGTTTGATTTTGAAATCCAGTAAAATATTTTAATAAATCGATAAATGAGTCGAATATATGCAAATGTCTGCTGGTTTCCACGTAAATATATGAGATTCCGGCAAAAATTAGATAGCAGCCAATAAACTTGCCAAAAATCGACAGTGTAAGCTTTACTCGGTGATGCTATAAGGGTTGACCAAGCATACGTCTGTAGATTTGCACGTAAAATCGATGGCACTCCAATGTTATCAATTTAAATTAGCCTCCTCCTTTTAACGCTTCTTTGATTTTTTGGGTCTAATCTTCTTTTTTCTCGACAAAGGAAGCCCAATATAGAAAGGAAGTCCGAATTCCGGTTGGGTTGCCTGCGGAGGAGGCTACAATTTAAGTTACCTTCCACGCCAGGGGAGAAACTATATGGACGATAAAACATTTAAAAATACATCGAACAATCTAATTATTTGCTCAGTTACTCAATGAGGGCTAACCATGGATTTAAACGTCTTTATAGATTAACACGGGAAATTGATGACACTTCTAGAAGCGAAATTAGAACAATTACCGGGATATTGACTTTGAAATATATCCGAAACCTCTTCAATTTTTGTCAAAATAAAGATACCAATTAAGTTTCTGTCATCCGTGGTACGTAATGGAAAGGACATATAAGATAAGATAATTAGAAAACAAGATAAGATAATTTGAAAACATCTAGCAATACCGCTAAGTTCTTCAGATTTACAATTTCGAATAATGGTGAGCAACGAAGAGGATGAATTATGTCAAAGTTAAGACAACGTTCCACAGTGGGAGACGGTAGCAATTTATAAATTTATCGACGTACTGTTGAAAACTGCACGAGGGATATGATAGAGCTTAAAAATGGGTTTAAATACCTTGGCGATTCTGTGATTTAATTAAAGAAGAAGGGCACCACAACTTTCTGAAATAAAAGCCGGTACCAGATTTACCAAAATTTGCTTGAGTTTCCAGCTGGGGGTAATTAACTATAGCAGGTTCCGCCAACGTTGCATGTAATCAGGTAACGTTTACGATCAAATAAGATATTCCAATCTGAAGGACGCTTTTAATGTCTTCTTTATCAATGGCAGCTGACCATGCAGTTAAGGCAGATTTACAATTCAAATGTAAAGAGCACCATGTACTTGATTATTAAAGTCTTTAAATTTAATTGTCAAAGAACTAGACTCTGTAAAATGGGATATTCCAATCTGAAATTTAAATTTAAAGGCGAATTAATTTTGTAAATGTCTTTGTGATCTGATCAACGAAAACGTATTTAAGCTCATAATTTAAAAGTGATAAGCGCCGGGGAGTTTTTTGTACTATTTGATAATAACTGACGTCAACAAGCTCAAGACGACTGTGAAATAATATACGATGTTCCAATCTGAAAGGCTATGTACGTTTTCAGGGAATTAAATGCAGGAATTAAACTTCTTCAAATTAATTGTCTATCAATTCAATGAAAACAGTTATGAGCGCCAACAGGAATCTATATTAAGATTTGAAGATTCTCTTTCAAGGACGCAGAGAAATAGGTTGCACCAATTGCCACGTATCGTGTGAACTTAATTTTACATTTTTAGGTAATCTTATGAAAAACGACGAACTATTCACAACCTTTTGTATCACGTAGTGGAAACGTCTTCAGAACATTTATGAGCGCAAACGGAGTCTTTACATTATTTGGAGATCTTTTTCTTTCCAGGATGCTGAAATATAGGTTACCCAATCTGAAAGGCGATGTGAGCTTTAAAATGTTTAGGCAATCTTATGAAGACTGACGAACAATGCAAACCTTTACAGTACGTAGTGTAACTTCTTCATATGTACTCTCAAAACATTTATGAGCGCCAACGGAGTCTTTATATCTGTTGAAGATTGTCTTTCACAGACGCTGAAACAAAGGTTGCCTCACTCTGAAAGACGCTGTCTGTATGCATATGTTTTGGTGACCAACACAACGTCTTCAGACATAATTAAAAACACAGAAATAATTGAAGCAAATAAAAAATACGCTTTAGCCAATCGAACGTGTCGGCTTAAAAAATGGTCTTCCTCTTATTAATGGAATTTTTCAAGAAGTTAATGGCTGCGTATATGAACCAAACAGCTTTTCAAATATGGTTTGTGGTCGAACACTTTAAGATTGCGATGGGTTTTAATGATGACACGAATTGGACTTTACTTCCATTGCTAACCAAACACATTAGCCTTAAAAATAGTAATCTTGAAAATTAACCACTCTAGGCTAGCAAACGTTGTTTAATGTTTTGTAGATTTTCGCAATGATGAGATGTCGACGACTGACCATTGTGTCACGCCGTCATTGTGTAAAATATAAAAGAGTATTAAAGAGGTGATCATGATCTGAGAAGGGAGATGAGTCTGTAGAATGACTTTTAATTAAAATTAATGAGCAGCGAGACAACCACGCTTTTAATTTTGGATCGATGTTAATTGGACTTGACGTTGTACTGCATGTAATTATTATTTCTTTCTTTTAGTTTATTCAGATAATTGAACTTAGTAGGACGTACCCAGCTTGCTCTGTTGTGGTTGGCCCTCGCTTAGTTGTACACAATGAAAGGTTTATTAATTTTGTTGTACAATCAAACTTGCTTTAATATATGTTTTATGAGGACTGAGTAAATAGCATTCATCAATATTTGATTTAATCAAGATATGGCCCTGATTTTTTTAAATATATATATATACCATTGACATTCTTATTAAGTAGTTTTCCTTATTCAATATATAAATGTTTAAAGTTTTATATTGTATATGTATTTTTGCTATCCATTTTATAAATTTAAATCTTTTTTGTTTAATTTAATTTGTAAATAGTACGTAATTCAGCCTGTGACTGCAAAGTCTTATTGAAATAAACTATCTATCTATCTTGTCATTTTTAATTTAGCAGGTTCATGAGAGACTTGAATTGTGATTGGTCAGTATGAGCCAAAGAGATACCAACCCGTCTAAAGTTGGATCAGATTCAATTTTTCTTAGAGCTCCTAAATGATAAAATACTGAAAATCAATTATCCTGAGCCGTAATCACCTGTTTCTAATTTCCTTGAACTACACAAAGCCCCGACCCCTCCCCCCTAAAATAACACCCTTCATTAAACAGATAATGATTGGTTCCCTGTCAGTGACGTAATGTGTACATAGCATTTTAATTGGATATTTGTTATGAAACGTCATTTTCATAAAGCAAAATAATTGGTTGTTTATATTTGGTGAAGTTTCACTTAAGCCGTAAATAAACATTTCTATTTCAAACTATATTTTGTGCAAATAACTTTCAAAATTCATACTCTTCAATAGATGAATTAATTTCCTTGAATACAGATTGTCTGACAGAAATGTCTAAAAACGCTCACGTAAAAGCAAACATCTCTAAACATCGTCTAATAGAAATGTACATATTTTGAGATTCGTTGACATACCCGAAACTATTCGGTCACCCATGTGTTCTCGAAAAACGGCGCGCAATGCACTGTTGTAGAAAATAAGGCGATCCTAGTCCCAGTTTCTCAATTTGCCACTTCCGCGCGGTCAATGGCCACCATCTTGGAATTTGTCGATGGTGAATTGGTTTCAGTAAAAAGGTTTATAAAAGGAAAAATGAACAACTATAACTCATACAAATACAAACATATAATAAATACGTACTATTTATTTTATGAGAACCTTTAATGTGTTCATTGATTTTAAGATGATAAATTACCGATAAAATTGCACTTGAACTCGAATAACGGTGAAATTATTTTAAACTTCGAGTGTACGCAGCTTTTCACGTTGAAATATTCATTTACAAGGCACAAACGCAAGCAAGCTTGTTTTTTCACGTTTTATTTTTCAAGCGAGTCGAACTTGAGTATAAGTTCAAATATTTCATGACCACCATTTGAACTCCAAATAACTTTTTAGGATGTTATTTTAATTTGTTTATAAATTATTTTGAAACGTTAATTTGATGTATATTGATCAAACAAACGACACAATTTCAATTTTTTTTAATTATATGATTTTTTTTGAAGGATAACTTTTTTATTTGTTTATTTTATACTTGAATGAAATTTTAAATATTTGATTAATAAGTAAAATGAAGAGAATTTAACATTTACATTATTACTTCCCGAGTAACAATGTTGACGAGTAATGAAAAGATCCCCGGAAATTAATTGGGATTTTTGATCGAGGCAGCTGCAGTTGAACTACTTAGATCCCAAGCCTCCTCTGCAGTCAACTCCTTTTCTCTTAAATTTGGACTTCCTTTGTATCGGTCTTTTTGACCGTGATGAGACTCGAAAAAGGAAAAAAAGGACACCCCTCCGCCATTGTGTTCATTTTTTTATATTTTCGTTCCCAAACTCCTACAGAGAGATGCCCGTGGACGAGGCTCTAAGATCCCATGCAGGGCCCTCTCCCTACGTTTTTCCTGGATGAAATTAGATCGACGTTCGTTTGAAAATCAGCGGGTTGTTATCGTTCGGAATTTCAATTTTTTTATCTATTTATCAAGGTTTTGGACTTTTGGACTAAAGTAATTTTCATTTGTTAGTAAATTATACAACGCTTTATGTTGCCCACGTGCATAAATATTATGTATCCTATAGCTCATGATCTGTATAAAGACCTCCTACTATAGGGCAATATCTGTATAAAGACCTCCCACTACGGGGACAATATCTGTATAAAGCCCTTGAGTTGATAATGACAATGGTAATACGCGATATAAAGCCCTACAAAACCGACTCAATCGTGTAGTAATTGCAGATGAAGAATTGATAAGCCACTCGGACAATTCATACGAACTTTTGATCCCAGCATCAACTTTATTTACGCTTAGCGAGTCACTGCATAACAATGCAGTCCAACCACAGCGACGATGTTCACGTGCATGATCGTAGCCACCAGGACACTACTCTACACGCACATCAACGTCTCGCTGGTCAAACCAGACTCCAGACTCGTACCTAGTCCTTTTATGTGTCTTTTTTACAGATCGCGGTGCATCAAGGGAAGACTGAATCAGGACAGCGAAGCGACGTTACTTTTTCTTCCTCCTTCCCTTGACCCTTTATCCTAGCTAATTTAAAGTGAATTTGGATACATAGCATATCTGAATCATGATGGAATGTTAAGTTTTCTAGTAAATGATCTATTCGATTTCAGTTCCTTGAGTTCGCTATAGATAGTTTATTCATGAGAGCGTGAGGCAATAGTAGTAATGCTGTGTCAACTAATAGGACCCGGGTTAATAATATTCAAGAACGCCACATTTTTAATATCTTTCTGGTATTTCAATGCAACGTTTTGCACTCTGACCCATCTTGATTTACAAACTCATTAATAATTATTATCTCAGGGACCAATCACAACTTTGTATTTCAGTCACGTGGATAGGTACTCTTGATACACCGATCAAACACTGATCAAGACACTGATCAAGACACTGATCAAGACACTGATCAAGACCCTGTATAAATTACCTTAAAACTAATTTATCATTCATTCCATTATAATTCACTCTTTTTTTTTCTCCCCCGCTTTCTCCTTTTTTACTTGTCTTTCCTTGTTATTTACATACCTTCCTACCTGTCCTGTGACTCGAACAGAGAACCTCTGGAGTGCAATTCTAGTGTATTACCAACTAAGCTAATAACGAATTCGTTGATAGTTTTGGGTTGATGTCATATTTTATTGATGTTTTGCTCATAGGTTGATACTAATTTTTTGTGAAAAAGTATAAGATGTTTTATTTAGTGGTTTGTTTGAGAAGCCAGATCAAAAACTCGTGCCTTGTGTTTGATCAGGGGCTCTAAACACCTCGAAATGGATGAAAGCACAAGGACGTAGACCGTTTCTCGGTGTCTGGATTCCCTTATCAAACACTCGCACTATTTTTGAGACTATTATTCACGACAGAAATACTCTGTTTTCTAAGTTCATCAAAAAATAACAGCCATGAGTGAGACATTCTACACTTTCAAAATTCTAAACTTCTGTAAAATCATCCGTTTTATTTAATTTAATCAACACTATAATAAAAAAAAAAACACAGAGGCAGCACTGTACGGCAGCTGTAGAGGGCCGAATTATCATTGCTTTTAAAGCAATATAGCCTTGTTTGATCTATTACTTCTTAATTTTTCTTTTGAATGTGTGAATGTTAGCACTTCAATTTTACGTGTTCTAGATCTACAGCATATGAATGTTTTATATTCCCTTCTAAACGTCTTATTCATAACTCCATATATCACAGGGTTGATAACAGATGAAGACAATCCGCACATTGTGAACATTAAGCTTACTTGTCTTGGTATCAGAGAATCATCAATCACTAAATGAACTATTTCAATTACAAGAACAGGCATCCAACACAACAGGAATCCCACAACAGTAGCAAACAGAGTGTTGGTGATACGAATATCTTCTACTGTTATTCTCTGTCTATTTGATCCACTAACCGGCCTCATAATGTTCTTCCGATGTTTTCGTACAGCTAAGAAGACTTTAGCATAGCAGACGATTATGCTAAAAGAAGGGATTCCTATTGCTATTAGCATCAAAGGTAGCGTGTACGCCACCATGTTTGCTTGATAGCAAAATGCTTTTCCGGGCTGGAAGACATAAACGTTGCCACCGAGAATGTACGGCATCGGAGATACTGCGGAATAAATGTAAGTTCCAAGTATCCAAAGCCTTGTTTTCTTAGGAGAGAAAAACCGCCGGTATAAGTTAGGCTTTACAATGCGGCAATATCTATTGATGGCCATTATGTTAAGATTCTGAAGTGAGCACACTGCCAGCCAAATTACTATAAATCCTTGGAATTGGCACGCTGTAAAGTCAAAGGGCCATTTTCCAGTAGCAAGGACCGCTATTGTCCAGGGTGTTCCAAGTAGGGCCATTCCAACATCTGAACATGCTAAAGATGTGACAAAGTAGTTGGGAATAGTCCTTAGGGACACGTTCCTGTATACAATCCAGAGGACCAAGAAGTTCCCAGCAAGCGCCATTGATATTAGTGTACAATACGCAAAGGTCTCTATCAAAACCACTGTTTGGCTCCTACTCTGTAGAGAGTGAGTTCCACTGTTATTATATTGAGGCAAATGAGAATCCATTTGGTTGTAATGTCAAATGTCCTTTCAAACAACTCGTTTTAAATATATTTCCAAATATTTTGTAGAATCCTGTGAATGTAGCAAATGTTTAAGGTTTTTATCAAACGTTTGTCTTTTTCAAAAATTATCCGCGTTTTTGCGTTAAGTCGCAAAGCTGTTACCCGTTTGGCAATAGATAATTCCAATTCCAATGATAGCTCTGATTTTTAGTTTGATAGGGAGTTGGAAGGTTTTTTTGGGTTTTCTATATGGTTTCTTTGGCGCTATAGTGAGCTTACACAAATCCTTTAAATTCCATTTTTTTTGTCGACTACTCTCACCAATAAACGATTCCAATCAAATCTCAACTGTTTAAAGCTCAAAACCAATGGAAGGTTTTTGTGCGACTTTTGAATATCGCTTTACATGCATCGTGGTTGTCGAGCTAAACTGCTAGAAATTATCGCGTTTCTGACACCATCCGATCACTATAATGAATGATTCAAATGAAAATAAAGTTGGTGACGCTTAATACCAATAAAAATGTCTAGTGCGACTTTAAATTATGTTAAGTGTGCGTTGATGCTCTATTCAGGTGTTAAAGTAGTTACACAGCTTGAAAAAAGTATCGCAGTTCTCACACCGCGTCCAATCACCAATTAATGATTTGATGAAAGACAAGATTTGGCGCTTAATACTAATGGAAAGGTCTTTTGCGACTTCATTTGAGTTTAGTGTGCGTTGATGTTCGATTCGGGTGTTAGAGTGGGCACAGCTTGAAAGTATCGCAGTTCTCACACCGTCCAATCACCTATTAATGATTTGATGAAAGACAAGATTTGGCGCTTAATACTAATGGAAAGGTCTTTTGCGGCTTCATTTGAGTTTAGTGTGCGTTGATGTTCGATTCGGGTGTTAGAGTGGGCACAGCTTGAAAGTATTGCAGTTCTCACACCGTCCAATCACCAATTAATGATTTGATGAAAGACAAGATTTGGCGCTTAATACTAATGGAAAGGTCTTTTGCGACTTCATTTGAGTTTAGTGTGCGTTGATGTTCGATTCGGGTGTTAGAGTGGGCACAGCTTGAAAGTATCGCAGTTCTCACACCGTCCAATCACCTATTAATGATTTGATGAAAGACAAGATTTGGCGCTTAATACTAATGGAAAGGTCTTTTGCGGCTTCATTTGAGTTTAGTGTGCGTTGATGTTCGATTCGGGTGTTAGAGTGGGCACAGCTTGAAAGTATTGCAGTTCTCACACCGTCCAATCACCAATTAATGATTTGATGAAAGACAAGATTTGGCGCTTAATACTAATGGAAAGGTCTTGTACGACTTCAGTTGAGTTCAGTGTTTTTGTGCATCGAGGAGCTATTGGGCTGCATTTTTACACAGCTTGGAAGTATCCCGCTTCTGACACCATCCAAATTGGTCAAGCTCGTCCACTTACTTCTTGAGGTTGCTTGCCGACAATTTAATGCAATATATATCAGTTGATTGAAATTATTCATTACGTCTTTCATGATCAATTTGTATTTAAATTTATTCACTATTTATTTTTCAATGAAATTATTTTACTTTGATCATCAAAAAATATGTAAATTAATATTCATGAACGCCACATTTTCGATATCCTTTCTGGTATTTTAGTGCAACGTTTGGCTCTCTGAAACAACTATATTTTCAATTCTTGCTTTTTCTATTGAATGTGTGAATGGTATCACTTCAGTTGTATGTTTTCTGCAGCACATGAATGTTTTATATTCCCTTCTAAACGTCTTATTCATAACTCCATATATCACAGGGTTGATAACAGATGAAGACAATCCGCACATTGTGAACATTAAACTTACTTGTCTTGGTATCAGAGAATCATCAATGACTAAATGAACTATTTCAATTACAAGAACCGGCGTCCAACACAACAGGAATCCCACAACAGTAGCAAACAGAGTGTTGGTGATACGAATATCTTCTACTGTTATTCTCTGTCTATTTGATCCGCTAACCGGTCTCATAATGTTCTTCCGATGTTTTCGTAAAGCTAAGAAGACTTTGGAATAGCAGACGATTATGCTAGAAGAAGGGATTCCTATTGCTATTAGCATCAAAGGTAGCGTGTACGCCACCATGTTTGCTTGATAGCAAAATGCTTTTCCGGGCTGGAAGACATAAACGTTGCCACCGAGAATGTACGGCATCGGGGATACTGCGGAATAAATGTAAGCTCCAAGTATCCAAAGCCTTGTTTGCTTAGGAGAGAAAAACCGCCGGTATAAATTAGGCTTTACAATGCGGCAGTATCTATTGATGGCCATTATGTTAAGATTCTGAAGTGAGGCCATTCCCAGCCAAATTACCATAAATCCTTGGAACTGGCACGCTGTAAAGTCAAAGGGCCATTTTCCAGTAGAAAGGACCGCTATTGTCCAGGGTGTTCCAAGTAGGGCCATTCCAACATCTGAACATGCTAAAGATGTAACAAAGTAGTTGGGAATAGTCCTTAGGGACACGTTCCTGTATACAATCCAGAGGACCAAGAAGTTCCCAGCAAGCGCCATTGATATTAGTGTACAATACGCAAAAGTCTCTATCAAAACCACTGTTTGGCTCCTGCTCTGTAGAGGGTGAGGGTCACTGTTATCATATGGAGGCAAATGAGAATCCATTTGGTTGTAATGTCAAATGTCCTTTCAAACAACTCGTTTTAAATATATTTCCAAATATTTTGTAGAATCCTGTGAATGTAACATATATTTAAATTTTTATCAAACGTTTGTCTTTTTCAAAAATTATCCGCGTTTTTGCGTTAAGTCGCAAAGCTGTTACCCGTTTGGCAATAGATAATTCCAATTCCAATGATAGCTCTGATTTTTAGTTTGATAGGGAGTTGGAAGGTTTTTTTGGGTTTTCTATATGGTTTCTTTGGCGCTATAGTGAGCTTACACAAATCCTTTAAATTCCATTTTTTTGTCGACTACTCTCACCAATAAACGATTCCAATCAAATCTCAACTGTTTGAAGCTCAAAACCAATGGAAGGTTTTTGTGCGACTTTGAATATAGTTTTTTATGCGTCGTGGTTGTCGAGCTAAACTGCTAGAAATTATCGCATTTCTGTCACCGTCCGATCACTAATGAATGATTCAAATGAAAATAAAGTTGGTGACGCTTAATACCAATAAAAATGTCTAGTGCGACTTTAAATTCTGTTAAGTGTGCGTTGATGCTCTATTCAGGTGTTAAAGTAGTTACACAGCTTGAAAAAAGTATCGCAGTTCTCACACCGTCCAATCACCAATGAATGATTTGATGAAAGACAAGATTTGGCGCTTAATACATGGAAAGGTCTTTTGCGACTTCATTTGAGTTTAGTGTGCGTTGATGTTCGATTTGGGTGTTAGAGTGGGCACAACTTGAAAGTATCGCAGTTCTCACACCGTCCAATCACCAATTAATGATTTGATGAAAGACAAGATTTGGCGCTTAATACTAATGGAAAGGTCTTGTACGACTTCAGTTGAGTTCAGTGTTTTTGTGCATCGAGGAGCTATTGGGCTGCATTTTTACACAGCTTGGAAGTATCCCACTTCTGACACCATCAATATCCAAATTGGTCAAGTTGGTCCACTTACTTCTTGAGGTTGCTTGCCGACAATTTAATGCAATATCAGTTGATTGAAATTATTCACTACGTCTTTCATGATCAATTTGTATTTAAATTTATTCACTATTTATTTGTCAAAATTTATTTTACTTTGATCATCAAACAATATGTAAATTAATATTCATGAACGTCACATTTTCGATTTTTTTCTGGTATTTTAGTGCAACGTTTGGCTCTCTGACACAACTTGATTTTCCATTCTTGCTTTTTCTATTGAATGTGTGAATGGTAAAACTTCAGTTGTATGTTTTCTGCAGCACATGAGTGCTTTATATTCCCTTCTAAACGTCTTATTCATAACTCCATATATCACAGGGTTGATAACAGATGAAGACAATCCGCACATCGTGAACATTAAGCTTACTTGTCGTGGTATCAGAGAATCATCAATGACTAAATGAACTATTTCAATTACAAGAACCGGCGTCCAACACAACAGGAATCCCACAACAGTAGCAAACAGAGTGTTGGTGATACGAATATCTTCTACTGTTATTCTCTGTCTATTTGATCCGCTAACCGGTCTCATAATGTTCTTCCGATGTTTTCGTAAAGCTAAGAAGACTTTGGAATAGCAGACGATTATGCTAGAAGAAGGGATTCCTATTGCTATTAGCATCAAAGGTAGCGTGTACGCCACCATGTTTGCTTGATAACAAAATGCTTTTCCGGGCTGGAAGACATAAACGTTGCCACCGAGAATGTACGGCATCGGGGATACTGCGGAATAAATGTAAGCTCCAAGTATCCAAAGCCTTGTTTTCTTAGGAGAGAAAAACCGGCGGTATAAATTAGGCTTTACAATGCGGCAGTATCTATTGATGGCCATTATGTTAAGATTCTGAAGTGAGGCCATTCCCAGCCAAATTACCATAAATCCTTGGAACTGGCACGCTGTAAAGTCAAAGGGCCATTTTCCAGTAGCAAGGACCGCTATTGTCCAGGGTGTTCCAAGTAGGGCCATTCCAACATCTGAACATGCTAATGATATGACAAAGTGGTTGGGAATGGTTCTTAGGGAGACGTTCCTGTATACAATCAAGAGGACCAAGAAATTCCCAGCGAGCGCCATTGATATTAGTGCACAATACGCAAAAGTCTCTATCAAAACCACTGTTTGGCTCCTACTCTGTAGAGAGTGAGTTCCACTGTTATTATATTGAGGCAAATGAGAATCCATTTGGTTGTAATGTCAAATGTCCTTTCAAACAACTCGTTTTAAATATATTTCCAAATATTTTGTAGAATCCTGTGAATGTAACAAATGTTTAGGTTTTTATCAAACGTTTGTCTTTTTCAATAATTATCCGTGTTTTTGCGTTAAGTCGCAAAGCTGTTACCCGTTTGGCAATAGATAATTCCAATTCCAATGATAGCTCTTATTTTTAGTTTGATAGGGAGTTGGAAGTTTTTTTTCGGTTTTCTATATGGTTTCTTTGGCGCTATAGTGAGCTTACACAAATCCTTTAAATTCCATTTTTTTGTCGACTACTCTCACCAATAAACGATTCCAATCAAATCTGAACTGTTTGAAGCTCAATACCAATGGAAGGTTTTTGTGCGACTTTTGAATATCGCTTTATATGCATCGTGGTTGTCGAGCTAAACTGCTAGAAATTATCGCGTTTCTGACACCATCCGATCACCAATGAATGATTCAAATGAAAATAAAGTTGGTGAAACAAACGATTCCAATCAAATGTCAACTGTTTGAAGCTCAAAACCAATGGAAGGTTTTTGTGTGACTTTGAATATCGTTTTATATGCGTCGTGGTTGTCGAGCTAAACTGCTAAAAATTATTGCATTTCTGACACCGTCCGATCACCAATGAATGATTCAAATGAAAATAAAGTTCGTGAAACAAACGATTCCAATCAAATGTCAACTGTTTGAAGCTCAAAACCAATGGAAGGTTTTTGTGCGACTTTGAATATCGTTTTATATGCGTCCTAGTTGTCGAGCTACACTGTTAGAAATTATCGCATTTCTGTCACCGTCCGATCACCAATGAATGATTCAAATGAAAATAAAGTTGGTGAAACAAACGATTCCAATCAAATGTCAACTGTTTGAAGCTCCAAACCAATGGAAGGTTTTTGTGCGACTTTGAATATAGTTTTTTATGCGTCGTGGTTGTCGAGCTAAACTGCTAGAAATTATCGCATTTCTGTCACCGTCCGATCACTAATGAATGATTCAAATGAAAATAAAGTTGGTGACGCTTAATACCAATAAAAATGTCTAGTGCGACTTTAAATTCTGTTAAGTGTGCGTTGATGCTCTATTCAGGTGTTAAAGTAGTTACACAGCTTGAAAAAAGTATCGCAGTTCTCACACCGTCCAATCACCAATGAATGATTTGATGAAAGACAAGATTTGGCGCTTAATACATGGAAAGGTCTTTTGCGACTTCATTTGAGTTTAGTGTGCGTTGATGTTCGATTTGGGTGTTAGAGTGGGCACAACTTGAAAGTATCGCAGTTCTCACACCGTCCAATCACCAATTAATGATTTGATGAAAGACAAGATTTGGCGCTTAATACTAATGGAAAGGTCTTGTACGACTTCAGTTGAGTTCAGTGTTTTTGTGCATCGAGGAGCTATTGGGCTGCATTTTTACACAGCTTGGAAGTATCCCACTTCTGACACCATCAATATCCAAATTGGTCAAGTTGGTCCACTTACTTCTTGAGGTTGCTTGCCGACAATTTAATGCAATATCAGTTGATTGAAATTATTCACTACGTCTTTCATGATCAATTTGTATTTAAATTTATTCACTATTTATTTGTCAAAATTTATTTTACTTTGATCATCAAACAATATGTAAATTAATATTCATGAACGTCACATTTTCGATTTTTTTCTGGTATTTTAGTGCAACGTTTGGCTCTCTGACACAACTTGATTTTCCATTCTTGCTTTTTCTATTGAATGTGTGAATGGTAAAACTTCAGTTGTATGTTTTCTGCAGCACATGAGTGCTTTATATTCCCTTCTAAACGTCTTATTCATAACTCCATATATCACAGGGTTGATAACAGATGAAGACAATCCGCACATCGTGAACATTAAGCTTACTTGTCGTGGTATCAGAGAATCATCAATGACTAAATGAACTATTTCAATTACAAGAACCGGCGTCCAACACAACAGGAATCCCACAACAGTAGCAAACAGAGTGTTGGTGATACGAATATCTTCTACTGTTATTCTCTGTCTATTTGATCCGCTAACCGGTCTCATAATGTTCTTCCGATGTTTTCGTAAAGCTAAGAAGACTTTGGAATAGCAGACGATTATGCTAGAAGAAGGGATTCCTATTGCTATTAGCATCAAAGGTAGCGTGTACGCCACCATGTTTGCTTGATAACAAAATGCTTTTCCGGGCTGGAAGACATAAACGTTGCCACCGAGAATGTACGGCATCGGGGATACTGCGGAATAAATGTAAGCTCCAAGTATCCAAAGCCTTGTTTTCTTAGGAGAGAAAAACCGGCGGTATAAATTAGGCTTTACAATGCGGCAGTATCTATTGATGGCCATTATGTTAAGATTCTGAAGTGAGGCCATTCCCAGCCAAATTACCATAAATCCTTGGAACTGGCACGCTGTAAAGTCAAAGGGCCATTTTCCAGTAGCAAGGACCGCTATTGTCCAGGGTGTTCCAAGTAGGGCCATTCCAACATCTGAACATGCTAATGATATGACAAAGTGGTTGGGAATGGTTCTTAGGGAGACGTTCCTGTATACAATCAAGAGGACCAAGAAATTCCCAGCGAGCGCCATTGATATTAGTGCACAATACGCAAAAGTCTCTATCAAAACCACTGTTTGGCTCCTACTCTGTAGAGAGTGAGTTCCACTGTTATTATATTGAGGCAAATGAGAATCCATTTGGTTGTAATGTCAAATGTCCTTTCAAACAACTCGTTTTAAATATATTTCCAAATATTTTGTAGAATCCTGTGAATGTAACAAATGTTTAGGTTTTTATCAAACGTTTGTCTTTTTCAATAATTATCCGTGTTTTTGCGTTAAGTCGCAAAGCTGTTACCCGTTTGGCAATAGATAATTCCAATTCCAATGATAGCTCTTATTTTTAGTTTGATAGGGAGTTGGAAGTTTTTTTTCGGTTTTCTATATGGTTTCTTTGGCGCTATAGTGAGCTTACACAAATCCTTTAAATTCCATTTTTTTGTCGACTACTCTCACCAATAAACGATTCCAATCAAATCTGAACTGTTTGAAGCTCAATACCAATGGAAGGTTTTTGTGCGACTTTTGAATATCGCTTTATATGCATCGTGGTTGTCGAGCTAAACTGCTAGAAATTATCGCGTTTCTGACACCATCCGATCACCAATGAATGATTCAAATGAAAATAAAGTTGGTGAAACAAACGATTCCAATCAAATGTCAACTGTTTGAAGCTCAAAACCAATGGAAGGTTTTTGTGTGACTTTGAATATCGTTTTATATGCGTCGTGGTTGTCGAGCTAAACTGCTAAAAATTATTGCATTTCTGACACCGTCCGATCACCAATGAATGATTCAAATGAAAATAAAGTTCGTGAAACAAACGATTCCAATCAAATGTCAACTGTTTGAAGCTCAAAACCAATGGAAGGTTTTTGTGCGACTTTGAATATCGTTTTATATGCGTCCTAGTTGTCGAGCTACACTGTTAGAAATTATCGCATTTCTGTCACCGTCCGATCACCAATGAATGATTCAAATGAAAATAAAGTTGGAGAAACAAACGATTCCAATCAAATGTCAACTGTTTGAAGCTCCAAACCAATGGAAGGTTTTTGTGCGACTTTGAATATAGTTTTTTATGCGTCGTGGTTGTCGAGCTAAACTGCTAGAAATTATCGCATTTCTGTCACCGTCCGATCACTAATGAATGATTCAAATGAAAATAAAGTTGGTGACGCTTAATACCAATAAAAATGTCTAGTGCGACTTTAAATTCTGTTAAGTGTGCGTTGATGCTCTTTTCAGGTGTTAAAGTAGTTACACAGCTTGAAAAAAGTATCGCAGTTCTCACACCGTCCAATAACCTATGAAGGATTCGATGAAAGTTAAGTTTTTGCCGCTTAATACTAATGGAAAGGTCTTTTGCAACTTCATTTGAGTTTAGTGTGCGTTGATGTTCGATTCGGGTGTTAGAGTGGGCACAGCTTGAAAGTATCGCAGTTCTCACACCGTCCAATCACCAATTAATAATTTGATGAAAGACAAGATTTGGCGCTTAATACTAATGGAAAGGTCTTTTGCGACTTCATTTGAGTTTAGTGTGCGTTGATGTTCGATTCGGGTGTTAGAGTGGGCACAGCTTGAAAGTATCGCAGTTCTCACACCGTCCAATCACCAATAAATGATTTGATGAAAGACAAGATTTGGCGCTTAATACTAATGGAAAGGTCTTGTACGACTTCAGTTGAGTTTAGTGTGCGTTGATGTTCGATTCGGGTGTTAGAGTGGGCACAGCTTGAAAGTATCGCAGTTCTCACACCGTCCAATCAACAATTAATGATTTGATGAAAGACAAGATTTGGCGCTTAATACTAATGGAAAGGTCTTGTACGACTTCAGTTGAGTTCAGTGTTTTTGTGCATCGAGGAGCTATTGGGCTGCATTTTTACACAGCTTGGAAGTATCCCACTTCTGATACCATCCAAATTGGTCAAGTTCGTCCACTTACTTCTTGAGGTTGCTTGCCGACAATTTAATGCAATATCAGTTGATTGAAATTATTCATTACGTCTTTCATGATCAATTTGTATTTAAATTTATTCACTATTTATTTTTCAATGAAATTATTTTACTTTGATCATCAAAAAATATGTATTAAATTAATATTCATGAACGCCACATTTTCGATATCCTTTCTGGTATTTTAGTGCAACGTTTGCCTCTCTGACACAACTTGATTTTCTATTCTTGCTTTTTCTATTTAATGTGTGAATGGTATCACTTCAGTTGTATGTTTTCTGCAGCACATGAGTGCTTTATATTCCCTTCTAAACGTCTTATTCATAACTCCATATATCACAGGGTTGATAACAGATGAAGACAATCCGCACATTGTGAACATTAAGTTTACTTGTCTTGGTATCAGAGAATCATCAATCACTAAATGAACTATTTCAACTACAAGAACCGGCGTCCAACACAACAGGAATCCCACAACAGTAGCAAACAGAGTGTTGGTGATACGAATATCTTCTACTGTTATTCTCTGTCTATTTGATCCGCTAACCGGCCTCATAATGTTCTTCCGATGTTTTCGTAAAGCTAAGAAGACTTTAGCATAGCAGACGATTATGCTAAAAGAAGGGATTCCTATTGCTATTAGCATCAAAGGTAGCGTGTACGCCACCATGTTTGCTTGATAGCAAAATGCTTTTCCGGGCTGGAAGACATAAACGTTGCCACCGAGAATATACGGCATCGGAGATACTGCGGAATAAATGTAAGCTCCAAGTATCCAAAGCCTTGTTTTCTTAGAAGAGAAAAACCGCCGGTATAAGTTAGGCTTTAAAATGCGGCAATATCTATTGATGGCCATTATGTTAAGATTCTGAAGTGAGGACACTGCCAGCCAAATTACTATAAATCCTTGGAACTGGCACGCTGTAAAGTCAAAGGGCCATTTTCCAGTAGCAAGGACCGCTATTGTCCAGGGTGTTCCAAGTAGGGCCATTCCAACATCTGAACATGCTAAAGATGTGACAAAGTAGTTAGGAATAGTCCTTAGGGACACGTTCCTGTATACAATCCAGAGGACCAAGAAGTTCCCAGCAAGCGCCATTGATATTAGTGTACAATACGCAAAATTCTCTATCAAAACCACTGTTTGGCTCCTACTCTGTAGAGAGTGAGTTCCACTGTTATTATATTGAGGCAAATGAGAATCCATTTGGTTGTAATGTCAAATGTCCTTTCAAACAACTCGTTTTAAATATATTTCCAAATATTTTGTAGAATCCTGTGAATGTAACATATATTTAAATTTTTATCAAACGTTTGTCTTTTTCAATAATTATCCGTGTTTTTGCGTTAAGTCGCAAAGCTGTTACCCGTTTGGCAATAGATAATTCCAATTCCAATGATAGCTCTGATTTTTAGTTTGATAGGGAGTTGGAAGGTTTTTTTGGGTTTTCTATATGGTTTCTTTGGCGCTATAGTGAGCTTACACAAATCCTTTAAATTCCATTTTTTTGTCGACTACTCTCACCAATAAACGATTGTAATCAAATCTGAACTGTTTGAAGCTCAAAACCAATGGAAGGTTTTTGTGCGACTTTTGAATATCGCTTTACATGCATCGTGGTTGTCGAGCTAAACTGCTAGAAATTATCGCGTTTCTGACACCATCCGATCACTATAATGAATGATTCAAATGAAAATAAAGTTGGTGACGCTTAATACCAATAAAAATGTCTAGTGCGACTTTAAATTATGTTAAGTGTGCGTTGATGCTCTATTCAGGTGTTAAAGTAGTTACACAGCTTGAAAAAAGTATCGCAGTTCTCACACCGCGTCCAATCACCAATTAATGATTTGATGAAAGACAAGATTTGGCGCTTAATACTAATGGAAAGGTCTTTTGCGACTTCATTTGAGTTTAGTGTGCGTTGATGTTCGATTCGGGTGTTAGAGTGGGCACAGCTTGAAAGTATCGCAGTTCTCACACCGTCCAATCACCTATTAATGATTTGATGAAAGACAAGATTTGGCGCTTAATACTAATGGAAAGGTCTTTTGCGGCTTCATTTGAGTTTAGTGTGCGTTGATGTTCGATTCGGGTGTTAGAGTGGGCACAGCTTGAAAGTATTGCAGTTCTCACACCGTCCAATCACCAATTAATGATTTGATGAAAGACAAGATTTGGCGCTTAATACTAATGGAAAGGTCTTGTACGACTTCAGTTGAGTTCAGTGTTTTTGTGCATCGAGGAGCTATTGGGCTGCATTTTTACACAGCTTGGAAGTATCCCGCTTTTGACACCATCCAAATTGGTCAGCTCGTCCACTTACTTCTTGAGGTTGCTTGCCGACAATTTAATGCAATATATATCAGTTGATTGAAATTATTCATTACGTCTTTCATGATCAATTTGTATTTAAATTTATTCACTATTTATTTTTCAATGAAATTATTTTACTTTGATCATCAAAAAATATGTAAATTAATATTCATGAACGCCACATTTTCGATATCCTTTCTGGTATTTTAGTGCAACGTTTGGCTCTCTGAAACAACTATATTTTCAATTCTTGCTTTTTCTATTGAATGTGTGAATGGTATCACTTCAGTTGTATGTTTTCTGCAGCACATGAATGTTTTATATTCCCTTCTAAACGTCTTATTCATAACTCCATATATCACAGGGTTGATAACAGATGAAGACAATCCGCACATTGTGAACATTAAACTTACTTGTCTTGGTATCAGAGAATCATCAATGACTAAATGAACTATTTCAATTACAAGAACCGGCGTCCAACACAACAGGAATCCCACAACAGTAGCAAACAGAGTGTTGGTGATACGAATATCTTCTACTGTTATTCTCTGTCTATTTGATCCGCTAACCGGTCTCATAATGTTCTTCCGATGTTTTCGTAAAGCTAAGAAGACTTTGGAATAGCAGACGATTATGCTAGAAGAAGGGATTCCTATTGCTATTAGCATCAAAGGTAGCGTGTACGCCACCATGTTTGCTTGATAGCAAAATGCTTTTCCGGGCTGGAAGACATAAACGTTGCCACCGAGAATGTACGGCATCGGGGATACTGCGGAATAAATGTAAGTTCCAAGTATCCAAAGCCTTGTTTTCTTAGGAGAGAAAAACCGGCGGTATAAATTAGGCTTTACAATGCGGCAGTATCTATTGATGGCCATTATGTTAAGATTCTGAAGTGAGGCCATTCCCAGCCAAATTACCATAAATCCTTGGAACTGGCACGCTGTAAAGTCAAAGGGCCATTTTCCAGTAGAAAGGACCGCTATTGTCCAGGGTGTTCCAAGTAGGGCCATTCCAACATCTGAACATGCTAAAGATGTAACAAAGTAGTTGGGAATAGTCCTTAGGGACACGTTCCTGTATACAATCCAGAGGACCAAGAAGTTCCCAGCAAGCGCCATTGATATTAGTGCACAATACGCAAAAGTCTCTATCAAAACCACTGTTTGGCTCCTACTCTGTAGAGAGTGAGTTCCACTGTTATTATATTGAGGCAAATGAGAATCCATTTGGTTGTAATGTCAAATGTCCTTTCAAACAACTCGTTTTAAATATATTTCCAAATATTTTGTAGAATCCTGTGAATGTAACAAATGTTTAGGTTTTTATCAAACGTTTGTCTTTTTCAATAATTATCCGTGTTTTTGCATTAAGTCGCAAGCTTAAAGCTGTTACCCGTTTGGCAATAGATAATTCCAATTCCAATGATAGCTCTGATTTTTAGTTTGATAGGGAGTTGGAAGGTTTTTTTTCGGTTTTCTATATGGTTTCTTTGGCGCTATAGTGAGCTTACACAAATCCTTTAAATTCCATTTTTTTGTCGACTACTCTCACCAATAAACGATTCCAATCAAATCTGAACTGTTTGAAGCTCAATACCAATGGAAGGTTTTTGTGCGACTTTGAATATCGTTTTATATGCGTCGTGGTTGTCGAGCTAAACTGCTAGAAATTATCGCATTTCTGACACCGTCCGATCACCAATGTATGAATCAAATGAATCACAAGTTTTTGGTGCTTAATACCAATGGAAAGTTCGTGTGAAACTTCAGTTGAGTTTAGTGCGTTGATGTTTGATTCGGTTGTTTGAGTGGTTACACAGCTTGAAACTATCGCAGTTCTGACAACGTCCAATCACCAATAAATGATTCAAATGAATCTCAAGATGGAAAGTTCTTGTGCGACTTTCAATTGAGTTAGGTGTGAGTTAATGTTCTATTCGTGTGATACTTCAGTTGAGTTTAGTGCGTTGATGTTTGATTCAGTTGTTTGAGTAGTTACACGGCTTGAAAATATCGCAGTTCTCACACCTTCCAATCACCAATTCATGATTCGATGAAAGTGAAGTTTTTTGACGCTTAATACTATTGGAAAGGTCTTGTACGACTTCAGTTGAGTTCAGTGTTTTTGTGCATCGAGGAGCTATTCGGTTATTTTTTACACAGCTTTGAAGTGTACCACTTCTGACACCATACAAATGCAATTTGGTCAAGTTCGTCCACTTCCTTCTTGCGGATGCCTGGTGACAATTTAATTTAATATCGGCAGTTGATTGCAATTATCGCTTAGGACTTTCATGATCAATTTGTATTTATTTATTCTTCGATGAAATTAATTTATTTTTTATAATGTACACTCGTTAACGATATATGACAATAGAAATAGATTTGATCATTCAGATTAACATTTAAAGAACTGTTTTAAAAGGGAAAAACGTAATATAAATATATTTCGATTATAGTGATAAACATTTTAAAAACTAGAAAACTAATATTTCTTAGAAAACAGCCTAGTTTGGAAATATCAATAATGTCCAAACCGGAGACTAGAGTTCCAGAGTATTTGTCACATTACCACTTAGATGGACAGGGCATTTTAAAGTATTGTCCTATTACCAAGCAAGAGTCAGATTTCAAGTCAAACTTAAATTCATGTTTATTATTTTGATTCGTAGCTGATCTTCTAGTCTAGTCTTTTATTACTTAGCTATAGTTTAGGAAAATATAATGATTGCCCCCCCCACACTGGTGTGATTATTCTCATAACGATAATTCAGTGTGTCCCTAAAAGTTAAACATAGTTTCAAGACGATTTCACGCGTTGGCACCTGCGTCTTATTAAAGTCATGCCATTGATGTTAACCAAACAGAAGCTTAGTTCAAATGTCAGAGTAAAATACTTACTTTACATTAAGCATTTGATATAAATAAGAGTAGTTCTTAACATATAAAACTGTAGGAGCTCTACTAGCTAAAACGGTAGAGAATCGAAACTAAAGAGCAAAATAAAGGATCATGTACCAAGCCTATCTCAAAGTAGTTGATATATCCGTAACAAAAGTGATCATTGGGGATGGAAGTCGAAGTCACGTTGATTAATGATTTCCTTCCAAAGTCCTTTTGTTCATTTTCATTCATGATTTAGCCTTCAATTTAAATCAAAGATTCTTGATTTTTAAACTTTTACCCTGGTGATTCATGATTCCCTAATGATTTTTCCTCGACCAAGATTCCGTTTCCACCACGATGATCATTAAAAAGACGCGATAAAACATTATTTACACAGCTTGAAAGTAGCGCAGTTCTGACACCGTCCAATCATCAATTAATGATTCAAATGAAAATAAAGTTTGTGACACCTGATACCAATGAAAATGATAAGTGCGACGTGTTCGATTCGGTTGTTTGAGTGGTTACACAGCTTGGAAGTATCCCACTTCTGACACCATCCAAATCGGTCAAGTTTGTCCAGTTCCTTCTTGAGGTTGCCTGCCGACAATTTAATGCAATATCAGTTGATTGAAATTTTTATTTTTATTTATTGAGTTTATTCTTCAATGAGATTAATTTATTTTGATCATCAAAAAATATGTAAATTAATATTCATGAACGCCACATTTTCGATATCCTTTCTGGTATTTTAGTGCAACGTTTGGCTCTCTGACACAACTTGATTTTCTATTCTTGCTTTTTCTATTGAATGTGTGAATGGTAAAACTTCAGTTGTATGAGTTCTGCAGCACATGAGTGCTTTATATTCCCTTCTAAACGTCTTATTCATAACTCCATATATCACAGGGTTGATAACAGATGAAGACAATCCGCACATTGTGAACATTAAGCTTACTTGTCTTGGTATCAGAGAATCATCAATCACTAAATCAACTATTTCAATTACAATAACCGGCGTCCAACACAACAGGAATCCCACAACAGTAACAAACAGAGTGTTGGTGATACGAATATCTTCTACTGTTATTCTCTTCCTATTTGATCCGCTAACCGGTCTCATAATGTTCTTCCGATGTTTTCGTAAAGCTAAGAAGACTTTAGCATAGCAGACGATTATGATACAAGAAGGGGTTCCTATTGCTATTAGCATCAAAGGTAGCGTATACGCCGCCATGTTTGCTTGATAGCAAAATGCTTTTCCAGGTTGGAAGACAAAAACGTTGCCACCGATTATATACGGCATCGGAAATATTGCGGAATATATGTAAGCTCCAAGTATCCAAAGCCTTGTTTTCTTAGGAGAGAAAAACCGCCGGTATAAATTAGGCTTTACAATGCGGCAGTATCTATTGATGGCCATTATGTTAAGGTTCTGAAGTGAGGACACTGCCAGCCAAATTACTATAAATCCTTGGAACTGGCACGCTGTAAAGTCAAAGGGCCATTTTCCAGTAGCAAGGACCGCTATTGTCCAGGGTGTACCAAGTAGGGCCATTCCTATATCCGTACATGCTAATGATATGACAAAGTAGTTGGGAATAGTCCTTAGGGACACGTTCCTGTATACAATCCAGAGGACCAAGAAATTCCCAGCAAGCGCCATTGATATTAGTGCACAATACGCAAAAGTCTCTATCAAAACCACTGTTTGGCTCCTGCTCTGTAGAGAGTGAGGGCCACTGTTATTATATTGAGGCAAATGAGAATCCATTTCGTTGTAATGTCAAATGTCCTTTCAAACAACTCGTTATAGATAAATTTGCAAATATTTTGTAGAATCCTGTGAATGTAACAAATATTTAAATCTTGGACAAACGTGTGTATTTTTTAAATAATTTTCCACTTCTTTTGCGTTCTTCTTCAGTTCTTGATGAATTGCTGTAACAATTTTGGGAAAAATTACATTACAACTCTCGAGTCCTTTTTAACTTAAAGGTAATTTCTTCAATATGTTTTTATGTTTGCTTTGAGCAAATAGGTTATTCTTTGACATATATTGAATAACCAAACATTCAATTTACTTATATATAATTGCAAATCTCCGGTATGTTAATTCAATGTTTTTGCATGACACAACTCAGACTTTGTTTTTTTCTCTATTGCCTATATGTATAATTTTGAAGTCCTTTTTTGTGTATTCTTGTATTGACGTTTTATTTTGTCTGTTATCCGTTTGGCAATCGATAATTCCAATTACAACGGTAGGCTTGATCGTTATTTTGATAGGAGATTAAAAGTGGGTTTTTTTTCGGTTTTCTATATGGTTTTTTTGGCGCTATAGTGATTTTACACAAATCCTTTAAATTCCATTTTGTTGTCGACTACTCTCACCAATAAACGATTCCAATCAATCCTCAACTGTTTGAAGCTCAATACCATGCGATGGAAAGTTGTTGTGGGACTTTGAATTCAGTTTAGTGTGCGTTGATGTTCGAGTCAGGTGTTATAGCTTGAAAATATCGCATATCTGACCGACCGTCCAATCACAAAGGAATGATTCGAAGAAAGTCAAGGTTTTGACGCCTATACCAACGGACAGGGATTGTACAACTTTAAATTCAGTTGTTTTTTTGTTTTTTGTTCTTTTATGTTCGATTCGGTTGTTTCAGCAGTTACACGGCATAATATCGCGGTTTTGACACCGTCCAATCACCAATCAATGATTTCTATGGATCTCAAGTTTTTTGACGCTTGATACCAACGAAAAGTTATTGTGCTAATTCAGTTGAGTTCAGTGTTTTTTCTGCGTCGATGAGCTATTCGGTTTTGTTTACATAGCTTGGAAATATCCCACTTCTGACACCATCCAAATTGGATAAAGAACAAGAACTGTTCGTAATGTATTAAGTTCTTCGATTTGCTTCTTGTGGTTGCCTGGTGACAATTTAATTCAATATCAGTAGGGGGATTGAAATTATCAATTTAAAATTATAACCATGCAGTGACTATTTATTCTTCAATGAAATGAAATTTTATATATGTTAATGATATATGACAATAGAAATATATTTCATCATTCAGACTATAACATCAATGAATTGATCATTGGGGAAACGCTATAAAACTTCGTTCAAAAAAACTATATATATGAAATTTAAGAAAACTCGTTACGGTTATCAGTGATCTTGTTTTCCCTTATGAATCTCATCGGCTCAACCAATTGTTGATTTGGATGTATAGTTTAACGTTAACGAGATTCACTGCACTGCCCATTTAATTGTGAGTCCTGGTAATTGAAAATATAGATAGTATAGGTAGTCAAGAACAAATACACAATGTATTCACACTCAAAAATGCTGTTTAGTCAAAATCGTTGCATCGCGACTAGAACGAAAACACTAAAACCATGAAATAGAAACAAAACAGTTTCTAACTAATAGTTTCTATTTAGTGACTATTTAGTCATATACCACTCAACCAGAAACAACGAATACAAAAGAAAACAATACCTCATTACAACTTTAGTTGTCTTTAATAGTGACTCAGTCACTAAATAAGAACTATTACACAGTAGAAATTTAATTCTATTTCACGGATAAAGTGTTTGCGCTCTAAATCAGAATAAATATTAGTTTCAGTGTTCTCTTGGGAAAAGTGAAATGGAGCCTTTGTCTATTGTGAACTAACAACATCGCTATCATTACATAATGATCTATATCTCTTAAGATATTGAACAATCTTGTTTCGAGAATATACCAATGATTAATTCAACAATTGTAATAATAATGTAATAATAATAATGTTTAATGCTTGTAACGCGCATTTTAACATGACTCGATGATCAAATGCGCAAAATAATAAGAAACAAAACACTATAACATATACATACACAGTAAAACGATAATAAATATTATAATAAATTGTAACTTATCCGCATATTTTTCTTCTGTTAATTACATTGGTTACCATCACTTTATTTGTTCTAAAATGATCAATTTTACTTTACCTTACTACCTGTGTTGAAATTAAGCTCGTTTTAAGGGCAACGATTCAAGGTTCTTTTCCCACTGCAAAATAGTCCTTATTTCTGTGCTTGTCTTGTTATAATCTGACGAAGTTATCTAGCGAGTGAGTAATTACTAATTATTTTCTTAATGAAATCAGACGATGTCGAAGCGTTGTGGAACCAGCTTAACGTTTGTGTTTATTTTAATATTAAACAGTACTTACCGATTCTGTGTATTGATTGATTGATTTGCTAAGAGTTTGAAGAGTTATATTTTCTCAATCAGACAACCTGCAGAATGGTAACGGATATTAAAGATTTTTCCATTGAATTTAAGTCAGATCTTGTGTTGTTAAGAGTAAACAAAAAAAATAATTAATCTTAGTTTTTATCCATATGCCAATTAATAAAAAAGCTGTAATATTCCTCGGTTTAGCAAAACATATATTCAGAAAATCTTTCACAAATCTATAATTACATTTCTGAAATTATCTATTTATCTACGTTTGGTAATTTCTCCGTCGCTTTTTTCTGATGTTTCCTGGTTGTTGTTTTTTTATTTATTTTTCATTTGACGTCATCATTGACGTCATATATCTTTAATTAATTGATTACTCGAGAGGCGAGGCGAGATAAAAATCGATGAAAACAACATAAAGCTCGAAACGTCAGTAAAGTTAAGTCAACATTTTTTACGGTGTTACAAATTTCATTATATTACGTATCAATTATATCAAACACCGACGCAGCCTACATACTAGTTTACTCGCTACTTTCCATTTATATTTATTAATAAAACACGTGATAATGACATCAGACGTTGTCCATGGTTGTGGAACCAGCCTAGCGTTTGTGTTAATTTTAATCTTAATATCTAAAGTTAAATGGATTGTAACCATGGATTGTAATTGATTTTCTTATTATATTTTAATTCAAACAAATGTTTGTAGGTTGGGTTTTGATGCATAATATTTCATTCCTCTGAAGATGGCCGCGAAGGCCGAAAGCTAATTATAGAAGTTTTTTTTTTTTAATTAAACGGTTGATGACCAACAAATACATTACATTTTAATTATTATTTCAATCCAAATACTCGTCAATCCATGGTTACCATATCTATTTTCGAAATTAAATGTCTTCAATCTAACAACTTACTGCGAATAACGTACCGATTCAAATGCATCATCAACATTCATTTGCTGAAGGCGAAGTGGATATCGATGAATAATAACCGAGAGGGAGTTCACTGAGCCTGAGGTGGATAATTGTTTTAGTAAAGGCACACAAGTGATCATTTCAAAAAGTAAAAACAACAAGCCTTCTGTGAAGAAATACTGTTCATTTCTCATTTCTGAAAATGCTGTAGGTGATTATTAACTCCAATTGTTTCTTAGAAACACTGTTACAGTCCATATCAGTTTAACTACAAGTTATTGTACATTTTTACTCCAATTGTTTTCTTTCCGAAAACACGGATTAAACCTTTAGCTATCGTACATTTTGACGCCAATTGTTTTTCTAAGAAACATCGCCAATGCAGTTCACTCTAGTTTATAACTGTTAGTTGTCGTACATTTTTACTCCAATTATTTTTCTAAGAAACATTGACGCAGTCCACACTAGTTTAACTGTAAGCTTTCCTACATTTTTACTTTAATTGTTGGCCGGTTTCTTTTCTAGAAATACAGTCTTTCACACTAGTCGCAATGCAAATCATTTACGTCTCCATATTTGCTTTAAATTGCGAAAACTGGTGGATCAACTAGGACGTACTAAGCTCAAGATAATAAGGAAACAATTTAAGATTACTTTATCAGTAAAAAGCTATATACCTACTGATTTTAAGGACGTTTACCCTTCACGGTCTTCTGCGCTGAGCAATCCATTGCCGATTACAATATCCATTGAACAATCGTTTCTATTAAGTATTTTCCCTTTGAAAAGTTGTGATTTCTTAACGTTGGTTTAAAAATCTTTTTTTTTTTTCTTTATACCGCAATTGTTAATTGTGCTTGTACTATTTAATAGTTTCAGAAGCTGAAGAAAAATGCCATGGTGACAAGTGTTTCGGTAATGCAGCTGCTAGACGTACATGTAGACCATGTCAAACCGCCCAATAGCGTTATAGATTCTTTGGCTGTATTGACTTTCCCTTTTGTTTATTTTACCGAAAAACATACAGCCTTTCAGACACAAGTAAACGTTCGAAATTAAAACTACTATATTGATAACAATCGATTATCGGCGTATTTGTCTTGATAATTGATCATAATATCAGTGGATGAGATTATTGATAAATATCAATCGATATCGGTAGTCGATGATTAGTAAAATTAATCATTGTTTTACATTGAAATACAGGGAGTCGTTACCGAATCTCCCTAGCCAGTGGCTAATGTTTAAGTATTTGACACACTCACACTCGCTACCCCTACATTAAATATGTTAGCTTATTATATAGATATCGATGAAATACCAGGATTTCTCTAGTGTCACAACTTCGTATCTTTCACATGTGAAAGATATCATATCTTTCACATGTGAAGATATCCTTTTCAGATGCAATTCGTTTTGCATAAAGGTTTTTAATAACGAGTCAATGAAGCTTTATTTCTCTTGACATTTCATAGATATCTATATAATAAACAGAACATTACATGGTCGCTTGGAGATACAAATTTTATCTTCTCGTGTGTGTTGAATATCTCCCACTCGTCCGCTGCGCTCACTCGTGAGAGATCTATTCAACACTCGAAGATAAAATTCGTATCTCCGCGCACCCATGTAATATCCTCTATATATATCACTTATTATTATACGATAGGTATAATACAAAGAAATTTGTAACTTAACTTTACTGACGTTTCGAGCTTTAGCCCTTAGTCGGACCCTGTAGTCGGAGTACTAAAGCTCGAAACGTCAGTAAAGTAGCCAATCAGCGTGCAGTATTGACTACAATCACCTGTGTATAATTTATACTAATTAGTGACCTAAAACATATATATTAATTAATTAATCACTTGATAATGACATCAGACGTTGTCGAAACTCGTTGTGAAACCAGCCTAGCGTTCTGTTGTGTATATTTTAATCTTAATATCTAAAGTTAAACTTAACAAAGTTTAATCATAAATTAAATTATAATGGATTATAACCATGGATTATAATTGATTTTCTTATATATTTTAATTCAAACAAATGTTTGTAGGTTGGGTTTTGATTCATAATCTTTCATTCCTCTGAAGATGGCTGCGAAGGCCGAAAGTTTAGGATCGGATAAGTTTTTTATTTTAAATTAAAAGGTTGATGACCAACAAATACTATTATATATATTTCAATTATTATTTCAATCCATGGTAACCATATCTTTTTATAGAAATTTTAATTCAAAAATGTCTTCAATCTAACAACTTACTGCGAATAATGTACCGATTCAAATGCATGCAATAATTGATCATTCATTTGCGGAAGGCGAAGTGGATATCGGTGCATAATAAACGAGATATGGAGCTCACTCAGCCTGAGGTGGGTAATTGTTTTAGTATAAAAACCGACAAGTGATTATTTCAATAAGTAAAAACAACACTCCTTCTGTGAAGAAATACTGTTCATTTCTTATTTCTAAGAACGCTGTAGGTGATTATTAACTCCAATTGTTTCTTGGAAACACCGATACCGTATAGTTACTCTAGTTTAACTTAAGTTATCGTACATCTTTACTCCAATTGTTTCTTGGAAACACTGATAAAGTCCATATCAGTTTAACTGCAAATTATTGTACATTTTTACTCCAATTGTTTCTTTCCGAAAACACCGATTAAACCTTTAGCAATCATGCATTTTGACTCCAATTGTTTTTCTAAGAAACATCGCCGACGCAGTTCATATATAGTTTAACTGTTAGTATCGTACATTTTTACTCCAATTGTTTTTCTAAGAAAAATCGACGCATTCCACACTAGTTAAACCTCTAGTTATCGTACATTTTTACTCCAATTCTTTTTCTAAGAAAAATCGACGCAGTCCACACTAGTTAAATCTCTAGTTATCGTACATTTTTACTCCAGTTAATTTTTCTAAGAAACATCGCCGATGCAGTTCACATTAGTTTATAGCGGAGCTCCCGCGCGAGCGGAGCACCATACTTAAGAAAAAATGGTAACCCATCTAGTTGATTTTTCGTCGACCGACACAGGAATCCCGATTTTGTCCGTCCGTCCGTCCGTCCGTGTACATCGTGATTCTGATTGGCTACTTATTTATGGCGGGAATCGAATTGAAGAGGGCGCGCGCGTCAAAATATCCTTCCTTGAGAAAACTTTTTTCTCGCTTTTCTCGACGTTTTATCAACTTTTTTATCGCTTTTACTTGAGCTTTCTTCAATTTAAAAAAATGCCAAAAGAAAAAAAAAACAAAATTAATAAGGGAAAAAGACAGATAACAGAAGAGGAAAAGACAAGAAGACAAGAAAGAGAAAGAGAACGGCGAAGGAGTTTCAATGAAGAACAGCGCAGGCTTGAAAGAGAAAGAAAGAAAGCGAGATTGTAGACGAAACTTGTCAGACGAAAAACAGAGAAAATGAACGCCAAAGAAAAAGGGTTTCGAGAACGAACGTTTCGGAGGAAAACAGGGCTTTCATTAATACAAAATATCAACGAGGAGAGATGAATTTCGAGGAACATAAAGAAAGTTTTGACCGAAGAAGAACATAAACTTGAAGGACACAAAAACAAAGAAATTATACTAAAGAAAAGCAAAAGACTGATTCCAAAAGATCAAGAAAACGTATTTCTAGATACCTCCGTGGAAGAATATTAAAAGACTACAGCAATTTTAAAAAAAATGTTAAAGAAGCCACTTTGTTTGATATGAAAACTGTCCTAGCACAGTTTATTGAAGGATTTTCAAGCTTGGCAGTTCAACTATGAACAATGTTAAATCAATCAAAATTCAAGTACATACATTTATTCGTCAAAATATGATCAATGTCGACGTCATTGAAGAGTAGAAAACCTCAGGAAAATACAATCACCGATAAAGTAAGTTCAAGTTTAATTTTTGTTTCAAGTTTTTGAGAGACAGTAAGCTTATTTTAATACTGAAAAACTTAACGAGCGTGAAAAAAAAAAAAAAAAAACCTAAAAACTTAATTAATATAATTCAGGTTCAAAAAGGAAAAATCCGTTCTCTGTTTTATTATAGAAACAAAAGAGAAAAGTTGAAAAAGTTGTTTATTTATGTACTTTAACCTCATCAACGGAAAACATCAAAGATGAATCGAAATACAAACATAATTTAAAATCCACCTTTTCTTACTAAAAAGACGGCTAATTTGCATACGATCACGTGGTATAAATGTCGCTTTGTGATTGGTTCAAACGAAAGTTAGGACAACTCTACATTGGTTTGAAGTCGCTCATATAGAGAAATTTGTAAAGTTTGGATTGTCTCGTTATTAAAATGGTTAAATATTGCTCTGTTAGGAAGCACATATATACAAATCTAAACATTAGATAGAGACTAAAGCTATCAATGAAAAAGTAAGGACCTTCCACGTGAAATTCGGCAATGGATCGACAATGGATTCAGCTACATAATGCTCACACCCACTCACTTGCATTGATAATTTTTGAAAAAAGGTAGGTTTTCTCATTATTTTCCGAGCATTAAAAAGATAAATCGACCAAAGCAAGTAATTTCAACTTCAAAGAGTTTAAAAGCAAATGATTAACTTGCTAATACACGAGTTTTGCTTTAAAAAAGAGCAATTTTTATCCTGCGACTCGGCGGGAAAAGCGATCATTTTCTTTCGCTTCGCTTGCTTAGTTTTATTATAGTCGCTGTTAACGTTTTCACGGCTTGAACGGCAATCAAAGATAACATTTTTAATCATCAAATTACTGTTCTAGAGTCGTGGAACATAAACCTAACAGCCAGATAATTTCAAAATAGGTATTACTGCAATTTTCACAAACATGCGAACTCCAACGCTAAAATACCGAACTCGTTTTATGAGTTTTCGCTTCCGTCAATCAAACTTCCGACATTTCCCGGATGCTTTCCGTAGTAACGACATTCAATATGATGGAATTTGAAAGATTTTGCGACGATTTTGAAGAATTTTTTAGAGGAAATAATAGCTGCGAATCGAAACGACTCCTATTTAAAGGAGACTCAAATCGTTTGAAGTCAGTCGATTGAAGTGAAGTGTGAATTCCACAACAAAAGCAATGATCGAACACATTTGTTTTAGACATTCCACTCACTTAGAAGTATTGTGATACTTACTTGCTCTCCCTCTTCATCGACGATTAAACATGTTAAAGTCTCCTCTAAATGTAGGAGTTTCACGGCTTTTAATTTAACTGAGGATTCTTCAACATCATGAACAAACCTTTTATAAACTCGGCCATATTGAATGTCGATACTTCGGAAAGCAGTCGGGAAATATCGGGCGTTTGATTGACGGAAGCGAAAACTACAAAAACGAGTTCAGTATTTGAGCCTTGGAGTTCGCATGTTTGTGAAAGTCGCAGTAATGAGCTATATTTTCAATTTCACGGGTATTTTGCAAAAATAAAAGGTATAAACTAAAGCTAAAATTAAATACAAACATTAAGAAGACGAAAAACTAATAGCTAATGGTTTGTGATTCACTGAAAAACTCGCAGCTTTGAACATGTTCATTGCAGTCTTAGTTTCAGTGTATTTCTTCTTCCTTTTATTAAGAACGATAGAAGTTAAAAGTTTGACATTTTTACTCATCTTTGGAGGTTTTGATTGAAATTATATTAAGCGAAAACTTGACAAATAGATTTGTAATTTTTTAGCCGTTTCTTCAAAACTTAGTTTTAACTGAAAAGAAACAAACATACCTAACCATGATTTGCAGGCAACAATCGGCTTTTGAGAGGATTTTTTAGCGGTTAACTTTCATAAAACAACATCATCAGTTTTTGTTTTTTTCCTTCGTCGTTGCATAAATTTGTAGCTGAACCATTGACGTCGATCCATTGCCGAATTTCACGTGTAAAGTCCTTACTTCTTCATTGATAACTTTAGTCTCTATCTAATGTTTAGATTTGTATGTATGTGCTTCCTAACAGAGTAATATTTAACCATTTTAATAACGAGACAATCCGAGCTTTACAAATTTCTCTATATGAGCGACTTCGAAACCATGTGAATTGTCCTAACTTTCGTTTGAACCAATCACAAAGCGACATTTATACCACGTGATCTGTATGCAAATTAGCCTTCTTTTTAGTAAGAAAAGGTGGATTGGTTGAAAACTTCTTTTTATTTAAGCAATATTGACTGTTTTATGCTTACGAAACGAGCTTTTTTAGTAGTTTTTACTTCAAAGTCGTTAAAGTTTTTTTTACAGAACAAAATGATGTGTTACACAAAGTTTTTCATAATAAAATACCTTGTTTTAAAATCCTTGTCTTTTCAAATCGATCAGTTGTGTTGGTAGAACTTATAATTCTTGAGGCTTTTAATTCCATTTCAAAAGAACTTTTTGTTTTGTTTTGAAGATTTGCTACTTTTTAGTCAATCTAATACGATGAAAAGGTTTAACCTTTTCTATCCGGAATCCTAACTAATAACTTTGGAAAATAAAAGAAGGTAAAAAGCGGCCGTAAAACGACTGTTCAGCCACAGCACTTTTTCAAGGCGTTATCAAAAGCAAAATAAGCTTAATGACTTAAAAATAAAAGGGATAATAATAAGGCTATTCACACTATCGTTTGGGAATGGTTATTTTCCATCAAAAACATTTCTGAACACTTTTTTGTCTGAACAAAACTATTGACTGAAGTGACAGTTAAAAATTTGAGAAAAAGATGAAAAAGTGCATAGAATGAAAACGATAACCAACCTAAGAAAAGGCAGTGAGATTTATTACAATTTTTTACTTACATTAAATCAATTTCCATTCATGAATTGTCCATTAACATGCTTTTATGGGACTTTTTTCAATGAGAAATCTCCGCCCCTCGTGTAAATGACAAACTTTCCTTTTGTGCGTTGCGTTACACGATGGCGTCATCAACATCGATAGCCAATGAGGTTTTTGACATTATGTCAATCAAAAAGAGAGCGAGAAATATTTTACATTTTACTGGCTTTTCCAGGGCTTTGTTTTGATTCTCTCTCCGCGCGCTGAATCTTGGAAAAGTTATATTCTTCGAAAAGTTATATTTTTCGATTAAAGATGCTATAGAAATTACAATAAACAATTAACAGTTTTTTTATATATTTTATTGATCTTTTGATAGTTTTTTACGCTTACATAAACACAATTACAAAAGACTGAAAAAGTATATAAATTAAATATAACGTTTTTTGGCTAATTCATTATTAAATTATATTGACTAAATTATGAATTAAGCTTTGGATTTTCTCATATTTTTTCAAATGAGTGTATAGCTTGTTGTTATTTTTTGCAATGATGTATTCGATTTTTTCAGTCTATTAGATTTATTTGATAATATTTAATGACAGGAAGTAACTGTTTTTAATTTGTTTGCAATTATAAAGTACATATTTGTATAGTAAAAATAAGAAACCTTCCATAGTGTCTTCAGAACTCCCTATTAATGAGAACATTTTTAAAACTTAGCTCTGGTATTAACTTTACATTTGCGCTGCTTAGCCATTGGTTAATGTTAAAGTATAGGTCCTTTGATTTTACACATTCGACAAAACAATGTTCCATAGATTCGTTTGATGTTTTACAAAATGTGCATAAAGGCGAGTCCACTATTTTAAATTTATATAACTTCATGTTTAAGAATAAACAGTTATTCAGTATCTTATATTGGAATTCTCTTAATCTAAAATTATTTGTTGCTATACACTCTTTGATAGACTGATACCCACTCATATCCTTATTGCCCAGAGGCTCGGCAAAATACGTAAGCAACTCGTACAATATCAGCTCGTAATACCCAAGAAAATATCTAATTAATTACATGCACATATTGATGTTGTAAGAAAAAATTAAACTGGGAGCTCCGCTATTAGGTATTACCTAATTTGTATATTAACTCTTAGTTATTGTACACTTATTTTTCTAAGAAACATCGACGCAGTCCACACTAGTCTAACTGCAAGCTTTCGTACATTTTTACTTTAATTGTTTGTTTCTTTTCCAGAAATACAGTCTTTCACACTAGTCCCAATGCAAATATCATTTACATCTCAATATCTGCTTTAAATTACGAAAACTGGTGTATATCAACTAGGACGTACTAAGCTCAAGATAATAAGGAAACAATTAAAGATTACTTTATCAGTAAAAAGCTATATACCTACTGATTTTAAGGACGTTTACCCTTCACGGTCTTCTGATCTGAGCAATCCATTGCCGATTATAATCCATTGAACAATCGTTTCTATTAAACTTTCCCTATGAAAATTTGTGATTTATTAACGTTGGTTTAAAAATCTCTTTTTTTTTCTACTTGATACCGCAAGTATTAATTAATTTCAGAAGCTGAAGAAAAATGCCATGGTGACAAGTGTTTCGGTAATGCAGCTGCTAGACGTACATGCAGACCATGTGAAACCATCCAATAGCTGAGCGTGATGGTCTTTTTGGCTATATTGACTTTCCTTCGTGTTTATCTTACCGAAAAACAAACAGCTTTTCAGACACAAGTAAACGCGCAAAATTAAAACTACTATATTGATAACAATCGATTATCGGTGTAATTGTCGTGATAATAATCCAGTTTCATGTTATCTAGCACTGCTGTACAATTTGAAAACCGGCGCATTTGCACAGGGACAATCTTGATTCAGAATAAACTTTATTTGTTTTTTTTTTCTAGAGCGAAAACACTAGCACCATAAAATAAAAACAAAATAGTTACTAACTAATAGTTTCTATTTAGTGACTATTTAGTCAGTATCACTTAACCAGAAACATCAAATACAAAAGGAAACAATACCTCATTACAACTTTACTTGTCTTTATTAGTAACTAATAGTCGCTAAATAAGAACTATTACACACTAACAATTTGATTTTCTTTCATGGTTCTAGTGTTGCTCTAGTGTTGCTCTATTGTTTAGCGGTAGTGCTTTGCTTGGAATTTGTTAATATTTTTTACAACAAATCGAGGCTTAGCCTGTGCAGATGAGCCTTTTGTGTAATAGTACAGCGCTAATAGATATCATGACACTGCACTATTCAATATCAATGGATGGAATTATTGATAAATATCCATCGACGGTGATCGGTAGTTGATGTAGCCTCCCCCGCAGCCGTTTTAAGTCTCGTTCCACTTCCAAACGGCGTTTGTGGGGAGAGAAGTGGACCGTAGGGGAGTGGAACGAGACTAAAAACGGCTGCGGGGAAGACTATAATCGATGCCGATTAATAAATAAAATAATTGTTTTACGTCGGAATACGGGTCGTTAACGAATTCGACACACTCACATTCACTACCCCTACATTTTGTAAGCACACACAGTTGACTCTCTCTGAACGACCACTCTCGTAAGCGACCATCTCTCGTAAGCGACCATCTCTCGTAAGCGACCACTGTTTCAATTTCCCGTTTTGTTACCCATATAATCTCTCAAATAAACCTCTCTCGTAAGCCACCGCAACCACCTTTAGGATTCAAGCTTTGGACTTTTTCATTGTTTTTCCTCTCTCTTTTAATCAGTCCAGAGTCCAGTCATTAGACTGTTGAGTTTTGGAAAACACTACCCAAAACATCTTTAGAGATATCGTGGCGGAATAATATACCAAACAAAGGGTTAAGATATGATAATTTTGATATTCGTTGATAATTTTTGACAATTACGCATGGTTTGGGATTCATGTGATAAGGTTCTCGTGGTTGGGCTTCCTGTGTTAAGGTTCTTGTAAACGACCATCTCCCGTAAGCGACCACTTTCTTCTGGTCCGAAGGTGGTCGCTTACGAGAGAGTCAACTGTATCGCTTATTATTAATTAACTTAACTTAACGTAAATACGGGAGTTAACTCGGGCTTCACGAAGCTTACACTATGCCAAAATAAATTGCAGTTTGCTAAGATGATTGCCTCCTAGCTTTTAGAAATGATTTTAAATTTTTTCTATAAATAATTAAGAAGGCAAGCCATTTTTCAATGTTTGGAGCACAATAACTCAAAACATCGGACGGTGACCCAATATTCTATTTTATAAATTGAAATAACTACTAAAAAGATATCTTTTAAAATCATAAGCCATTATAAAACGAAAAGCAAAGATACGGATGCTAAATGCGAATAATAGAGGTGTTAGAACTCTATAAAATATTCTCGTCAAAAACAGGAAACAACATACATTCATTTCAATCCCATAAGCCTGGTTCATAAGCACAAGCAATATACGCAGACTCAGTTGGGCTTTGCTCATTAGCCGCACCTGTCTTTTCTCACACCTATTCGAAAAATGCTTCACTGAGTCTGCGTTTGTTGCTTATGCTTTTGTCGCTAGTGTGAACCAGTCAAGTACAAGTATAATTTCAAATATTTCTATATTATTCAAATTTTAAATATTTTAATATATAGATATGTTCTTTTTCATTTTTACAAATATTGTCATTTAAATTTTGTTTACTATTATTGTCATTTAAATTTTAACGTTTGTAAATAATCTACAGCGCAGCTGAACATTTTATGATAAACTGCGCTATATAAATGTAATGAATTAATAATTAATTAATTAATTAAAAGCCATCACAAAATTGAATAGAAGACAGTACACTTGTGCAAATCTTACAGTGAGGACACTCGAATCGTGGACACTTGTCCTTTTTCTAGTTAACGTTTTTGGGGGACATTCTACTGCTCGAAAAGTCATCTTCACAGTTCCCTGCGCCGTCTTGAAAGATTGCCGAACCTTTGCATTCAAACGAGACGAACGTTGAGCTTGCAATGATTAAAAATGTAAAACTTGCTATATAGAGATTTTGAAAACCAACCTGAAAACCAACAACTTCAAAAGAAACGATTAATCGATGGATTGTATTTGATTGATTGCCAGAAGAAGGGTAAACGTCCGACAAAACAGACAAATCAGTAAGTATACAATTAAGATCATTAGCACTGGAACTAATGTGAATGTCTGTGTTTTATTACAAGAATATGATACAATTAATTATAATGTTGTGATAAATAACGTTTTAATTAACTATGTGCCAATGTCTTGTTTAAAACTAGAGAAAAAATAGTTACAGTACTCCAGTTTCACGTTATCTAGTACCGCTATACTATTTGAAAAAAGGCGCATTTGCACAGGCTAAGCCTCGATTGGTTGTTAAAATATTCACAAATTCCAAGCCAAGCACGGAACAATACTAACGCTAAACAATAGAAAACAAATTTAAATTTACTCCGGATCGAGATTATCCCTGTTCAAATGCGCTTTTTGTGAAATTGTACAGCGGTGCTAAATAACATAATACTGGAGTATTCTATAATACAACATAACAAGAATTTCCTGTAAATCTCCATAAACCAAAACAAGGCGTGCTAACAGAATTCAACAAACTTTCAATAGTCATCTGGCGTCTGATTCGAAATAAATTATTATAACAATCAACATACATTGCATACTATATTTTCAATTACAGTGACTAACTGTTCAAATGGGCAGTAAATACTTTTATTAATAAACGTTATATATTATACATTTAAATCTATTTATTTTTTATTTATTACACTTTCAACAGAGTTGTAGAATGTCTAACAGGTGGAATTACACCTATAACCTAGCCATCCATATAAAACATAATAATATAAAGAAAAAAGTTACAAAGTAAATTACTGCATTGCGGCCTACATTTTGAGCAGCAGCAACTAGTAACCCAAGAACAGGTGTCACTAGTTGCAAAATAAATTAAAAAGAAATTATAACAATAAATTAAGAGCTGCTCATTAAAAGACTTAAGATTGGTACATTGTCTGAGCTCAATAGGTAGATTGTTCCAGAGGGGTATTACTCGATTAAAAAAGATGTAGGGAAGATTTCAGTCTTATAATAGGATGAATTATATAGGGGTCCCTTTGTTGCCCTTCTTGTACGTCTAGATTTAGTGGAGTCGATGAATTTATAGGGAAAACAAAATGAAAATCATAACCGTGACATGTATTTTAAAATTTCATAATCCAATGCTGCTAGTATATTTTAAATAATACTTTATCGTGCTTCTTTGGTGATCTGTTCATTGAAGTCGATCTGAATGATATATTCTGAATTTATTTCACAAATCATTAACATGCATTACAAGGTAAATATATTTCAATCAACTTATATGTTTTTAAATTGTAGCTAGGCAACCCCAGGAAGGACGTTGACGTAGTTGGATGGTGTCAGAAGTGGAATACTTCCGAGCTGTACGCATAAACAACCGAATCGCTTATCAACGTACACAAAACTGAAATAAAAGTCGCCCAAGAACTTTTGATTGGTATTAAGCGCCAAAGACTTGAGTTTAATTGAATTCTCTGCTGATTGGAAGGTGTCAGAACTGCGATAATTGCAGGCCGGGCTTTGTAGCTAAACTCTCGCGACTTAATCGAAAATCAACGGACAAAAAAACTGAATTCAGAGTCGATCAAGAACTTTTCATTGGTATTAAGCGCCAAAGACTTGAGTTTCATTGAATTCACTGCTGATTGGAAGGTGTCAGAACTGCGATAATTGCAGGCTTTGTAGCTAAACTCTCGCGACTTAATCGAAAATCAACGGACAAAAAAACTGAATTCAAAGTCGATCAAGAACTTTTCATTGGTATTAAGCGCCAAAGACTTGAGTTTCATTGAATTCTCTGCTGATTGGAAGGTGTCAGAACTGCGAAAATTGCAGGCTTTGTAGCTAAACTCTCGCGACTTAATCGAAAATCAACGGACAAAAAACTGAATTCAAAGTCGATCAAGAACTTTTCATTGGTGGTAGGCGCCAAAGACTTGACTTTCACTGAGTCATTGAATGGTGATTGGACGGTGTCAGAGCTGTGATATTTTCAGGCTGTGGAGCTAAACACTCGCGAATTGAACATCAACAGACAAAATAGTGAACGTCAAAAGCTTGAAGTTTGATTGAATTCATTTATTGGTAAGAGCAGTCGAAAGCGCATGGAATTTAAAGGATTTGTGTAAACTGGCATTGCTTCGGCGCCACTTCAACCATATAGAAAACTGAAAAAACATATTTAATCACCTATCAAACTAACGATCAAGGCTGCAATTGGGATTGGAATCATCAATTGTCAACTGGATAACAGACGAAATAATACTACAAAGTTGAAATTGCTAAAACGTCACTACAAGAAAAAGCACAAGAACTACGAAAAAGACTTCAATATTATATTTTTACAAGTCAGCTGAAAAAAAACAATAGTTTGAGTTGTGTCAAAAACAAATAGCAAAACTCCTGAGATTTTAAATATGTGAATTAATTAATGATTGGATATTGGATTTATGTCAAAAAAGAGCTATTTCTTCAAAGGAAATTTAACAATACATTGAAGAAATTTGAAAAACAAGGATTCGAAAGTTATAGAATTATTTTTCCCACAGCTGCTACCAGCCAATCTGATCGAGTTGAAATAACAGATGAGAGACTTATCGCAAGAGAAGTGGATATAATTATCTAAAAATACACAAGTTTGTCGAAAAGTCAAATAGTTGTTACGTTCAGAGGATTCTACAAAATATTTGCAAATTTATCTATAACGAGTTGTTTGAAAGGATATTTGACATTACAACGAAATGGATTCTCATTTGCCTCAATATAGTAACACTGGAACTAATTTTCTACAGAGCAGGAGCCAAACAGTGGTTTTGATAGAGACTTTTGTATGGTGTACACTAATATCAATGGCGCTCGCTGGGAACTTCTTGGTCCTCTGGATTGTATATAAGAACGTGTCCCTAAGGACCATTCCAAACCACTTTGTCATATCGTTAGCATGTACGGATGTAGGAATGGCCCTACTTGGAGCACCCTGGACAACAGCGGTCCTTGCTACTGGAAAATGGCCATTTGACTTTACAGCGTGCCAGTTCCAAGGATTTCTGGTAATTTGGCTTGGAGTGTCCTCACTTCAGAATCTTAACATAATGGCCATCAATAGATACTGCCGCATTGTAAAGCCTAATTTATACCGGCGGTTTTTCTCTCCTAACAAAACAAGGCTTTGGATACTTGGAGCTTACGTATATTCCGCAGTCTCTATACTGCCGTATATCATCGGTGGAAACGTTTATGTCTTTCAACCTGGAAAGGCATTTTGCTATCAAGCAAACATGGCGAAGTATACGCTACCTTTGATGCTAACAGCAATAGGAATCCCTTCTTCTAGCATAATCGTCTGCTATTCTAAAGTCTTCCTAGCTTTAGAAAAGCATCGAAAAAACATTCTGAAGCACGCTAGCGGATCGAATGAGCAAAGAATTACAGTACAAGACATTTGCATCACCAAGACTCTATTCGCTACTGTTGTGGGTTTTCTGTTGTGTTGGATGCCTATTCTTGTAATTGAAATAGTTGATTTAGTGATTAATGATTCTGTGATACCAAGACAAGTAAGCTTAATGTTCACATTTTGTGGACTGGCTTCATCTGTTATCAATCCTGTGATATATGGAGTTATGAATAAGACGTTTAGAAGGGAATATAAAAAATTCATGTGCTGCAGAAAGCGTACAACTGAAGTGCTACCATTGGAAAATCAAAAAAGGGAGAATCAAGGAGCCTAAGTGGTGAGAGAGAGCAAAACGTGCTAAAATACGAAACAAAATAATGAAAACGTGGTGTTCATCAGTATTATTGTAATAGGTGCGAATAGATCCATTCACAGGTAACTGTGAAGTTAAGGGGACTATTGAATTAATAAACATTCAAAAATCCAACTGAAATTTTACCATTCACACGATCATTAGAAAGATCAAAAATTGAAAATCAAGTGAGTGTTAGCAGAGAGGAAAACTTTGTTATAAAATACAAGAACAAATAGTGAAAAATGGCGTTCATCAGGAATTGGTACCCACTTCCATAGTATGAAAAATTTGCCAGTGAATGACAAGATCTGTTAATAACCCAGTAAATTATTGCTAACCATGTAAAAACCTGTAAATTATTTCCTAGGCATATCCAAAACAACGTAAATACCCTTGAAACACTTTGTAAAAGCCCTGTAAATATTGTAGGGAAACGCTGTAAAAACCCTGGAATTAATATTCTAGTAGAAACATGTAAATATTCTAAGCAAACGCTGTAAAAACCCTGTTAATATTCTAGGAAATTCCTGTAAATATTGAAATTATGATTGAAATTATGTAAAGTGCACAATGTTAAGCAAATTTGCACTGGTAAATATATAAAAACTATTGATATAAAAGTCTGTTTGTGATCCACACATAAAACGTTCGCTCGCAGCCGGCAGACAAGCAAATATATATTGAACTTCAGCTGTCTCGATAAAAGAGCTCAATTGATTTTCTGGGATCTTTTGTTAACTCGTCAAAAGTATTACTGCGAAAGTAATTATACAAACATCCTCTTTATTTTCATATCAATCAAGTATTGAAAACTTGGTTCAGTATGTAATAAACAAATAAAAAAAATTAAAATCATCAAAACAACTTGAAATTGGGGCGTTTGTTTGATTAATACGAATCAAATTTTAAAACGTTTCAAAATCATTTATGACCAAATCCAAATGACATCCACGCCGCCATAATTTGCAAAATTTTGTCATTTGCGGGCATTGTTTCTGCGCATCCTTTCCGTGCGCGCCGTGGAACGCCTGGAGGGGTTTTTTTTCATTCATAAAATCAGGCCAACCTCGTTCCCAGGGCCTTTTTCCGTGAGGAGAAAATACCCTGGCATCGGCTGGTCGAATATTGATTCTGATTGGCTAAGTGAATACTTAATTTTGTTTGGCTAACGCTTTATTATTGCTTGATGAACGAAATTTACAATCTTCGGGAAACTAAAAAAAATACAGAAATGAAAAATAAGTAACTTCAGGAAAAATTATACAAAGGATTTTTTGAAGATCTAGGATTGAGAATAATTTTATTTTCCACAATTTAGTAGCAGCAAAGCAAAGTGCAAAGGCTCAGGAAGTCAGCCGGCATGATCGATTTGCAAAATTAATTTGTACATGCATGGATATAATCTTAAACTAAGAGCTTTTGTTAAAAAATGTAAGCTAAGGAAACAAACCTGGATAACGCAGTCATAGAATGTCCATATTTTGAAAAGAAATCGCCGGATAGCTTTTATACCGAAATGTGACCAATTTTTCAGTTATTGAAATGAACGACTTTCGTCTTCATACTCAATACGAAGTAAACTGCAATCTACACAACAATGCAAAGGCAGGGTGATAAATTTATTTTGAGCTAACTAATTTTCTTTTTCGAGAAAAACAAAGTCAGTTTCCGTTACAACACTTTATATTACATCTGCAAAAAAGGACTTTCATTTTATATTTTTCTAACTATCACTTAAAACGATCTAAAGGAGAAAAACAATTCACACTTATTTGAATATCCATACTTTATTTGACGACAAACTTACATACAAAATTAATTTGAGTCAATAAAGCTTTTTTTCAAAGTATTCAGTATGAAAGTCGTACGAGTTTCAGTTTTCATAAAAGCAAAAAAAGACCACTTCAAAACATTTTTCGTATACCAAATACCTTATTACAGCATTCTTGAAGTGTGAAATTGATCTTGGGTTTAGTAAATCTAACTTTTTAGGCTGAAACTCGCAGTATGAAAGGTCTTTTTAGGGTGAAAATTAAAAATGCAAAACTTTTCTCGATGAAAAAACAGCGCTGGTAATTTTGACATATCAGCGGTATACACCAATCGAACACCCAGAAATACTGGGTGTAAATCGACCTGCCGATGCCAGGGTCTTTTCTCCCCCGCGGAAAAAGGCCCTGGGAACGAGGTTGAAAATCAGGCGTTCCACGAAACAAGATGGCGATCGATTTTTCGGAGTTTGCAGCACAATATCTGATCATATCTAAAAAAAAGAATACGGCGACCCTCATTTTGTATTTTAAAAATTTATGAAGAATTGCAAAGGTTGCATGTGTTCAAAGTTTGAAGAAAAGGTTATGGTTAAATATTGAATAATACGCGTTTTTGCATGAAATTTTCCACTTTCTTCGGACGAAAGCGTCACCGAATGTTGCACGATGGCGGCGAATTTCGAGCAAAAAAAACAAAGGGTTGGTTGTATTTATTCACAAATAGTTATACATAACATTTATCTGTAGGTAATTAGACGTTTGTCTCAAGAAATGTTTGGCAATCCATTCGGTTTTTCTATCAAAAAATGAATCTTTTGCTCGAAGTGTTCGTATTGCGCGTAAGCGATTTTTGACAAGAAAAAGGCTGCACTTTGAGTTCATCTCACTCCAAAACGATTATGGTGACCCCCATTTTTTATTTGCTCATTAAACTTGTATGATGATCGTACTTCAACATGCGAAGTTTGAAGAGAAATCTATGGTAAATTAATTTGCCCGCGAACGTCCTTAAATAGTTATTTCGGCTTTTCCCAAAGGTTTTTTGAAGAACGCGCTGTTGTCGATCACTTAAAAAAAGAGGAAAGTAACACAACAACAACAACAACAACAAAATGCCTGAAATATCATCATAGTAGTGTGGCAAATGAAAGCTTTTTGATAAACAAATGTGTTACTTCATACTGATAGAATCGGAGGCCATGGAAGCTGTGACGTCATTTATACGATAACCAATAAAACTGTAACGTGTTATTTTATGAACAAGTTACCGACATCTTGTTCTATTTATCTTAAGGTAATACAAATATTGTTGTTGTTAAATAACCAAAACTCCCCGGCCATCGGGATTATTAACGCGAATAATAGAGGCGTCAAGTTCAGTTGAAATCCTTCAAATTCTCAGCAATAACTGGGGCCGAAAGAGCAGATATGACAAGTGCATCAACTCGTGATAATCACATTGATGGTATATACAAAAACGTCTTTCAAATTAATAAGCCATCCCAACACGGAAAGGAAAGACACGGATGCAAATCTTAACGCGAATAATTGAGGTGTTAGAAATCTATCAAATATTTCGTCAAAAACAGGAAAGGCACGTGAAGTACATTCATTATATTATATTAATTAACTTACTTAACTTAACGTAAATACGAGAGTTAACTTGGGCTTCACGAAGCCTACACTACGCTGGAAACGTTATTGTTTTTAAATACATAAGCAGTTTGTTAATTATAATATATAGGCTTAAAATGACTGGCTACTTTTAGAAATGATTTTAAACTTTTCTATAAATAAGAAGGCAAGCCAATTTTCAATGTTTGAAGCACAATAACTCAAAACATCGGACTGTGATTCCAATTTTACAAGACGTAAAGCAAAGATACGGATGCTAAATGCGAAAAATAGAGGTGTTAGAACTCTATCAAATATTCTCGTCAAAAACAGGAAAAATCAGATACGTTCCTACATTAATTAAATTCCGGCACATAAGCCTGGTTCACACAAGCGACATAAGCACAAGCAACATACGCAGACTCAGTTCGGCTTGTCTCATTAGCCACACTTGTCTTTTCTCACACGTAGTTGAGAAATGCTTATGTTCCTAGTGTAAACGAGGCTATAGATAATATACATGTTACATAATAGATTTTTCAGAATAATAAGCCAGCCCAAAACGGAAAGGAAAGATAGGGAAGCAAATGGGAAATGTGTTAAAAAAACAGGAAGGAGCTATCCCAATTATTTTATACTGAAAAGGCATCACAAAATGAAAAAAAAAAAGATATGGAAGCAAATGGAAAATGTGTTAAAAAAACAGGAAGGGGCTATCATATCCCAATTATTTTAATACTGAAAAGCCATCACAAAATGGAATAGAAATACATTGGTGAAAATCTTACGGTGAGGACACTCGAATGGTGAACACTTGACTTTTTTCTAGTTAACCGTTTTAGGAGGGCATTCTACTGCTCCAATAGTCTTCTTCTCAGTTCCCTGCGCCATCTTGAAAGGTAGCAGGGCCTTTGAATCGAAGTGAGACGAATGTTGAGCTTGCAATGATTCAACAAGAATTAAAACTTGCTGTATAAGAAAAGAGATTTTGAAAACCAACGTGAAAAACAACAACTTCAAAAGAAACGGTCAGTCGATGGATTTTATTTGATTGATTGACAGACGAAGGGTAAACGTCCGACAATACAGTAAGTATACAATTGAGATGTAGATCATAAGCATTGGTACTAGCGTGAATGGCTTTTTCATGACAAGAAAACAACAAACAGTTTAACTGAAAATGTATGAAAACTGACTGTTTGGTGTGAAATGCGTCGGTGTTTTCAAAAATGAAAATGTGAGTCGAGTTGTGTGAAAAATTATTTAACGTAGAGGTAGTGAGTGTATGTGAGTCTTTCCGATTAGTAGGGCACACGTGTCCAGCTAGAAGTATTGAGACGTTAAAAAAGTGATTTATTTATTTTTATTTACAATTGGAGTAAAATTGTACGATATCTGGCAGTCAAACGTGGACTGCTTCGGTGTTTCCTAGAAACAATTGGAATAAAAATGTATGATAACTTGCAGTTAAACTAGTGTTGACTACATCGCTGTTTCTAAGAAAAACACTGCAGTAAAACTGTACGATAAGTGCAGTTAAACGTGCACCGCCTCGGTGTTTCCTAGAAACAATTGGAATGACAATGTATGATAACTTGCAGTTAAACTAGTGCGGACTGCATCGGTGTTTCTAAGAAAAACACTGGAGTAACATGTACGATGACTTCCAGTTAAACGTACACTGCCTCGGTGTTTCCTAGAAACAATTGGAATAAAAATGTATGATTACTTGCAGTTAAACTAGTGCGGACTGCACCACTCTTTCTAAGAAACGATAGTACCACAACGGAAAATGTTACCAGCATAACAACAGACGCCAAAGAAACAGCCTATTTAATAAAAAGCGAAAAGTGGATACTCAAAATATCTGTCCAAATATCTGGGTTAAACCTTGAGACACTAAATCTGTATATTGCATATTGTACAATTAATCGTGTTTCTCTGGTAATCAGTTCATTGATGTCGATCTGAATGATATATACTGAATTTATTTCACAAATATCATTAACGTGTATTTCCAAAGTAAACTGATTTCACTCAACTAATATATTTTTAAATTGTCACCAGATTACCTCATCGTTGACGTACTTAAATACATTAAGAGCTGCATGTGCTTGACCAATTTGGATGGTGTCAGAAGTGGGATACTTCCGAGCTGTTCAACTAAAAAACCGAATCGCTCATCAACACACACAAAAAACTGAATTCAAAGTCGTACTAGAACGTTTCATTGGTATTAAGCATTAAAAAATTCCACTGAAATTGTGGCATTGGTGACTGGACGGTGTTAGAACTGCGATATTTTCAGGCTGTGTAACTATCGAACCGAGAACTAAAAGTCGCACAAAAACGTTTCATTTGTAGTAAGTGCCAAACACTTAAGTTTTACTGAAATCATTCATTGGTGATTGGACGGTGTCAGCACTGCGATATTTCAAACTGTGTAGCTCAACACTCGCGAATTGAACATCAAAAAACTATATTCAAAGTCGCACAAGAACTTTCATTGGTAAAAGCTAAAGGTTTGATTGGAATTATCTATTGGTGAGAGTAGTCGAAAACGCATGGCATGCGCATGCGCATTTGCATTTACTATCTTATCGAACCAGGGATCAAGACTGCCATTGGAATCATCTATATTGGCAACTGGATAACAGAAGGAATAATACTACAAAGTTGACATTACTAAAACCGATGTCAATCATCGAATAAATACAAGAATCTACGAAAAAGGACTTCAATATTATATTTTTACAAGTCAGCTGAAAAAAACTTATAGTTTGATTTGTGTCAAAAACAAATAACAAAAGCCCTGAGATTTTAAATATGTGAATTGAATAATAATTGGATATTGGATTTATGGATTTATTTTATATTTACTTTACAATACAAATACATTGAAGAAATCTGAAAAAGGATTCGAAAGTTATAGAATTATTTTTCCCACAGCTGCTACCAGCAAATCTGATCGAGTTGAAACAACATTTGAACGACTTGTAGACGCACGAGAAGTGGATAATTATCTAAAAATACACAAGTTTGTCGACAAGTTTATTAACCTTACATTGGAGAAACTTTTGAAACAGGACTAGTATTCAAAGTTATAAATTACTTTTACCCAAGGTCGTAACCAGCAAATCCGATCGAATTGTGAGCAAAATTGATCAAAAACAGCTTTACGCCTTAACGGAAAAACGCGGATAATTATTGAACAAAAACATACGTTTCTTGAAGATTTAAATATTTGTTACATTCACAGGATTCTACAAAATATTTGCAAATTTATCTATAACGAGTTGTTTGAAAGGACATTTGACATTACAACGAAATGGATTCTCATTTGCCTCCGTATAATAACAGTGGCCTTCACTCTTTACAGAGTAGGAGCCAAACAGTGGTTTTGATAGAGACTTTTGCGTATTGTGCACTAATATCAATGGCGCTTCCTGGGAACTTCTTGGTCCTCTGGATTGTATACAGGAACGTGTCCCTAAGGACTATTCCAAACTACTTTGTCATATCATTAGCATGTACGGATGTTGGAATGGCCCTACTTGGGACACCCTGGACAATAGCTGTCCTTGCTACTGGAAAATGGCCCTTTGACTTTACAGCGTGCCAGTTCCAAGGATTTATAGTAACTTGGCTGGGAATGGCCTCACTTCAGAATCTTAATATAATGGCCATCAATAGATACTGCTGCATTGTAAAGCCCAATTTATACCGGCGGTTTTTCTCTCCTAAGAAAGCAAGGCGTTGGATAATTGGAGCTTACGTATATTCCGCAGTCTCTATACTGCCGTATATCATCGGTGGAAACGTTTATGTCTTCCAACCTGGAAAAGCATTTTGCTATCAAGAAAACATGGCGGCCTATACGCTACCTTTGATGCTAATAGCAATAGGAATCCCTTCTTCTATCATAACCGTCTGCTATGCTAAAGTCTTCTTAGCTTTACGAAAACATCGGAAGAACATTATGAAGCCGGTTAGTGGATCAAATAGGAGGAGAATAACAGTAGAAGATATTCGTATGACCAAGACTCTATTTGCTACTGTTGTGGGATTCCTGTTGTGTTGGATGCCTGTTCTTGTAATTGAAATAGTTGATTTAGTCATTGATGATTCTCTGATACCACGACAAGTAAACTTAATGTTCACAATGTGCGGATTGTCTTCATCTGTTATCAACCCAGTAATATATGGAGTTATGAATAAGACGTTTAGAAGGGAATATAAAGCACTCGTATGCTGCAGAAAGCCTACAAATGAAGTGCTACCATCGGAAAACCCCAAAAAGAGAATCAAGGGGGCACAAGTTGTGTGTGAGAGAGAGAGGGGGGGAACTGTGAGGGGGACTATTGAACTAAGAAACATTCAAAAATCCATCTGAGATTTTACCATTAACAAGATCATTAGAAAGATCAAAACTATGTAAAACCCCTGTATTTAGTTAGAATTGTTTTAGTACTGATAGTTTTATATTGTGTTTTTATTATATTATATTGTATTTTATCAGTACACATATTCACTGCACATATTTTCTGTTTTGAACTATATTAAGAATATTTTTATTATTATTATTACTTGCAAGTGCATTGAGAAGTTGTAATACACGAGAAGTAAATTATTAATATTAAATATGCTAGGAGAACCATGTAAATATTAAGGGAAACGCTGTAAAAATCATATAAATATGCTAGGGAACCTTGTAAATATTAAGATTATGGTAAATATATAAAAACTATTAATTTATAAGTCTGTTTGTGTTCCACACATAAAACGTTTGCTCGCCGCCGGCATACAAGCAAATATTCAACTTCAGCTGTCTCGATAAAAGAGCTCAATTAATTTTCTGGAATTTTTTAACTCGTTAAAATTATGACTGGGAAAGTTATTAAACAAACATCCTCTTCTTGTTCTTACCAATCAAATATTGAAAACTTGGTTCAGTATATAATAAACAAAAAATTGCATAAAACAATTAAAATTATTAAAAAAACTTGAAATTGCGGAGTTTGTTTGATTAATACACAACAAATTAACGATTCTAAATCATTATTGAACAAATAAATGATGTCCACGCCGCCCAATTTGACAAAAGTTTGAAGATCTATAAACCGGATTTCCTCGGTTAAATAGCAATATATGAGAAGGGATTATAATGAATGTACTGCACGTGCCTTTCCTGTTTTAGACGAGAATATTTCATATATATAGATTTCTAACACCTCTGTTATTCGCGTTAAGATCTGCATCCGTGTCTTTCCTTATTAATTTGAAATACGTTTTTCTATATACCATCTATGTGATTATCACGAGTTTATGCACTTGTCATCTCTGCTCTTTCTGAGTTGTTGTTGTTGTTGAGGATTTATAGGATTTCCACTGAGCGCCTCTATTATTCTCGTTAAAATTAGCATCCGTGTCTTTTCTGACCGTTTTGGGATGGCTTATTAATTTGAAAGACGTTTTTCTATATACCGTCCATGCGATTATCATAAGTTTATGCACTTGTCATCTCTGCTCTTTCGGACCAGTTGTTATTGTGGATTTAGAGGATTTCCACTGTACGCCTCTAGATCTATTATTCTCGTCAAGGTTAGCATCCGTGTCTTTCCTTGCCATTTTGGGATGGCTTATTAGCTTGAAAGACGTTTTTCTATATACCATCTATGTGATTATCACGAGTTTATGCACTTGTCATAACTGCTCTTTCTCAGTTGTTATTGAGGATTTATAGCATTTACACTGAACAACGCTATGACTTCTATTATTCGCGTTAAAGGATTTAGCCATGAGGGAGGGGGTGTCTCCAGGGAAAAGGCGTGTTGAGGGATCACTCAATTGTGACGTCATGACCTTTTACGTCTCGATTCAAAATGGCAACGACTGTTGAGCTCGGCTGTTACAACAAAAACATTCCATTTTCTTCGCATTGCTAAACATTTTTTTACTAGTTAGAGTTCTTTGATATTTGATAGTATCCAATACTTCACTATAGCCAAATTATTTGATCAGATTTGATGGAAATACTGCTTTTCTAGCCAGTTTCGTGATGAACTGTGATGTCGGTCAAGTGCTGTTGATATGCATTTTATTTACAAATACACGAACGTAAAAGCATAATGGATCAGTATTTTTAATCCAGAATAGGAGGTTTATGCAAGCACATGATAATCTTCGGATCTGTAAAGTTTCTGTCCGTTTGGCTTTGTGGTTGGTCTCATCAATCGATTTGAAGGCTACGAACTACAAGGAATCCACTACTCGAGTCGAACAACTGTGGAGGTTAGTAAATGTATTCCCATTGAAGTTTAGTGCTTAATTGTATTGCTTTTGAACCTTAGCATGAATGTTTATGCTGATTCAATGAGCTAATTGCATTAATTTATTAAAGATCGTATGTATGTGTATTTTAAAATAGCTATGTAAAAATGCTCTGAGACTATCACAGGTAGCCCAAGCTTACAGTGAGAGGCTACCTTCGGACGATTCAATCAAAAAACTAAATCTTGAATAAAATGTATACGTATATAAGAGAAAGAATGTAACCCTGAAAATTTCTGAAATCAGCTGTAACTCGGAAGAGGGATTGAAAAAAAATACCACCAATACACACTGTAAGTTTTAATTGATTTTATTAAAGTTTAGTCATTTTATTCAAGATTTCGTTTTTTGATTGAATCGTCCGAAGGTAGCCTCTCACTGTAAGCTTGGGCTACCTGTGAGACTATATAATGCACCAGTCAAAATGCCCAACATATCCCTATATGTGTGTGTGTGTTTTGAACTGATATATTAATTGTTTGTCTTCATAATCAATTATTTTTGTTAGCAGAATTTGATACAGTGCAGTGTGAAGCTTTCTGCTGTCCATTTTTCACATCAAAGCTTACTGAATTATAATAACACAATTTTATAATAACATAAATAATAATGTATAACATGAAATTCATAATCTCGAAATATAATTGAAAATAAGGATATAAGATTACATCTTTAGCTTAATGTGAGTGTTAGATGTTTAGCTTAATGTGAGTGTTAGAAATTACTTATAAAATATTTCTTAAAAATGTAAATTAATTTAAATGATGATGATATAGTTTAATTTTTTTTTTTTTTCAGATTGAATGGCAGGAAAAGATAACACACTATTTCAGTGAATATAATAATTATTTCTTAGTTTACATTGAACTGTTCCATGCTTGTCATCTTAGCCTGAGTTGCCGGCAGTCTGCGTAATTAGTCAAGCATAATAAAGAACACAAAACAAAAATATGGTCACAACCATTTGTCAGCCTCTTTGAAGTGGCTGGATTTCATAACTTGTGCCCTTTATTGACTCTGGTTTAATGATACTGAATAAATATAGTGACCAAATACAAATTATTGCTTAGTAACTATTTTGTTTTTATAGAGCAAAAAAAAAGTTACTAAGTAACAGTTTCTATTTAGTGACTATTATTAATTCAACCAGAAATATCAAATAAATTTGATAGTGACTAATAGTAACTACATAATAATTATTAGGAAGTTGCAATTTTATTTCATGAATATAGTGTTGTTGCTCAATCAAACTTGTTTGCGCCCTGCCCCTTAACTGCTGTTTGTTTTGAAATGCAACATGATACCAGTTTCCCATTCATAACTAAAAAGGTATAACACATGCTTATTTTATTGACAGACAATATATTTATGTTTTAACATCAAAATTAAGTAAATTTGCAGTTCTCTTCAATCAATGAAGCACAATTTATCAAGACTACTAATTATCATAAGTAGTGTTCTCAAGATATTCAGCTTGCACAACAATTGATATTTGGGGGATTGTTTTCTTGTTCCTAGATGCATGAAAATATACTATGAAAATCCATGGAGTGGTTAAAATGTACACATTTGAAAATTTGGCATAAGAATTGTTTTTTTGTACCACATGACCAATTCAAAGTAAAATGATTGGCCAAATTTCAAACAAGCATTTAACCACTAGATATTTTTATAGTAGAGAGAGCAATTTAATATCAAATATGTATTTTGAATACCAAAGTATCAACCTAAGTTACCAAAGTACCTTAAATGAATAATGAATCTAAATGTCAAAATTGAAAATAAATAGCTATTATAAACCAAAAGGTATTTTTATTATGAACTCACAATAAATATTAAAAATACAAAGGCACCTTTAGCTCAGATTTATTATTATTCCGAAAGCTGCCTTTGTATTTTTTAAACAGTAAAAACCCTCAAAGCATTATAGCTATCTGTCATGCATCAACACAAGCCAGAATACAAACAGCTTCGAAGGAATTCTTGGTGTTATATACATGTCAAGCACAATTTCAAAAAGCAATAGTAGTATTTCTATTGGTTTTGTATATGACCTTAATGATACAGTACAGAAACATAGTATAAGTTTAGCATAATTTCAACATGAAATTTTAAAAAATAAATTAGTATAGAGCAAAGCACTAAAACCATGAAGTAAAAACAAATAAAAAATACAATGCAACTACCTTAACTTACAGTCTCTATTTAGTCAATGTCATCACAGGTAGCCCAAGCTATGCATTTGTACGTTTTTTTAGCAATATGACAAAATATTTAATATGCAATAAAAATAAACATGTCTACTTCTGTGGTTTTTTTTCTTTGCATTTCTGTGAAGTTTCAGGCCATTTCCTTCAATTTTGAGTGAATTATGGCTGTAGTTCCCCACTGAAAAACAGCCATAAACCACTTTTTGTATTGCATTTTAGATATTTCGTCATATTGCTAAAAAACGTAGAAGTGCATAGCTTGGGCTACCTGTGATCTCATTCAACCAAAACATCAGATACAAATTAATAAAACAATAAGTCTTTACACTGTCTTTGACAGTGACCATAGTCAGTATTAAATAGGGAATGTTACACAGTCTACAGCTAGTAGCAAATTATTTGAATATTTCATGGATCAAGTAATTTATTAATGGATTAATTTATAATGCTTTATTGATTTCACTTTTAAAAATATATCAACAATTTCAATGTATACAAAGCAATATTACTGCAGGTTTATGCAATAAGTGTAAGTTACTTGATGCAAATAGTGAGAGACAAACAAAAAAAAATCATAACCTATGGAAATCATGTACAGGATAAGTTCTTTACCGTTCAATAGAGTGAGAAACTACAAAAAAATCGATTGATAAGAAGAACCACAGCTCCAATTAAAACCAAAATCGAACTGGCTAGAATAAAACTTACAATGAATATAACCTCCTATTTTCAAAATGCTCCATAAAGTTTTACCCACGAAATCACTATGATTTCAAACGAAGGTTGGCCATTATTGATTACGAACTGCAGCCTTCCCGAGAAGTTGTAACGAAAAAATACATTCAACTATAAAGGTATTTCGAAATCAGTTGCGCTCAACTAGTAAATATATAAGCAAAGAACACTCACTGTGTATTAACTACTTTACAATGTGCTGCTTTACCTCATTTTAACCTCGTTTTCTGAATTTCAAAATGGCTCCCTCGAACTAAACTGACAAGATCCATGTGACGTCACAATTGTGTGATCCATAAACAGAGAAGCTAATTTGAATACAATGGAGTCATCCCCTCCCTCCTGGATTTAGCATATATATGCATCCATTTTCTCTGCCTCTTGATGGCTCACGGTAGGGCCAGCCCAAGTAATGCTTATTTCATAACAACAATATTTAACAATTATTCGTAAATATTCGATAACCACTGAGCCTGAGGTGAATAATTGTTTTAGTATAATAATACACAATTCACAACCGAACAAAAAATAAAGAATATTCATGTCTACAATTAAAATTTATTGCGTAACATTACTTTAGCAGTAGATATGGTCTAATTATCCCGAAATAGCGAACCAATGAGAGAGCGCGTTCTTATGAGGTTGTGAATTGTGTATACACTATAATTTTATTTATTTACCTTAAGAAAAATAGAACAATTTTACAAGTATATTACTGAAACAGAAATATTAGGTAAAGTTAGCTCAGAAATGGCGAAACTAATCTAGCTGTATTCATACTGAACCATATTGAAGGAATAGAAAACGCGCGCGCGTGCTTTGTGCAGTTATAAAGCACGCGGGGTTGTCAAAACACGAGAGAAGTGTTAAGAGAAGCACGACGCGAAGCGGAGTGCTTTTCAACACTTCTCGAGTGTTCTGACAATCCCCAAGTGCTTTATAACTGCATACAGCACAGAAAGCAAGTTTTTTATTCCTTTTATAAAATACGATTTGATCAACATGCAAACGCGCGTGCTGTGTGCTCTCATAAAGCACGCGCCTCAACCAATCAAAATACGTGATTTCTAATAGTTATTTTATAATTGTAAAGAAAACATAGAACATAGAACATGTGCAAACAAGAAATAATAATGATAACAAATACTTACATACATACATTACTTTATTTAAACTCTGATTTCGGATTTCGGATTTCCAATAACAAATATTATGTATTCATTTAGCTTATTATTGTTATTATTAACGAACTGCTTATTTATTAACAAACTGGTAGGGAGCTAGTCAGGTGATAGCACCTTTAGGTTAGTCTCCCAAAACGTGATGGTCATACTGGTTATATAGTGGTTATGATAGTTTGTGAAACGAAAGTTAAGTAAAGCAAGGACCCCTGTGGGAAGACATAGTCATAACACTGCGTCATAGATTGTTGGAAATGTCTGATTGGAAAATATACACAGTGATTGATGTATCTTATATATGGCTGTTTGCTACAAAGAGAAGGAAGAAAAGAGAAGAGAAGAGAAGGGAAGGGAAGGGAAGGGAAGGGAAGAGAAGAGAAGAGAAGAGAAGAGAAGAGAAGAGAAGGGAAGGGAAGGGAAGAGAAGAGAAGAGAAGAGAAGGGAAGGGAAGGAAAGGGAAGGGAAGAGAAGGGAAGGGAAGGGAAGGAAAGAGGAGAGAAGAGAAGAGAAGAGAAGAGAAGAGAAGAGAAGAGAAGAGAAGAGAAGAGAAGAGAAGAGAAGAGAAGAGAAGAGAAGAGAAGAGAAGAGAAGAGAAGAGAAGAGAAGAGAAGAGAAGAGAAGGGAAGGGAAGGGAAGAGAAGAGAAGAGAAGAGAAGAGTGAAACAAGAAAGATATATAATTCAGGTAAGAAGTATAAAGACCCATTAATCATTTTAGTCCGCACTGTCAAACAGAAAGAATGTCATATGAAAGTAATAAATAGGAATCAATTAAGAATTATAACTAGTCAAGTGAAAACAAACTTGTCGAATTACTTTATGTTGTTGAGGTAATCTTTTTGATACCATATTATTATTACTTCAGTATTTTCTGAGGTCCCGTCCACACTAAGCTGGATAAACACAAATTTCTTAGGAGAAAACGGGACAAACTTTTTCCGTTCGTCAATTAGCCATCGTTTTCATAAAGTTCCGCGCCAATACTACGTCGGTTAGCCATCGTTTTGAAAAAGCTCCACATCAATACTACATCGGTTAACCATCGTTTTCATAAAGCTCCGCGTCAGTACTACGTCGGTTAGAATCGTTTTCATAAAACTTCACGTCAATACTACGTCGGTTAGCCATCGTTTTTGTAAAGCTCCGCGTCAATACTACGTCGGTTAGTTATCGTTTTCGCCAATACTACGTCGGTTAGTTATCGTTCTCGTCAATACTACGTCGGTTTTATTAACCATCATTTTGAAAAAGCTTCGTGTCTAAATAGTGAGTGAGTATAAAGTGAGTCTAAGTCTCCCAATATTAGTAGGACACTCGTGTGTACATGCTAAACACATTGAGACGTTCAAAAAGTGATAACGGAATACTTAAAAAGGTGCGTTTTCAAAACATGACTTTTATTAATGATAAGTAATATATATATATACTATTTATATTTTTTTATTTATTATATATCAGTTAAACCTGTTTAGTTAGCAAATTAAAAGTCTGTTTATGATTCAATTAAGAGTGTCTTCAGTTCAGCCTTGAAAGTTTCAACTGTAGGTGAGTTGTTAATTTAGGAAGTTGGTTCCAGAGACGAAGATCGACCGCAGACAGAAAAAGCTCTGCTTCTGAGTTCTATAGTTCGGAGGTATGGCTAACTTTGTGATTTCGGACTGCACCAGAGTTGTGTAGTGTGGTTTTTGTCATTAATGAAAATGACGTTTATTTTGTGTCATTGTTGATGGGCACTCGAACAAGCTCTAGAAACTTCGCTTGAGAAGCTGGAGGTAACCTATCTATAATGGCTAGTTCTTATATAGCGCATTTCCAGAACTGTTCAATGCGCTTACTCGACGTGTTCGAGTTGAAGGTATATCAAGGCGCATTAAGCTGCCACCATACAACCCATGTCTGAACACGGTGTTCTTTTACGTCCCTCAATGTTGTTAAGTTTTTTTTTTCTTTTTTTGAGAGACGGGACCTCCATTTTACGTCGCTATCCGAGAGGACGTGAAGTTTTTTTTAACCATTTGTAGAATTTTTAAGAAAAAAAGGCAGCAACTTTTTCTCAATTATTTTAAGACCCTGAGTAATGGTCCGGCCGGGGTTTGGACCCAGACCTTCCGCACAGTAATCCGAAGCTCTATCCACTGAGCTAATCGGTCGGCGGTAGATTTACAACTCCCTGAATAGTATATAATTTAAGATCTAAGCTTTTTCTTTATCGTTCACCAAGTTAATTAGCGTCTTTTCCTTAAATGAGGCGCTTTACAATCTTAGGGGCCGAAAACAAAAACAAAGAACAAATAAAATTTAATTTATGGTAGTATTATATATTAGCGTTGGTCAAGGGATATTTTCAATCGCGGTAGAGTGATTTTCATATGACCGTGCAAGAAAATAGACCATTTAGTTTGTGGTAGTTGATAAAGAACAAAAGAAAACAATGATTTTAGTGTTTACTACTAACTATTAGTTTGCCTATTCTTTCACAGTCATATGAAAATCACTCTATCAGTAGGAAAAACCTTTGTTTGTTATAACTTATAAATACAGATATGCCAGCTGTTTAAGAAAAGGACACTTTGTTAATTGAAAACGTATCTATATTTATCATTAGTCATTTCACAAAATTTATAATTGATCTTAACAACGTAAGGAGTTGACACAAGAAAGGTGGCCATACTGCGATATTTTTTAGACAATAAGATTAAATTTGTTTGAATAGGAAGCCGCTCTATCAGAAGTTAATAAAAATTAAGTCACACATCGGACGTTCATAAAGTGCTCCAGAAAAGTGGCCATGCTGTGTAATTTGCTTCAGACAATAAAATTAGAGAAACCCCTTAGATTTTTGGGTTATAAACATCGAAAGCATTTTATTTTCTGTGGCAAATAGTCATTTAAGGCTCGAGTATTTTTTGCAGTAGCGTCTTGAAATCAAGAGACTTAAAGGTAGCGAAAACCACCGGGTCGAAATACTCATATAACAAACTCAAGGAGTGGAGGTATGTATGGGATTTAGTCAGGTTTTGTTTTGTTCATTGAATGTGGCTAAAAACTGAATTGCTTGTTTTAGGGCCCTTTCCTTTCCTTTCCTTTCCTTTCCTTTCCTTTCCTTTCCTTTCCTTTCCTTTCCTTTCCTTTCCTTTCCTTTCCTTTCCTTTCCTTTCCTTTCCTTTCCTTTCCTTTCCTTTCCTTTCCTTTCCTTTCCTTTCCTTTCCTTTCCTTTCCTTTCCTTTCCTTTCCTTTCGGAATATTTCGGAAAATTTTGGCGATTTTAAACGACTTATGGTGAGTTTACGCCATTTTACGCCATTCTAAAATTGACTATATTACTACACTTTGAAACTCAGTTATTCACCCCTTCAAAACTATTCTGGGTATTGTAATTATACTGCATTAAGAAAACTTCAGATGATTTAAGCAAAATTACCGTAAAAAGAAGGAGCACTTTTGGGCAATTCAATTGCGATTTAATGCAATTCATACGCCACAAATCGCATTAAATTACGGCGACTTTAGGACCCGAGGTAGGCCTTGTTCCTGTATCGATCAAAATTGTAATTTTAAACAAAAAGATTGAGATCTCTACGCACTTTTCTTTGCAGTGAAATCTTTTATTTTTATTTTATATATTTTTTTATTTTTTTTATTTTTTTATTTTAGTGAATTTGTTATATTTATTTGTACTACAATCTTTGACAAATGCCGGTACTGTGTTGTCACGAATGTGATAAAATTACTTTAGCACTGCTGAAATTCTACTACTCCTCCACCCCCTTGTTGTTGAGGAGGGAGTCATTGTTTGGTGCTTATTTTGTTGACCTATCAATGGGCTATCATTGATGCGTGGGGAAGGGGGTAATGCTCTTATATCTAAAATACATGAAGTAGTCACTATGAGATAAAAATACTAAAATCGTGCCAACTACTTTTCACAAAGATTACATTTACCTAGAAAAACTGTTTTATTATACTGGCACAATAATAAAAAAAGCTAATTATATAAGCATAGTCGTGTAGTTTTCAGAAATAAATAAAATTTAATGAAATTAATGCTAGGAAATGACTGAAAAGTGTCGTACTTAAGTTCCCTCTTGACAACGGTTATAAACGACGCTGAAATGGGTCTATTTAATTAACAACATTAATTATATACAACAGAACGTACGTTATTAGCCGACAGCCTCCTATTGGTCAATCTCAACTAATTATGCAGATTTTTTTTTTAACAGATGAATTTGTTTGTAATACTATTAGCCTGCGTAGCGGCCCGGGAGGGGATAGCGGCCCGGGAGGGGATTGGGGAGAGGAAGGGGAGGGGTGGGGGAGAGAGGGAAAGGAGGGCCTGCAACAAACCCCCATGATTTTGTGTTTCTTGCGTTCGTGAGCGAACGCAAATTACCATTGGTCAAGCGCTTGTCAATCAATACTATTTGACAACGGGGATTATATTTGTCACATCCGGTCCAAAATGAAATGTTAATCTAGATGGCTTCGCTTGAACTAAGTTTAAAACCCGAACAAGAAGAATCAATTCAATATCTTTTAGCCGGCAAAGACGTGCTAGCGGTTCTTCCGACTGGCTTTGGAAAGAGCCTGATTTATCAACGGTTTAGTGACATAAAAAATATTGAAAGTGAAGCCGTAGTGCTAGTTATTTCTCCATTAACAAGCATCATAAAAGACCAGATCTTGCATCTGAACAGAGATCGAAGTTGTTACGCAGCAGAACTTTCAACCTTAACTCCAGAAAGGTTGAAAGTCTGTGACTTCAAGATCCTGTTCAGCTCTGCAGAAGACGCACTTGGGTCGGAATTTACCGAAGAGTTGAAGGATAGTGCGAGCAATTTACACGACCGTTTGTTGCTCATTGTGGTAGACGAAACACATACTGTAGAAACGTGGTCCGGTAAAAGGTGCGTAATTAATAAAACTATAACCATTTGTATATTACAGAGATGTGATTTTGAAAATTCAAATTTGTCAAACCATTTTTGTTTTCTATACACAACCAAGATTACAAATATTTATACTAGCTTACTTTGCATGATCGATTGTTCACTTTTACTAATTCTACCTTAACTGCTTAAGATTATATATATTAGATAAAAACTCAATGTTATTTTAAAACCTCAAGGATAAATTGGAAAATATTTTTGTTTAAGATGCCGTTCGAAGACGACGAAGAAAAGCGGCAAAATATTCCGAAGTGCTTATGGACGATTGTCAACTCTCCGATCGTTCTGCAAAGAAGGTATGTTTCATACCATTCAAACTGCTACAATATAGTTTGCATTGTATATGGTTTGTATTGCAGTGGTGTCGGTATCTTATAGTATTATTTTTTAGAAGTGAATGTCATATATTAGTGATCAAATTTATAAGCTTATAAAGTCTACTATTTATAACCTATCACTTCTAGATAAAATACTATTAGATATTGACACCACTGCAATACAAAACAATCATTATATACAGCTATAAAAAGCTAATGCATTTACTGTTACATCAAGTCTTATATCAATTGTCATTATGCTTGTAAGACATAGTGAATTGTACTGCAATTAGCATTTAGAGTTTAATAGTCTTTGTTGTTCGACAATTTTTTTGCAATGACATATTATTATAACTTACATGATTATATTTTTTATTTATACTTACATATTTTCCATATGTTATAGGTGTACCGGTGCTTGCTCTAACAGCAACAGCGGACAAAAAGACTCAAGATGTGATTTGTACAGAATTATTGATGAAAAGACCACAGAAGATACTAGTGAGTCCACACCGTGAAAACTTAAGGTTTTCAGTTGAACTAGTGACAAACTTTTCATCATTTCTCTTCATTTGCTCATTGATTAGAGTAACACAAAGGCTATAGGCTGATTTGTCATAGGTTTTGTATGTAGCTTTCAAGTGTTCCTCATCTATGTTAATGGCAACATCAATGTCCATGTCATCATCATTTAATTTTGGAACTTGTTTTTCCTGAACTTCATTTAAAATTGCTAAAGCTGAATGTACTTCTTCAATGTTTTTTTTCCAAATAAGTAGTCTTGAGTCGCAGGAATATTACCCATCTTCTTTTGAAGTTGTACCATACTTTGAGGACACATACAAATTCCAAGATGATTTAGGCGTACGGTATCATAGAAACTTATCCCACTATGGAACAACACCAGAGAAATCCTGTATGCCAGAGCAGATAAAGTGGGATTTCTCTGTCGTGCCAAAACAGATGTCGATAGGGCCATTGAATTCAAGCAGGATTTTCTTCGGTCGTCACTACCACGTAAATCAAGACCAACAGCACCATTGATAGTAGCATACCAGAGGGGGCATTTTACATTAACCTCATGGATAAAAACCTTATTACTGAATGCACACAGCTCCTCGGGGGAAGACCCTTTCAGTGTGCAGTCGGTGCTTAGGTTTTTAAATTCGTCGCTTACTTGTCTTCTAAGCACATCAGGAATTTCTTCCCTTATACCATCATGATTAAAGATAGCGTTTGCCACGGTCCGCCAGTTTTTACGTACGATACCACGAAGCATTGTTGTTGTAACTTCATCAAATTCATCCCTTACTGTAACATGTCCGTCGGGGAAGGCTACCAAAATTCGGACTTTACTTTTCGATTCCACATCGATGGTGTCTATGTTCATTAAATGTTTTATGTAATCCTCTTCGTCGACACCATTGTTTACGTTAGGGAATTCGCCACATTCTTCGCTATCGTGTTGTGTGTCAAATAGATTTTTAGATATGTTACCTCCTCTCCTAGCTTTTAAATTGCTTTTTCGATCTGGTGTAATAGTAGTTGAAAGAGAGCGTTTCTGTCGATGGTCTTGACGTTTAGATTTCTCGAGTACTAGCTTGTCGTTGAGCCACGAGACAATCTCCGCGGCATTTCTGATTTTTCTTGCACACGCATTGCAAATACGTTCCGAATATTCTTCACTTTTTTCAATAGTAAATCCTAGTTTCTTACATTTTTCAGCCAAGATATCACCTTTAGTATCTTTTCTTTCCGATGGTTTAAATAAATTTTCTGTAGAACATCTAGTTATCCTCAGATTTGTTCCACAGAATCGACAAAAGTCGTTAACGTTTAATTCTTTTACGACAGGACCGCGTCTTGATGCAGGCTTTGTTGGCGTTGAAAGCATATAAAAAAAATGAAACGATGAACTAGATGACAACGTTGTAATTACTGTAAAATCATATTCGAAAAACAAACGTACGATGTTGTTTATATTATTCGAGGGATCGACTACACGTGCATTTGACAAGCTAGCTGTTGCGCTCACTTCCGGTGAGCGCTGATTGGCTGAAGTAATATGAACCTAGATGGGGGCGGAAACACAAACTACTAGGGGTTTGTTGCAGGCTCTCCTTTCCTTCCCCTCCCCCTCCCCTCCCCTCCCCTCTCTTTTCCCCCTTCCTTCCCAAACCCCCTAGAGAGCCAGCTATGCAGGCTATAATACTATCGGGTTGATTAGTTCAATTAGGGGTTAATTAGTACGGAACAACGACTATCACAGAATCAATCTATTTGAAATAGGTGAGGTATGGTTGATTAATACTTCATAACTTTAAAACTAACAGCCAAGCAGAGTACGACAAGATTTACTGAATTGAAGAGGGGGAAAAGCCCTAAGATTGAATAAATCAATCAACATCTGGTTTTTCTTTGAACGACATTTAGTCCCTACTTTACTTAGGTAGCCAAGACTCAACCAGTTTGTTGATAGTCTGTGTGAAGCAGGCTTGAAACTACGTACACATAAAACGCGCATTGGACAAAACTACTGTGTGAATACGTTTGAATTGTCAGACAAGGTAAAATGTTTTCTTCTAACTTTTAATGTAACCTTTTACTCCGACAAAGGGCTAAAGCTCGAAACGTCAGTAAAGTAAAGTCAACATTTTTTACTGTCTTACAAATTTCATTATATTATACCTATCATTTTTATCAAACATCGACGCAGCCTATACTAGTTAACTCGCTAGTTTCCATTTATGTTTTAATGTTTCAACTTATCATCTTAGTGGCGCGTCCTTATTACTAACTTAATAATGTTCGAGAAATGAAGAAAAACAGGAACAACAACAGTCTGTTCACTCCCCCTTTTCATGGTAGAGCCTGTTTTAATTCTTATAAAATTCATTAATATTATTAATATTCTCTCGCGCAGACATTTTTTATACCGAGGAATGTCGAAATGTAGTTTTTGTAAACAAATTCAAGACAGGGACAATAAGTATAAACTTACTTTGATTTTGTTGTTGGAAATTGCGTGCACAAAGATTATTGAGTGTTGGAGTTTCTTCCGCTTTGAAATATCTTAAAGATACACTTAGATGCTCTTAGAGTGTTTAACTGCACTCGGAATAAACGTTTAAGAAGAATAGTTTAAGCACATATGTTAGTTAATGACGCATTTACTCAAACTACTCAGTCGTTTTTGCATTGAGTAACTGTGAATGGATCGATTTACCTACTCAGTCCAAAACGGCGCTTCCTCAATGATAGTTTAATACATCGAAACTGACGAGAATCAAGATCTTTTCCTCTAATTAAATGTGGTCAGAACAATATCTCGCAACCTTTTGTTAGATATTTTTGTATTTTTGCTATCTTTTCCTTGCAATAATGCGGCTATTTCTTCTTCGCTAAGTGAGGGAAACCGTGCTGGATTGGAGGCAGCCATTAGTTCCCGCTCTCTGCGGGTGATGTAATACTTTTTTCAGTTAGGCCCTATTCGCACTAGCCTGCCAAAGTTTGTTTGGCTCAACCAAAATTCATACCAAAGTTTGTCTCAACCAAATTTTGGTGTAGAAACTGTATTCGCACTATAATATTAGGCCGATCGCAAACGTCAACCAAGTGTCACTTGATAGGTACATTTAAGCGTCTCATTTTGGAGCAGATTCAGCTATTTGACTACAGTATTAATTGTTATTGAAAAATAGAACATTTCCCCGTATAAATCACGATAATACCTTGGCTAATACCACGGATTCATCTCTGTTCGATTGATCGAGTGTGTGGTTTTGTTGACTCTGAAAACACACGTTGAAGTGATAATTATCAAACCTGTCAAAATTTACATTTTTACAAAGTTTGGTGGCCTTTGGAGCGGCATGTTGTAAAACCTTGACTGGACTGGACTGAGAAAACCTGGACTGGACTGAGAAAACCTGGACTGTTGTAAAACCTGGACTGAGAAAACCTGGACTGAGAAAACCTGGACTGTTGTAAAACCTGGACTGTTGTAAAACCTGGACTGAGAAAACCTGGACTGAGAAAACCTGGACTGTTGTAAAACCTGGACTATTGTAAAACCTGGACTGAGAAAATAATAATAATAAACGATAATAAATAATAATGATAATAACAATAATAAACATCGCAAAAAGCCGTTTATAAACTCAAACATGTAACTTCCCGTCATTGAAGTAAATATTTCAATCAAATGCCAACTTCATCATGAAATATAGTAGCTAGAAGACGAAAGGACTACTTGCAGTCGTACTTAGCTAGAATCAACTTACATTTTTTCGTTTTTGAGCGTCATATAAGAATTGCATCTTTGAGCCGATTTCTTCACAAATTTTGACCAGTCTAGTGATCTTATTTGCGCTCTCCTAGTCTCAATTTAGTGCGTAAAATATGCCGATATTTGTATAAAACTCGTGGGATTTCAAAGTATTCTATAATCCCGGCCTTACATTTCCACGAGCTAACACAGAATGAGTGAATATACTAAGCGGTTTCGAGGCTAATACGGCATAAAAAGATCTCGAGTATTCCCTGCAGCATTCAAGTATTTCGTAAGATAAACTTATTAAAGTGTTGAATAACAAAGCTTAAAAGCCGGGTTGATTTTACATGTAATTTCCCAGCCTTGATTCAAATATTTACTTCAATGAAGAGAAAGCATGTACTTGAATTGGCATCTGGTTCGATAGTAACTTTCAATTTAAATACCACATAAATAAGACATGTCAGTCTGCTTTTTATTCAATATTTAATATTAGACGCATACGTAAGTTCTTATCCGTTGATGCTGCTAAGACGCTATAGTACATGCTCTCGTAATTAGTCGATTAGACTATTGTAATTCGCTTTTGTATGGTCTACCAGCAATTCACATAAACACACTTCAGCGCGCACAAAATGCAGCAGCAAGACTTATCACAAACACGCCACGCTTTTCTCACATTACTCCGGTATTGAATGAGTTATATTGAATGATAGAATTACATTGGCTTCCTGTTAAATTTAGAATTATTTACAAAGTTATTTTATTTATTTTTAAGGCTATGCATGGTACGTATACCGCACCTGCATATTTAAATAATCTGATATATTTTAAACATTCTCGGTATAACCTTAGATCCATAAGTAACAACCTTTTAGCTAGACCTGAAATCAAATCAGGCAAGACAACGGGAGACCGGGCCTTCAAGGTCGCAGCTCCAATATTATTGAATGAACTCCCTCTTAGTGTAAGGTCTGCAAACAGCATTACAACATTCAAGAAGCTATTAAAGACCCATTTGTTTAAGAAAGCATATTTTTAGATAGTTTTATTATTTATTATTCTGCTCTTTCTGTTTTATTTAGGAACTTTTTGTTTTGTTTGACAACAATTTATATTTTGTCCTATTATATATTTAAACCAATTTCTATTCAATAAATGTAAATATTTAAAATGTAAATAGTAGAGCTTGAATATCTTATAAATATTGTAGTATAGTTTAGCTTAGTTAGGATTTTTCATGTTTTTAAATTGTAAATTTTATAAAGCGCATTAGATCATATACTTTATAATGAATTTTTGCGCTATCAGAAACATTAAATTATTATTATATATTATTACTTTAATTCACTGCTAATCTTGAAAACGGATGGAAGAGTTGGCGTTTAAATCAGGCAGGATTCAATAATGAATAATTCAACACTTACTACACGAGAATCAGCCATCTTGAAGCCGCCTTCGATCAAGATAGATAGGGTAGATTCTTCATGCCGATGACGAGAAGTTACATGTTTGAGTTTATAAAAGGCTTTTTGCGATGTTAATAATTGTTATTATTATTATTTTCTCAGTCCAGGTTTTACAATAGTCCAGGTTTTACAACAGTCCAGGTTTTCTCAGTCCAGGTTTTCTCAGTCCAGGTTTTACAACAGTCCAGGTTTTCTCAGTCCAGGTTTTCTCAGTCCAGGTTTTACAACAGTCCAGGTTTTCTCAGCCCAGTCCAGGTTTTCTCAGTCCAGTCCAGTCAAGGTTTTACCACATGCCCTTTAGAGCAGGACAGCGGCGTATTTGAAGTTTGGTTGGCAGCGACAAATTTTGTCCCAACACAAAAATATCATTCGCACTGTTACTACCTCGTCGATGACAGCTTTTTTTGGTAAAACAAACAAAATTTGGTCTAGTGCGAATAGGGCCTTATTGGACGATTGACGTCATTCGTCTAATAATTTTATCAATAATTGGACGATTGACGTACGACTTCCAAATATGGCAAGTCTTAGCATGTTATGAAAAAGTATTCGGGAGAAATAGACCAATCAGAAACGGATAAATATTTTGAATGAATAATAAACTCAGTTATTTAATTAACCACTAGTCAGTCGCTTTTGCATTGAGAAGTAATGAATTAATGCGTCGATTTACTCAGTTATTGATTTGTTTAACCACTACACAGCCGTTTTTAAGTTTGCTGTGAGTAACTATGGGTGAATCGATGTACGGCATGTGTCAACATTCTTGCAATTCGGTGAATGATATAATCTTTAAATACAGTCAATCAACGCCGTTAACATTGGCCACCCAAAAAGACATTAACATAAAAAGAAATGTCACGTGACACCGCATAAGTTCGCTGTTAAATGCTCCATATATATCAGTCCGGGAAAGTAGTCAAATTTGCGCACCTTGCTACGTCACGATGTAAACAACTGCTCGACCAATAAGATTGCAAGTTCCTTCTCGCCATAGTAACTATGGTTCTAGAACAAAATGGCGAACACGAGAGTCGTTCGAGGCAGTGGCGATTCGAAGAGTTTTGAGTCATATTTCTCTGTCGAAAATTAGCTAAAACACAACTGTAGTCATGAATTGACATCAAGGAATCCTCGGAGATGTTAACAATGTGCATTGGTGGAAATTATCCAGAATTAAGGCTACTTTTATGTCATTTTCCTATTCGACAAAAATCCTTCAAGTTTGTGAAGTGATTCGATTGAAAAATACCTTTATCAAAGAAAGGGAATAGTTTATTTCGCAAAGATACCTTCGAAACGTATCTGACTAAGGTAATCTCTTATCAAAAATGTCGAGTAATTTTGACAGTTGGTTCAAAAGTGTTCAAATCAATGAACTTTATACACTACAGAATGTTGTGGTTTGTACCGACAATTCGAACTGTTATTAATGTCATTTGTTAAGAACCTTTGAAATTAAATGTATTACATGTGTCCACTAATCTTTTATAAACTCCAAGTGATTAGAAATAATGTGGACCTTTGGTTATTGCTTGGATTGCAATTGAAACAACTAATTACTGAAGATTATAAATTAAAAAGACATTTGAAGGAGATAGGATAATCATCGAGTTAGAGGTTGAGTTGAGTTTGAGTTGAGTTTGAGTTAACATTGAGTTAGCTTTGAGTTAGCTTTGAGTTAGCTTTGAGTTAAGTAAAATATGAAATATCAACTTTAAATATCAATATAATTTTAATATATGCAATAAAACTGTAAAAAAAAAATACCTATACACTTACATATTCAAAAACGAATAAAAAACTGCATTATTTCACGTAGTCAAATTATAACAACTTTACCTTATATCCTAGCAAATGTAGACAGTTTCTTTCAATGTCACTTCTAGTTAGATTTATTTTTAGTACATTTTCACTTAATACTTGTAAGTTTGACTCTAAATAAATGTAAATAACTGTAAAAAAATAATACAGACTGGCCGGTAGTCTGGCCGCCATGTTTTTTTCAACACAGGGATCCCATTCATTTTCCGTGTGTTACAACACAGGAAGCCCATTTTTTTTGGAAAAACGAAAACGAAAAATTAAAAATTTTTGTTTTTTCTGTCCTGAAAAGCAGGGATTGTTTTAATTCTACATTAAGATAAATAAGAAATTTCCAATACATTTTTGATGCGGCCAGGAGAGTCAACCTCAACAAAATATATAAAATATATATATTAAAAATCTATAAAAATACTAAAAATATATTGTCAGAACTTACACCATAAACTTAAACTTACACCATCTTCAAATTTATGGAAGTTGTGTTGCATGTCACTATCTTCCTTGCGATAGACTCATCAGCGATAGACTCATAAGTAGCATTTCATGTATAGTTGAAATAAAACGGCTTTCCCTTATATCCACGCAAATTTTGTTAGTTTCTAGCAATCGTATATTTAGTTAAATCTGTTTTCAGCACAATTTTACACAATACTTGCTGGGTTGACTCCAAACTGATAAATGTAAAAAAAAACATCAACATATACATCCATACTGGCCGAGACTCGCCATGATCTTCAACACAGGGCTCCCACATGTAACAAAGGAAAAATATTATGTTTCTCTTTTTATAGAGCTATTTGTCAAAGGTGCATATATAATTGAATTTGAATATTAATAAATAATAAATAAGCGAATAAAATATATCATGAGATAAATGCCATGTTATGTTATTGTTGCAGTTTTAATTTATTATTTATTTTATAATAAATGAATAATTTTAAAACGATGGACAGAAAATTTAATTTCAAAGACAATAACATGCTACCAACTGGTTAACATACCCGGCCACATCTGCCACAATAGTTTAAAAAAATAGTTTTCTCATTAAGTTTTAAAACAGCACTTACCTCGAAATTGATTTGAAATTAAAACAGCAATTAGTTGAATGCTTAACAATTAGGGAATACCATTAAAGCAGAATGAATTCATGCAATACTTACATACAAGACACGGACGTCCAAGATGAACCGCTGACAAAAAACGAGCATGCGTAGATCCACACATGTCATGTGAAAGTTGAGGTAGACTCTCCTGGCCGCATCAAAAAAGTATTGGAAATTTTCTATTTATCGTAATGTAGAATTTCGGAATATTAAAACAATCCCCGCTTTTCAGGACAAAAAACAAAAATCTTCAATTTTGTTTTTCCAAAAAATGGGCTTCCTGTGTTGTAACACACGGAAAATGAATGGGATCCCTGTGTTGAAAAAAACATGGCGGCCAGACTATCGGCCAGTCTGTATTTTTTTATAGTTATTTACATTTATTTAGAGTCAAACTTACTAGTATTAAGTGAAATTGTACTAAGAATTAATCTAACTAGAAGTGACATTGAAAGAAACTGTCTACATTTGCTAGGATATAAGGTAAAGTTGTTATAATTTGACTACGTGAAATAGTGCAGTTTTTTATTCGTTTTTGAATATGTAAGTGTATAGGTGTATTTTTTTACAGTTTTATTGCATATATTAAAATTATATTGATATTTAAAGTTGATATTTCATATTTTACTTAACTCAAAGCTAACTCAAAGCTAACTCAAAGCTAACTCAAACTCAACTCAAACTCAACTCAACCTCTAACTCGATGATTAGCCAATCCCCATTTGAAGGTCTTTGAACATTTTTATTCATCATGTGCTAAGACGTTACATGTATAATCAGAGTTATTAACTCTGGTATAATGTATTTGTTATAATAAAATAGAAACTTGGAAACGTAGAATTAATAAGTGGTTTTCATAAACCTGTGAAACACTTTTTGATCATATCACTTTCTAATTGTTTTGTTTTCAACTTTTTATGACTAAATGTTGTTTCACAGTATGTGTTTATGAAAACCACTCTGTTACTGAAGTAATAACATCTATTTATTGAAGCATGATCTTCTTTTCTCTGTTGTCTTTCTTCTCAAATCTAAAGACAAAAACACTTTATTTGAATCACATAGTTAAAGCTATATATGTTTGGATTAAGTAAATACAATATTTACAATTGTGTTGAGTATTTAGAAATATATTTGATAGTACACTATAGAAAATATTTACTCTAACGTCAAACAGTTATCAACTCTTATTCCCAAATCAATTTCAAGTTCAGTTTTAATAATACTCTGTTCACAAACATATTTATAGTAATAGTTTTGAAATATCAATACTGGTGCAAATTGAAAAAATGTTTGTTTTAGCAAACTTGATTGTTCATGTTGAATTAATTCTGAGTAATTGAGACTGTCTACTACTAGTACTACTGATACTGTAGTGCTGACATCATTAATGGTCGAGTGATTTTACCTATTTTATTCTATCAATAGTTTTGCATTTGACAAGGTTTTACTAGATCACTCTAGTAATTGTGGGAGCACAGTTACTTAGTAATAGTAGGGACCCGAGAGCATATTGAAAATTGGGGGGCTGGCAATTGAAAATTTATAAGTATATTGAAAAGAGGAAAATAGCTATTTGTATGCCTGTAGTAGTAGTAGTGATTAGCTGTAATCATATACCGTTACATGTATGTATATAGCTATGTATGCATATCCATTTGGGCTAGCATTAGACATGAACCAAGCATACTAGTATAACCAGAAGTACATAACTAGTTAATATGCACTTAATAACTCAGTTGTTTCTATTAGAGTTATAGGTGTTAGCTGGTATAAGTATATGGCCGTTCATTAGCCAGTATCCATGCATCAGTGGTTATATAATTATAATTTGCAAATTGATAAATTAATACATTTGTGCCTGCCGGGTACAATTTCTGAAATTGCTACACATATTATTGTCTACAACCAATCAAGTGCACTAAACTACACCAGTATTTTTGTCAATAATACTTTAATGTTTGTGATAATATTAGTGTCATATGTATCATATATTAGTACGTATCAGTGATTGCAAAAATAAAAACCTTGTAATTAGTTGAGCTAGCTTGTATACACCAGGCACAAGACCATATTTCCATTGTTTTGTTTTGTGATCATTCAACTCTTCCTCACTGACATTCAGTTAACAATATGTAATTCCTCGGGTTTTTGCTAGGTTTTTGTAATCACTCATATACACTGCAATTGCTATTCGAATCCATTGTTTAATTTTCATCTAACTTATATATCTACTGTATTAATAAGTTCTTACTATCAAAATAGATATTCAACTTTGTTTCACGACGGCAAATAACTCTACTATAGCATCAAACGGTTAATCGTCGACGATTGAGAGTACAGTTTTGATATGTGGTCTGACATACCATGCAGGGAGATAGAGTGTCATGTCTCTAAATACCGGTTTGCTTGAATACAAACATCTTGCCCACAAAAAAATACGACATGCCCACAAAAGCGACTACATACAACATAAACTATGATATCTCTAGTTTCTACCAGATTTTCCTGGAGGCCTAAGAAATTTCCGAACAATATGAAAACAACACAAATATATTACCTTTTGGAGTTTTCGCAGGTTCGTCTTGAAGCACATTCGATAATAAACTTTTCATTTTCGTGATCTTCGCGAAGGTCTTGTAACATCACACGTTGCTTTCGAATAAATACACTTTCTCGCTACAAGTTTACATGGTTTTCTAGATAAAAACTCTAAAAAGGGATAGAGTTTTCGGCTCGTAAACTTTTCGAATGTAAATTTGCACCACAGGAGACTCGCGCCGTCAAGCTGTGACGTAGCAAGGTGCGCAAATTTGACTACCTTCCCGGACTGTATATTAGCATCAATTGTGAACATAGATTTCATAATCCTTATTCCATGTTCACTGTTATTCATTATACAGTTTAAAATTGAGATTCCAACTGCTGAGAACAGCTAGAGAAAAAAAAAGAATCACGTGTCACTTGTAGTGTAAACCTCTACTTTACGTGGATAACGTTAATGATATTCATTATAAATCTTTGTTACTACCACCTAGGATAAATTTATTTTATTGTCACCAAGCTTTCAGACTTAGCGTCCGTCTGCAGGGCACGAATGAGCTACTTTATTTACATGCGAAAGCTTGGTGACAATAAAATAAATTTATAGCAACATTTGGTAGTAACAAAGATTTATAATGACAAACACACCCACGTATAAAGGCGTTTTAGATTTGTTAATTATATTGACTGTATTTTGCTTTCTCTGTTAATTAGAGTCCCCTACAACACTATGGACAGCAAGAACCTCACCAACCTTACCACGTCAATGTATGTCTTCATTCCTATCAATTACAACATCAAGGCATCTATAGCAGCAGCCAATGTCATCGCAGGAATTTACGGTCTTGTTGCAAACGCTCTGATATTATACTTCATCAAAAAAAGGCCTACTTTTAATCAGGTATTGCTAGCTGATCGATTCATCCAAAGCCTGGCATTATCAGACGTGTTGTCATCGTTAATTAGCCTTCCAATCTTTACTTCAGAAATGTTCGTTGATTTTATCACGTCGGATATGACTTGTAAATTTGTAAGATATAACAACATATATTTCATCATTGTGACTGTCATGAGCTACCTCGTCATCGGCATTGAGAGATACTTAGGTGTCTTCTACCCGCTGCTAATACCAAGGCGGAAACTCTGGAATGGTTTGGTGTGCGCATCGTGGTTTTTAGGCGCAGTGGTTATGATGATCCCAATGCCGTCGTACAACCTAGTGCAGTTCGATTTAGGCAATGGCTTCCACACACATACATGCAAGTACGATAAGAGCACGAGGAGGAAGCGAGCATATTTCTTAGCGTTCACAGCAATCGGGTACTTAATCCCGTGTGCCATCTTACTAGTAACTTCAATTCGTATGATTCGATTCATCCGAAGTCAAAGGCGGGTTGCGCCAAACATAAACATTCAACTACAAGGCTTGAACATCATTCGAAACAAAATCACCAAAATGTTTGTATTTCTGATTATAGCTTTTATTATACCATATATTGCGTACACTTTATATAGCTGTGTTGCCGTGGTTTTCAAACTGGAACTTTCATTTACTGTTGATTACATCATACGATATGTAGTGACATTTTTTGCCTTTTCAAATGGCGCTGTAGGATCGTCCGTTATGTTTTACAACTCGTCTTACCTTCGAAAAAAGATTTTAAAAATGTTTCGACGATATTGATTGCTGAGTAATTCCTGTTGCGAAAAGTGCATGATAAATTTTTTTTTTTTTTTTAATTGTTCGCATAAGAATACATGGTATTTCACACGGAGACACACTGATAAATGAAAGTACGAAAAGTGCATGATAAAAACGTTTTTTAAGTTGTTCGCATTAAAATGCATGGTATTTCACATGGAGATAAACTGATAAATGAAATTACATAAAGTGCAGGATAGAAATGTTTTTTAAAGTTGTTCGCATTCAAATAAATGCATGGTATTTCACATGGAGACACACTGATAAATGAAAGTGTACGAAAAGTGCATGATAGAAATGTTATTTTAAAGTTGTTCGCATTCAAATGCATGGTGTTTCGCACGGAGATAAACTGATAAATGAAAGTACGAAAAGTGCATGACAGAAATGTTTTTTTTTTTTAAGTTGTTCGCATTAAAATGTATGGTATTTCACATGGAGACATACTGATAAATGAAAGTACGAAAAGTGCATGATAGAAATGTTTTTTAAAGTTGTTCGCATTCAAATAAATGCATGGTGTTTCACATGGAGACATGCTAAATGAGAGTACCCTATATAGAAATGCCAACAATCAGTGTTCAAAATGCAGTGTTGAGAAACTGCTTGCTCTGGCTGTTGAAAATAATGAATGTGTATGCTTTAGACGACAGATTATTGTATTCACTTGACTTTCAAACAAATATGATCCACTTCCCCTTCTATCAGATGGTCTAAAATCAAAGTTCAAGAGTGAGGGAAACATATGAAAACGATTGACAACACTGAAATCTAGGATAATTACTCATGGGGAAAGAGAAGACATCAGCCATATAGATCATCTTAAGGCGTAACTAAATTGAAGCTGGTTGATGCCGGCCAAGAGTTTCTTTCTTTTCTATTCGTTATTAGCAGAAGTTTTCTTAAGCTGTGTATGTAAATTTAGAAAATTTCATATAATTTGAGAAAATAACTTCCTTTAATTCGGTCTAACTCTTTTACTCCGACGAAGGGCTAAAGCTCGAAACGTCAGTAAAGTTAAGTCGACATTTTTTTACGGTGTTACAAATTTCATTATATTACTTACTTTTCTTTAATACAGTTTACTGATTGTAAATACGAGCGAACAAATACGTCATTTGGAAGTCGGCATAGCCTGAGTTATATCCGAAATTTTCTTCGTATTTTCTCCTTTCTGTGCGATTTCGCCAGACTCATAAAGTTACTTAGCATCTAACGGTTAGACTTTAAATAAGAATAAAAGTGGATCTAAATGTACACTTTAGCACTCACTGTTTTGAGTCTCATGATCACTGTGTGGTCTTTGTTCTAGAATAACATTTTATAAATATACTGCAAAAACGGCTGAGTAGCTACAACACAGTATATTGCGTTAATCATGCATTCAGGATGACACTTTATAGTGAGTAAACACAACTCTATAGTGAGTAAACCCAACTCATTATTGAGTAAAAGTGAGGTTAAACTCAATATATTGAGTACATTGTACTCAATGGTGCGTCTTCATCTATGTTTACTCTCAAGAATGAGTTGGGTTGACTCATTATAAAGTGTTATCCTGAATGCATGGTTAACGCAATATACTGTGTTGTATCTACTCAGTCGTTTTTGCAGTGTAGACAATACGTAATATAATGAAATTTGCAACACCATAAAAATTGTTGACTTATCTTTATTGACGTTTCGAGCTTTAGCCCTTCGTCGGAGTAAAAGGTGTTACAAATTTCATTCTATTACCTATCGTTTATATCAAACACCGACGCAGCCTATACTAGTTTATTCGCTAGTTTCCATTTATAGATAGAAAGTTTATTCTTCGAGAATCGTAAATAATCTACATTCCATGTGCTTGGTTAGCCCAGCTATTCAGGTGGCCCGTAAATTTCTTCTTATGCATGTATGTATATTTGTTTTTATCCCACATCATTAATAAAAGATATATACACCCTTTCCGAGAATGTTTGTCACCACAATAAAAGCAAACAAGCTAGTGGCGCAAATGATCATGGATCAATTCAGAAACTAAATGTGCATTCGGAACACCTTTCTTGTTGTTCGATAAGTCAAAACGGTCATTTCTCAATAACAGATTGACAAGTGTAGCAATGTGGCCTTGAAATCACCGTGTCCTAATAAAGTTAACATAGGTTACCCATAGTTCCCTGCGCTACTAGCTTGTAGGCTTTTCACTGCACGGGCGACAAAGTTTCTCGGAATGGGTGTATATCCCGCTCATGTATTCGCCATTCCTAAGTTGCGCAAAGGATTGGGTCGAGTTGTCATCGCAAAGCATTTTGGGGCTGTTATTAGAGACGCTACCAAAACATTGCCTTTAAAGACCTCTAAACCTTCGAGTGAATGTTGAAATACTGAGACGAAAAACGATCATTTTAAGTCAGAAAAACAAGATATTCCTTTAGCAGAACCACCAAAGCCATTACAGCTGTGTTCGAAAGCTATTTTGAAACGATGGCGTTCGCGTAGAAGTGCAAAATTATCCGGTATAATCGAACGAGCTAATTCGAAGGTGAGGTTGTTTGAAACGGTCTTGTTTCGACATATCTTTCATATTTTTGCTCGTTTTGTTGAGATAAGATGTCAACTTTTGTCTATATTTTTTTTAAAGTCAATAACTTTATAGTCTGGCGAAAACTTAAAAGGATAGTTCGTCGATCATTCAGTTGGAAATGTTGCGAAAGCACTGCTTTCTTTGGTGATTACAAGGTTTGTGTTCCTTCTTTCGTGATGAATTCCACCATCAGGATTGACGATATGATCTCCTTATCTAAGTTGTTGTCTATATTGACTCTAAAAAATATCAATACAAGCAAAATTTGATGTATGATTGCAATAAAACTGGCAAAAATATGACTGATTTCGTCGATACCTAGACAGTAAACTACCGCTTTCAAAGAACCTCACATTCGAATAACTCGTTCGATTTATCGAATAATTTTGCGCTTCCACTCAAACGCCAGCGTTTTAAAATAGCTTTCGAGCACATCTGTAATGGCTATGGTGGTTCTGCTCAAGGAATATCTTGTTTTTCTGACTTAAAAATATTGTTTCGTCTCAGTATTTCATAAGGTTTAGCGGTCTTTAGCGGCAATGTTTTGGTGGCGTCCCCAAAGGCAGCCCCAAACTGCTTTGCGATGACAACTCGACCCAATCCCTTGCGCAACTTAAGAATGGCGAATAAAACAAAATCCGGTCCAGCCAAATTCACAATGTCACATGCCTTATTTTAATAAGACGTGTAAAAATATTCATGATACCTTTGACGAAGTCCAGTTTCATGTTATCTAACACTGCTGTACTATTTGACAAAAGGCGCATTTTCACAGGGATAATCTCGATTCAGAGTAAATTTAAATGTGTTTTCTATTGTTAAGCGATAACATTTTTTCTTGCTTTGCCTGTGATTTGCGTATATTTTGACAGCAAAAAGATCTCTTTACCTCCGTATGCAAATTGCCCATTTAAGACCACATGACATTCCCTTGAGAATTGTTCTTTTATGATGAACGTGTTATATCATTTACATGTGAACGATTCAACTCCCAAGGGTAGCATCACGTGATCTGAAATGGGACAACAAACAAGGAAGGTAAAGTGGTCTATTGCTCCTTTTGTCAAAAAGTACAGCGGTGATAGATAACGTGATAGATAGCGGTGATAGATAATGTGAAACTAGAGTACTGGCTCTGAATCTGTGAGTCCGCCACAGATAGCCCAAAATCGCTGAGATAGAGTGCACGCCACAAAAACGTGAAACAACTCTTAACAATTTAACGCTAATAATATTTAGTTATCAACTATGTAGTAAGTTTTGTTTTATTGTACTTCTTTTGTTTATTGATAATAATATCCAATACAATTTTCGATGTATGCAACTTTTATGCAAAATACAATGTACACAGTTTTTGCCTAAATTTAACAAACGAACTTTATGAATAAAAGCACACATCGAAAACTGTATTGGATATTATTATCCATAAACAAAAGAAGTACAAAACTTACAAAATTCTTTACTGACGCGTCTTTGAATTTCTTTGTGTCATTGTGTTTTTGCCTCAGTGAATTCTTAACTAGTGCATAACTACATAGAGTACAAACATTAAAAGTGTGCAACATAAATACCACTAAATACTGCTAAATTATGCTAATTCTATTGTTCTCTATTGTTTAATCAACACTATTTAGTGGTAAATAGTGCAAAGTATTGCACACTTTTAGTGTTTGTACTCTAGTTGCTAGCTAAATAATATTATAGCACTAAATAGTTAAGAGGGCGTCTCAGTAAGAACGGACCACTCGGTCTGGGATCCAAAAAACGATTTCCCTTATATTTCTACCATCGAAAGTACTATCTATCCTTATTACAAAACTGGACTTAGAATTGTTCTAAATAAAATATTTCGGCCGCTAGGCGAATTTTCGTACATCGACCCAAAAACCGCCGAAGAACGCTGATTTTCAAGTTCGCAGAGGCCTACTTTCAAAGTCCGTTTTCTCGGCTTTTTCTTGAAATGAAAACTTATTTTTTGGGTCTAAACTATGGTTTGACGTCTCGTCTGACTAGAAAAAGCAAAATATTTCTTTAGGATGTACAAATTACGAAAAGTTATTTAAATTTATCGAGACTACTTTATGCGTGACACGAAAAGCAAAGATTAACGGGTTTAGAAAATTGCAAATTTCTCAAAAGTGCAACCTATCCCCGATATAAAACATCATTCTATCTTGAGATGAGATGCTATTTAGTAGTTCTGTGCAATAAAATTTGTGGCACATTGCGTTTTGAAGAATTTGACGAAGCCCAAACTTGTACATTTTTACAGATATTTCCTTGCGTGACACGACTTGCCGTTGAGTTTAGACGTCAATCCTTATAAAAAATAAAAAATAATAGCTAGAAGTTTATATTCAGGTGTTACTATCCGTCATAATTAGATATTTTAGCTCCATTTAAATTTTACCACAATAATGTTTTTTTTTTAATGAACAATTTGCATAATTATATGTCAAAGTTAAGTCAAGTTGTCTAACAACATTCACATTTAAACTAAGTTTTATATTTAGAAAATCTTCATCTATTAATCAATGAAGCATGATTCTTATATTAAGTTGGATAAAACCTGGATGGCTTTTAAATCTTTTCTTTGGGTGTGTACTCTTCACATATAAAATTTGAAGTTGATCCGACTTAACTATAAAAAGTTATTCAAAATCACGCTTAAAAACGCCGATTTCAGTACACTGCCAGCCCAGCGTTTTATTTATTTTAACTGAGTTGTTTTATGAGATTATACAATTGTGCACGATACAAATATGATTCACCATGATATTATACTAAATATGCAAAATAGTGGTGAACTTTTTAATGTTTTAAAAGTCTGAATTAATATCTAAAGAGAATAAAGCCTTTCGATACAATAATTTGTAAATTATCAATGATTTATTAAATACAGTACATGGCTGTCTTTGCCAGACTACTTTTGTCATGAATTATTACTGACTTCAGAAATGAAATTTACAAATTTACATTTTGTTAATTAGTTGTACCAAGTTTGCAGTGAGTAAAACTATTGTGTTGCACCAAGTTTGCAGTGAGTAAAACTATCTTGTGAAAGAATGGATTTTAGTCTTTGTAGTTATACAGGAGCTTGTAAAATACGCTGCTGCAGTTAAATGAATGTAATGACGATATGTCAAACCAATCAACATAGGAAGCCAAACCACTCGCTCTAAGAATAACAAAATGTTAATTTTATTAGATCTTAAGATTCTCAGATCAACTTGTTGGGCTGCTTGTGCATAGACTATATACAAATATTTTCACTTAAAAAATTCGAAAGGGTGTTAACAAATACTCACGTGATCCAAATCGACAGTAACATTGAAAATCGACTTTCATTGCTTTTGACATGTCAACATTGATAACATGGCGATCCTTACAATGCTTTCTTGGTCCACTGTGCTGTGGATAGCGACAGGTTCTTGGTGCTCGCCAAAATCTTATTAAACTATATCGATGACTAATACATATTTGCATATTGTTGATTTGGAGATGTCGTCTAAAACTCCACACGAGTCAGGGCACTAGTAAACACGAGTGAACACGAGTAAACACAAGTGAACACGAGTAAACACAAGTGAACACGAGTAAACACGAGTGAACACGAGTAAACAAGAGTGAACACGAGTAAACAAGATTGTACACGAGCGAACACGAATGAACACCAGTGAACACGAGTCGGAACACGAGGAAACACGAGTGAACACGATTGAACATGAGTAAACACGAGTGAGCACGAGTGTACACGAGTGAACGCGAGTAAACATGAGCAACGAGTGAACACGAGTAGCAAAAATGAAATGAAATAATAAATGAATATGAAAAAAGAAATGAAAATGAGACAAATAGAAAAGAAAAAAATAAATAACCAAAAAAAATAGGCCCAACTAGACATGAATGTATCAAAGCTAGTGGTATTACTAAAATATTTGAAAAATAGAATTATAGTTTAATAAACAGAAATAAAAAGAAGAAATAATAGGATTTTAATGAATTCATATTCAAAAATTATCGTTTCACAATTAATTACGGCAGTCCATGCAAATGGACGTTAACAAATGCAGTATAATGTTAATATAATGCATCAAAAATTGAGCTGGATTACATGTAATGAACTATATAAAATTTGAAATCACAATGTTTAACAAATGTTTAAGGTGACTGGCTACTTTTGAAAATATTGTTAAACTCCAAAAGGCGTTCAAAAGTAGCCAATTACCTTAACGTATATAGCTATCAAATAGCAATGCAATCAAAACCCGGCTTTGGCTGTGATACAAGACAAATCAGGTGCAGGGTGTGGCATATTACCATTATGTCATATGTGTTCTTGTTCAATTCCATGGATTCTTTTAAAATAGGCGTAACACGTTTATTTATACTTTATGGAAACATTGTGATCTCAAACTTTATATAGTTAATTACAATCCTTATCAATTTTCGATGCATTAAATTGACATTATATAGCCTGTCAACGGTTCGAGGGGATTGGGGAGGGGAAGGGAGGGGAAGGGGATAGGGAAGGAAGGGGAAAGGCCCCCTACCTTCTCAATCCCATTGAACCGTTCACAGGATAGACATTATATTGTACTTTTTGTGCATTTGCATACATTTGATTCATTCATGCCTGTTTGGGCTTATTTTCGGTTTTTTTCGTCTTTTTTTTTCATTTCCATTATTTTCTCATTAATATTTTTCTTTCTTTCATTTTTTCTTTATTATCTTATTTCATTTTTTCACTCGTGTTCACTCGTGGTCTTACTCGTGTAAGAATCAAGTCGCTTTCTATCAACTCTGATTTTTTTTTTAAAAGAAGAAAAAGAAAAATGGCATCACCGCTATTTAGCACATTTAGAGAAAAACATGCATCATGGTGAATCATATTTGTATCGTGCACAATTGTATAATCTCATCAAGCAACTCAATTAAAATATATAAAATATTTAAAAAACATCCAGGTTTTATCCAACTTAATATGACAATCATGTTTCAAGATTAATAGACGAGGATTTTCTAGATATAAAACTTTGTTTAAATGTGAATATTGTTAGACAACTTGACTTCGGCATATAATTATGCAAATTGTTCATTAAAAAAAAAAACATTATTGTGGTAAAATTTAAATGGAGCTAAAACATCTAATTACGACGGATAGTAACACCTGAATATAAACTTCTAGCTATTATTTTTTATTTTTTATAAGGATTGACGTTGTCTAGACTCAACGGCAAGTCGTGTCACGCAAGGAAATATCTGTAAAAATGTACAAGTTTGGGCTTCGTCAAATTCTTCAAAAAGCAATGTGCCACGAATTTTATTGCACAGAACTACTAAATAGCATCTCATCTCAAGGTAGAATGATGTTTTATATCTGGGATAGGTTGCACTTTTGAGAAATTTGCAATTTTCTAGACTCGTTAATCTTTGCTTTTCGTGTCACGCATAAAGTAGTCTCGATAAATTTAAATAACTTTTCGTAATTTGTACATCCTAAAGAAACATTTTGCTTTTTCTAGTCAGACGAGACGTCAAACCATAGTTTAGACCCAAAAAATAAGTTTTCATTTCAAGAAAAAGCCGAGAAAACGAACTTTGAAAGTAGGCCGCTGCAAACTTGAAAATCAGCGTCCTTCGGCGGTTTTTGGGTCGATGTACGAAAATTCGCCTAGCGGCCGAAATATTTTATTTAGAACAATTCTAAGTCCAGTTTTGTAATAAGTATAGATAGTACTTTCGATGGTAGAAATATAAGGGAAATCGTTTTTTGGATCCCAGACCGAGTGGTCCGTTCTTACTGAGACGCCCTCTTAAGAATTGATTCACGCTTATGTGGCGTGCACTCTATCACTACATGTGTGTATAATAGCGGAGCTCCGCGCGGGCCCAAGGCCCGCGCAAGCGGAGCACCATACTTAAGAAAAAATGGTAACCCATCGAGTTGATTTTCCGTCGACCGACACGTAGGATCGCGGGCGTGCACGTCCGTACAACGTCCGAGCCCATCGCGATACTGATTGGCTGTTACATTTCGGCGGGAAAGTGATGCGCGCGCGCACGGAATAGCAGCGCCCGAAAGCAGATTTTTCTTTTATCGACAAAAAGTCAAACAAACAACAAAATACAATATTTAAAATATCAACTGAGAAAGATGAACATTGAAGAAAACAAAGATAGTTTTGGCCGAAGAAGGAAATAAACTCAGGCCGGATACAAAAATGAAGAAATTTAACAGTAGAAATAAAAGAAAACGACTGAAAGGCCAAGAAAACGTGTCTGCAGATAAAACTTCTTGGAAGAAGAAAGACTACCAATAAAGAAAATAAACTTCAAGGAGACAAAAATGAAGAAATTTATCTCAAGAAAAAAAAAAGACTGAAAGGCCAAGAACACTTGTCTGTAGATAAAACTTCGTAGAAGAATAAAGACTACAGCAACGTAAAAGAATTGAAAATGATGCTTCCTTCAGTACAGTTTATTTATGGATTTTCAAGCTTGGCAGTTTAACTATGATCCATGCTTAATATAATTCATCAAAACTGATTCAAGTACATACAGGTATTTGTCAAAATATTATCGATGTCATCCAGAAGAAGAAAACCTCAGGAAAATAATCACCGATAAAGTAAGTTCAACGAATTATTTTTTCAAGTCAGTTTTTTGAGAGAAAAGTAAATTGTTTGATAACGAGCGTGAAAAAAAAAAAACACCTAAAAACTTGAAATAATTAAGCTTCAAATCGATCCTTTGTTGGTTGATACTTAAGGTCTTTAATTCCACTTCAAAAGAACTTTCAGGTCGTTTGTGTTTTGTTTGAATTTTGAAGATTTGCCATGACTACTTTTTTTAATATTAAATCTAATGCGATGAAAAGGTTTTTTTTATAAAGAAATGTTCTAGAATTCTGTTTTTTCCTTTTAATACATAGTTATCATCCTATTTAGTAGTAACGTTTTTGTCAATATGAAGCTCAAAATCTTGATTTTTCTCAGCGTTTTGTCTTGTGTTTGAAGCGAATTTGCCAGGTGAAGGTGCCTTGGCACTCGCAAACACGCCAATGTACGCGTGTCGTGACACAAAGTCATGCTGTCACGAATTTTGTGCGATTTTAATTCAAAAAGTAAAATCTAAAAATTCATATCTTTCAAAAACGCGTGAATAATACCCCTAATTTTGTTTCTCTAGAAAAGTTATAGTGATATCGAAGTTTTTTAATTGGTTCATATTTTAAAAACATAAATGGTTTGGGTTGGATTTTTTTATTTAGTCAATATAAATTCATCATGCACATACATAAAATACCTTTTTCATAATTTGAGCATAAAATTATTGAAAAATATAGTACTGTGTATGCGTGATAAATAAGGTTATCGAAAATATATATATCGCAGATTATTATTTGCTCAGAAAGTAAATTCCACCTATATTCCACCTTGTAGTTGTCTTTTGCGGTTACGTAACTAAAATAATTACAGTTCAGATTGGGCATGGCCCATGCACAAAAACTATTTACTTGCACATATTGATGTTGTAGGAACAATTTAAACTGGAGCTCCGCTATTAGGTATTACCTAATTTGTATATTAGTTTGTGTTTATGCATTATCGTCGCTTGGGCTTCCTGTGGCACGACGCGCTTGCCAAATTCACCCAATAGTATGAAGATTTACAACTTTCTAATGTATTTAAGTTAGTTTTATTCAGCTATTTTTACATGTTCTTTGTAATACTTATATTTATCCAATCAGCGAACACGTTAACATTGTAAAATATTTATCTAGCCAATCAGTAAGCGCTTCATATTTATCGAAATATTTATCATATACATTATATACATGTATCTTGCCAATCAGAGCGTGCCTTGCATTTCTTTGTATATTATACATTTACATAGTCAATTATTACGGGCCAATTATAGTGCGTGTTATATATTATATCTTGCAGCTTCTTGCATTTTTTGATCTAGCCAATCGTTTATAATCATATGTCTAGCCAATAAGTAAGCTCGTTGTATTTGACACCAATAAGGAAAAGATCCATATCGATGCGATAATGATCTGCGCCATTTTTGAAGTGATTGGCTTTTTAATTACAGATTATTTAAACAGGTTTTTCGTTACATATCATAGTAACACGCAATCAAGTTATTTTTTATATATATATTTTTTTTCTTTTTTTCTTCGATCGTTTTTGTCATGTTTTGTTCGTTTGTTTTGAAGCCATATATCAGGCTTCTTTGTTTGAAGTTTGTTTGGCGGTTTGATTGTTTTGTCCGTCTGCTTGTTTGATAGTCTGTTTGTTTGTTTGTCTGTCTGTTTTTTGTTTGATGCTTGTTTGTTTGTTAGTTTGTTTAATTTGTTTGGAGTTTGTCTGTTTTTTTTTTTGCTTGCTTGTTTGAATTGGTTGGTTGGTGGGTTCTTTGTTTCCTTGTTGGTTTGTTTAATTTGTTTGTCTGTTTGTCTGTTTGTCTGTTTGTCTGTTTGTCTGTTTGTCTGTTTGTCTGTTTGTCTGTTTGTCTGTTTGTCTGTTTGTCTGTTTGTCTGTTTGTCTGTTTGTCTGTTTGTCTGTTTGTCTGTTTGTCTGTTTGTCTGTTTGTCTGTTTTTCTGTTTGTCTGTTTGTCTGTTTGTCTGTTTGTCTGTTTGTCTGTTTGTCTGTTTTTTCTGTTTTTTCTGTTTGTCTGTTTGTCTGTTTGTTTGTCTGTTTGTCTGTTTTTCTGTTTGTCTTTTTGTCTGTTTGTCTGTTTGTCTGTTCGTCTGTTCGTCTGTTCGTCTGTTCGTCTTTTTGTCTGTCTGTTTGTCTGTTTGTCTGTTTTTCTGTTTGTCTGTTTGTCTGTTTGTCTGTTTGTCTGTTTGTCTGTTTGTCTGGTTGTCTGGTTGTCTGTTTTGCTTGTTTGTCTCTGTTTGTTTGTTTGCTTGTTTAGTTTGTTTTTGTCTCCTATTTTATTCTCTATTCCTATCATATTCATTCTCTCTTATGGGCGCAAAAACGTTTCATCTATTCGTAAAATAAATAACTATGATAATAATAAATAATAATATAATAATAATGATAAATCAATCAATAAAACAATTCGACAGTTCCCCAATGCAGATTCGAGACGTTTAACTCTCTCAGTTCCTCGTCCTCTCGGAAAATTAACGACGTAATAGAGCTGGATATGTCCAATCTGCTGTCATTTCTAACTCTACATAAAGTAGACGTCAAAGATTCTGTTGATGTGTTCGTGAAGAGTGGGGAATTTTTCCCAAAACCACTCTCTATTTCTCTACATGATTGTAAGCGCCTTTCAGTATTTTAGTAGGCTGGATGTCCAATCTGCTGTCTGGTTGTCTGTTTTGCTTGTTTGTCTCTGTTTGTTTGTTTGCTTGTTTAGTTTGTTTTTGTCTCCTATTTTATTCTCTATTCCTATCATATTCATTCTCTCTTATGGGCGCAAAAACGTTTCATCTATTCGTAAAATAAATAACTATGATAATAATAAATAATAATATAATAATAATGATAAATCAATCAATAAAACAATTCGACAGTTCCCCAATGCAGATTCGAGACGTTTAACTCTCTCAGTTCCTCGTCCTCTCGGAAAATTAACGACGTAATAGAGCTGGATATGTCCAATCTGCTGTCATTTCTAACTCTACATAAAGTAGACGTCAAAGATTCTGTTGATGTGTTCGTGAAGAGTGGGGAATTTTTCCCAAAACCACTCTCTATTTCTCTACATGATTGTAAGCGCCTTTCAGTATTTTAGTAGGCTGGATGTCCAATCTGCTGTCATTTCTAGTCCTATATAAGAAGTAGACGCAAACGATCATGTTGTGTTGGTGTGATTAGTGGGGGAATGTCCCCCAAAACCACTGTTGTTTTTTTCTCTACGTGATTACTGTAAGCACCTCTCAGTATATCATTAATTAACTGAATGTCCCATGTTCTGTCAATTCTAGCCCTATATATATGAGGTAGACGCAAAAGATCCTGTTGTGCTCATGATGTGAAGAGTGGGGGATTTTCCCCCATCGCCACTGTCTGTTCTCTACTTGATTGGAAGCACCTTTCAGTATTTTATTAAGCTGGATGTCCCATCTGCTGTTTAGTCTAGCCCTATATGAAGTTGACTTCAAAGATCCCGTTGCGTTGATGTGTTCATGAAGAGTGGGGGATTGTCCCCAAACACCACTGTCTGTTATCTACTTGATTGTAAGCACCTTTCAGTATGTTATTAAGTTGGATGTCCAATCTGCTGTCAATTGTAGCTCTAGTTAAAGTAGACGTCAAAGATACTGTTGATGTGGTCGTGAAGAGTGGAGAATTGTCCCCCATCGCCACTGTCTGTTCTCTACATGATTGTAAGCACCTCTCAGTATTTTATTAAACTGGATGTCCAATCTGCTGTCAATTGTAGCCCTATATAAAGTAGACGTCAAAGATCATGTTGTGTTGATGTGAAGAGTGGGGGATTGTCCCCCAGCAATGTCTGTTCTCTACATCATTGTAAGCACCTCTCAGTATTTTATTAAACTGGATGTCCAATCTGCTGTCTATTCTAGCCCTATATGAAGTTGACGTCAAAGATCCCGTTGCGTTGATGTGGTCGTGAAGAGTGGGGGATTGTCCCCCAGCACTGTCTGTTCTCTACATCATTGTAAGCACCTCTCAGTATTTTATTAAACTGGATGTCCAATCTGCTGTCTATTCTAGCCCTATATGAAGTTGACGTCAAAGATCCCGTTGCGTTGATGTGGTCGTGAAGAGTGGGGGATTGTCCCCCAGAATACTATCTCAGTCTGTTCTACTTGATTGTAAACACCACTTGGTATTTCATTAAGCTGGACGTCCCAAATGATGTCAATTCTAGCCCTATATAAAGTAGACGTCAAAGATCATGTTGCGTTGATGTGAAGAGTGGGGGGCTGTCCCCCAGCTTCTCAGTCTGTTCTCTGATGATCGTAAGCACCCCTCAGTATTTCATTAAGCTAAATGTCATATCTTCTTTCAATTCTGGTCCTTTGTAAAGTAGACGTAAATATCCTGTTATGTTGATGTGTTCGTAATTAGTGGGGGACTGTCCCGCAGCACCTCAGTCTGTTCTCTTATAATCGTAAGCACCTCTCAGTGTATAGAATTGAAGCTTATAAAGTAAATCATTATTTCATTTCATACAAGCACCAAAGCTGCCTTGGATTTCTCAATTGCGTGCTATCGTACATTTCTTCTCCAATTGTTTTCTTAGAAACAACGACACTGGGCCTATCTTAATTGTTATCATATATTTCTTCTCCAATTGTTTTCTTAGAAACAACGACACAGTCCCTATCTTAATTGTTATCATATATTTCTTCTCCAATTGTTTTCTTAGAAACAACGACACAGTCCCTATCTTAATTGTTATCATACTGATTTCTTCTCCAATTGTTTTCTTAGAAACAACGACACAATCCCTATCTTAATTGTTATCATATATTTCTTCTCCAATTGTTTTCTTAGAAACAACGACACACTTTCCATCTTCATTGTTGTCGTATATTTCTATTCCAATTGTTTTCTTAGAAACAACGACACACTTTCCATCTTTATTGTTATCGTAAATTTTTACTCCGATCATTTTCTAAGAAACACCGACACAGTCTCCGTCTTATGCATTTTGAATCAAGTTCATTTCATGTCCTTTCTCCTCATCCTCGCTTGTTTGCCCCGAGACACAAGCTGTCAGTATTCGAGAATCAGTCGTAAAATTCTGAAACATCCACAGCTTACGACTAGCTGAACGTCGGCTTCCGTCATCATTCCCATCAGGTGCCTTACCAACATGGACGGTTGATTTGAAAAGCGCCCGCGCGTGTTTGGTCAGCAGTAGATATAGTACGGGATTGATGGCAGTATTGGCGTGACCTGCCCAAAAAGCCAAATATACCCAATGAGATGGGATGCATCTATAGAGTTGGTGATTAAACACTGCAATGAAATGGCAGACGTGTGGAGGAAGCCAGCAAACGGCAAACAACACAGTGATCAGGATAAGTTTCATTGTAAGATGTCTCTTTCTACGCAGGATGCTTTCATACTGCTGGGTCTGAAGGCTCGATCCACTGTGAACCCTTAACATCCAGATTATATTAGCGTACAACGTCGCCATAGTAACGAGCGGCAGCACATATGTCAGAAAAAACTTTAACAATATGTCGACCCTGTACACTTCGACCAAGTTATTCAGCTTTGGAATGCAGCGAGGCGTACGCGTGGTTTTAGAGACGACAACGTTGAACTTAATGAGCTCGTGCATTGACACCAATAAGGAATAAATCCATATCGAGGCGATAATGATCTGCGCCATTTTTGAAGTGATTGGCTTTTTAAGCACCAACTTGGCAGCCAGGAAGCGCTCGATTGTCGTGGCTGTTAAGGTGGTTATGGAAGCGACTATCGACGATACTATACCATATGGAGCAAATTTACACAAGAATACGCCAAACGGACCGCTAATCCATCGATTACCCTGATAGATATATGACAGGTCCAATGGTACGGCAAATATGGCGTGAAGTAGATCAGCGAAAGCCATACTTAAGATGAAGTAGTTGAAAGATATTCGAAGACGGGCCCGACGTTTGACCAGATAGATCACTACAACATTTCCAACAATAGCTGCTATTAATATGACCAGATTTGCGCATGTCAGGCCTACTTTTACCGGCCTGGTAAGAGGTTTGATGCACGCTGCCAGGCTTGAGTTGTTGGTCATGGTTTTAACTGGAAAGTTTTACCTGGAAAATAAGTAAAATAATAATGTTTATTTATACTACTATTTCAAAAATCGCAGCTGATGATCGATCGAGTTAACACTCTTTTAAAGATCCATGGTCCCTTACCAGCATGCACCGCGCGAAGGACTGAATTTCGTGGACCATGAACATCTCACATTCAGACATTTTGATATCTTTTAGTGGGTTTTTACGCTTTTACTAAATCGTTTAGCGTTTTGTTTTATTTGTTTTCTTGTAATACGACTAACTACGAATGAATCATAACACTCAAATCAAAATTAACAATGCAAAGCATGCCGGTAAGTGACCACGGGTTATTAAGATATCAGCTATGTTGCGTAGTGCCAATGTGTGTTGAGTTTGATTTATATACTTCGGCCGTGTTTCTAGAAAAATATCCCTCGAGCTTGCCATAAACACATTCAGATAACAAATCATTTTAATTAAGAAACTGTAAACAAGAGACACAATACCAACATCCTTTGCAACCTTTTCGTGTTGATCAGAAATACCGTATGCAATCTTGAAAACAATACCATTACCATATATGTGATATTGTAGGTGAGAAGTAACAAAATACTTTGATTAGCGCGCGATATGTTTTTCCTTTTTTAACAGGTTGAAATTTCAACAGAACAATAGGCATATCTTTGATACGTAAAATGCTCTTATATTGTAGTTATCTATCTTTTCTAAGCCGCTGGCTTCAAAGGCAATTAGATCCGACGCGGCTAGAGCTCGACGCCTGAACTGGACATTGCCCGTAATAAACCTCTTTACTTCCTTATGCAAATTGCCTATTTCAGACCACTTGTCATTCCCTTGAAAATTGTTCTTTTTTTATGAACGTGTTATATCATTTACATGTGAAAGAAACAATTCCCAAGGGTAGCATGACGTGATCTGAAATTGGACAACAAACAAAGAAGGTATAAAAGAGATCTATTATTTTCTGTCAAAAATTATCTATTACTTGCCGTCAAAAAATGATATTTCGCCTTAGCTTCCACAGCCTGTTTTGAAATATATGCTTTCCAAACCTTTCAAAATATTATGCTATTAATTGTCATGTATACTTTTCTTTTCAAGATCTCAAACTGTCTGAAAGAAAGTAAACACTTTTGACATAATATTTTGATAGATACGGATCCCAGTTTGACTTTCTTCAGGATGTCAACTCATGTAAAGCAACTCATTCAAAACATCAACCCATTACTAAGTAATCTAAAAAAAAATCCCTTTTAAAAGCTATCCAAGTAAGCAAATAATCATTTCCTCTTTTCCCCTGTGATACGTAATTAGTAAGTTGGTTCTTTTTTACACTCTCGTACTAAGTAATCTAAAAAAAATCCCTTTTAAAAGCTATCCAAGTAAGCAAATAATCATTTCCTCTTTTCCCCTGTGATACGTAATTAGTAAGTTGGTTCTTTTTTACACTCTCGTACTAAATAATCTTCACAAAATCCCTTTTAAAAGCTATCTAAGTAAGCAAATAATTTTCCTCTTTTTCCCAGTGATACGTAAATTGGTTCTTTTAAACTCTCGTTGAAAAAATCAAGCCATTATAACTAAATATCCACCAAAAATCCCTTGTTCAAGCTATCCATAAACAAGTAAATACATTTTCCTTTTTTCCTTGAGATACATGCCTACTTAAATTAGTTCTTCTACAACTCATTGACATCAAGCAATATTATTAAATAATCTTTTAAAAAAAAACTTTCCCAAGCTATCTAAGTGAAATAAATTTTCATTTTTTCGCAGAGATATATGTCTACGTATAAGTTACTTATTTTATACTCTCATTGAAAACGTCAAACCATTACTGAATAGTCTCCAAAATCCCTTTTCCAAGCTATCTAAGCCGGTAAGCAAATACATTTTCCTTGAGATATATGTCTACTTTTAATAATAAGTTCTCTTGCACTTGAAAATATCAGGGCATTACTTAATAATCTAAAAAATTCCCTTTTTCAAACTATGTAAGTAAGCAAATAATGTTCCTCTTTTCTCCTGAGATACGTAAGTACGTTGAATTGGTTATTTTACACTTTCATTGAAAACATCAGTCAAGTCATTACTAAATAATCTAAAAAATTCCCTTTTCCAAGATATCTAAGTAAGCAAATAAATGTTCCTTTTTCCTTTCCTTCCATGTCACTTAAGCTAGTTCGTCTACACTCTCATTGAAAACATCAAGCCATTTATTTTAAATTAATTATCTTCAATTAGACTTGTCCTTTTTTCAAGGCAAATAAATTTGACAGTTTTTAAGAGTCGTTGACATCGCGATGTGACTTCTCAACTCATTTCTCAAATGGGATAGATATGTTATATATATATCTACTCAGTTTTAATAGTTGTCCTGCAAAAATGTCAAGCCAATTATTAATATTCTCAAAAAGGTTTTCATTTTTAAAGCTATCTAATAAGTGACAGTAAGCAAATAGCATGGACAGTTTCTGAGTCTTTGACATTGATGTGACTCTAAAAGTATTTTTTTTCCCTAGAATATAGAACTAAATAATAAATAATAAACCGTTTTTTAACGTCGAAATACGTCGAGTCGTTATATAATCTCCCTAGCCAGTGGCTAATGTTTGAGTATTCGACACACTCACATTCACTACCCTACATTAAATATGTAATTGTTATCACACAACTCTGCTCACATGTTGATTTTTGCGGAGGGAGGAAAACTGGATAACCCGGAGAAAAACCATATCACTCTATACTTATTCTAGCTCAGTATTCTACAACTTATCGACAACTTTAAACCATTAATTAATTAAGTATTTCCAGTCAAAAACGTTTCATTTGTTTCAAGGCATCTAAGTAAATAGATTTGACAGTTACAGAGTCTTCGCTTTTAAAGCTCATTTTTCCCTGAGATATACATTTAGTTCTCCTGCGACTCATTGAAAACATCAATCTATTAATTCCAAATTAATCAATTATCAAAAACGTTTCATTTGTTTTAAGGCATCTAGGTAAATAGATTTGACAGTTTCAGAGTCTTCGCTTTTAAAGCTCATTTTTACACTCAAGATAGTTTTCCTGCGACTCATTGAACGCATCAATCCATTAATTTCAAATTAATTATCTCCAAGACCTTTCCTTCTTCAAGACAAATAGTTAAATCTGACAGTTTCAGAGTATTAGATTTGGTTCGATCCATATTCGATTTATTGTTAATCAGTTCATATTGAGACATTCGATTAATAATTGATTCAAATTCGATTAATGTTCGATTCACATTCGATTCACATTTGATTAACTTTCGATTAATATTCGATTTATGCTCGATTCAAATTTAATTAATATAAATCGATTCGCTGAGAAACATTCTCTATATATAAGACCTATAACTAAACAGAGCACGGACCCTTAAATAATTTTAAGTACATATATATATATATGTCTTCGGGTTTACGACAGGAAGAAAAATTCTATGACTAATATTCAGTCAATGATGGGTTGTGTTTCTACGCTTGACCATCATGACAATTTCCATTATTAGTCAGTATCATTTATACACCTATTTCAATTAACGTTGTCCATCTGGAATGGTTGATCTGAGACCGATAGGAATTGTGGGAGCTCGTTAAACTGCAAATGCACTATTATAATCACGCTTGAATATGAATGTTTACTTCTGAAATACTATTATCTGTAATTCAGCACCATTCAAGTGTGATTAAAACAATGTATTTGAAATTTAACGAGCTCCCACAATTCCTGTCGGTCTCAGATCAACCATTCCAGATGGACAACGTTAATTGAAATAGGTGTATACATTTAATATATTTATTGTGGAAATATATAGACCTTTGAGCATTTGATGTTCTCCATTTTGGAATTGTTGAGTCTTTAAAATACTATTTTGAGCAACTTCAGTGATTTGATCATTTATATAATAATTTTAATACTTACAATGCGTAAAATAGATGTGCATATGATCTAATGCGCAATTTCTACCCATAGTTCCTTTCGGTCAATTCGCTTAGGCTTGAGTCGGTTAACGACAACGTTTTGCAATTGACTGTATATATATAGACTACGAGCAGTCCTTCTTTTCCCTCCAGAATCAGTGTTGCGGGATTCCTGTGGAGCGCGCCGGAAATATTTTAAAATTACTGATTCTGGAGGGCAAAGAAGGACTACTCGTAGTCTAGTATATATATATAACCCTTAACTGTAAATGACCTTGGTTTTTCGTAGTGGGAGAGATAGTAGTTATTATTATCAATATTTTTAATCACAAACACGTACTCTGTTAAAGATAATCTACACTTAAAGATCGATAACACTAGTGGCGGGATTGAAAATATATTAGCTAGTTGTCATGGAAATAACCCCTTAGTTACAGAAACTGGTAAAATGAAAAAAGAAAACCAAAAGCGTACAATAATAATGATGATAATGATGATTATAATAACTAAATTATATGAGATATTTTTCTAGAAGAACTGGAGGAGGCCTGTGCGAACTAAACCGATTTCGCTTTATAAGGCTATAATGGTCTATATTAGCTAGCTCGAAACTCATTAGATAGGAGGCGTGTTGGTTTTGTGATTCGGTGGCGCCCGCTCTGACCACTTGCTGAGACTCGGTATTAATTTGTCCCGATTTTAGGTCAAAGTCTGTCTCTCGATCATGCTTGTAAGATAGCTAACTGCATGTAGTTTAACTCCCTGCCAGTTGAGATTCTTATCTGAGCGGGCCCGCATTAAATTACTGCCAGTGGGTTACCGGTAATAAAAATAATGTATCTACCTTCATGAAATGAAAAACAAAAAAAAATCCTTTCGCTTCCCTCCTGATAATTACTGTACAAGCAGTCCCTGAAACGTACATTGAGATATAAATGAAATGGTTTAATGCTTGAAGATTCAATTGCGATGACCTGGGCCGCTGATCTGTAAAGATGGTAATGATTTTGAACCTGATCAGGCAGTTCGAAAATTAAGTCTATTAACGTTAGTAATGGGGATTTAATTTATCTACGATTAATACAATGTTTAATTTGAAGTTATTACAGGGGGCAGTACCAATTGTACTGTAAATTGAACTTGATCAGGCAGTTCGAAAATTAAGACTATTACGAAAGTAATGGGGATTTTATCTACGATTAAAATTAGATTATCAATGTTTAATGTGTAGTTATTACAGGGGGCAGTTCCAATTGTACTGTAAATTGAACTTGATCAGGCAGTTCGAAAATTAAGACTATTACAATAGTAATGGGGATTTTATCTACGATTAAAATTAGCCTATCAATGTTCAATCGGTAGTTATTACAGGGGTGAGGGCAGTACCAATTGTACTGTAAATTGCATGCGTTAATTAATTCGTATAATATATATATTTAAACTTTTCAGTGAAACAGAACAATAAAAGATTCACCTTCACAGTTCCCTGCGCCATCTTGAAAGGCAGCCGGACCTTTGCATCGAAGCGAGAAGAACGTTGAGCTTTGAGCTTGCAATGATAGAGACACGTGAATAATTGTCCCGCAAGGTTTCTAGTTGCAAGCTCAACGTTCGTCTCGCTTCGATGCAAAGGTCCGGCTACCTTTCAAGATGGCGCAGGGAACTATGAAAGGGACTATTGTATTATAATTATATAAATTGCATGTGTTAAATTCAAATTTCACACAGCGAAACAAAATAACTATAATTTTTTTTTTCATTGATGACATGATCCTGATCGTTTTCTGTTTTTTCTCGATGTAAGTGTTTCGGCCAGCTTTAGTAAGACATTCGAATAACCTGGATTACACCACACTAATGGAGTGAATATCCCTAATCGGCTTGAAGAAATGCCAAGAAACTATTCATATCATTTATAGCAGCGCTTAATCTTTCATACTTCCTTGGTATTAAAGTTTAAAATGTGAGATGTCACTCTAGCTACTATATCAGGAAACAATCGTTCACGATATTTGTCAGAGAATCGAATAAGGAAGCAATTACAGTAGAAAATAACCACTTACTGAAATGTTGAACTACAATCTTTGACAAAAGTGTTGGCACGAATGTGATAAAGTCATTTTAGCACAGCTGAAATTCTACTACTCCCCCCACCCCCCTTCGCAATGTTGAGGAGGGAGTCATTGTTTGGTGCTTATGTGGTTGACCTATCAATGCGCTATCATTTCACGCCAACGCTAACGTGGGGGAGGGGGGATACATTTAATTTAATATTTATATATATATATATATTATACCTAAAATATATAAAGTAGTCACTATGAGATAAAATACTAACATCGAGCCAACTACTTTTGACAAAGATTGTAGCTATGTAGCTTTTACACCGTTAAAAGGGAAGCCTAGAATACAATACCCTATATACGGACTTTTCCGACGTAATTCTCAGTTTTCGTTAAAGTAAAATAATTCAACTTTTACATCATAAGTGAGTGTTACTTAGTGAAGTTAATTTCGGACTAATTCCATTTTCTTAAAGTAAAAACAAAATTCAATTTTTAAATCGTGATTTAGAGCTAGCAAGTTACTTACTGAAATAAAAATATGCAATTTTTACTCCATAAGGGAGTGTTACTTCGTGAAGTTAATTCCCGACGTACTTCCTTTTCTCCAATATATTTGTAATAAGAATATGTGCCTCTGGATGTGGTAGAGTCATTCACTAATAGCATGAAACATTAGTAATACTATTTTGTACTATTTTATGCTAATTCTATTGTTTTCTATTGTTCAACTAGCACTATTTTGCACAATTTAGTAATTAGTGTTTCACGCTTTTACTGAATGCACTCTTTGTTTTGGACTTGCTGTTATAGGGTATGCATGCACTGCCCCAAATGTTCAGAATGGTTTTAGAATGTTCGTGTCTTTTTGTGTATAGGGTACTGATTTTTTATGAATGTAATACGACTAAAATAAGGTCCATTTGTCTTGAATACTTATGGGATGTTGATTTTTCTATATTTCTCTCTAGTGCTTTCAATGTGATATGGTTAGGTTTTTAGGTACAGCCCTATTGCAAACCAGATCGTGTCCCCCCCCCCCCCCCGGATCAGTTGAAATCGTCGTGGTATTGTCAACCTTACAACCAGCTTCGTGACACACTATAGGATAAGTATAGAATATCACATCCACTCAGATGCCACTCTGGCGTATCGCTGGGTTTCAAAACCATAGTAGTGTCAATTAGTAACCGATTAGTCTTTATGGCCCTGTAGATCAACTCCCCCTAGCCCCTCCCCCCGGATTAGTTAAAATCGTCGTGGCATTGTCAACCTCACAACCAGCTTTGTGACAGAATAAGATAAGTAAAGATTTATACTACATCCAGATACCACTCTAGATCTGACGTCCAGTCTCGGAAGCTGGTCTTCCAAAACGATGGAAACGTTAATAAGTAATCTCTGTGTTTTTACGGCAGTGTAGTGCATAAATACTAATTAAAAACCAAGAAGCAATTAAAAACAAAATGGTTACTAACTAATAGTTTCTATTAAGTGACTAATTAGTCATTTTTACTTGTCCAGAAACAACGAATACAAAGGAAACAATACCTCATTGCGACTTTATAGGCCTACTCTGGGTCCTACAATCGCCGTAATTTTAGGTGATTTTAGCCAAAACCTCCTAAAATCTAAGGCGATCTTAAGCGATCTTTGGCGATCTTAAGGCCCGTTTCCACTAGCAATTTTGTCGTGCCACAAAAGCTGCGATTTCAATGGCGATTTTATCGTAGATTTGTCAACGCTACTTTGAACATGCTCGAAATTTAGTGCAACTTGCTGCAATTTTCTGTCTCCTAAATTCGAGCATATTCGAAATTGCGGCGACAAAAAAAGCTGCGATAAAATTGCCATTAAAATCGCAGCTCTTGTCGCGCGACAAGATTGCTAGTCTGATTTTAGGCGATTTTAAGCGATTTTATTTTAGGCGATTTTGAGCGATCTTGGGCGATCTTATGACCTGGAATAGGCCTCTTAATCGAAACTTTATATTCAAGCTACTTTGAGAATGATGAATAGTCACTAAAGAGAACTATTACACACTATACCAATTTGTTGTTATTTCATAGATATCTTGTTTTGAAATCGCTCGGTTGGTGGCTGACTATTTTTACCGTCTGGTCGTGGTTTTAATCATCGATAAATTGGTAATAACTATATGGTGGTCGAGCTTGAGGGCATGTTAAAGTTTGTGGTAAAAACAGGAAGAACTAAGGAACAAAAAGAAAAAAATTGTCGTTAATATTTTACTGAAAAATGTGTCTTGACTTCGAAAAAATATTTTTTCTTTAGAAATATATATATATAAATACCGACATCCTTTGCAGGCTTTAGATTGTAGACTGTAGCTTTCAATTGATTGCGACAACCGTTTTGAAATAGGTGTATATATCACTAGCTGCTCTTGGGTAGAATTGAAATACCATAATATAATATAAATAATGAGATATTGATAATGATTCACGATATTTTTAAATATCAAAACAAAGCAAAAAAGGAAAAGGAAAAGCAAATGAAAACAATATTTTTCAATGTCGAATAATGACGTTGAAAATACTGTTAAAAATTGATTATAATTTTTTTTTTAAATGATTATAATTTTTGTTTCGTCAAAGCTTTACAAAATATACAAGCGTTTATTATCATATTAATTATCATATCTATAGGAAAAAACTATTAAATTTTAAAGTATTCTTGATTAATTTCCAAAAAGGAATTGAAGATGTTTTTTATTAAAAACTGACAGTGAAATTTATATTATATTTGAAAACACAGACAGCTAAATTTTCAGCCTTTTTTTCTTTTTTTTTTGGCGCGAAAAATGAGAACTTGACTTTAGAATAAATCTCAAAGATTTCTTTGAAAAAAATTATGTTTTTTCTACTTACGTTGAAGATCTTAACAATGTCTTGTTTTTGCCTTTTGAAAGAACAATGATCTAAGTTGCCGTCTTCCGGCGCTTTTTGATGGACTGCAACGAATCCAATCATAGTTTTTCTTCTTCTAATTTTTTTATCGAAAAATAATTAATTGAAATTTTACTTGAGGTGAAATTCCCTATTCGCGTCAATAGAAAACTGGAAATTTCTATTCAAAACAAATCTTGAGTAATTGCCAAAACTATTTCAGTTGAGTTTTCATTATTTGCTCTTTAGGGACATTTGAGAATGGTAATTGAAATGAGAGCAACAAACTAAAAAAAATCAGCTAAACGCAAAATTTTTTTTTACCACTCAATCACAGTTGCTTCAATTTTTCGCGAATATTAACAATCTATGCTGATTAAATAATCGAAGGCCTTCAGAAATTATCAACTTTAAGCATATATTCCTATATAGCTAAAATCTTTGGTTTGAATCGTTAACCACTTTAGATTTCCAACAAAATGAAACGGTTTCAATTTTGTACTGAAAAATTGGGATTATCAAAGCTCTCCTTGCTAGGAAAACGACGAAAAATATTAAGTCTTACCACTAAAAGAGTCATAAACAATCTAACTTCTCCCTTCAAATCGAATTAAAATATAATTTCAAATCACACAAAATCTATATACAGCAATTTTAACTTCTAGGCCTAACTCCAAATTATGCTATCTTTTCCATGATTGAAATACGATGAAAACTGCGCTCGGAACAGCTTTGGCATTCTTGTGACCATGAATTAATGAAAAGTTTACTTTTTTTTCTGACTCACACACAACAACAACAATAATAAATTAGAATAGGATGAGAATTCCTAATACAATTCTGTAAACATGAAATTAGAAATTATGTTTCTCAATTCTCAATCCAAATTATGATTTTCACACTCACTAAAGAAAACGCGTTGATCGAAAAGCTATTACAGTTTGCCTTTAAAAAGCGTTCTGAAAAACCCCAGCTCTACTATATACGAAATCCTAACTTATTTTTAAATTTCAACAAAAGAAAATTTCATACAAGAATTTCTATCGCATGCTTAACTTTATACTTCTTAGGAAAAAACGATGAAAAAATATTGTAGTTTTACCTTAAAAATCCCTCTGGGCAACCAAGGTTTTGTCGACTGTTGTGAATTCGAAAGCACTGTAAAGTGCCACCAAACGCATAAGCCTTTGATATCTTGAAGCACGCGCTGTCAGTGTCTGTGATAACCGTGTTTGTTTTGGTTCTCTTAGTTGTTTTAAACTCCCTGCAAACAGTCGGGGGTGTTATTTAATGAAGGAAGCTTTCAATGGGATAACAATCTCATCCGGTGTTCGACCGTCGATGTTGACTGGGGGGTGGTTAAACACGTTGTCTAGCAACAGAAACCCGCTGGCATCTCCCTGCTGGGGGTTTATTGTCACGCTCAGGGGTGGTTACGGGGATTTTGCAAATGTCAAACAACAAAAAACAGAGGAGGCTTTGCCACGTTCAGGGGAAGGGACGGAATTTGATACGAATATGATAACAACAAACAGGGGGAGGGGGGATTACTCCCTTGTTCAGGGGATGGGGTTCAGTCTGTAATAACGTACCTGGAAAGTCAATAGTATTTTGTAAAAACGCTAAAGCACAAAGGTACTTTTACTAGTTTGGGGAGCAGGGGAGGGGAGCTAGGGTAATTAGGTTTTTTGGTTTTAAACATTGGTTATTAGAAATTCGGGTTTTTTTGGGGGCGGGGGGAGGTTGTTGTCATCAGGTTCAATTGGAGGACCATTGTTACGTCGTTTATCAGCATAAATTGCATAGCGACAAGAACGTTTTAAGGGGGCACTATAACCAAGAACTTATTTCATATTCCTTTCAGGGGGCATTGCGTAACATAGCAACACAACACCCGGGAGGTATTGCATTGGCTTATCTACACGACCTATATCCGAAAAAAAAGTACTAGGTTGCCAAGCAACGCACGACATTTAAATGTCACTCTAAAATTGTCGTAAAAGTCTATATATATGTAATCCTTCCCGGCCACTAAAATCGCCTTGTTAAATGAGATAAGCTTTTTAGAGTATGGATGATCTCAGGGATTAGTGGTAGTGAATGAGTGTGTAAGAGATTGAAGCCGGAATATGTCAATTGTTTAATATTGGTTCAGTTATCGTGGTTTTTTGTATGTGTGTGTTTTTATGTGGTTGTTCATTTGTTTTTGTCGTTTTTTTTTTCTTAAACTGTTTGTTAACTTTTTCGCTATTTGTTTCATTATACATGTGTTTTTTGTTATGGAAATTAAAGCTCAAAATACAATGTCTATGTGTGTGTTTTGTTTGTGTGTTTTTTATGTTTGTGTTATGTGGTTGTTCGTTTTTCGTTATTTGTTCCATTATTGGTGTTCCAGTATATGGAAATTAAAGCCCCAAGTAAAATGCCTATGTGTGTGTTTTGTTTGTGTTGTTGTTTGTCTGTTCGTTCGTTCGTTCGTTTGTTTTAATTGTTGGTATTTCTTAGTTTTTTTGTTTTTTTTGTTTTAAAAAAAATATCCGCGTTATTTGTTTCATTAGTAGTGGGTTTTTTTATGGAAAAGCACAAATTACATAAAATGACTAGATATGTTTTGAGAATACTAGTCGCAAGAGGACACTTGAAAATATTATCTCATTTTCTTTTTAATCGTTTTGTTTCGAAAAACATCTGATGAAAATCAATCATATCATTGCCACAATCATCATCATCATCATCATCATCATCATCATCGATCATATTCATAATCATCACCATCATCATCCTCATCTTCAACAATTTTCCTACTTCACCCAAACTTACATAAAGTCTTTTCTACTATATTGATTAATGTTTTAGTTAAAAAAAAAACCCTCTTCAGTAACAAAATGTTGACGTTAAGTCTACGAGTGAAAATTCAATACATGAGATATTTGATGGCCAAGCGATAGGGGTACGTCATTGGCGGTGGAATTTTATAATGACCGTAAATTATAAATGAATTGTTAAAGCCTTGTTGATTTTAACCTCTAAAAGGTACGACTGTACGAAATTCTTGGCAGCTAAGCTTAGTTTTAACAGCAAAGCCAGGTAAAAATTGACCCTTACACCCGGTACAACAGTCAGGCCTCGGAGGCATTCACTAGCATTACTCATGATTGTAAACTGCTGGTTTACAGCAATCCGATAAGTCCTTCATATACACATTAATAGATTGTAAAGCGCTATGAGCTATTCGAGAGATATATAGCGCTATATAAATTGAGGCATTTTTTTTTATTTTTTCAATTCAATTTCAATTCAATTTTTAATTTTTTTGCACACTAATAAAATTACATAGAGTACATAATTATAAATACAGACAGAGTCTTGTAACGTAATTGAAATTTGAGCAAGAACCCTAAAAGGTACGCACAGGAAATACAAAACTAAAAGGAGCACAAATGACCACTTGGACAAAGAGACTCCACCCCACCGGGATGAAGTCAAACCTAGCAGCATGTAGGATTCGAAGATAAATTGAATTCAAAGCTTGATCGATAGAGTGGCAATTTTTTACAATCGAAGGTAGGTTTTTTGAGAGCACAACAATCTTGATTTATGCTTTGAATTAATCGATTTTTAGTTTGTTTATTGTTTCTCAATAGTTTGTCATCTTAGGACAGAAAACAAGTACCTTTGAAGAAACTCGGTGTTTCACGAATAAGATTCATTATACATATGTAAATATAGGATTTATGATGCGCAATAGATAGATTGATAAATGTTTAAACTTTTTTTAAGACAAAGAATACACTCTATGCAAAAAGGCGATACCGTTAATTAATCATATGTAATTAAAAGTATTATTGAAATATTTGATTGTTCGTGGTGTTTCGTGTTGCTCGTTCCTTGCTCTTTTTGCATAAGGACCCATAAGGCCTATTGACATACGAAACATCTGTAAGTAACACTATTTTTTACATGGTATACATAATAATATCTTATTAGACAGTTTGATGTGTAATATAGCTGGATATTTTACGAGTGAAACGCTGTATTTTGGCGAGCCTCCGGGCGAGTCAAAATGTAAGTTAACGAGTAAAATATCCAGCCATATTACACATCAAACTGTTTAATAGGTTATTTATTATCCAATCAAAAGGTTTTTGTTCTTTTAGAAAGCAAAATATTGTTTTACTTGAAGGCTAGATAGACGAGTAATTTAAAAATATCGCCGGCTGGATATTTTTACTCGATCCAGTCCATCTCCTGCGATATTTTTACTCGTCTATGACTAGCTAGTTGGATAATAAAGGTAATATTTGCAACATAGTACAAAAGAAGCCTTTTTTACTCCGACGAAGATTACTAAGTGTCCGAAACGTCAGTGTATATATATACACTCTTTGAAATACGTTTAGTTGTATTAACCGAATGCCAATATGGCTGCCATGCACTTCATTATCACATTTGTTTTAATTCATATTCAGAATTGACCTCTACCTAAAGTTATAGATTAGAATGGCATCAACAAAGGGAGAAGGTTTGAAACAAAAATAATTAAATAAATTCTTGAGAAGTTATGAAAATCTTTCAAAAGTGTGGAAACACCACAACATGGCTTGCAAGGAATTCGAAAGTGTTCATTGAACACATAAAAATCTTTGTAATTTTCATTCCAAATCGCTTCACTTGAATTATGTATTTTATACCTATAAAATTTTCCCAAAGTACATATATGCTCTTTCTGATGGTGGTGCTTGTGTTTGTGTTTATTTTTGAAAGTCAATTGGCATTCCGTCTATAAGTTAGAGAATAAAAAAATGGATAAGTTAGAAACATACGATTTATAAGCACGATTAACGTCCTTATAATAATATACTATACAAAATTACTCGATTCTGATTGGACGAGAGGAGTACAATTAAATCATCAATTGTACTCTGCAGAGTATCAATTAGTTTTTCAGTATATTTTGAATAAAAGATCGCACGATCTTTTTGTACAATTTGTAATTAATAGATACGAGTGATGTTTTGAAAGTTATCAAATTAGACTCGCCTACAAGGCTCGTCCAATTTTGAAACTTTCAAAACATTACTCGTATCTATTAATTACGAATTGTACTCAAGATCGTGCGATTTCCTATACAAAACGTCAGTAAGTTAAACTTTCGTTTATAAATACGGTGTATATACAAGTTAGCATATTTTTGCTTCGTTTTTCAAAAATGTATTTCTGCCATTTCCGATAAAATCCGTTTTAAAGTCTGTATAAAATGTAGTAATCAGTTTTTTTCTATATCCAAACTTCCTGACATCTTAAAACTAGGAAAGTAAACACTTCAAACCAGTTTGTTATTATCTATTAAAGCTTCAGTCGAAAATTCCCATTTTTTTGATCTTCTAGTAATCTTTTAGATTCAGACATAATTAACTAAGACTGATCCAAATTATCCTTGCTTGTGAAAGCTATTTGTCTTAGCTATTTATGCTGGCTGGATAACATTTTTTTATTTTTTATTCTATTTTTTTATATATATATAAACGGTTTTTTTTTCATATTTCTTTAATCAATGTGCCATTCCTATTTATAAGCATATTACAAATGAAAGAGATTTTCGTTATAATTAAAACAATTTCGCCGGAGGCCTACTAAATATTGGTGCCGAATAATAACTGGGAATTTATTCAGCGACATTCACTGAGCCTGAAGGTGAATTTCTCAACCAATCAACACGCGCAATTTTTCTTTAACTTGTATATATATATAGTAATCTAATATATTATTTTTCTAAGTAGTAGTTCCAACTTCCTCAGTCGGTTTTCTAATTCTGTTCAATTCCGGCAGTCAATTCATTTCCTTCCTCCACTTTAACGTCTTAAATCTAGCATCAGGGAAATGATAAAGAGATAATGTATTGACTCTTTGGATAACGTACGTAAGGGGCGGGTTAGACGACTCGTGAAATCATTTCAAAAGTGATCAATTCTTCAAGGAAATTTAGAGAGGAGAGGAACGGATCAGGGAGGCGGGAGAAATAGCAAAAATAAAGGTAAAAAATGAAGAAGGAGGAGGAAGAATTAAGATGTAAAGGGAGAGAGAAGGTCGATTTTACCTAGTTTATTTTTGAGCAATAGGGTCTAATTGCATGGACAAATTGTAATATTATTTAGACCCTTAATCTAGTACAACTATAATCCTTTTAGCCCGGGGGGGTGCTCCCTTTGTCCAAGTGGTAGGGGTGATCGGCGGAGATTTTGAAAATGACCCCTAAAAGGTACGCTCAGATAAAAATAAAGCAGAGTAAAAACGACCCTTATAACTGATTTTTGAGCCAAATCTCTAAATGGACCCTAAAAGGTACGCACTGGAAATATTTTAACACTAAAAGGTACGCCGATCACCCCTACCACTTGGATAAAGGGAGAACCCCCCCCCCCCCCCCCCCCCCCCCGGGCCTTTTAGTGATCAATTCTTCAAGGAAATCTAGTACAATAAGTACAAGTACAAGCGATTATTATTCTACTGTTTTGACTTTGTAATCCTTTTGTTTTCTAGTGACCTATTCTTCAAGGAAATGTAGTATAAGTACAAGTGTATATTTTTCTATTGATATGACTTTGTAATCCTTTTGTTTTCTAGTGACCTATTCTTCAAGGAAATGTAGTATAAGTACAAGTGTATATTTTTCTATTGATATGACTTTGTAATCCTTTTTTTTTCTAGTGACCTATTCTTCAAGGAAATGTGGTATAAGTACAAGTGTATATTTTTCTATTGATATGGCATTGAAATCCTTTTGTTTTCTAGTGACCTATTCTTCAAGGAAATGTAGTATAAGTACAAGTGTATATTTTTCTATTGATATGACTTTGTAATCCTTTTGTTTTCTAGTGACCTATTCTTCAAGGAAATGTAGTATAAGTACAAGTGTAAATTTTTCTATTGATATGACTTTGTAATCCTATTGTTTTCTAGTGACCTATTCTTCAAGGAAATGTGGTATAAGTACAAGTGTATATTTTTCTATTGATATGGCATTGTAATCCTTTTGTTTTCTAGTGACCTGTTCTTCAAGGAAATGTAGTATAAGTACAAGTGTATATTTTTCTATTGATTTGACATTGTAATCCTGTTGTTGTCTAGTGATCAATTCTTCAAGGAAATGCAGTACAAGTACAAGAACAAGTGTATATTTTTCTATTGATATGGTATTGTAATCTTTTGTTTTCCAGTGATCAATTCTTCAAGGAAATTTAGTACAAGTACAAGTGATTATTTTTCTACTGATTTGACATTGTAATCCTTTTGTTTTCTAAGGTTTCTATTTGGCTATTTCTTCTGTTTTTTTATTGTTTTTTTTATTGTGTTTATCTGACTTTTACACTACAATTTACTCTCGTTTTTAGGTTGTCTCTCTTGGCACTTCCACAATTTAGCTTGTCTTTATATTTGTAACTAGAACTATGACTTTAATCATTGTCTAGGTTTACCTTTTCTTTCTAAAAAGGTTTACCTTTTTTATCTAAGGCTGTCTGACTAGTTTAACGTAAGCTATTTTAGACAGCCTCCACCCCTCTGCTTAGGAATAACAAAGATAAATTAAATTTATAATAAAATACAGATATATTTAAATAACAATTAAGTTTTTCACTTTATTTTTTTCTCTATATGTAAATATTATATTTGTATTGTTATTTATATGTAAGTATTGTTATAATGTGTGGGTGAAATAAAGATTGACTTGACTTGACTATGGGTCTATCGTTGTGTCGAGATTACACATGACGTAATGCCACAGTTAAACCACAACTACTCTATGACGTAGCCTGAGTAAACGCACTAAGTGCGTCTAGTAAGTCTAAACACACAAGTGATTATTGGAAATCGCGCCCGGTGATTGGTCGAGAAATAATAACCTACAGAGTCTCGCGCGCTTTTAGACTTGGACATGTTTTTTTTACCAAAAAGGCTGGTTGTTTTTACTTTATGAAATAATCACTTTTGTATTGATACTAAAACAATCATACACCTCAGGCTCAGGGAATATAGGTGGAAAAAACCCCTTAACTCTGTCTCGGTTATTATTTACCGATATATTCACTTCTCCTTTGGCGAAGAATTGTTAAATAATTCACATTCGTTTTTATGGTGTTTAAGTAACTCTCTTTCTTTGTAACCGTTTCAAAGCTATGCCTATTGTTCTGTTGCAACCTCAACCAGTTTTAAAAAAGGAAAAAAATATTTTCTTACTTCTCACCTACAATACCATATATGGTAATGGTATTGTTTTCAAGATTGCATACGGTATCTTTGATACGCACCGACGCATTTTAAATTATTCCATAGATACTTTTACTCGCGTGAAGATACCCTTTGTTGGACAGGTGATACTCAAATGCAAAACGCCATAAGCAAATCGTTTAATATGATTTTGCCTGGAGATAAACTAGATTGGAAAATATAATTTTTTAATGATCAAATGCTTAAAAATGATTTTAATGTAGTTGATTACATGTAATCGTGAGTAAATTGATATCAGGAAGTCAAAGTCAATAGATCATTCCACAGTTCTCTTATATCAACATCTCAGCCTCGATAGCGTGTAATATATTCATTAGAATTTGACTATAGCCTGTGGAATTTGTACTGACTTGTTTCAATTGTTTGACAATGTGTACAACCCTTAAATTGCCACGGGCTGTAGTCAAATTCTAAAAAATATATTACACGCTATCGAGGCTGAGGTTGATGGACGATAACTGTGAAAGGTCTGTTTACAGATCATTTAGAGATTTTAGTGACTGCATGGATAATTTAAAGATACTTCAGTTTGAAAATAAGACTTCGCATGACCGACCATGAGAGGCTCATGCCACGGCACGAACGCGGTCAAGGCACGGCAAGGCATGCTTAAAAAATTATAGAAAACCTCGCTGCAAGGCACGCACACGGCAGTGAACTTTTCACAGTGATACGAAAGCTGTTCTAAGGAAAACATGCAGTCTTGTTATACAAGTTTATGCATATATTTGGACTTCAGAAATGTTTGGAGAACTGGAATGTATGAAAAAAATAGATAAACCGCCCTAGAAACTGTCACACGTGAAGTCAAAATCTAGCTACTAGCTACTAGCGCAGGGGACTATGGGTAAACTTAGTATACATTACTAGAACGCAGATATTTCATAGACACATCGCCACACTTGTCATTGTGTTTTATTGAGGAATGACTAGTATAATACAAAATACGAGACGGCCCACTAGGGAGTGATGGTTGTAAAATATGGTCTACTCCTATCATGGCAGATGATTTATTGAAATTAAATACAAAACATGACAGGCCCTTGAGCATACTACAAAATGCATTTCTTGGAATTGAACCTAAATAGATGTGACGTCACTTTTTTTCAAATATCAGCATGTGGCACCCTTAAACTTGTATTTTATTGTATTTCTATCATGGCAGATGATTTATTAAAAAATCAAACCTATATAGATGTGACGCGTCACGTTTTTCAAATATCAGCATGTGGCACCCTTAAAAGTGTATTTTATTGTATTGCTATCATGGGAGATGATTTATTAACAAATCAAACCTATATAGATGTGACGTCACGTTTTTCAAATACCAACATGCGGTCGCCCTTAAACTTGTATATTATTCATCACACGAAAGACATAGAGATCGCATAATATACATTCACCCCACAAGAGGCTCTTAAAAGTGGCGCCAAACGTACTGTAATTTCAATAAGTGATGGTAGTTTAATCCACAGGGAGTTTTCCTTAACCACTCTGGGTTATAATCGTAAAAGGTAAAAACAAAACTTAAAGAAAAAGCATCATTTATTCATGTATTTAGATATACTCTCAGTTTTGTGGCTGTTTGCGGACTTCCTGTAAATGTTTTCGTACATTTTTACTCCAATTGTTTCCTTATAGAAACATTTACGCAGCCAACACTAGTTTAACCACTAGTGTTTTTTTTATTTTACTCCAATTGTTTCCTTTGAAACACCGATGCAGGCCACACTAGTTTAACCGCAAGTTATCGTACATTTTTACTCCAATTGTTTCCTTATCAACACCGACGCAGGCCACACTAGTTTAACTTCTAGTAATCGTACATTTTACTCCAATTGTTTCCTTAAAAACATTGACGCAGGCCATACCATTATAGCCGCATTAAATTATCGTAAATTTCCTTAGAAACATTTAATTGACGCAGTCCACACTAGTTTAACCGCTAGTCATAGTACATTTTTACCCAACATACTTCCTTAGAAACGCTGACGCAGTTCACACTAGTTTAACCGCTAGTTATCGTGCATTTTTACTCAACATACTTTGCTTAGAAACGCTGACGCAGTCCACACTATTATAGCCGTAAATTATTGTACAATTGTACTTCAATTGTTCCTTATCAACACTGACGCAGGCCACATTATCATAGCCACAATTTATCGTACATTTTTACTTCAATTGTTTCCTTATCAATACTGACCTCACTTGTTTAACCACTAGTTATCATACATTTTAAATCCAATTTTTAGCGAGATCCGGTGCACCTTGCACTAGTCTTCATACACATCTTTACTGCATGCATAAATGCAGCCCTATTCTTGCAATGTTTCGATTGAATAATCTAATCTACAGCAGAATTCAGTATAATGTATTTGGATTTGGATTAAATATATATCATTCCAATCCAATGCAATAAAATTAACAAAATTATTCGAAAAAAAGAAATAAAAATTGACCAAAAATATTTCAGTAAGAAATCGATACTCAAAGGCTTTAGGGCCTGTTTATATGGAAGCGAGTTTTCCCTGCTAGCCGGGATAACTCTAGTGTCTTGAATTCCCCGGGGAACACAAAACAATAGGGTTATCCCGGCTAGCAGGGACAACTCGCCATCATATAAACAGCCTCTTTGTTAAAATATTTTTTGTTCTGTGTGTACCTACCAGAATAATAATAAAAGCACTGATTTACAGCATATGAATCATTCAAGGTCTATAAGGTAATAGCGATGGGTAACTTGAAGCAATGACGCATAAACGACGAATAATGATACCAGTTTTCACAATATAATACATTACATTCATGATATCAGAATGATACCCCAGAATGTTTGGCGTTAGATAAAACAGTTTGTATTAAAAATACGTACCAAATCGAACGCAGAGTAAAAGCATTTACTGCATATGACTCACTACTAATAACGATGGCTATTACGACAATATGCTATATAGTAATGATACCAGTGGATATATACCTATATTGCTCACAATATGCTTACCTTTAAATGTTTGGCGTTAGATAAAACAGTTTGTGTTAAATATACGTACCACATCGAACGCAGAATAAAAGCATTTACTGCATATGACTCACTAGTAATAGCGATGGCTATTACGACAATATGCTATATAGTAATGATACCAGTGGATATATACCTATATTGCTCACAATATGGGTACCTTAAATGTTTGGCGTTAGATAGAATAGTTTGTGTTAAACATACGTACCAGAATGCAGAATAAAAGCATTTACTGCACAAGAACTAACGAACTTGAAGTAAGGACACAACAGCGACAAGATGTGATAGCAATGATACATGCATATATAAACCAGTGTTCACAATATAATACATTACATTCATGATATCACACTGGCACCATAAATGTTTGACGTTAGATAGAATAGTTTGTGTTAAACATACGTACCAGAATGCAGAATAAAAGCATTTACTGCTCAAGAACTAACGAACTTGAAGTAAGGACACAACAGCGACAAGATGTGATAGCAATGATACATGCATATATAAACCAGTGTTCACAATATAATACATTACATTCATGATATCACACCGGCACCCTAAATGTTTGACGTTAGATAGAATAGTTTGTGTTAAACATACGTACCAGAATGCAGAATAAAAGCATTTACTGCACAGGAACTATAACGAACATGAAGTAAGGACACAACAGCGACAAGATGTTACAGCAATGATACCAGTGTATATATACCATAGCTCACATAATGCATGTAATACCTAGCATTCATGATATCAGACTGGTATTTATATTATACTAATGATGATGTAATCATATAATCATTGTCATCTAGAACTGGTAAAATGTCAAGAGCACGAACGCGGAACTAGAATGCTAGCACACGCAATGATTTAACGATATTAAAGCATTAACACGTACGTGCGTACAATTACACTAGAGGAAATTGATATGGGGAAGAACGTGTTATAATAACGCAAATATCGCACGGTTAGAGCACAACAAATCACGGCCAAACGTGCAGAAAAGGGCGTTCATGACATACCGATAATATTTGCAGGAAACAGAAGGGTGAACACGATAGAACACGATTAGATAAGGATTAAAACTCGAAAAATCATTTTAAAAAGCAATCATTATGGGAAAATGATTTAAGCACGAGCAATCACGATTGAACACGATTAAAGCATGAACTATCTCGATTAGAAAACGATTAAAGCACGAGCAATCACGATTAGAAAACTGTTTAAGCACGAACAATCACGATTAGAAAACGATTATAGTACGAACAATCACGATTAAAGCACGAACTATCTCGATTATAGAAAACGATTAAAGCACGAGCAATCACGATTAGAAAACGGTTTAAGAACAAACAATCACGATTAAAACACGATTAAAGCACGAACTATCTCGAATACGATTAAAGCACAAACAACCCCAGTTAGAACACGATTAAATCACGAAAAATCACGGTTAAAACACGATTAAAGTACGAACAATCACGTTAAGGACACGATTAAAGCACAAACAATCATGGTTAGGAAATGATAAAAGAACCAGAAATCACGTTTCTTCTTTTCTCCTATAGCTCCTTGTGGAGCATGAGGCGAAAGAAATCACGCTTTACAACTCTATTTATCACGCAGTAGATAACGAAAAGACTAAGAATGCACGATTAATTAAAGCTTGGACAATCCTGCACAAATAGAGTAAGAAGGGTCTGAATCAAAGCACAGCCAATCAATGCAAAGGCACGATTATTGCACGAAGGATAACGATTCGATCACGATTAAAGCACGAGAGGCCATGAACATAGCACACAGTCACTACAAAAGCACGATTGATACACGAAGGATAACGATTCGATCACGATTAAAGCACGAGAGGCCATGAACATAGCACACATTCACTGCAAAAGCACGATTGATACACGAAGGATAACGACTCGATCACGATTAAAGCACGAGAGGCCATGAACATAGCACACATTCACTGCAAAAGCACGATTGATACACGAAGGATAACGACTCGATCACGATTAAAGCACGAGAGGCCATGAACATAGCACACATTCACTGCAAAAGCACGATTGATACACGAAGGATAACGATTAGATTACGATTAAAGCACGAGAGGCCATGATCATAGCACACAGCCACTACAAAAGCACGATTGATACACGAAGGATAACCAGTTAGAGCACGATTAAAGCACGAGAGGCCATGAACATAGCACACAGTCACTACAAAAGCACGATTGATACACGAAGGGTAACGATTAGATTACGATTAAAGCACAAGAGGCCATGATCATAGCACACAGTCACTACAAAAGCACGATTGATATACTAAGGTTAACCATTAGATTACGATTAAAGCACGAGAGGCCATGGACATAGCACACAGTCACTACAAAAGCACGATTGATACACGAAGGATAACGACTCGATCACGATTAAAGCACGAGAGGCCATGAACATAGCACACATTCACTGCAAAAGCACGATTGATACACGAAGGATAACGACTCGATCACGATTAAAGCACGAGAGGCCATGAACATAGCACACATTCACTGCAAAAGCACGATTGATACACGAAGGATAACGATTAGATTACGATTAAAGCACGAGAGGCCATGATCATAGCACACGGCCACTGCAAAAGCACGATTGATGCACGAAGGATAACGATTCGATCACGATTAAAACACGTACAACCGATATATTCAGAATCACAATACGTACGTGCAGTGAAAACAAAACTATGTCCAAAACTATCACAACACCTTCAACTTAACTAGTTTACAAGCTCTTTATGCGAATATTTGAATAAATATAGATATGATTTACTTCCTGTTTTAATGTTAGAGTAGATAATATCACTATTCTACGTGCGGTTGTCATCTGATAAGCCGACTGGTAAATATATCAAACTATTAGCTAAATTTCATGCACCATACAGTTATAGAAAGACGATAGAGCTAAAAAAATTAATAATTTACATTTCTATTTGTAGATTTGTAATTATATTTGTAAAGCTCGAAACGTCAGTAAAGTTAAGTCAACATTTTTTACGGTGTTACAAATTTCATTATATTACCTATCTTATAAGTAATGATTTTGAAACACATAATGATGTAAAAATGAGACTTAGTAAAGAAATAATTGTTTTTTGACGTTTCGGAGCCATCACGCTCCATTGTCAGATAATACTAATTACAAAATGCAGAAAGTTCGCTTATAAACTAATTTATGTAAATAATTTAGCCTTGATGGAATCGGACTGTACATTCAGGACAGGTTTTAATTCCCTGATGTACAGCATCTCGTGCAGAAGGCAGTCAAATTTGCTAGAACATTTCTTAAGAACAATAAAGTTATTAATTAAGATATTACCTATCATTTGTAATAATAACATAAATACATCATTCTTATTAAGGCAAACGTTAACTAAAAGTTAATTAAATAATTAAAGTACGCATGCGCGCAGACCAGCGGTTGAAACAATTAGAAAGAACATATGGCTTCTCGATTTAGCTTAGCACACGGACGGCTTAACTTTTCCCATGGGCCAATACACAATCATCTGCTGTGATGGACAACCCTTGCAGATTAAAATGTAGAAGTAATATATCCAACACTCGAAAGAGTGTTTCATCAGGTTTTCAAACATCGAAAAATGGGTCGAAAAAACGAGGCGCAGCCGGGTTTTTTGGGGCCCATTTTGAGGTGTTTGAAAACTTAACCTGATGAATCACTCTTTCAAGTGTTGGATATTACTTCTCAAATTATTGGATAATTATTGGAGAAATTCAAAGCGAAGTTGGCTTAATTTTATGCAAGTGTTTCATCAGATTTCAAACTCCTTCACGCTAGTGATTTTGTCTTTGTTTTCTCTTCATTAATTATTGATGAGTTTTAGAATTAGAATTCTAGTGTATTCATGCAACAACTTTCTTTGACACCTATCAACACACTGTGCTAAACAAAACACTTTTATTCCAATAAAATCAACCACTGCGGGCCTAGAATTTAGATTTATAGTTCTAGTTTACTCATGCAACCACGTCACTGCGGGCCTAGAATTTAAATTTAGAGTTCTAGTATATACATGAAAAAACTTACTTTGATACACATAGTGCTCAACGAAAAACGTTTATTCCAATATCTCAACCACTGTGGGCCTATAGAAAGAAAACACTTTTATTCCCATAAATCAGCCACTGTGAACCTAGAGTTCTAGTGTATTCAAAAATGTACTTTACCAACTATCAACACACAGTGCTCAACGAAAAACTTTTATTCCATTAAATCAACCACTGTGGGCCTAGAATTTAGAATTGTAAACGTTCTAGTGTATTCGCCAACTTCAGTTTGCCACCTATCAACGTACAGTGTTCAACGAAACACTTTTATTCCAATAAAATTAACCCCCAGTGGGTCTAGCATTATGACTGCGGCACACCATTAAGCTCAATATATCACATGCTGTTTTGTTATTTTATCATACATTCGAGCTGGTTCTTCACTATAAGCAAAATTGAATTGAATTGTCATATAGGGTTGGTCTCATGGGGTGCAGAATAATGACTGTGGCACACCCTAAGGTTTAGAAATAAATGAATTAAACGCAGCAATAACTCCACACTAGACTAATGTGGGTATTTTTTCAAAATATCTGTTTTGTGTAGGACTTTGACACAGTGGGACAAGCAATATGACTTTTCTTAAATATTGTACCTTCTTTCTCATTAATCAAAAAACAGAAAGGTATATAATGGCATTGGTATAAGGCACAGTGGGTCAAGCAATATGACTGTGGAATGCCTGTAGGTTTTTGCGGTAGGGATTTAATAATACATGTCAATGGGTTTTAGTTCTTGAATATTCCATCTCTTTTCTCATTAATTGAAAAACAGAAGGTTAGTTTTATTGGTATAAAGCACAGTGGGCCAAGCAATATGACTGTGGAATGCCCGTAGGTTTTTGTGGTAGTGATTCAATAATACAGTGCCTTTTAGTTCTTGAATATTCTATCTCTTTTCTCAGTAATCGAAAAACAGAATGTTAATGTCATTGGTCTAAGATAGCTTTGACTGCGACTTTGACTTAAAATTGTAGAATTTTATTAATGAATAGTAAGCACAAGTGAGCCAAGTAATATGACTCTGGAATGCCCTACGTTTAATAAAGTTATAAAATGAATACAGTGCCCAATGTTTTTAGTATTTTGTTCTTGAGCATTCTATCTATTTCTCTCTTAAATTGAAAAACAGAAAGTTACACAGTGGGCCAAGTAATATGACTGTGGAATGCCCTAGGTTTAATAAAGTTATAAAATAAATACAGTGCCCAAATGTTTTTAGTATTATTTCTTGACATTCTATCTTTTTTTCTCTTAAATTGAAAAACAGAAAGTTACACAGTGGGCCAAGTAATATGACTGTGGAATGCCCTAGGTTTAATAAAGTTAGAAAATAAATACAGTGCCCAATGTTTTTAGTATTTTGTTCTTGAGCATTCTATCTTTGTTTCTCTTAAAATAAATTGAAAAATAAAAAAATACACAGTGGGCCAAGCAATATGACTGTGGAATGCCCCTATGTTCTCGGTGTTTAAAGTCAATAAAGTGATAATACAGTGCCCAATGTTTTTTTGTATTTTGTTCTTGAACATTCTCTTACTTTTCTCTCTAATTGAAAAAAAAGTTAAAGAGTGGGCCAAACAATATGACTGTGGTACACCCTATGGTTCAATTTAGCAATAAACCCCAACATTACTTGTTTTCTTTATTCTGTTATTGTTTAAAACAATGTAATATTTTCATTATCTATGTTTTTATTCACAATCGAATAACAAAGTTAGAATCCTTTTACTTGTGGTTTAAATGCAATAATGGATGTATAATGACCCATGGTTTTCTATTGTTTATAAAACAAAAGGTTGAGTTTTGACTCTTGGTAAATTCCGCTTTCGCAATCGAAGGTTCCACATAATCAGTTCATGACAACTACCCAAAAACAATCATGATGTGAGAATCAAATTGAAAGACAAGACAAGACAAGACAAGACAAGACAAGACAAGACAAGACAAGACAAGACAAGACAAGACAAGACAAGACAAGACAAGACAAGACAAGACAAGACAAGACAAGACAAGACAAGACAAGACAAGACAAGACAAGACAAGACAAGACAAGACAAGACAAGACAAGACAAGACAAGACAAGACAAGACAAGACAAGACAAGACAAGACAAGACAAGACAAGACAAGACAAGACAAGACAAGACAAGACAAGACAAGACAAGACAAGACAAGACAAGACAAGACAAGACAAGACAAGACAAGACAAGACAAGACAAGACAAGACAAGACAAGACAAGACAAGACAAGACAAGACAAGACAAGACAAGACAAGACAAGACAAGACAAGACAAGACAAGACAAGACAAGACAAGACAAGACAAGACAAGACAAGACAAGACAAGACAAGACAAGACAAGACAAGACAAGACAAGACAAGACAAGACAAGACAAGACAAGACAAGACAAGACAAGACAAGACAAGACAAGACAAGACAAGACAAGACAAGACAAGACAAGACAAGACAAGACAAGACAAGACAAGACAAGACAAGACAAGACAAGACAAGACAAGACAAGACAAGACAAGACAAGACAAGACAAGACAAGACAAGACAAGACAAGACAAGACAAGACAAGACAAGACAAGACAAGACAAGACAAGACAAGACAAGACAAGACAAGACAAGACAAGACAAGACAAGACAAGACAAGACAAGACAAGACAAGACAAGACAAGACAAGACAAGACAAGACAAGACAAGACAAGACAAGACAAGACAAGACAAGACAAGACAAGACAAGACAAGACAAGACAAGACAAGACAAGACAAGACAAGACAAGACAAGACAAGACAAGACAAGACAAGACAAGACAAGACAAGACAAGACAAGACAAGACAAGACAAGACAAGACAAGACAAGACAAGACAAGACAAGACAAGACAAGACAGCGAGAACGAGAACGAGAACGAGAACGAGAACGAGAACGAGAAAGAGAAAGAGAACGAGAATAGAAGAGGAGAGAAGAGATTGTTAAATGCTCACGATTGAATAGTATTCTTATATGATAACATCGGTTTGTTATATTCAGACGAAAGGCCGGCGTTTGTTTGAATCTGTGTCGATGTTCTATTCTAAAAGCCACAGAACATCTAAGAAGCCTTTTTTCAAAATATGACGTTAATGTTTGGCAAACGATGACAACGTATCCTATCAAAACACACTTTAGCTGTACATCACAAACAGACATCGATTTATAATGTTTTTTTTTTCACTCAGGGACCGTTTATTTTTTATCGGATCGGGAGGGAGCCTGGTGTTTTTTTGGAGGGGGAGGAGGGGGAAGGAGTTTATGCTGCGATACTAAGGGGGAGGGGTCAAATGAAAAATTGAGCGAGACGTAGGAGGAGGATAATATGAAAAAAATTGTGCGAGACCTAGGGAGGAGGGCTCATATGAAAAATTGTGCAAGACGTAGTGGGGAGGGTTCATATGAAAAATTGTGCAAGACGTACGGGGGAGGGGTCATATGAAAAATTGTGCGAGACCTAGGGAGGAGGGGTATATGAAATATTTTGCAAGACGTAGGGGGGAGGGTTCATATGAAAAATTGTGCGAGACCTAGCTAGGGAGGAGGGGTATATAAAATATTTTGCAAGACGTAGGGGGGAGAGGTCATATGAAAATTGTGCGAGACCTAGGGAGGAGGGGTATATAAGATATTTTGCAAGACCTAGGGAGGAGGGTTCATATGAAAAATTGCGCGAGACCTAGGGAGGAGGGGTATATAAAATATTTTGCAAGACCTAGGGAGGAGGGTTCATATGAAAAATTGCGCGAGACCTAGGGAGGAGGGGTATATGAAATATACATCATTATATAATATATATAATTCTCTTCTGTTTTTGTTGTTGCGAGCGATTAGTTTCTCAAGGTAAAGGCTATGCTTGATCTTCTTCGATAATTGACCCTAAAATATGTGTAATTTATAATGGTCCGTCCCTTAATCCCCCTACCCCTCCCTGCTTGAGCTTCTTCGATAATTGACCATAACCCCCCTGCCAATTATCTAATTTGTTATGTTCCGTCTCTCAAACAAAACATGGTGTATCCTATCAAAACATAGCCATACCCACTACCCCTCCGGCTGCTTGAGCTTTTCCGATAATTGACCATAAACCCCCCTCCCCTGCTAAATATCTAATTTAATATGTTCCGTCTCTCAAACAAAACATGGTGTATCCTATCAAAACATAGCCATACCCCCTACCCCTCCGGCTGCTTGAGCTTTTCCGATAATTGACCATAACCCCCCCCCCCCCCTCCCCTGCTAAATATCTAATTTAATATGTTCCGTCTCTCAAACAAAACATGGTGTATCCTATCAAAACATAGCCATACCCCCTACCCCTCCGGCTGCTTGAGCTTTTCCGATAATTGACCATAACCCCCCCTCCCCTGCTAAATATCTAATTTAATATGTTCCGTCTCTCAAACAAAGCACGGTGTATCCTATCAAAACATACTTAATCAGCAAACATCAACTCGACATCGACTAATGTAAGTGAACCAAAACGATTTTATTCAACGGAAGCGTCCATAAAAAAAACAGGATCCTCTAGATCTTGGCTCTTGATATGGATGTGTAGATTATTAACGTCAATTAAGGATAGAAATGTATCCTTCGTACTTAAAATAAATATCATCGTTTATGGATGTGTATTATTATATAGTGTAGGTACCTGAATTACACGCTTATCTGAATCAGATAGTATGGAATAGTCTAGCGCGTCGTTTTAGTAATTGGCTGCGGTCTCTTGTCTTCGGTCATTCATTCATCCATACATTTATCGATTTATTAATTTCATTCATTCATTCAGTTATTCATTCATTCATTCATTCATTCATTCATTCATTCATTCATTCATTCATTCATTCATTCATTCATTCATTCAATTATTCATTCATTTATTCATTCATTCAATTATTTATTCATTTATTCATTCATTCATTCATCAATCGATCAATCATTCATTTATTTAATTTAAGAACCATTTATTTATCTATAATTATACATTCATAAATTCATTCTTATATTTACTCAATCATTCATTCATTCTTATATCGTTATGTATCTACTTAAATATTCATTCATTTATTCATTCATTCATTCATTCATTTACTTTAATTACTTTAATAAATATTTATTTATTTATTTATACTCAATTAGTCATTCATTCATTCATTCATTCATTCATTCATTCACTTTAATTACTTTAATAAATATTTATTTATTTATTTATACTCAATTATTCATTCATTCATTCATTCATTCATTTACTTTAATTACTTTAATAAATATTTATTTATTTATACTCAATTATTCATTCATTCATTTATTCATGTTCTTATATTTGATTCAAATTTTTCTTTCATTCTTTTCTCTCAATCCATTCATTCATTTATTCATCCATTCATTCACTCATTGAATACTTCATATCATCCAGTTTTTCGTTATTCCAGCCGTGCATCCACACAACACGGTGTATTCATTCTTCGAGGTTTCATCACAAGTTACCTCAAGTGGTCAATTAGCACGGCATAGATGTTTTCATGTCGACAGAGCTCATTTTCCTTGTTTTTACTTTATAAGGGAGCAAAAGTTAATAGCCTCTTTAATCATCGGTCATTACACCGATGTTGGCCATCAGTTTTATGATAGAGAAAATATAAATATGTTATTAGTCCTTAAGTCAAATTTCCGCCCATCTAAAATTAATTGACACGCAATACTGATTAAATATGAAACATTTTAAACCAAGATCTACTGGAAAAAACAAGGTAAAAGCCACGGTTTACGTATAAACTTACGTAATTCTTTACGAATACATTTGCGTAAATATTTTTGTACGAATTTGTGGAAATAGTTAGCATGCGTATCAATTTGCGCAAATATCTATGTACGCATTTGCGAATATATTTACGTATAAATTTGCGCAAATGTTCATATATCAATCCGTGCAAGTATTTACGTATAAATTAACGCAAGTATTTGCGAATAAATTAAAGCAAATTTATATAGAATAAAGTTCATTTATTGAAAAGTTTACGCAAAAGTTGACAAATATTTACGCATATTTCCATACGTAAATTAAATGGTACAACATAACTGGTAATTTACTAAAAAGACTGTCGATGAAACGTTTACGGATAGTTCAAACGTTTACTAAAACGGTACGTTTGCTCAAAAATTTCCGTAAGACTGTTGGTCAAAAATTCTTTAGGAGCAAGAGTTGACTAAAGCTGTTAAAATATGCGAGCGAGCGGTCTCTTTACCCGGGATGCGGCTCTATTTAAGACAAAAGTTTACGACAAAAACGAAAACAAAGTCGGTCAACAATTTATCTATATGGTTTTGTTATTCGTTTTAAAATGGGTCTGTTATGTATTAAGGTTTTCTATTTACAACTGTTGTTAATTTACAGACTTAAAACAACGAGCCTTCGGATGCTAACAATATGCTTAAAGTTGGTTGTTTTTTTCTTCGACTTTTCATTACCTCTATTATGGTCGAGAATATCAACATTCTAAGTCGAAATGGGATTTTGTCGGATATTTACAAATCTTATATATTTGATTATCATTTGTTAAGAAAAGGCCTCAGGGCTTTGCCAAATATTATCTTTATTTGGTAAAGTGCTTACGATTTCGGGAACCTTTGATCGAGTTAATTTCTTTTTAATTTAACTTGTAAGTAAGTTCTCAGTTCTCAGTTCTCGGTTCTCAGTTCCCAGTTCTCGGTTCACGGTTCTCGGTTCTCGGTTCTCAGTTCTCAGTTCTCAGTTCTCAGTTCTCGGTTCTCAGTTCTCAGTTCTCAGTTCTCGGTTCTCGGTTCTCAGTTCTCGGTTCTCGGTTCTCGGTTCTCGGTTCTCGGTTCTCAGTTCTCAGTTCCCAGTTCCCAGTTCCCAGTTCTCGGTTCTCGGTTCTCGGTTCTCGGTTCTCGGATCTCGGTTCTCTGTTCCCTGTTCTCGGCTCTCTTCTCTTCTCTTCTCTTCTCTTCTCTTCTCTTCTCTTCTCTTCTCTTCTCTTCTCTTCTCTTCTCTTCTCTTCTCTTCTCTTCTCTTCTCTTCTCTTCTCTTCTCTTCTCTTCTCTTCTCTTCTCTATTGCCTCTCTATTAATACTGTTTTCAAATACATTAAATACTTGACTTAAAATAGTCTGTAGTTCCTCTTCTCGTATTTCGTTGTCATTAGTTTCTTACTTTTTCGGCTCTTAGAAAGTACTTGTACAATCCGTAATGCTTTAGTGCTGTTTTCATGCTCTTTAGAGATCTCAAGAGCCGCAATATGTCATCGAAACGTGACTCTTTGCATAAATTGTTGTATTATTCCAGTATTTTTGTATAAGAAATATCAATACTTTCTTGTATACGATGTATAATTTATCAAATTTACTTCGACACAGGATTACCATGCGAATTTGCAGTAAGTAAAACTCTCTTTTATATTACACGGTGTACAAAGTTATACCAATATTACTCCGCAAAACGTCCAAAATTTCAGTAAGTAAAACTCTCTTTTACACGGTGTATAAGTTACAAATTTTACCTCGCAAAACGTCCAAACTTCAGTATTAAGTAACACTCTCTTTTACACGGTGTATAAGTTACCATTTTTTCTCCGACGTAGAACGTGCGATCCGTCAGTATCAGTCTCCCTCAGGAGATTTACGCGTTAGTAACCAATTTTACGTTACTTAATTGTTTAGATTTTTGGCCGTCGTTTTTTGACGTGATTCTAATAATTTCCGCTATGCTTATTATTTTAAATCCCATTAAGCATCTTGTATAGTTAGGATTAGGGATAAAGTTTTCTTTTCAAAGGGTATTAAAGGCAAGATATTGGTTTTGAATGTATTTAGTTAAAGCCTTCTTAACTTCAATATTCATTAGTGAATTGTATTAACGTAGATGGCTTGAGATATAGCTAAATGTCGAGTTGTATTGTGTCAATTTGAGATCGGAACCTCGGCCACTGTGGCTCCAGCTAGACCGGGTTTTCATTCATTCAGTCATTCATTCATCCACCCACCCACCTACACATCCTCTCATTCATTTAATGGTCCAATCAATCATCTTTCTATTCATTGATTCAATCATTCGTCCGTCCGTTCGTCCGTCCGTTCATTCGTAGGTCTACTGATTCATTCGATTCTTTCAATCAATCATTCTTTCATTCATTCTTTTCAATTCATTCAAACATTCATCCATTCATCCCTCCATTCATTCATCCATCCATCCACCCATTCATCCATCCATCCATTCATCCATCCATCCATTCATCCATTCAACCATTCATTCATCCATCCATCCATTCATCCAACCATCCATCCATCCATCCATCCATCCATTCATTCATATTAATTAATTCAATCATTATTTCATACTTTTCAACGATAAAAAAAATCATCTTCTTGATACATTAAGAAACATCAATATCACCGCAAAACAACTCTAATCACCAGTTAAGTAAAGGTCGATAGTAACCCAGAAATACTGATAATATCCTAACAACATGCATTACACGCACCTAACTGACATAGGCGAAGCAAATAGACAAATATTTTAAATTTTTTTGAGCTGGACTCTCCTGCTTATATAAATATTTGTGATATTTTTTGAACATTGAAAAAAGATTAAGTTAAGATAACACATAGAATTGAGGTTTTTTTTTCAAAAGATTAATGAAATAAAAGCGTCTTTAGATATGGCTTAAAGCACATTTCGTGACTTAAGATAGATGATCGTCTATTACCATGCAATCAAATAAGACCTTTCGTAGTCAAAAGGACGACTACAGAGATACCTATTAAACACTTCATAACCAACTCATAAATTTACCCCATACTATTATATTATTTCATCTGTTTTCAAATAACTAATACACGAAATAAATATACAAAATTCAAGACATTTTAAAATGCAAAAATTAATAAAACAAAATCCAACTAGAATAGATGAATGCATGATTTATCCCGGCTCTCTGCCGACATTGAACATTAAGTCGGATTAAATCTATCCTTCGTTGATACGAATACTAAGAAGATACTATTAAGTTGATGGATTAAATTTCCACTAATATCGTAAGTTTTGCGCCGCAACGTTTCGACTGCTTAGTCTAGCTCGTCTTCATCGCAAATTAATAAAACCAAAGCTAGAGTAGATGTATGCATAGGTTATCCCAGCTCACTGCCGACATTGAAACTCTAAAACTATCCTTCGTGGATATAAAATACTAACGAGAAACAATATAAGCTTATCGTTTAATTTTAAGTTTTTTAAGTTTTGCGACGCGACGTTTCGACTGCTACTGCTAGTCTTCATCAAGGATAGTTGGGTAGCGTAGATTTTATATAACTAACACAAAATATAATATAGAGAAATATAATATAATTATAGAGAAATATTCTCTTTTCTTTCGTTGTTTTACTGACCTTTTTTAGGATATTTTGCTCAAGACACTTGTTCACCAGATGGGCCACGCTGAACCAATTTCTATTCCCTATTATATTTCTATTTCGATAAAAAAATTTCCAGTTACTTTACATAGATATACATGCACTTATGTTTTCACCTAGAACGGGTTTGTATCTATAGCGTATGGATAGCACCAACCTTTATACAGATTGAACCAGCCAATCAGCGCTGAGATGGAAATGATTGGATGGTCTTAGCTTGTTCAAAATAACTACTGTTGGGGTGGGGGGTGGATGAATCATTTTAATGGATGTTCTTAGCTTGATCAAAACGATTACTGTGGGGGTGGGGTCGGATGAATCATTATTATTTTAGGGGAGATGGAAGGTTGGTTTTATTGGATGGTCTTCAGTAGCTTGTTCAAAGTAATTACTGTGGGGGTGGCGGAGGATGCATAAGTGTTATTTTAGGGGAGGTGGAAGGTTGGTTTTATTGGATGGTCTAAGCTTGATCAAAATGATGACTGTGGGGGTGGGGGAGGATGCATAACTATTATTTTAGGGGAGATGGAAGGTCGGCTTTATTGGATGGTCTTCAGTAGCTTGTTCAAAGTAATTACTGTGGGGGTGGCGGAGGATGCATAACTATTATTTTAGGGGAGATGGAAGGTCGGCTTTATTGGATGATCTTAGCTTGATCAAAATGATTACTGTGGGGGTGGGGGAGGATGCATAACTATTATTTTAGGGGAGATGGAAGGTTGGTTTTATTGGATGGTCTTAGCTTGATCAAAATGATTACTGTGGGGGTGGGGGAGGATGCATAACTATTATTTTAGGGGAGATGGAAGGTTGGTTTTATTGGATGGTCTTAGCTTGATCAAAATGATTACTGTGGGGGTGGATGCATCATTATTATTTTAGGGGAGATGGAAGGTTGGTTTTATTGATGGTCTTAGCTTGATCAAAATGATTACTGTGGGGGTGGGGGAGGATGCATCAATATTATTTTAGGGGAGGTGGTAGGTTGTTTTTATTGGATGGTCTTGGCTTGATCAAAATGATTACTGTGGGGGTGGGGGAGGATGCATAACTATTATTTTAGGGGAAATGGAAGGTTGGTTTTATTGGATGGTCTTAGCTTGATCAAAATGATTACTGTGGGGGTGGGGGAGGATGCATAACTATTATTTTAGAGGAGATGGAAGGTTGGTTTTATTGGATGGTCTTGGCTTGATCAAAATGATTACTGTGGGGGTGGGGGTGGATGCATCATTATTATTTTAGGGGAGATGGAAGGTTGTTTTTATTGGATGGTCTTAGCTTGATCAAAATGATTACTGTGGGGGTAGGGGTGGATGCATCATTATTATTTTAGGGAGATGGAAGGTTGTTTTTATTGGATGGTCTTAGCTTGTTCAAAATGATTACTGTGGGGGTGGGGGTGGATCAATCATTATTATTTTACGGGAAATGGAAGGTTGGTTTCATTGGATGGTCTTAGCATGTTCAAAATGATTACTGTGGGGGTGGGGGTGGATGAATCATTATTATTTTAGGGGAGATGGAAGGTTGGTTTTATTGGATAGTCTTAGCTTGATCAAAATGATTACTGTGGGGTAGGGGGTGGATGCATCATTATTATTTTAGGGGAGATGGAAGGTTGTTTTTATTGGATGGTCTTAGCTTGTTCAAAATGATTACTGTGGGGGTGGGGGTGGATGCATCATTATTATTTTAGGGGAGATGGAAGGTTGGTTTTATTGGATGGTCTTAGCTTGATCAAAATGATTACTGTGGGGGTGGGGGTGGATGCATCATTATTATTTTAGGGGAGATGGAAGGTTGGTTTTATTGGATGGTCTTAGCTTGTTCAAAATGATTACTGTGGGGGTGGGGGTGGATGAATCATTATTATTTTAGGGGAGATGGAAGGTTGGTTTTATTGGATGGTCTTAGCTTGGTCAAAATGATTACTGTGGGGGTGGGGGTGGATGCATCATTATTATTTTAGGGGAGATGGAAGGTTGTTTTTATTGGATGGTCTTAGCTTGTTCAAAATGATTACTGTGGGGGTGGGGGTGGATGCATCATTATTATTTTAGGGGAGATGGAAGGTTGGTTTTATTGGATGGTCTTAGCTTGGTCAAAATGATTACTGTGGGGGTGGGGGTGGATGCATCATTATTATTTTAGGGGAGATGGAAGGTTGGTTTTATTGGATGGTCTTAGCTTGGTCAAAATGATTACGGTGGGGGTGGGGGTGGATGTATCATTATTATTTTAGGGGAAATGGAAGGTTGGTTTTATTGGATGGTCTTGGTTTGATCAAAATGATTACTGTGGGGGTGGGGGTGGATGAATCATTATTATTTTAGGGGAAATGGAAGGTTGGTTTTATTGGATGGTCTTGGCTTGATCAAAATGATTACTGTGGGGGTGGGGGTGGATGTATCATTACTATTTTAGGGGAGATGGAAGGTTGGTTTTATTGGATGGTCTTAGCTTGGTCAAAATGATTACTGTGGGGGTGGGGGTGGATGTATCATTATTATTTTAGGGGAGATGGAAGGTTGGTTTTATTGGATGGTCTTAGCTTGGTCAAAATGACTACTGTGGGGGTGGGGGTGGATGTATCATTATTATTTTAGGGGAGATGGAAGGTTGGTTTTATTGGATGGTCTTAGCTTGGTCAAAATGATTACTGTGGGGGTGGGGGTGTTTTCTGCAAAGTTAAGATAGGACTAGGCTCAGATTTCAGCCGTTGGGGTTTCGTGCGCCCACGATACTCTCCCCACTAAAGTATCGCGGGCGCACGAAACCCCAACGGCTGAAATCTGAGCCTAAGATAGGACAAGCCGTACAAATTTCACTGATATTTTGATAAAGCCTCGGACTACTGGTATGTGGAATCTAAAAGAAATCTCTGGAGGCGTTTTGAAGAAAACAGGAAAATTGTGATTTATAGAGAAAGTTCACATTTTGCCGTCTCTACCTACCTTCAGCTAAAAAAATATTACTCCTTTAATTTCAAAGCTATGAAACTGAAATTTTGAAACTGAAATTTTTATCTTTATTAAAAATAATTGAGCATTAATATATCGAAAGTTCAAGTCAATCCTATGTATACTATTTATTCTAAGGCTCAATACTTTATATGCTTCAGATTTCGGCCTCAATTTTGAACCATGTTCATATCTTTTTTTCTAGACCAGATTTTCCAACTAAATTCACAAAAACTATAGCTTTAAAAGTGATTATAAGATTCTAAATTTTTGATAACGATCGGACTGTTGGATTTGGAAATAATCGGTAAAAACTAAAAATACCGTCGTTTGAAAATGCACTGTTTCCAAGAAACCACTAAGAAAATTTACAAATAATGTACATCGCTAAAAGGTAGAATAACCAAATTATATTATATCAAAATTTCAGTTAAATTGGCGCGATACTTTTGCGAAGCGAGCGAGTTAAAAAAATCAAGAAATCTGCTTTGCGAAGGTTTTGATCCACCTTAAAAACATCCTTTTGCATCAGTGACCGACATATTGTTTACCCCAATACCTCAGCCGCGCTTTGACCTAGATCCCATGACCAGCCATAAACACAGGAAGCCCAAATCTAAAAAATGTCAACTTGAAAGAAATATCAACTTGAAAAAAATGTCAACTTGAAAAAAATATCAACTTGAAAAAAATGCAACTTGAAAAAAATATCAACTTGAAAAAAATGTCAACTTGAAAAACATATCAACTTGAAAAACGGATGTCGAACTTAAAAAAACGAATGTCAACTTGAAAAAAATGTCGAATTGAAAAAAATATCAACTTGAAAAACGAATGTCGAACTTGAAAAACGAATGTCGAACTTGAACAACGAATGTCAAGTTGAAAAACGAATGTGGAACTTGAATTTTGACACTAAAAACGCGCCATAAAAAGTAAGCTTGGCTGGCAAGGACATCGCACAGCCATACCTTTTAGTGGTTGATATCAACGAGGCTTTAATAGTCATAAAGAAAACATGCAAGTTTCTCATGAAACATATAAATATTAAATGCTTTTGTTTTTGACTATAAAAACCTCGGAATGTCACTCAGCAGGTTGTGGGCTTCCTTTGGCTTTCCTGTTATGGGTTTCCTGTTGTGCCAGTGCATGTTTTCAAAATGGCGTCTGACCTTTGAGGCTTCTTTTCAGTTTGGTATACCAACCTGATCTGGTCTTTATGATGAAATTTCTACTTGATAACTACGTAAAGGAATTCAAAGCACCAGTAAGCCGCATTAGTTGCTTTGATTATAACAGAGAGCTGAATTTGATCGCTTCGTTAACTTTTGACCCAACAGCATACATATGGAATCCTGATACAGGCAAACTTGTTAACAAATTTGACACGTTACCTCGTCCATCAGACATTATATTTCTACCTGATCGTTTGATTGCTGTATGTGGGGACATATTCGGAGTTGGGATTTACTGTATTGATACTGGAGAACGCGTCTTGGATGTTGTGACTGACTATGACTATGCTCGTGGTTGTTGCTTTACTGCAGCTCTCACTCATAATGATAAACTGCTAACTTACAATGGTATGGAATTTACAATAGACTTCCAGAAAAGAGAGATTTTAAGTAGCAGGGAAATTTTCGACTCTGATCCTGAATTATCCGTGTGGCACTTATGCTGCTCCAAGAAAAATTATACTTTCTGCTATAGTGAATCATACGAAGAATCGTGTATTCACTGTGTAGAAGTGTGAAATGATCAGGCAAATGACTCAAGCACTGGTGAAGAAAAAGCAATTACAAAGAAAACAACTTTAACGCGTTATAAAAATGAGTGCGGAATTGATACAAACATTTATTCAAATAGTTTTGCACATGATGGTGAAAATATAATCTTTGTTTCTAAGAATGATAGAACTGTAGTTTTACTAGAAGAAGCTAGTGAAGAAAGTTTGGGGCATATCATTGTGGCCGATGAGTTCTGTAGGGATAGTGAAGTAGCAATTGGTCATATCAAATTCTTGAATGATTGCCAGTTACTACTTTCTGACGGTACAAATATTATTAAAGTCTATGAATACAAAATACCGGACACTTTACTAGGTTTATGCCGTCATCATATCAACAAGATTTTGAAACATGATGCAAGAAATGTGGATAAATTGCCGATTTCAAAGCCAATGAAAAACTATCTTTTATATAAGTAATGTGGCAAAATACTATTTTAGCCAGATAATTTAGTACAATTTCAATTTTAATAAGATTATTAATAAATTGTTTATATTTAGATAAGGACTTATATAAGTTATTCAAAGATGAACTCAAAGACACTAAATTATTCTCTTTGCAATAAGCATGTTGAAACCATCGGACATTTATAATTTATCAATTGTGAAGTGTTTGCTAATTTATATTCTGAAATCTCAATATGGCTTAAAGAGTATAATATTGTTTTGCCAGTATTAAGTTGATGTTTATTAATTATAGGGCCAAGTTCATTCCAACAAAATCTTTTCCATTTATCAATTTGTTGTTACTTTTATTTAAAGCATATATTTAGAGAGCAAAGATTAATTGAAGTAAGCTGGAAATTCATGGTTATAAAGCATATCTAAAATACTATGAAATGATTGAATATTGTATTGCTGTGAAAATCAACAAATTATAAGCAATTCCACCTGACAAAATTAAAAGCTATAAAACAAATATTATTAGTTTAAATATTAATAATGTAGAAAAATACCAAGAAATACCAAAAATATTTTTGTAAAAGTTTAAAAATGTTAAGTCTTTAATTTAAAATAAGGGCAAAAAAGTACATCAGAGATGATTTATTCCTATTTGTGCTAATTTCCAAATGTGCTAATTTAATTAAGTTCAAAACTTGTATTTTTAGTACAATATGACATTGCAATTAGGTGAATATGATATTGTATTTTAGCGCATAATTCAGCCTTTGGCTGCTTAGGTGTAGTTATTTGAATAAACGATCTATCTATCTATCTATCTATCTATCTATCTATCTATCTATCTATCTATCTATCTATCTATCTATCTATCTATCTATCTATCTATCTATCTATCAATACATGATAAAGACATTGTAATAACATTAACTTGATTGAGGAACTGATTACTCTAGTTGTTTTGAATATTATGTAATTAATTATCAATGAAATACTATTTCTATTTTTCAAAAATTGTATATTTCACATGTTCAACATGTTATTTTCTCATGTGGAAATATAATCACCATGGCTACACAACTTTATGGTAGGGTCTTATAGCTTAAAATAGTACCTTAATTGGAATTGTTATTTCAATGCAGTAACTTGTGAGGAATCTTTTCAACACTTGTAAATCTCAATCACTTGTATATATCTCAATGTGCCCATGTACAAGGACGGCGGAGCAGTTTTTTGATTGGGGAACTAAGCTATTTCGTATCCACCCATCCCTCCCCTATCATATGCGTTTGCAGTTATTATTTCTCATTATGACATTTTTTTTACTTTTTATCTTCAAGGAATCCAAAAAAAAATACTCCCCCCGGCTCCACCGTCCCTGATGTAATATCCTATACACTGTAAAGAGCAAGTCAAAATAGCAATAAAATACCTTCAAATGAACAATAAATGAAATACAAATTAGAGGTAGCAACAATCTTGGACATAAATAGTTGACACTCCCTGTAAATGCTTGATACTATCCATTTCACAACCATTTTCTCCCCTCCCTCCCCCACCCCTGCATGGACAATGTTGATATTCCTGAGAAAGAAACATCTTCAGGGAACACAACATTGCATTGGGGGGGAGGGGGGTATCAAAATACGATCGTTTTAGTGATATTTAGCGACAAAAATGCAAAGAAATGCTTAAGTTTTCAAACAGTGTCAACATCTATGTACAAGATTGAAGGTATGATTTTGAAATGAAAAACAGAAGAAGAAGAAGAAAACGGCACAAAGTGAAACCAGGGGAAAATTACCCTGTACCTGTAAGGGTCATTTTTGCTTGACTGGCAAGGACATCTCACAGCCATAAATTTTAGGGGTTGAAATCAACAAGACTTTAACAGTCATAAAAAACATGCAGTTTTTCATGAAAAATATATATATATATATATTAACTTTTTTTGTATTTGAGGTTAGACTGATTGTATTTCAAATTTCAAGCTCAGCAGGTTTGTGGGCTTCCTTTGGCTTTTCTTCTGGGTTTCCTGTTGCGCCAGTGCATTTTTTCAAAATGGCGGCTGACCAACTCGGTACTTGAGTCTTCTTTTCAGTTTGTTATACCAGCCTGATCTGGTCTTTATGATGAAATTTCTACTTAATAACTGCGTAAGGAAAATCAAAGCACAAGTAAGCGACATTAAGTGCTTCGATTATAACAGAGAGCTGAATTTGATCGCTGCGTTAACTTTTGGCCCAACAGCATACATATGGAATCCTGATACAGGCAAACTTGTTAACCAATTTAACACGTTAGGTCATCCCACAGACATTATATTTCTACCTAATCGTTTGATTGCTGTATGTGCATACATACACGGAGTTGCGATTTACTGTATTGATACTGGAGAACGCGTCTTGGATGTTGTGACTGACTTTGCTCGTGGTTTTTGTGGTACTGCAGCTCTCACTCATAATGATAAACTGCTAACTGACAATGGTATGGAATTTACAATAGACTTCCAGAAAAGAGAGATTCTAAGTAGCAGGGAAATTTTCCACAGTGATAATCGATCATCTGTGTCATATTTATGCTGCTCCAAGAAAAATTATACTTTCTGCTATAGTGAATTCAATGAACCGGGTATTCACTGTGTAGAAGTGTGTAATGATGGGACAAATGACTCAAGCACTGTTGAAGAAAACGTTATTACTAAGAAAACAACTTTAACATGTTATAAAATTGAGTGTGGAATTACCAACATTAATCCATATTTTATTGCACATGATGGTGAAAATATAATCTTTGTTTCTAAGGATGATAAAACTGTAGTTTTACTAGAAAAAGCTAGTGAAGAAAGTTTGGGGCACATAATTGTTGTGGCCGATGGGTTCTGGAATGTAGGACTTTGTCAAATCAAAATCTACGATGATGGCCAGTTACTACTTTCTGACGGTTCAGATGTTATTAGAGTTTATGAATACAAAATTCCGAACACTCTACAAGGTTTATGCCGTCATCATATCAACAAGATTGTAAAACATAATGCAAGAAATGTGGATAAATTGCCTATTCCAAAGCAAATGAAAAACTATCTTTTATATAGAGCTGAGTTATGTGACTAAATCTTATATGAGACACATAATTTAGTACTATTTCAAAAACTTTGTATATTAATTATGCATTTGAAACTATGCATCCAATCATAGGCAATGTGCAGGAGCGCTATTTTCTAGAACAAAGCATTATGGGAAACAGAGCCCTTGCATTATTTTTATGTCCGCTAAAAGAATCCTAAATTATCATTTTTTTTTACATTTTATTTATCTGTTGCTAAAATGCTTGCAGTTTTTATAAAGAAAACAGAAAAACTGATTTTGGGGTTAAAAGTAATGAGTTTTCCATCATACTTTGCTCTAGCAAATGGTTATTGGTTGTCCTTGTAGTGTAGTGGTTAACACATCGGACTAGCAAGCTGAATTTTATTTCCCACTATTAAAGGGCAAATGATATTGTTCTCATGTATCTGTATTTTACTTATACACCAATTGCATAATTCATTACATAGCTCGATTGTAATAACATTAACTTGATTGAGGAAAATTGCTCTTGCTGTGTTGGATATTCAAATTTGCTAAAATGCTTGCAGTTTTTATAAAGAAAACAGAAAAACTGATTTTGGGGTTAAAAGTAATGAGTTTTCCATCATACTTTGCTCTAGCAAATGGTTATTGGTTGTCCTTGTAGTGTAGTGGTTAACACATCGGACTAGCAAGCTGAATTTTATTTCCCACTATTAAAGGGCAAATGATATTGTTCTCATGTATCTGTATTTTACTTATACACCAATTGCATAATTCATTACATAGCTCGATTGTAATAACATTAACTTGATTGAGGAAAATTGCTCTTGCTGTGTTGGATATTCAAATTTACTATGTAAATAGTGTAAATAATTATCAATGAAATTGTATTTCTTTATTTGAAAAATTGGATATTTTACATATAATTTGTTAATAGTGAAATAGGAATTAAGAAGTGAATCAAAAACAGACGCGGTCTTTTAATAATGCCTTCGGCATGACTGCAACATGTGTAGCATGCTGAGTGAATTTATTTACGCTTGAATACAATGGAAATTGTGCCATTAATTAATTCCTATTTCACTGTTTACAAATTACTAATTGCTATTTGCTTTTTTCAAATAGGACAACGTTTTTGAAAACAGGTGTATAGAGTACAAACATTAAAAGTGTGCAACATAAATACCACTAAATACTGCTAAATTATGCTAATTCTATTGTTCTCTATTGTTTAATCAACACTATTTAGTGGTAAATAGTGCAAAGTATTGCACACTTTTAGTGTTTGTACTCTATATAAATACATTATAAATACATATGTAATTAAATATTGATATTATTTTGTTCTACAGTTTTACAAGTACAGAAAGTAAATACATTCAAAATATAATCCCCATGGTTACACAACTTTAATTGGTAACACAACTTATAGTTGAAAAGAGTTTTAATAAATGCGTATAAGGTCGGGGAAGACTGAGGCTAAATTCTCCTCGAAAATGTTGGTCTTCCTGTGTTAGCAAAACAAGCCGGTCATTTGAACTGCTCTCCCGCCATTTTCTGAATTTTCTAAAAGCAATTTTTGTATTTTAAAAGCAGAAGGGTTTTTCAGAAAGAACATGTGATATCAAAGTTTTCAATTTAAAGGTTTTAGCCTTGGACTATCTTGCCAGTCTGGGAGAGTTTGAATGGAAAGTTTTGCTTCTGCAACGGCATGGATGGACGAATGAGCCAAGTTTGCAATGAAATAGAGCTGGCAAAGCTTCGTTAAATTACCAAGGTAAGAGAGATAAAACAAAGTGCTTATCTATTAAAAAACCAAGGCTGCTGAACGTATGCCAGGGGAAAATTTTGGGGAAAAATTTGTAAGGGATAGCCTCCTCCGCAGGCAACCCTTTCCTTTTCCTCCCTTGGGATCCCTTTGTCATTTGACCGAGGGGGATTGGTCCCCGGCAAGAAATGAAGGGGTTCCTCCGCAGGCAACCCTTTCCTTTTCCTCCCTTGGGATCCCTTTGTCATTTGACCGAGGGGGATTGGTCCCCGGCAAGAAATGAAGGGGTTCCTCCGCAGGCAACCCTTTCCTTTTCCTCCCTTGGGATCCCTTTGTCATTTGACCGAGGGGGATTGGTCCCCGGCAAGAAATGAAGGGGTTGCCTGCCAACCTCGTCCCCAGGGCCTTCTCGGCCGACTCCAATTCAAGATGGCGGTCGTCGGGGAGAAGACCCTGGTGTACGCTGGAATAAGACGATTTTTGATTGGCCGTTGGAAATGACGTAATAGTGTTTCTTAAAAGCTTTTTTATTGGATTAGCGTTAACAATGCATTGAATACCAAAATGGAGCAAAATGGAGTAATAACAAGGTAGTAGTTTAATATTTATAGTTTTCGTTTTTTTTAACGCTGTTTAACGATTGTTGAATAGTAACTGAAAGAACCTTATTGCTGTTTATATGATAACTTATGTTCAAATGAATTTATTTGTGGAAATATATAAGCTTAGCTTACTAGATTCAAAAACTATCGAACGGAAAGACACGAGCAACTGCATTCTAGCAAAATGATATATTTTATAGTCAGTTCGATCTAAGCCAGTACATTCTTTATTTATTGTACAGTTTGTACACATTCTGAGACTGTGATCAAGAAATGAATATTCATTTGTTGTTGATTGAATGCTTTCGGACTCTTGCTTTCATGGGATTTAAGATTATCCTCCACTGCATGAATACATTTTTGTAAAAAAGTTGACACATTTATACTTAATAAATGAATTGAACGTTTTATAGATTAGTATAGTAATTTTATATCTTTGGGTATGGATAATGTCATCAATGTTAAATAATATATTTTAAAATGCACTGTGACAATACAATCTTTATGTAACTTAAACATTTGACATTTTCCATATCCCACGACATAAGAACATAGCTGTTAGCAAAAGCATATACTGTCAAGTTGCAAATTAATTTGTCATTAATCATTATGTTTACAACTATAGTGAGTTTCTATTGTTATTTTATTTGTAAATCCCAGTCCCAGTGCATCCAATCCCCTTTTCCATATCAAAAATAAGGCCAATCCCAGCTCCCATTTTATCCCTTCAGGACCCCTATAGTGCTCAAAGATGTGAATGCAATCACCACTTTTTGTGAATCAGCATAAAACCAAAAATTATGAAAAACACCTAAATCATTGCAAGAATATTTTCATACAAAGAAAGAACATTAGTGATTTAGTGAGAAATGAATTCATTTCATTACTGAGACAAAAGATAAAGTTCAGCTGCAGTGATCTTCTTTTGCCTTTCAATGAATTATTTTAATTTCCCACCAAATCACAAATGTACCTGCACAAGGTGTAAATTGCCATTGACTATCCCGAAATACCCAAACCTATTTTGCCAAACTTGTGAAAATTAAGTCAGGTTTTACACACATAAAAAATCACTTTTTTAATGTCTCAATCTTCTAGCTGGACATGTGTGCCCTACTAATGGGGGAGACTCAGAAACACACTCACCACCGCTACGTTTAATATTTTGTACACAACTCTGCTCACATGTTCATTTTTGCTGAGGGAGGAAAACCGGATAACCCAGATAAAAACCTTTGTGGCATAGGAGAGAAAAACACATCAAACAAACACATGTATAATTTTGGTGTGTTGGCTATATATAGTTCAAACTTTTATTATTAATTTTTATGCTTATGTTTTAATAGCTAAAACATACTCATAGCAATTTATTAGCTATTACGAAACTAACATTTTGCCAGTAATAAACAATATTCAACTAATGATGTTCTTGTATTTTTTTACTTTAAATATAACAGCAGTCCACTTTAAATTTGTTCATTTTCCAGTGTTATTCTGCAATATTACAGGATGCAGACACCCTGTTATCTCATAGTAAATTTATTGATGCCTGTATTAAATCAATATCTGGTAAATGAAAACATAAAATGAAACACCCTGGTGTCAATTAAAAAACAACAAGATATGTTTATTAGATGTAACCCTAAAATAATAAAAACACAACTTACTACTATTGCAATCCAAGCAGATGATTGTCCCACAATTATCTAAATATTATAATATTATCCTTTTTTAAAAGTGGACAACCAAGCTCAGTATTAAGCCAATTACCCTCACATATTGCCAACCATTTAATTTTTTTTATACTGACATTTGATTTTCTTTTGCAGTCATTAAAGTGCATGCACTCAGCTTACTGTAATAATGAGGTTTTTAATTGTTTACTTAAATAATAATTGAGCATAAATGTCAATTGAAACAGAAACTTGTACACATTAAAGCTGTCCATTGAATTAATCATATCAGTTTTTAATAGTGATATATAGTTAAACATGTACTATACAGCCAGTAAAGATAAGATAAAAGATTCAACTAGTCTGATCCACATACTTTGAAATATAACACCCGGCCCATGTCAACTTCAGCATGTGTTTCTTTCCATATAGGGAATGTTCGACATAGTTGCTCAGCACTGCACAAGAAATATACTCACATTCATCAACAATAATTGACTCTATTAGCTTCAAAATAAATCCTGTGCTAGACTGTCAATAGGGGTCAATAGAACCAAATCTTCTCTGATTCGAACTATTCCAATGGCTAAATAAACACAAGCATCGGATTGCCATGTGATCTGATTATATATAACAAGATTTTCGTAAGTATAAACGCCAAATTCACTTGAGGTTATTATCTTTTGGTTCTAAATGCACCGATTAACTCCATAACTTTCAATCGCCGGCAGCCATTTTGTTTTTAATTTTCAAAGGACTAACGCATGCGCAGTTTTATTTGGCAGCCATTTTGTTTAGTAAACACGTGATCAAAATCTCCACAGATCGTGGAGATTTTGGTCACGTGTTTCCAGCGTACACCAGGGTCTTCTCCCCGACGACCGCCATCTTGAATTGGAGTCGGCCGAGAAGGCCCTGGGGACGAGGTTGGTTGCCTGCCAAAAAAGAACACATTTCCGGCGGCCTGCGCATGTTGTTCGCGCAGATAAATTTTAACTGTGGGGGGGAGGGGGGAGAAGGAAATTAAAATTTCTAAAATTGTAGTCCACCCTGCGGGGAATATTTTCAAACATTGCTAAACGTTAACATGGACGAATTTATGTCAGATCAGATCATAGAGTTAGAACTTGCAGCACAATTACTTTGCGAAAGTAATGAACATGTTGCCGGATCGTTTAAATTTAAAGTAACAAGTAGTGATTTAGATGTGGTCTTATTCTCTAAATCACCAATGGAAGCTTCGTTGAAGATGGCTTTTGTGTTGTGGAAATCGAAAGTACCCGTAGACACAATTCGCTGTGAAAGCGAAGAACACGTTTACAACTACAAAGTTGTTTGGTCTGTAAAGGAAAGTTATCCTCGTGTAGTTCTTCAGAGTATGTCTAAGAACATTACAAACCCCGTGTCGATTGAAGGTCTTGAGTCAATGGAAATAATTAGTGAAGAAATCCAAGATGATATGAGACATGGAGATCAAGATGGCGGCGAGGATTTATTGCAAATGACTCTTCGTAAAGTTTTTGGCCATGAAACGTTCAAGCCACAACAAAAAGAAACGATAATATCTACTATGTCAGGCAAAACAGTGCTATCAATTATGGGAACTGGCGGAGGAAAAAGCCTAACTTTTATGCTTCCCGCTGCTTTAGCGAAGAGACCCACTGTTGTTGTCTCACCAACAAGATCTCTGATCGACGACTTAATGGCCCGATCAACAAGTCTCGGTATTAAATCATGTAAATTTCTAGGCGAAATGGACGGCGATGTTCTCCATCAACAACTTTCTGAACTAAGAAGTTTTCAACTGATTTACACAACTCCAGAGTGTTTAGATCTCCATCTTTTAGAGGACTTGTGCTTGTTGGACAGTCAAAATGGCATTGAACGTTTTGTCTTTGATGAGGCTCACACTATATGCACCTGGGGGTCAACGTTTAGGCCTAAATTTAAAGAGGTTTGCGAACAGCTGGCAAAACATCAAGCTACAAAGCTTTTATTGAGTGCCACAATTCCAGGTAGAGTGCAAGTGGAACTTGAAGATTTATTTGGCAAACAGTCATGGCATGTTATTGCTAGAACTGTTTACCGAGAAAATTTAACTTTGGCAGTTAAAGATAGAGAGCCCAAGCATTTTGATGAAGTTGCCACCTATATCAAGACTAGAGAGCAAGACTGTGGTATAATTTACTGTGTCTTGCCGGTTGATGTATCTAAAACTCATGCAGAGCTTTTAAAGAAAGGCATAGACTGTGTTAAATACCATGGACAATTGTCTGAAATTGTGAAGCAGTCTAGCTATCAGAAGTGGATGTCTGGAGAGAAAAAATTAATTATTGCAAATGCATCGTTTGGAATGGGCATTGATAAGCCTGATGTCAGATATGTCATCCACTTAAGATTACCAACCTCAATTGAAGAATATTACCAGCAGTGTGGAAGGGCAGGTAGAGATGGTCTTCCATCAGAGTGTGTCCTGTATTACAGCTTTAGTGACAAAGCAACTTTATATAAACTGTTTAATAGAGAAGGAAAGCTAACAGAACAACATTCTGTTTTGAATGAACTTATTCATAGTTTGGAAAATGTTGTGGACTGTCGCCATAAACTTGTTATGCAATACTTTGGTGAGGATAGAGAGGACTTTTCGTGTTTGTCACACTGCGACAATTGTAAGTCTAGGGGGCTATTTTATGTAGCCGATGGAACAAATGATGCCATGAAGGTTGTTCAGACCATTATAGAACTTGGGGACAACAAGTTCAATACACATACTCTTCGACTTATTTTGTTAGGGAGTAAACAGAAAAGAATACAAGAAGAGAAATTTGATGAGTTAACAAACTTTGGCTGTTTAACAAAGAAATTTTCTTCTTCTCTTCTAGATAACTTTTTACACCAATTAATTTTTAAACAGATTTTGCAAGAAAAAATTGAAGTAAAATCACGATCATTTGCTATAAATGTAGGGCTAGGCCCTAAGGCCCATGATTTGATAGCACATAGGTGCACCTGCAATAAATATGTCACTTCATGATTTAATCTAGATATTTTGTGGGTGTAAGTGTTCATTTGTATTGTATTGTTATGGTTGATTACAATAGCGTACAAAAGTGATGTATACAAAGTGATGTAACAGAGTTATATAACCCTCTCTAGGGAATGTATGATCGTGATATATTAGTATTCAAGAAACGAATAAACAGTAGAGTTACAACAGTATATTTCAATACAATACAAACTATTTTATTTGTAACATGGCCATATTTTTGGAAACTTTCGAATTACAGAAAACTATATTTGCATGTTATGCTAAGATATTTACAATACTGTTATTTACAACTTGACTTACAGAAAACTATATTTGCATGTAGTTGCATGTTATGCTAAGATATTTACAATACTGTTATTTACAACTTGACTTACAGAAAACTATATTTGCATGTTATGCTAAGATATTTACAATACTGTGCAAATGAAAATATGTATGTTGAATTTTTAACTGGTTCAAATTACCCTTTGTAGGTTTCATTTGTGCATGATAATAAGTATAAACATAGGAAAAAACACTAAACCAGTTATAAACTCAACCTATAACATAGAGTGGTTTTCATAAACCTGTGAAACAAAAGTTACTTATTAAATAATAAAAAACAAAAGAATAAGAGCGTAACTTAGTACAAATTCTACTGATGAAGGCTGAAGATTTAGCTGAAATGTCTAATTAAAAATTAGTTTATAAAGTACTTAATAACTTGTATTTCACAGGATTATGAAAATCACTCTATATAAAAAGGAAAATATACTGAAATAGGTATCCCAGTTGGGGTTTGAAAATTTATTCTACATAACCATATTGGAACTTAAACAAAACAGGGAATACGATTGTTAAATGATTATTCAATTTCAACTAACTGATTTGAATAATTTTATTATTAAAAATTTATAATAGTATATTTGATATTTTCTATATCATGACTTTAGTTGATTTATCTATTTAGTAATCAAATGTTAACAAAGGCAAAGTGAATATTGAGGAGTGATAACTACTAGGTAGGCAAAGTTATTATTTGATAGGTAATATAATGAAATTTGTAACACCATAAAAAATGTTGATTTAGCTTAACTGATGTTTCGAGCTTTAGCCCCTTCATCAGAGTAAAAGAGGGGCTAACTTGAAGCGTCAGTAAAGTTAAGTCAACATTTTTTACAAATTTCATTATATTACCTATCATTTATATCAAACACTGATGCAGCCTACACTAGTTTACTCGCTAGTTTCCAAAGTTATCATTCATCGGTATTCAACAAGCTAAATACAAAAGTGATTAATTGTTTCAAAAAGTAAAAATAAGATAGTAGCCTTTTAAAAAAAAAAATAATTAAAATTAAAAAAATTTATTTCTTTGTTTCTGAAATGTGAAATGATGAGTACCGTGAAACTTTTTATAATCACTTGTGTATTTATACTTACATTTGAAAATTCTACTTTATGCCATTATTTCCATATTGTAAGGGTGAGGCTGATTCAAGTAAAACACTGATGCTCATTTTATACTTTCCCTGGATTCTAACTGTGCTTTTTATATGCTCAAGTCATTGGGAAACTTCCTGTTTAAGAAACCTACAAATTCCTCTGACAGCTTTTTCTGTCCTATTTCTAATACATTAAGATACTGCTTGGGGACATGCTCATCATCTTTGCATGTATGTCCTGACCATGAATATGCCTTTGGTTCTTTTCTTGATTTGTCAGCAAACCATTGCTCTTTTAGTGCAAATTGTGAAACCTTTAGTTGGTCATAAAGTGAAGGTGGTGTGTAATGTTTCTTGGTGGTATGCACATCAAAAGCATCTCTGCTTCTGTACATGGACTTATTGATTTCCAGTAGCCCACTGCTACAGGACAACAATTCAAGGACGTTGAAACTTGTCTGAGAGGATGCATACTCTTTAACTGGTTTGACCAGGTGGCCCTCAACCCACTCATCTCCAGCTATATTCTTTCCTCTTTTTCCACTCAAATTTACAGTTCTGTTTTGTTGGTACATTTTTCTGTACGCTAGCGGCCACTTAGCTATTGAATTGACTACCATAGTCAAACTTTCATCTCTGTAGTTAGTCTTTCCTAGAGCTGCATAGAGGGGAGGGCACTTCATCCAAACACCTTCAATGGCGATGCCATTCCCGTGGCGAATTGATTCCTTATACCATCGGCTTAGAGGCATGAGCTCATTTACGATTTTAGATTGATACTCAAACTGCGCATCTTTAGACATTTTCTCCTTCCAGACTGAAAACGTTTTCAGTAAAATATCATTGTGGCTTCCCGTTGTTCGATAACACTCTTCTAATTCGTTCTGTTTAGGAAAATCGTTCGACTCCTGAAAGGCTTTAAGCATTGCAATAGAAACCCCATCGTCAAAATCGAGTAGTGCTTCCTCATTGTTGTTGTAATTATTGTCTTTAAACTTGTCTTTAAATGAATTCTTATTTACCGTGGGGCGTTTCATTACATTTTCTAAAACGTGCCACAAACCACCATGGCCAGCAACCCGTGCAATGCACTCATTTATATAGCCTCTATTATGAAAATCACCACCGCCCGGTGTATGACACGAGTAAACATCAGGGCACCGATTAACGCATCCCTGTATGTTGGCAGTGTTTTTTTGATCGCCTACATTGATGTTAAGGATTCGACCAAGGTTTTCGTCTGACCGCATTTCAAAGTCATTATCGTTGTTGCTGCCTTCACGATTAATGGATAGTTGAGAAAAAAGGTTCTGTATTACAATATCCTCTTCTCGTGTTTTTTCTTCAATAATTTGTATTATGTCGTCTCTTTCTAAAGCGCTCGCTATTTCTTTAGGAGAAGGAGTTGTTAAATAATCATCATCGTTTACGTTGTCCTGACTTTTTTGTGTATCTCCAAAGACTTCAGGAATGCATATCTTTCGTAAGCTGCATCAAGATTATATTCCTTTTTAGCTTTATTTAGTGGAAGAAATTTTTGACATTTTTCATTTGAAAAACTGAATTCTTCTTTAAATTTATCTAGGTTTCTTGCTAGCCCATACGTTGTACATTGATTTTCAATGCTGATTGGAAGCGGATATATTAAGGACTTAGTGTTACTTCCAGGAAATTCTTCAGGTATATCTTCAACGTGAACCTTGATTTTTTTGCTTTTTTGAGGTTCCTTGAATTCACTAATGTCTTTCAGCTCATCAGAGGTAGCAGACTTCAACTGTTCAGTAGAACATGGTAGGTTTAATGCAACATCCATCTTCCTCAACAGATTTCTTTCTTTAAATTGCGTCCAGAGCAAGAAATGTTCCTGGTGGCATTCTATATAACCAGAAAATAATAAATAAATAAATAAATAAATAAATAAATAAATAAATAAATAAATAAATAAATAAATAAATAAATAAATAAATAAATAAATAAATAAATAAATAAATAAATAAATAAATAAATAATACATAGATACATAGATAGATACATAGATAAATAAATAGGTAAATAGATACATAGATAAATAAATAGATAGATAAATAGATAGATAAATAAATAAATAAATAAATAAATAAATAAATACAACTTAAATTGTATTTTATAGTGACTAACAATCACTAAACAAGAACTATAACACAGAAGCATTTTTTCATGGTATATATATTTATCTGATATCAAAAATTTGATATCTTCACATGTTATTTCCACGTGTGGAAATATAATCACTATGGTTACACAGCTTTGCTGAAACTTTTTTTTATTTTCATTAGAGATACACATTTTATCTTCTCATGTTGAAAACCTCACACCCGCTTGGTGAGCTCACTCGTGAGGGATCACCTCCACGCAAAGATAAAGAATTTGTATCTGCGCACGCACATGTAATATCCTCGATTTATCTAAGAAAGTCATATAACACCCACCTATGGCAGTATCTTCAAATTTGAGATCAGAAACACTTCTTTGGGACTTCTTGGCTGTAACAGGGTCATAAAACAATCTTTCAATCCCACATGTATCAGCTACTCTCCATCCACGCACAGTGAAGTCCCAAATTTTATCTTGTTTTTTCTTGTCTTTCTCAAGTTTTGACATACGAAGGTGACGAAGGGAAGTTCTATGGATCTGGAGGTTGTCTTGATAGGTAATAACTGGGGACGATGAAGGCACTCTCATGTTGATTAGTTGTTTGTAGTTTTGAAGCTGTTTTTTTAAGATGCCACACCTGTCAAAACAAAAAGAATTATATATTATTCTTAAGATAAAATTAACTAGCAGAGTTTAACCAAATAAGTTTATTAATAATATAATGACATGAAACTCATTATATCTTTTTGTTCACTTTTTTTTTTTTTTTACATGAAAAACATTCAATTAATCCATTTTGGCCAGGTCAGTCAAGCATTACACAATATATGTGCACATGCAGTCATAACCACATACTCCACATCCTATATTAATAAAACAGGTTCCCATTTAAATCTGTATCTTCCTATTTAAATCTGTACTTATGCAAATTTAGTTGATGTGTGCTAAACACACAGCTCAACCAATCAGAGAAGTTCGATCATTTCAGAAATAATATACTCTGATTGGTTGATCTGTGTGTTTAGCACACATCAACACAATTTGCATAAGTACAGATTGAAATAGATTATAAGAACCACTTACAATACTGGAAAAGACTCAGATAATCCCAGGTGCTGAAGGACTTCAATCATTGAGGACCGCACGCCATAAGACATGCAGAGTAGGCCAAATAAAATTTGAATGTCATTACTAGCACTCTGATCACGCACATCTAACAAAGAAGAAAGCAAGTGCACCCCAGCTTTCATTTTGGATGTTTTAGTCTTTTTTATGTTTCGAGATGCATTTCTTGATAGAAGGAGTTGTTCAAAGAAATTTGAAATAGTTGGACAATGTTCTTTAATCTTTTCAAGCAACTCACTGAAGAGACAGGGATCTATGACTTGTTCTAGATCAACAACCTCTCCTTTCTTACGGATACCAAGGTCAAAAATAGCATATGCTCTTGAAATTTCATCTCTTATTTCTTTACGTTCTGATACGGACAGCATGCCACCAAGCATATCTCCATCATCCACCAGTGACTTGTATAGCCCTATCATGTGTGTTTGGTTGTTGACAAGACTACGAGAGACCTCACAATGTCTCGCAAGCTGCTCTTCAAGATGTCTAACTTTCTCTTTAAGAGCCTCATTCTCCTGAGATATATCTTGAATAGATTGTGTGTTGTCAGAGATATCTGTAAATAAAACAAAAATACAATGAAATAGATAAACAACTTGGGTAAATATAATCATTAGGAAAATTTGTAAATTATTGAAGATTTACTTAAATATAAGCATATATTAGGGAAGAAGATAAACAGGTTAGCATTTCAAAAATGGTTGTCAAAATCAAAGCTATAGTCCACTCTGAACCTGCAAAGGATGTTGGTATTTCTTCTCTTGTTATTGATTTATTCATAGCATCTTTTGGTGCGTGTTTGTGTTATATTACTATAGCAAGTTGTCACAGAGGTAGATGATGAAACAAATATATACTTTAAAAAAACATGTAATAAATCACAAATGATGTTCATATTACCGACATCCTTTGCAGGTTCCAGTATGTGGACTGTAGCTTCGGTTGCCATAGCGATTTTTAAATAGGTGTATATATACACAGAAGTGGTATTACTGCAGTTTTCAACTTTCTGTGAACCCAGACATTCCATCGGCAAGTTGTAATATACATGTACATCGCTGCTGTCAGTCAAGGATTAGTTACCGACTAATTAGTTTTCATTGATGGTATTTTAAAAAGGGTATTTTACAACAAGCCGTTAAAATATCTGAGTTCGCAGAAAGTCAAAAACCGCAGTTGTTGTTATAATTATGAAAAACAGTTGACCATGACACAAAAAACAATTTTCTAACCTGAATATGTGAGCCTGCTTTTACATGTTTTTGAAGTTGTTGAAGGTTCTTGATCTACAGCTGCTAAACACAATAAATCTTGACTGGAATCTGTTCTTGTTACTTTGTGCTGAGGTGAACCAATTTCTAAAACGACAGAAAAGTCTAAACAAAGAATTTATAAAAGCAAATTACTAGCTAACAATTTACAATTTACACACAAAGTTTTAAACATTTTTTTCTCCGTTCCTTTTCATAATTTTTTCATTGATTTTCCATTCTTACATATACACATATAAGTTAAATATATAGATTATATTTTTCTTCACGTAAAAAACATTGAGAGTTTCAAATGCTTTTTTAAGACTTAAAGTGTAATATTATTATTTACTCGCTCACCTCCTGTAGATAATGATTCTTGTAGACATGATTTGTCGACCAAAGCAAAGTCAGCGTAGAAACTCCTAAAGAAAAAATATACAATTGTATTCCTTGAGTATTTTTATTAAGATAAGGCTTTTTATTATTATTTGAAGTACTTACTGTTTCTTTTTCCCCCGGCGTTCTGACTTTCTACCAAGGAGTTTCGATGTTGTTGTTAAAATGAACTTTCGATCAATCTTTCGTGAGGCAGGAAAATCAGAGTGGAGTCTTTCTAGTAAATCTTCAACTCGAAGAAAATGCTCAGGCTTCGAAATAACGATCTGTCCAAGAGCACTTTCCAATTGAAACTTGAACTTTTCATGTGAAGGCTTCACTGAAAGTATTAAAAACAAATAGATCAGGATCTTACATAATTTGTCTTGAGACAATTCTATGGCATTAGTAGATTACCTTTTCTTTTTGTACCTCCTGGAGTACGTATCAATGTTCTCAAAGTTGCGCTTGAAGGATCAAGCACGGGTTCTTCACAGTCTTCGATAGAGATATCGGCATTGCCGGCCACGCTTACGTCCAATTCCTTAAAATCTGCAGTCAACTTGTTCAATAAAGTTTCTGCTTCTTCGATTTGAAGCTTTTTGGATTTGATTTCCTTCAAAACACCTTTATATTCTTTACTAACAACAGCGGGTTCTGGTGTTTTCTTATATTTGGTTAAACTTTCACCGGACGCCATGACAGTTTCAGTTACTTACTATACCGGGCTGAGTAAAATTGCTATCAAAACAATACGCACGGGACCCCGGGTGACACTACAAGTCCACAAGGGTGACATTGCACGTCCACAGTGCTCGGTTTTTGGCAGGCGTCTCCTCTCCTCTTTCTCCTGTGGGGCCTCAGTCCCTCCCGGTCACTCGAGACAGGAAGCCCAATAAGAGGGGAAAAAAGAAAACGGAGCAGAGACGCCTGCGGAGGAGGCTATGTAAGGGACTGGTCATAAAATTCCAGTTTTACACTTCTCGTACATCGGTGAAAGGCAATTTCAGTGTTTGAAAAATTTTTTGTTTTGAAAATTGTTAAAAACGTTTGCAGAACATTAAAACACAGAATGAAAATGTAAACTCAGTTAATATTCAAAGGAAAATATGTTGATACAGTAAACGACGAGTTTATATAGTTATTTATCATCGAACATATTAACAGCCGGTTCCTTAGTGTAGTGGTTATCACGTCTGCTTTACACGCAGAAGGTCCTGGGTTCGAGCCCCAGAGGAACCATGTGTTCTTTTTTTCTCCTTTTTTCAAAATTAAGATAATATTTTTTTTATTTTTTCGACTTTTTTTCATTCGAAATATATCAACCAACCAAATAATGTTTTGAATTTAGTTTTTCGTAATTTTTTGTTCATACAAATTTGCATAAAAAGGTTTTCATTTCGTCATTTTCTTGATTCATTTTGTTTGTTTAATGCAGTATTTTCACAGTATTAACTGCTGATTTTTCCCTATTTTATTTTTTGGTGGAAATTTATTGAAAATTAATAAGAAAAAAAAAGTTTTATATTTTACCGACACAGGGATCCCGAAAGATATGTTCAACACCACAGGGATCCCAAAATCAGTAGCCGACTCGGTTGGAATCTAATCCTTGCTCGTGTTATCATAATTTTATAGATGAAAACAAATCTGGTGTGTCTTGATCCGTATCTATAGCAACTTTTATTCCCTTAACCTTTTTCGTTGTCCGACAACTAATTAACTTTTAGGTTACACTCCCTAGAGACGAGAAACACGGCTCGTCTCATTGTTCGAGTCCTATTACACCCCAAGCAGAGATTAACACTTGATCCGAATTTTATTAATAGTTCAAAATCTTTTGTCTTTTTTATTGTTTGTACATCAATAGCTGACAAAGTGATTACTTTTTTATGTGATAACATGTTTGATATGGTACTGTTTAGTACTGGTTTGGTAAACAGGGTCGTTCAAAAGCAAAGAAAGTCAATTTTTAGATAAACAAATGAGGAATGAAATTGTTTGACAGAAAACAGTTGTCTTTGTTGAAGCAAATTGAGTTTGCTTGACAAGATCAAGAACAGGAGTCCATCGATACTATCCGTATAACAAAAAAAAGTTATCCGAACTACGGCAAGGAACAGCGAGTTGGAGCACAGAAAATCAATAACTTGAATATAAATAGGGAACAGTTGACAAGAATAGGGTTGGACATAATAAAAAAAAGTTCTGCGACCTATGGCAAGGATTTCAGCGAGTCACAACACAGAACTACTCCGTCAATGAATTAAAGAATAATCAGAGAATAGTTGAGGTTGTTTTAACAAGACACTGAAGAGTTCGACACTACTATGGCAATCAAAAGCGTCCAAAATCACAGGCAAATTTCATCTGGGACATCCGCGACTGACAAGAAGTTGCGCAAACGTAAGGCTGGATTAGGAAACCTCATTCAAGGACTTGATATACAGCATGATACAAGCCCGGTAGATGTTCGTTTAGATGTAGAGAGAGAACATTCTTCTAAACCATTTCGTAAGCTTAGCTCTACGCTAAGACTTAGATCACAAATGAGTTTAAGATCCGCTAAAGCAGAACGTTTCAATTACCAAATTATCTCCGTAACTGATCATGAGCGAGAACTTAAAGATGATGATAGCGATGATGATGATAACGATAACGAGAAGGAGAAGGAGAAGGAAGAGCAGAAAGAGAAGCAGTTGCAAATACAACAGAAACTGTTCAAAATAAATGAAACCAAAATGGGACTCGTCAAACGGAAGTTCACACTCTGCCTCGAATCGGAACAAAGAGATTTAGACAGTCGTGGCTCAGTCTTACCACGATTTAGTGTCAAATCCAACTCAAGGTTTTGCGACAGAGCAATTTTCATGAAAAGCACTGATCTCTCGAAGCATTTTTGTGATATTCTTGGTCCCGGGATGTGCACTGACTGCACAAGGACAAGAAAACAGCAAGCAAGTGTCGAAGACTTCGTCGAAAACTTCCCAGAAATTTCTGTATCTCCCTATATGCTTTGCGTTCCAAGCGAGAATGACGTCACCAAGCCTAAAACCCCTACTCATGTTTACAAAAACTGTGATATGTTTAGAAAACGGAGCACGAGCAGAATGTCTTCATATGATATCGCAAAAAACACTAGTCCCACACGGCCGAACAGTTCAAGCTTATATGGTTACCCTTTACCAAGCAGTAGGACATCAAGTCCCTGGCCTCAAAGCCCGACGAATTTTACTCAGGGGTTCCCCCAGCGGCATCTCAATACACCTAACTCTTTATCCTCGCGCCCAAGCTCCAGACGCTCGAGTATCGCGCGGTATATAGATTCAAAGAGTGATGACTGTAAACACCTTAAGGCTTTCTCTGAGAGTGAGTCCAGTAACCATGGTAACGAGTGCCAGGAAAACCAGGAAGTTCGCACTATTAAAAGTGTCAGAATTACAACATCGCCTAAGAAGATAAACACGAAGCCGACCATTGAGAGACAATCGTCTGATCTGCACCAAAATGTATTTCATAAAGCTATCAGCGCGAGGACAAATGGGGGGACAAGTGGTGCAAAGAGCGCGCGAACCATGGCGATTGAGAGACGAGGAAAGCTTAGCGAACTGCCTTACTGGAGGTTCTTGATCCCTGAGCCACCTGTTATGGAAGTAGGAAGAATGAACGTTAGTATTTATACGCCTAAAGACATACCAGGAATTAAGATATTCGATGACTCTTTGTTTGATATATCTGTGATGCATTGAAACAACAGACTGTCATAACTGACTCAAGTCTAGACTACGAGTAGTCCTTCTTTTCCCTCCAGAATCAGTAATTTAAAAAAAGACAGTGTTGCGGGATTCCTGTGGAGCGCGCCGGAAATAGATCGTTCTATTTCCGGCGCGCTCCACAGGAATCCCGCAACACTGTTTGTAGTCTAACTCAAGTCATGCTATCTAGCACCGCTGCACTCTTTGGCATGACACTGATAGTACTCAAGTCATGCTATCTATAGCACCGCTATACTCTTTGACAACATAGTACTCCAGTGTCATGTTATCTAGAACCGCTGTACTCTTTGACAACATAGTACCGTCCAGTTTCATGTTATCTACAGTCATGTGCAAAATACCTTGGGACGCATTATCTGTCTGTTTTTTTTTTTTTTTTACATGAAAAAGATTTCTCATATGACATTTCTGCGTTTCCCCCTCTCCCCCGAATCAATGTTGAGTTTTGAAAGTGTGAAACGGTTGTCATTTGAAAGACCAATCAACATTGCTCTGGGGGAGGGGGGATTGCAAATCAAATTGATCATTTTGTATATTTTTTAAAACTCAAACAAAACCGTTCATAAAAATGTTACAATGTCCCAACAATTTTGAACATGTTTGTAGCACCGCTATACTATTGGACAAAAGTCGCATTTGCATACTGGATAAGCCTAAGATGTGTTGTAAAAATACTCACGAGCAAAGCACGAAAAATCCCAAGCAAAGCATGAAAAAATGTTACAATGTACTATTTGACAAAAGACACCGCATTTGCACAGGCTTAGCGACCTTGATGGTTTGTACTGAAAAATAATCACAAATTCCAAGCACGAGAAATTGTTACTGCTTATAACATTTGAAATTACTCTGAATTGAGAGGCTATCCCTGTGCAACTGCGCCTTTTGTTAAATAGTACAGCGGTGCTATAGATAACATAAAACTGGTCTTTTAATCAGTATAGTGTTTCTAAGGGAACAGTTGGAGTGACTCTCCCATACCCCCTCGTCAATGTCGATGGGTTTCCCTCGTTTCTACAGAAAGTGACGTTTTTTTAAAGAAATTTGAAAGGCACATTATTTAGCTCTAATTTCTGCATTTCTAGTATCCCTGTAGTTAGATTAGACGGACCTCATTGAGACGATGACTTTGTTTGAGAAACCTTTAAAACATCTGCAGTAGACGTTACCATGGAAACACCTGCGTTTTAGCCTACATTGATAGCCATTGAATAACCTGTATTTTAATAAAGTAAATTTTGAAATAAACCCATGATTATATTCATTATAGCTATTACTCACTTGTCAATTATACAACTCAGCATTTCCGCGGGGTATATATATAGAAAAGAATATAATACTCAAATAATATATTATAAAAGAATATAATTATAATACTCATCCGATTCATAATCTATGCTCCTATAGATGAACACACGGCAGAAATTACCCTTTTACTAAATAAATATGTACCTAAGAAAACAAAAAAAATAAAAAAAATTGACCACTCAATATTGTTGAAAAACAGGTATATAATTTTCACTATTTTACCGACCTATTAAATGAATATCAAATTATTAATATTCTAATTTCACCTCAAAAACTAATGTATCTACATTATAGTGTTGTTATTCTCATTAATATTTCATTTCTCAATTGTCGATTCGGTTTTATGCGCTGTTTTAATTGCCCTCTCAAGGGGAGGCTGCTATAACTCGTGTTGAAATAACTGTTTTTTTGTTTTTATTGCCACTTGCTGTGGTCAAGGAAACGTCAACTGTTTGTAGACAAAGATATACATTCGACTCTTTCACCGGAATATTTTAAGTTCATTCATTCATTGACTCAGGAGAAGAGGGAAGCAATTTTCATATTAGAATATAAGAAGAATTCATCCACAGCTTGAGGTAAAAGCACCAAAGAAAACTTGTCATATGAAAAGGAAGTTTGAGACAAAGATACACTCAAATCTTTAGCCGGAATATTTTAAGTTTATACATTCATTGACTCAAGAGAAGAGAGAAGCAATTTTCATATTAGAATATAAGAAGAATTCATCCACAGCTTGATGTAAAAGCACCAAAGAAAACTTGTCATATGAAAAGGAAGTTTGAGACAAAGATACACTCAAACCTTTAGCCGGAATATCTGAAGTTTAATCATTGAACGACTAAAGAGAAGAGAAACAGAGTAAGCAGTTTTATTATTAAAATAAGAAGAGCTCATTCACAGCTGGTGGAAAAAAGTGCCAAAGAAAACTTGTCATATCAAAAGGAAGTTTGAGACAAAGATACACTCAAACCTTTAGCCGGAATATCTGAAGTTTAATCATTGAACGACTAAAGAGAAGAGAAACAGAGTAAGCAGTTTTATTATTAAAATAAGAAGAGTTCTTTCACAGCTGGTGGAAAAAAGTGCCAAAGAACATTTGTCATATCAAAGGGACGTTTACCATTCGGAGACTAAGATACACTCAACTTTATTAGCCGGATGAAGTTTAATCATTGAACGACTGAAGAGAAGAGCCGGAGAGTAAGCAATTTTATTATTAAAATAAGAAGAGTTCTTTCACAGCTGGTGGAAAAAAAGTGTCAAAGAAAATTTGTCATATCAAAGGGACGTTTGAGACAAAGATACATTCAACTCGTTTAGCCATTTTAATCATTGACCGACTGAAGAGAAAAGAAGAGAGAAAGAAATTTTTATAGAATAAGAAGCAAATGATTCACAGCTATTGGATAAACGAGTTGAAGAAAACGAGCTTAACCATTCTGAGACAACAACTCTTTAGCCGAAACTCCTAAAGCTAACTCATTCACTGGCCAAAGATTGCGACAATTTTAGAACAAGAAGGTTTCGGATTCATAGCTATTGGAAAGAAGAACGAAACATTTCTAGATTGTTGAAAACATTGATGTATCCAAAGAATAACTTCCAAAACATTTTGAGACAAAGACCAATTGACCGATTTCCATAAAGAACTCTTCAAGTATTTAAACTGATCAACAAAAAAGAGAGTGGAGAATTTGTATCCGGTCATCACAGAATACAATTTATTAATGACGTTTTAAAAAGTGAGGACGGAAAAAGCATATCTGATCCTAAAATACCTTTAGCACTTTAAGCATATTTGAATTTCAAGAAGTCTATCTCCAAGGTTAAAATTGAACAACGTTGCAAATAACGAGAAATTTGGAATATGGATTTCTTTAATTAACTCATTTTTTATAGCCTTGGAAACTATGCTTGCGAATAACCGTTAGAAACACAAACTTTTGCAAAAGCAAATGTTTCTTTACATTAATTATATTCCTAGGAATTCAGAGGAATTCTTCGAAAAAAAATGCTTCATGAAAATTCCTAAGAATTCGTATAGAGAAGAATATATTTTAAAAAAACGCATTCGTCGGAATTCTTGAGAATTTGGAACAACAAACTACACAGCTGTTATAATTTTGAAGAGCATTTATCATTAACAAAGCTAACTCACATAACTTATGGAAAACAATACTAAAACGAAATTGAAACCGAAAAGTTCCCCATCTTTATGGCCTAACGAAGATAGTTCCAGTTCAGATGAAAGGTCTGCGTATCACTGAACTAAAGAAGAGCATTTATCATTAACAAAGTTAACTCACATAACTTATGGAAAACAATACTAAAACGAAACTGAAACCAGAAAGCTCCCCATCTTTATGGCCAAACGAAGATAGTTCCAGTCAGTCAGATGAAAGGTCTGCGTATCAACTAATCGAGCTGCACAAACGATTTGAAGAAGATGCTGTCCGCCATCATCGCAATGGATACACCAGCCCAAGGGAAGACAAAATAAACGAGTTGAGGGATAATTCTAATCACTCATTAGCGAGAAAAGTGGAGCATAATTTCCCTAAAGCAAAATTTCACAACGATGAGGATTACTTTCAAGAACTTATGAGAACGCAACAAGATGAAAGTATGAATTCCAAAAGAGCTCAATTGACTCTAAGATTGCCGAAATTGGAAAATATTTCTCCAGAAAATAAAGCTATTTTCTACACTGCCTTACCAGTCATTCCCTCAGTCAGGGCCAGTGATGTCAAAAAATACCAATTGACTAAAAAAAGAACGAAAAACAAGATGACTTTTGAAGCGAGCACTTTTTTTCAAATTCGACCGTTGCTAGGAGACGACGCTGTGCTTGGAGATATTCATGCTATTTCCAAAGTAAGGGAATCGAACTGCATGGCGGGATTTGGCGTCTTGCCTAATATTGGTGTGACGCAGTCGCCTCTGAAATCAGATGGCGCTGTCACGCAACTATTTAAGAAGCTACATGGTGTCTCACCTTCACATCGAAAATTAGATAGCGTTCCGCAGTCGGATGGAAATTCAAATAGTGTCACACAATCACCTTTGAATCTAGATGAAAGTGTCACGCAGAAAATTCAGAAATTAGATTGGAACACACAATCACCTCGGAAATTAAGAGATGTCACGCAATCGACTCAAAAACCAGATGTTGGAGTCACGCAATCCCCACAAGGTGCATTGCATAAACGTAGCGAACGTGCTTTAAAAAGTAGTGTTACAAAAGTTCATTCAAACAGTTGTCACGCCAGAAATGTTCATCTTCGAACCGATAATACTACATCCAAACAATACAGTCACAGAGTAACGCATGTTAAGGTAACGCTTTCCAATTTGGCTGTCACGCAACAGCAAAACGATCTACTGAGCAAGTATCGTTCAAATGAATGCAGTAAAACGCCTTTCAATTCTCCTCGAAACTATTCATTTACTAATAAAAAGCCTGATGATGTTGTGAGCTATGACAGCTATGGTCAAATAACTAAGATTGACCATGCAATAACTTGTAAAAGTGAACGAAGTGTCCACTTTAGTCAACACTTGGCAGAGGTTCATAGGTACTCTCCGCTGTCTCCTAGAATAAAACAATGACCAGTCATGCGCACTCACACTATGAATCGAAAAAATATTATTTATGAAATACCTTTGAACATATCGTATTTATTTGAATAAGCGCCGCGGCGCTTATTAAAGTTTTCGCAATCTCACAGTCCCCTTCTTGATCAGAACTACGAATACTGGGGAGATAACTTAATGGGCGAGCCGCGAAATATAATAACTTTGAACTGAAGAATATAGCCTTTGATAAAAATGTATTTCCAATGCTATTCTAGAGTTACATTAAAGCGTTTAAGTGGGGCGCTTATTCGAGTAAATACGTTACGCGTGTGATGGTTTGATATAAGCTATAAAAAAAGTATTTTTAACAGAAAGCAAATGAACTATTAAAACACAAATGTCCCAGCAATGTTACAAATTATTGGTAGGAATTAAAATAACCTTAAAATACCCCGAGAAAAAGAGGCATAGTTGTCAGTAGCTCTGTCCGAGAAAACAAACGTTCTTCCGCTGCTTGATCCTTTTTTCGAATTCCGTCTACGAAAGTTACTTAACTACTTAGTTACTTGCTTACCTACTCACTTAATACAGTACTTACTTACTTGCTTACTCACTTACTTACTTACCTATTTACTTTCTTACTTACTTACTTACTTACTTACTTACTTACTTACTTACTTAATACCTACCTACTTACTTACTTACTTAGTCACTTACTTACTTACCTATTTACTTACTTACGTACTTACTTACTTACTTAATACCTACCTACTTACTTACTTATACTTACTTACTTACTTACTTACTTACTTACTTATCCAGGTTGTCCCCTGTGGAACATATGACTCCAAAAGTACTCGCAGTATTATCAAACGGTGCGTTAAATGCTTTTTCAATCCTATTTGTTATTTTTCAGTCCACTTTATATGTTTTTTTCTGTCTTTATAAAGATTTCACCTTATTTATATTGCAGTAAGTGGTGTAAATGCGCTTATGAACTAAACACATAAAATGGCATGCTGTGTAAAACTTTAATATAATTTTAGAAGACAAAGAGCATAGATTACATCCTTTATTGCCTCAACATCGTCACAATCCAAGGTACGCTCTTAGGCAAGCCCGAGTATTTGACATAACTTTAAGACCAACAGGGCGAAGAACAGTTTTATAACTCACCAGTGTAGACAAACTAATAATAATAAAAACTTCAAATAGCCTTCTTAGATAGAAATCAAATTTTACAGTATTCCATAGTTTTAATTATAATTATTCAATTAACACAATTGTATTGTATTTATATTGTAAATAATTTTTTTATCTTAACTCATATATATACTATAGTTTTTTTATTTACATATTGTAGGTAATTTAGCCAATGGCTAGAATGTACATAATTTAATAAAGTATCTATCTATCTAACTTATTTCTCGTCAAAACGTCTGAATATAGCTATATCTTCCGTTGCAACTTACTATTTGATCGATAGTTTTCCGGCCAAAAACATATTAATTGATGGAAACCCCGAGAAGGCACTTATCGCTAGACAGAACTGTTTATATATGGTATGTAAAACAAATGTTTATATATATGGAAAGAACACATTGCGAGCTTCCTTTTTGACTGCTATTTTAAAAGGGTTGCCCTCCGCAAAATACCAAGCGGTAATATACACCTATTTGAAAAATCGTTGTCGCAGCCAAAGCTACAGTCCACACTCTAAAATCTGCAAAGGATGTCGGTAATATGAATTGAATTTGGAATGAATGACTCTATTTTTTCTTTCAATAAATCGATAACAAGAGAAGAAATACCAGCATCCTTTGCAGGCTTCAGAGTATGGACTGTAGCTTTATTTGCCAAAAAGAAAAGATGAAAACTTCTTTCTAAACATGCTGGACATGTCCCAGACGATATACTAGACAGTTTTAATAGCTGCAAATCGCCATTTTTCTTCTGTTATCTCATATTGGATGTAATGTAATCTTATATAAATGCTAAACAAAAGGATCAGGAAAGGTCTTTAGAAAAAAAAAACACTGGGCTTGTCGTCATAGACATATGTACCAGACAGTTAGACAGATTTATAGGAAGAGCAAATCCTTATTTTGATTCCCTCGTGTCCTATGTAAACTATCAATAATATCTCTATATATTGCAAAACAAAAATATGAATAAGTCTTTCGGAAAAATATTGGATATGTCTTTCTGAGTAGACAGATGTTCCAGTTATTATATAGACAGTTTTATGTAGACAAAACACACACTGATTTTTCTTCACAAAGGTACATAGTTCTCGCGAGAGATCTTATTTTCAATACGTTGACAGTATTTGTGTCAACATGATCCAGATCAAACTAATTAGAAAAGTCTCTTATTCGATGCCTAAAAATAGTCTTTATATAGTGAGGTCTCGTTCACTTACGTTACCAAAATAATGTTGGCGCGCGGACTATTTAGCTTATGAGTTGAAAGAAAGAAGGAAAGAAAGAAAGAAAATAGGAAAAATCGTACAGAGCTGAACAGAGCAGAGTAAGGTAGAGTAGAGTAGAGTAGAGTAGAGTAGAGTAGAGTAGAGTAGAGTAGAGTAGAGTAGAGTAGAGTAGAGTAGAGTAGAGTAGAGTAGAGTAGAGTAGAGTAGAGTAGAGTAGAGTAGAGTAGAGTAGAGTAGAGTAGAGTAGAGTAGAGTAGAGTAGAGTAGAGTAGAGTAGAGTAGAGTAGAGTAGAGTGGAGTGGAGTAGAGTGGAGTAGAGCAAAGCAGAGTAAGGTAAAGTAGGGTAGTGGTAGGGTAGGGTAGAGCAGAGTAGAGTTAAGTACAGTAAAGTACAAAACAGTTGAGTGGATTAAAGTAGAGAGGTGTAGAATAAGAATGAATGCATAAATAAATGTATAAATGAACGAATGAGCTACCTTACGATCATGTATTATTCTCGATCGTTAAAACATGTTGGCTGTTATTGAGATATTGTTTGTAGACCGCAAACATACATGTACGACAGCTAGCAGCTGTATAGGGTTTTAATCAAAATGGCAATTGATGTATAAATAGTCTATCAAAACTAGCTGATAAACTAATGTGGACTGCGTCGATGTTTGTAAGGAAACAATTAGAGTAAAAATGTACGATAACTAGCAGTTAAACTAGTGTGGATTGCGTCGATGTTTGTAAGGAAACAATTGGAGTAAAAATGTACGATAACTAGCAGTTAAACTAGTGTGGATTGCGTCGATGTTTGTAAGGAAACAATTGGAGTAAAAATGTACGATAACTAGCAGTTAAACTAGTGTGGATTGCGTCGATGTTTGTAAGGAAACAATTGGAGTAAAAATGTACGATAACTAGCAGTTAAACTAGTGTGGATTGCGTCGATGTTTGTAAGGAAACAATTGAAGTAAAAATGTACGATGGCTAGCAGTTAAACTAGTGGATTGCGTCGATTTTCGTAAGGAAACAATTAGAGTAAAAATGTACGATAACTAGCAGTTAAACTAGTGTGGATTGCGTCGATGTTTGTAAGGAAACAATTGGAGTAAAAATGTACGATAACTAGCAGTTAAACTAGTGTGGATTGCGTCGATGTTTGTAAGGAAACAATTGGAGAAAAAATGTACGATAACTAGCAGTTAAACTAGTGTGGATTGCGTCGATGTTTGTAAGGAAACAATTGGAGTAAAAATGTACGATAACTAGCAGTTAAACTAGTGTGGATTGCGTCGATGTTTGTAAGGAAACAATTGAAGTAAAAATGTACGATGGCTAGCAGTTAAACTAGTGGATTGCGTCGATTTTCGTAAGGAAACAATTGGAGTAAAAATGTACGATAACTAGCAGTTTAACTAAATAGTGTGGACTGCGTCGATGTTTGTTAGAAAACAATTGAAGTAAAAATGTACGATAACTGGCGGTTAAACTATATAGTGTGGGCAGAATGCGTCGATTTTTGTAAGGAAAAAATTGGGTTAAATGTACGATAACTAGCAGTTAAACTAGTGTGGGCTGCGTCGATGTTTGTAAGTTAGGAAACAATTTAAAATGAGCCTCAGGACACTCGTGCAGTTAACATTTGACTTTTTCAGGTTATTAGTTAAAAAAAACTTATAATATTCACGCCCTGAGTGTACCCACTGTAATTCAAAAACATTTAGTTTTAACCGTTTTAAATATGGTCAATTAATGATATCTCTTTCCGTTTTTTCCAGTTTCATTCATGAATGTGTTCTTTGCAGCCCTGGAAGTACCTTTGTCCATTAGTATCAATGTACTTGAAGTTCAGCTGGGCAATTAAAAACATGTTTCACTGATCGCTTGTTTAATTACAAAACTTGTGCATTGTGCCGCCGTTGTTTGTAGAAGTACTAGTAAGTCCTTAATTTTTTCTTGTGAATCATGCATTTATTTTTATAATAATTTAGAAAATGTGCGGCTTTGTCAGATAATTTTGAAAGATGATTTTGTTGTTGTTGTTGTTGTTGTTGTTGTTGTTGTGTTTATTATTTTTCTGATCAATATAAGATATTTCTTTATCGGTTTTTCAACAGACTATTTTGTTCTTCAGTGTATAGTTTTCCTGATCAGTTAATATAACAGTGCGGATCGAAAAACTGCCGGGGCACCGAGAAACTGATTTCATGCAGTAACCGTTTATTTGTCATTGAACAATTACAGTGAGTAGACCGCGAATCGTGAACACTTGACTTTTTTCATGTTATTATTTTCTAAACCTTCTACTGCTTCAAACCCTCTCTAAAGATGAAGCAGTGAGTTCAAATACACCGAGTGTTCGTAATAGATTGTATTTCTAATCGATTCGCTCATGGGATGTGGGTTAAAAAAAGCAACAACAAAACTCAGTGTTCACGGTTCGAGTATCCTCGCTGTAACGATACACGATTTCTAAAATAAAACTGGATGCCGACAGTTTTTTGATTGGCACTGTAAATAATTATATATATTTTTTTTTTGTATATTGTTGTTGTTTTAATCCAAAAACGCTTCAAAGATCTACAATTAAGATTGATAAATTACACCGACAATTTGAATAATTTTCATTTGGTGTTTTAAAATGATCAGCTGGGAGTCCTTAATGAGGGGTATGATGTCATAGTGTAATTATTTCGCCGCATTTTATGAATCAGTGTTAATTTTTGTCTCAAAAACGTACCACAAACATAAACGACATAAACTATAGGTGCGCAATTGTTCCATATATGATCACTCGTTCCATAATAAATGATCATTCGTTCCATTTACACTACATATACATATGCGCAATTGTATCAAAGTTGAAAGAAGATTCATCTTATATTTTTTTTTCGAGATGATCATTTCTTCCATAATGATCGATCGATCATTCCCTAATGATCATCCGTTCCATTTCCATCATATATCATAAACATTTCACGATCTGTTAATTTCAATTTGCATTGTCTTTTTTTAATACTACTAAAGGATCACAACTTTACACTAAATATTGACAACATAAAATTCAGTACTACAAATATTAATAATTTTGATTTCTCTTTTCTGAAAACAGAGATTACTTGTTTTATATCATATATACATTACTTTAGTTCAAAACTTTCATCTATATTTTCTATATTTTGCAGTGTTCATGATGCGCAATTTACAGCGCAGTTTGACTAATATTAATTTTTCTTGAATTCGTAGAAATAGATATATTACGGTAGTTTGATACAATTTTTTCAACTCCTTCGCCGTTTGTTTTTTGATTATTTGTCCTATCGTATAATTAAACAATACGTTTGTTCAAAACTTTCACCTGTATTCTGTATATTTTGCAGTGTTGATGATGCGCAATTACTACAGTTTGAATAATTGTAATTTTCCTGTAACTCTAAGATAGATTATGGGAGTTTAATACAATTTTTTCAACTCCTTCGCCGTTTTTTTTTTTTTTTTTTTTTTGACTATTTTTCCTATCGTATATACATTACGTTCAAAACTTTCACCTGTATGGTGGCCCATTAGTGCCATAAGAAAATTATATATTTTCTTTAAAAACTGTACAATGTTAAAAATTTTTTTTTTTTAATTAAACAAAATAGAAATATTTTTAATTAAAAAAAAAAATGTTAAGTACAGTTTTTAAAGAAAATATATAATTTTCTTATGGCACTAATGGACCACCATTGACCTGTATTCTATATATTTTGCAGTGTTGATGATGCGCAATCAGCGCAGTTTGAATAATTTTAACTTTCCTCTGATTCTAAGATAGATTACGGAAGTGGAATACAATTTTCACCGGTTTTTTGTTTCCCTGATTATGAGTGTTGATGATGCTCAATTTAAACCGCAGCATTAGATTTCCATCAATTTGTACTTGAAGAAAGATTACACATTTCATTATAAAACTACACCTCCGTTTCTTCTTTTATACCTCTTATATGAATAGAAAAGATTTCGGATTCTTATCCGCTTACTTACAATGAGGATACTCGAACCATGAACACTTGACTTTTTTTCAGTTATTATTTTCTGAACCTTCTACTGCTTCAAAACCTCGAAAAATGAAACAGTGAGTTCGAATTCACTGAGTGTTCATACTAAATATTATTTCTAATCCATTCGCTCATGGGATCTGGGTTAAAAAAAAGTAACAAAAAAAATCAGCATGTGTCCACGGTTCGAGTATCCTCTCTGTAATACTTTGAAAAGCAAACATCGTTTCATGTAGAAATATAATTACAGTTGGCGTTAAGGTCGTCAACGAAGTCTGCGTTAACGAATAGAAAAGATTTCGGCTTCTTGACCGCTTATTTAATACTATGAAAAACAAACAGCGTCTCATGTAGAAATATAATTAGTTGGCGTTAGGGTGGTTGACGAAGTCTGCGCTAACGAGCTCATAGAAACAGTATACTGTCCTTTCCACGATAGATCCAAGTCAGAGAATATTTGTATCCTTTCAGTAAGCCCACCGCACGTTACAATCTTGATAAAAGCGCGTCGATAGGTTCTGAGTCTCCATGCGAATACAAAAGGATTCATACTCGAATTGGCCATAATTAGTATGTAGTTCAAATCTCTCGCCCAGTGGATAAACACACACCCACAAGTACCGCAGAAACTTATGATGTGAATAAGAACCAAAGACGGAAGAAAACAGGCAATGAATAGTACCAGCATGACAAGGAACGTCTTGGTAACCTTTTTCTCCCATTTCATTGCCCTTATTTTCACTAAGTTATCTTCGGAAGTCCCTGTATTTAAGGAATCCCAACGTTGAATCTCTCTTTTGAAGCTTTTGAAGACTTTAGCATAGGTTAGGCACAGTACGATGAATGTAGCAACGACAGCGGTGTTCGCAAACACAAATTGGTATTTGAGGTACCCGACTTTGAAGTAAAGAAACGGGAAGGAAATAGAGCAAATCCATAGGCATGCGGACACTAAGGCAGTTCGCTCAGGGCATAGCTTAGCTCGATATTTCATTGGGTATGTTATAGCAATGAATCGATCCACTGTCAGAGCAGCCAGGCTGAATAGCGACGCGGTTGTTGATATGAACGATCCTATCCTTCTTGCGTGATCTCGAGTAGTGATGACAATGGCTGAACTGTTCAAAGACTCCCGAATATAGAACTCCACAGACATGGGTAACGCGAAGCAACCGACTATCAAATCAGCAGCAGCTAAATTAGCTACTAAGAAACTAAACGGAGAACGGAGGTTGTGGTTGGGGTCGATGATTATTGCCAAGAGAACAAGTACATTTCCCGTTATTGCTGTCAGCGAGAGCACGCTGCATAGAGACGCGGATGTAATACTAAGCTCTGTAGGTGCAGATACATTTGTACACGGATACAGCCCAATCAATGACATCACATCGGCTGCCGATAAAGCGATCGATACACCTTTAAGAAAATAAATGTAGCTTTCCGATGCTCTTGTTTACTGACAAACCAAAACAAGTTTAGTTTTACTAGATGTCACAAGTCGGTCTGCCGAGGAAATGAGTTGAGACTTGCGAGGCCGAAAATAAACACTCCAATCACGTGGCCGTCACAGCGATCGAATCAGATATGTTGATTTCATTTGTGGGTTTCATGATCACTTATTCTAGAAATCACACCAGGCCTACCGTGTCAACAAATCCTTGTCGCTTGATTACTAATCTTCTAAAGCAATATTTTCAGGTTCCTAAAACCATTTTCGCATCCGAACTAATCACTATGAATAGAAAGTTAGACTTGAGCGTATGAGTGGGAATCTATGTCTTAGCATATAACGTTAAGTTCAGAGGTTTCGAGTAAGATAATTTGTTTCTGTATACAATTTCCTTCCGTGTTGTTGCAAAAACGTCAGAAGATGTTGTCAACTGCGCTACATAATTTAGCTGCAGCAAAAATAACTCATTTATACGGATACAATTACGACAACTATTTGTATAGGTAAATAAAATTTTATTTAAAAGGGGAATTTATTTAATTTAGTAGAATATAATAAAATAACTATCGAGTGTCGCGAAAAGTGACTGTAATATAATTTTCTTTTTTACAATTTTTTCAACTCCTTCGCCGTCTTTTTTTTTTTTGACTAGTACGTCCTATCGTAGTAAGAGGTAGGTTTCGAGTAAGATAATTTGTTTCTGTATCCAGTTTCCTTCCGTGTTGTTGCAAAAACGTCAGATGATATTGTCAACTGCGCTACATAATTTAACTGCAGCAAAAATAACTCATTTATACGGATACAATTACGGCAACTATTTGTATAGGTAAATAAAATTTTATTTAAAAGGGGAATTTATTTAATTTAGTAGAATATAATAAAATAATTATCGAGTGTCGCGAAAAGTGACTGTAATATGATTTTCTTTTTTCATTTTTTTTTTTTTTTTTAGATCGTAGAGACTAGGCTGTTTATTTTTAGTTGATGTATATTTAATATCATTTCACTTTTCATTTGTATATTGGATATATGTTTTTTGCATGTTTTTATACATGATTTTCTTTTTTCCTTTTTTTTTCTTCAGTTTGAGATTGTAGAGACTAGGCTGTTTATTTTTACTTGATATATGTTTAATATCATTCCACTTTTCATTTGTATATTGGATATATGTTTTTTGCATGTTTTTATACATGATTTTCTTTTTTCCTTTTTTTTTCTTCAGTTTGAGATTGTAGAGATTAGGCTGTTTATTTTTACTTGATATATGTTTAATATCATTCCACTTTTCATTTGTATATTGGATTTATGTTTTTTGAATGTTTTTATAAATGGTTTTCTTTTTTAATATTTTAGATTGCAGAGATTAGGTTGTTTATTTTTTGTTGATATGAGTTTCATATTATTTCATGTTTCATTTGTATAAGGGATTTGTGTTTTTTTTTTTCTTGTTTTTTTTTTTTTATACTTTTGTCGTTATATTTCACTCTTGTTTGGTTTCATTTGACTAGTAACATGGTTTCCTTTTTTTAATTTAGACCATAGAGCTTTAGCTGTTTATATTTTTTTTGTTATGTATTTCATATTGTTTCACTTTTCTTATTCGTATATTGGATTTTTTTTTGCATGTTTTTATACTTTTGTCGTTATATTTAACCCTTGTTTCGTTTCATTTGACTAGTAACATGGTTATCTTTTTTCTTTTTTTTAATTTTAGATTATAAAAATTGGGTTGTTTATGTCATTGTTGATATGCATTTCATTGTTATTTCATGTTTCATTTGTAGAAAGGATTTGTGTTTTTTTTGTCGTTATATTTCCCTCTTATTTCGTTTCATTTGACTAGTAACATGGTTTTCTTTTTTAATTTTCTTCTTTTTTTAATTTCAGATTATAAAGATAAGGTTGTTTATTTTTGTTGGTATATATTTCATATCATTTCTCTTTTCTTTTCTATATTTTTGTCATTTTTATCATGAAATGTCTGTATACTTTTGTCGTTATATTTCTCGTTTTTTCTCTTTTCAATTTGACTAGTTTTAATCTTTGTGGATAAGTTGATGTGTTTACATTTTATATATGAGTTTTTACTCTTGCGTTTTAGACGTTTTTGACATTGATATTTTCATGTTAGCTTTGTTATTGATATGTCCTGCTCCATTATCAATAGAGAGAGAGGAGAGAAAAAGTTAGATAGATAAAACTACAAGCAGAGAACAGTTAGAAGATAAACTTCTGTGACCAGCTGGGAAGTATTTATATCTAGCTTTAAGTTTGTTTTTGTTTCTGTTTATTTTACTTTTATCTCATTATTTTTTTTTTTTGAATATTTAATTAAATTTATTCGTTTTTAAATTTTATTTTGTATCACTTTATTAGATTGTTTCTATTTCTATTTTTTTTAATGAATTTATAGTTATTTAGTTTTTTTTATTTTACTTTATTTGATATCATTTTATTGTATTTTATTTATTGAATTTAAATTCATTCAGTTTTTTTGTTTCACTTGTTCTATTTATTTTATTAATCCATTCTATAAATAATTTTCAAAAATACTGAGTCCCTCGTCGTTTCTTATAAATAAGTGTGACTGTGCATCCCTAATGTGCGAGTGTTTTTTTATCCTATACTGTGGTCTTGGAAGAAATTGTCAAGGTGCCATGCTAATGCTTAAGTACAAAAAAACGATAATTTCAGTTGGACAACAAATGGAACAGTCAATTTTTCGGTTTTTCCAACCGAAAAAAGTGGTCAAGCTTGCCTTGCCATTCCGGTTGGTACGAACCAACTGGAAATGCTCGAACCATTTGAAGAATTTCTCAAAAAACGGGAACAGTCAATTGGATTGCTCATACACTGATCTCTTCTGCGCATGCGTTTATTTTTTCGGTTTGAACTGATCCATTTGGAATGTCGTCTCTCGATTTCAATAAACCGGTTTCTTTGTACAAGTGGTAAGCACCCGATATTATAGCAGACTCATGACTCACTTAGAACCTTGCATGTTTTTAAAGGCCACAATATAGCAATATTAGCAATTAGGGATGTGACGAGGGATGTGGGATCAGGGATTACATGCCTGGGATCGGAGATCACATTGTTCCGAATCAGCTGGAATATAAGGGATCATAAAAGGGATCGTATGAATAATTCAGGGTTCAGAACATTTTGTGTGGGATCAGGGATCATATGCCTGGGATCGGGGATCACAGTGTTCCGAATCAGCCCTGGAATATAAGGGATCATAAAAGGGATCGTATCAATAAATTCAGGGATCAGAACATTTTTTGTGGGATCAGGGATCATATGCCTGGGATCGGGGATCACATAGTCCGAATCAGTAGGAATATCAGGGTTCATAGGAAGGAACGTATCAATAAATTCAGGAATCAGTACATTTTTTTGTGGAACCTGGGATCAAAATACGCGAGCTTTTGGGATCAGGGATCAAACTTTTGTGTAAAAAATCGGGATCAATCACGAGAAAACATCCCTCGCCTCGACCCTATAATATATAGCAGCTCGATGCTTACTTTTCATGGCGCCACCACCCCCTCCCCTCCCCCCTTGTTAACCGGAACGATAGAAGTCTGTATTCGTGATGTCATATAGCTCGCGTGACATGATCAACGGTACTTTATTTATTTCACTTGTTGATAGATTGCATGTTTACCATAGTGAAATCACTTAAATGAAGTTAACAAACAGGAGATCGGATATATTTCATTATTGAATGATTTCGTAAATTGTAAATCGTACACACAACAAAAGGAAATGGTATTTACAATAATAAAGGTGCGTGCTCATTGTAGAGACTAATCGCTGTTTGTAATGTGTATTTCAAGTTATAGAAAACTTGATGTATTTTGAGGAGATCGGACATATTTCGTTATTGATTGATTTCATACATTGTAAACCGTACACACAACAAAGGGAAATGGTATTTACAATAATAAAGGTGCGTGCTCATTGGAGAGGCTACTGTTTGAGATGTGGATTTTTATTATTATTGAGTGATTGCGTAAATTGTAAACCGTACATACAACAAAGGGAAATGTTTTTTACAATAATAAACGTGCATGCTAATCAGTGAGGCTAATCAGTGTTTGAAATGCGGAATTTTAGAGAAAACTTGATGATTTTTTTATAATTTGTATGTCCTGGTTACTTTAATATTTTGTTTTAATAAATAAAATTCGAATTTGATCTAATCTTGATGCACAGAATAAAAACGAAAAAAATTATCCTTTATTTTGAGTTTAATCAAATCGACGTTCTCGTTTTCCCGCCTAGAATTGAAGCAAAAATCGCGCTTCAAATCAAAACGAAACAAACACCTCTTCTAATATAAAAAGCAACAATTATGATGGTTCATACAATATCGAGTTAAAAAGAATACACGACTCAAATCCATTTCAGAAGATTTTCCCGCAAAATCGAACAACATTGCCATTCCAATCGACGCAAAGTTACTATGAGGAATTGTTTCCTTTTGCTGCAGCTACACGACGCGAATCCAGGCGGCCGGTTTAGAAAGGTTCGCCATGAACAAACCCCAGTAATTGAAATTGCGCCTAATTTAGAAATCGAAACATAAAGTCTCTTTGAAAATATAAAAAACTAACAAACATTGCAGAAATATTTGAAGACCTGTGGTCACTTACCAGCATGCTTTGCCTTGTTTATTTTGATTTGAGTGTTATAATTCGTTCGCAGTTAGAGTGATTTTACTTCGTTTGCGAAAGAATAGTCAACGCAATACAGAGGGAGACATGGAGGTTTGCCGATAGGCGGATTAGGCCATTATTTAGTGCGGATATTCGGATTCTCGGTATTTTTTTTTTGCGGATTTACGGATTCGTCAGAAGTGGTTAGAATTGCGTATTTGAGCCCTATCAATACTTAGACTCCTTACTTTGCGTGACATCGTAATTGTTAGTTGTTGATTGATTATTTGAAGTCCGTTTTCAAATAATATAGTTCTAATGTTTGCGTTGTTTTTGTTAATACATTTGCGGATTTTCGTTAATTTCGAATGCGGTTTCGCGTATTTAAACGATTTTTCTTGCGGATTTCAAAAGCTCCCCTTGTCCCCCTCAATACATAGTAGTACACACTACTCCCATTGTTTTCTTTTGTTTTCTTTCGACCGATATATCACTCACTATTAAACTAGTCTATTTCGTTCAAGGAAATTCACTCTATAATTATTCGTATTGATATAGAAAACAAATACCCACTCACATCGTAAAATATATCAAAATGTCTGAATGTGCGATTTTCATGGTGCTCGAAATTCTCGAAATTATATATATTATGGTCAATGGGTTTTTAATTAACATAATATTATAAGATAGAAAAAATGAGACGAAAAAAAGATTAAATAGAAATAACTTGAACTGCATGCATGCATGAAAAAAAGTATAATACATAAATAGAAACGGGATCAAGTATGAATTTTGAAATATACATATATAATATAAAATGATCGATATGTACCATACATATATGATCATCAGTAAGCTAAGGGCCTGGGCAAACGGCTTCAACATTTGCTTCAACATTGGTTCGCATTTTTTGAACGCTGTAGAATGGTTGTTGAACGTAGGTGGGCAAACGGTTTCAACATTTGCTTCAACATCTGTTCGACTTTGTTGAATGGCAATGTTGAAACCGTTTGTCACCCCCTTACTACATTGTTGAAGCGTGTTACGTATTTGAAAGACAACTAAATGCGCATGGGTTTAGTCAACAATGTTGAACGGAGCAGGACAAACGACTTCAACTCCGATTCAACATTCACAGAACAAAAGAAATGTTTTATGGATGTTGAAGCAAAGTTTAAACGCGTTTAAACTCTTTCAACATCAATTCAACATCGATTCAACCGTTTCAACAATGTTGAAAGGGTCGTCAGAATCAAACTGTGGAAGGCTCTGCTAGCAGGGAATTATGAACTCTTAGCCAGTATTTGAATTCACTGCTACATGCATTTTTAGAGGTTTTGAAGCAGTAGAAGGTTCAGAAAATAATAACATGAAAAAAGTCAAGTGTTCACGGTTCGAGTTTCCTCACTGTAATGGCATCAGTTAATTATTAAACTGCATGTTACAATTTGCACATATTAAAAGATAGCTATCGTTATTGTTGAATACTTTAGTATAAAAAGTACAGTAGAGTACAAACACTAAAAGTGTGCAACACTTTGTACTATTTACCACTAAATAGTGTTGATTAAACAATAGAGAACAAAAGAATTTGCATAATTTAGCAGTATTTAGTGGTATTTATGTTGCACACTTTTAGTGTTTGTACTGTCATTTATTAATATTATTTCATACAAATGTCATTGTAAATTTCAAATTCTAAACGTTATCATTCTTATCTTTATTAAATCAGAAGGAAATTAAAATATAATACCGTAATTTCATTGTTGGTGATTCTTTTACATGTGCCAGGACGTGTTACAAATTTCGCTTGTTTTGGGCTTCCTGTGTTAGGGTTCTCATGGTTTGGGCTTCCTGTGTTAATGTTCTCGACCATTTAGGTTTTTGGAGGAATGACGTCATGGCAGTATGTGCTGTTATAAAACGTCACTTATTTTTATTTTAGATGTTGAAGGTTTGGAAGAAATTAAACGAATACTCCAGAAAATTACAAGTCAATCTAAAATATCTAATTAAAAAAACAATTCAGTAAATACTAAAAAGTTTTATATTGATAATAATAATGATGATGATGATGATGATGATGATGATAATAATAAACTTTATTGGGTTAACAAATAAAGTATATACACATTTTTCCAATCTGGCCCAGTTATGTTAGTGTCAGTACTATTTGTATTGTTTGAGTTCTTATGATGCTAGTAGGTTTTTTTTTGCTAGTTCCACTGTAATAGATTTAAATGTTTTGAAGGTAGAACAATTGGTTGCGTGATAGGGTAGGGTGGGGATGATGATTTTAACAATCGACACACACAATTTCTTATACACCTAATCCAAAAAACGTTGTCTGGTCCGCCGCACAGTCCTCGCGCCAAGACTGTGAAAGATATTGGTTATATCTAATCAGTAATTAATTTATTTGCATGTTCACACTCTAGTGTGGTACTTTTCTCAACGAAATAGTGTTGTGCCTACTTTTATTTTCTTGTTTTATCACTCTCATCAAAATATTAACTGTGTTTTCCTTCACGGTCTTGGCGCGAGGACTGTGCGGCGGACCCGACAACGTTGTTTGGATTAGGTGTAAATAATAGTCCTTTTCACAGTTCAGTGACCATGAACAATAGTTCCAAGTCGAGGTTCCAGTTGCTGTGCATAGCAAAACTATAATTTATCATGCTCAGCAACTGGAACCTCAACTTGGAACTATCATTCGTGGTCACTGAACGGAACTGTGGAAAGGACTATTCAATAATGAAATTGGAAACAGCTTTCTCTGTTTAAAAAGTGTTCAAGGTTTTCTTAATTTTACTTCAAACAACATTTTATTCTCTTGGTTATTTCATTTATTTATCCATTTTGTCTTCATTTGTTTTTAATGTTGCCTGTTCAGTGTTCATTTCTGTGTCTTTAGGAAGCAGTGGTCTTGTAGATGTTAGTGTATAGGATCCCATACCGGCAGCAGTCTCTGCCTCTTCTATTGTATATGGTACTTCTTTTAGCATTCGTAACCTTTGAAATAAAAGTAAATAGAATATGATTTGAATCATAAGCAATAATGTAACAATTGAACGACGATGGATCATGGAACATATGAGTGTAGACCAAAACAGTGGATGACCCAGGGTTGTTTTGGACCTAGTTTTGGATAAGGATGTTTTTCCAGCAGTAACAAGAATCTAACCCTAGCTGTTTATGATAATGAGTAAAATAATGAGTAAAAAATTCATATCCTATAAAGACATATAAAAAATGGACCATATTTTGGTGGTATTTCCAAATTACACAGTGAGACAATTTGTTGCAAACATTTATCTAAAAAAAACAGTAGCTATCTATTAAAGACACGCCTAAACATGAAACCTTTTGTCAAAACTCCAAATACTCCAGTCTTATCTAGCACTGCTTCACAATTTGACCAAAGGCACATTTGCACAGGAATAATCCTGATTCAGGGTAAATGTAAATTAGTTTTCTATTGTTGAAGGGTAGTATTTTTAGATGCTTAACTTGGAATTTAGGAATATTTTTTACAGCCTGTGTGCAAATGCACCTTTTGTCAAATAGTACAACGGTACCAGATAACATGAAACTAGAGTATTAAGACAATTTTTGAGGAGACAGCAAGGCCAACAACCATGTCCTACCCAGTGGCAGATACAAGTATTGCATATGGAAGTACCCGCCATTAAACAAACTAAACTCATACTTTATTCAATGCCAGAGTTAGGACTCAAACCTGGACAACAGGGGTGAGAGAGGTGCACAGCAAATCACTACGCCACCCATAATTATTACCTTTTTCTGTACAAAAAAAGAAAAAAAATTACCTTTTTTTGTGTACTCTTCCCTTGAAGTGGTCTTGAAGGCTTTTATCATCTGTAAAGTATCTCCTGGAAGGGACACAAACATAGTTCAATTTGATGATAAACTGAGGCTACATTTACATGGTACCAAATTTTTGACCGGTCAAAAAAACATCCTCTTAAGGGTTCCGTTCACATGGGACTGAGCTAAATGTGCAATAAATTGGACGCCTAACCAGTCAAATATTCAACCTACAAATTCGAGGACAATTTTTCAGCCGGCCTGGTCAAAAAGTTGACCGGTACCGTGTAAACAGTTTGACCGGTCAAATATTCGTCTGGTACTGTGTAAATGTAGCCATAAACAGCCTAGTGCACATGGGCAGATGTTAAAACCACTGACAAAACTTACAATTGCCCGGTTCTGATGGTCTCGTCTGAACACAACGAAAATATTGATCAGTTTCGTGTGAACAGCATGTCCAGGCTGATCTTTTGACCGGCCAAAAATTCAATTTTTTTCTTGAATAAACAAATACCTTCTTAGATGTCATTAACACCTTATTTTACGACATAAATTACCGCTTATTACAATAATGCCCAAAATACAAATACCTTAGGCCATAAAGTGCTGCAATATCTTTAATAAATGTTGCGGCCAAAACGTTTTTCAGTCTCAGTCTGTAATGTGTTTAACCCTCCTAATTAATACATGTTCATTGGTTATTTGAGGGTAAAAAAAAATTGCATTGCCCTCACTCCTCGGTCATATTGAGGTTTCAGTCTGAAACTCTTACAAATACATTGTGACCAACCAATATTAATTTGATGAAAAGAGTTTTGAAAATCAAAAGCCTGTTTATTCGTGAAAAGCAGGTTTGTTATTGTATTATGTTGGGCTTTGGACAACCAGGCCCACTACCCCTTACCCCCAGGGGAATCTTTTGTCGTTCAAGCCTTAACAAGCTGAAAACCCTTGAACCAGGACTTGTAACTGTCTTTTTTGTTTCGATATTTAATCAAACAAACAAGATTTCGAAAGAGATGCGATGAAGGGTACATATTGGTTCAAAATAAACAGCCATTTTACTTCATATAACTTGAACTGTTTTTGACTAGTGGTTGCGAAACAAACCGTATATAAGCTTAAACTTTACACAAACGTTTTACTTTTTCCTGTGAAATAGTTCTTGATTTTATTGAATACTTACGCACACTGAAGGCAGTAAAACTGTCCACTGCCCGGTAAATCAATATCAGCATCCTGAGAGAGAAGTTCCGATGCTTTTTGAGGTACCAAGTCTTGATGAATTTGATCCAAATCTTTCGTCTTGTTTCTAGTCCGATATTTCTTCTTTAAATGTTTATCATTCTTGTGCATTCGCTTCCTTCTTAGCCTACCCATGATTAAGATCACTTCTTTTGTGTTTTTACAGTCTTAAAGGTTGTAAATTAAGTATTTTTTTGGATCAAAACCCGAAATGCTGTTTTTGTTTCGAAGCTCGGCACGTGTGATCGCAGGCTCTTATTGTATTAGGGGAGGGGTAGGAGAGTTGATATTGCACTCTTCTTCCCTTCCCTGCAGAGTTGTAGCTTTGAACAAGAGTTCAACATTAACAGATCTTTGGGAATTCTTCCTTTATTTTCAACGTTAAAGTTTCCCATTATCACGTCTTCTCAAAGAAGCAACATTAAATGTTTCAGATAATGTAAGTGGAGCTGAAAGCCCGCCATTTTCTCTGCAGACAGACGAGTGCTAAAAAAACATGGCGGATACGGAGGAACCAGCCGAGCAAGAACAACATGAGACTACAGCTTCGACAGACCTTAGACTACTCGAAAGTGAAGCCAAAAGTGACGATAAATCATTTAGGTACTCGGCTCCTGTGGGACTTGGTTCTTCTGATAATTCAGTTAAAAGATATGGAGTTGTGGACTTCGAAACTTTTGATAGTCAGCATTTGGACGAGTTCGACCCGCTAAAGGAATGTGACGGTAATTCTTCGAACGAAACTGATGCAAAATCTGGCTATTTATTAGCTGTAAGAGACGATAAAAGCTTAGCAAGACATAGTGCTCCGGGACTTTTATTCGTAAGCCAGTCCGAGGATGTTATGGAAAATGATTTAGGGGCGTCTGGGTTTACATGTAGTTTTGGCAGTGAAGACTATATGGTTGGAAGTGGTCAAAGAGAGCAACGGGATTTTGAACACAATGGATTTGATGACGACTTAGGAATAGGTACAAAAAAAGGTGAAAAACAATGTGTATAAAAAATATTGTATGTACATTGTATGCTTATTTTGTAGCGGGTATTTGTGGTGAGAGCATGGAAGATTTAATATGTACAATTTAGATAGGTGTGAATAATTACTTTGTGGTATTTATTAAATGAAGTATAACATTTATTTGTAAAATAATCAATGATATTGTTGTCATTTAATTAGTAAGATGTCATTGTTACTATACTATTGTTATCATTATCACCAGCATCATACATGTAGTAAATATTATAAATCTCATCACTACCAACATCATCATCATGATTATCATTGACACTATCATCATGAAGCAATTTTTGGACAAGGTTGAGCAAAATATTGTGATTTGTCAGTGGCGCGCTATCGGTTATTTGCTGATGCCATCCGTGGAAGAGGCAGATAACTGATAGCGAGACACTGACAAATCACGATATTTTGTGATAGCCGAGTTCAATAATTGTTTTGTCATTCTGATTTATCTTTTACTTTATGTTATCTTTGAAGGGGCAAGACGCATGACTGATAATAATGAATCAAAACAACAAAATCAAAGCGAGCAATGTTTACAAAGCAGCGAAACTGCAGATATCATGAGCAGACTATAATTATTTGCAGCAAACGGCTTTGCAACATAATGCGCATGAGCAGTCTATTATTTGTAGGCAGTTATTTGCAGTTCCTTCGGCCAATCAAAACGACAGAAAATATAATATGAATGATAACATCGTTTATTTTACAGTCATCACCATCATTACAATAATCGCCATCATTATCATCATAGCCAGCCTGGTATGCCACTCAAAACCATTGTTAGTATTACTAGTATCCATAACACCTTTGCAGTGATATTAAGGGGTTAGCGACTGAAGTGAGTTCTTTATCGACATATACAGGCATGTGCTGACTGTTTAATGAACGAGAAATTTTCGAGTTCATTGAACAGTCAGCAATTGACTGTATTTGCCGATAAAGAACGAACGAAAAGTCTCTAACTCTTTTACAGCAGTTCTCAGTCACACGTTCACCGCACGCATAAAATGTGAAGTTGGTGGACGTCAGTCAAACTTACGATTTCAATTTCGTTTTGGAATATCTGCGTTTCATCGTAATCTGGAGGCTGAATTCCCACAACAACCTCTTCGTAGGATTCAGACATGTTTCGCAGCCCGACTGAAGTAAAAACACCATGCGTCTTGTAAACACAGTTTAATTGACGTCCATCAACTTTACGTTTTACAGTTTTTTTATGCGAGCGGTGCACGTGTGACTGAGAACTGCTGTAATATTAAAATTGCATTCGCTGAGCGTGAGTAACAGCACTCCACTTGAATGATTTGAGCCAATGGGGAACTCAGATTTTGTACAGTGCACAAAATTTTAATATTAAATTTAAATAACCATTATATGACTGTTCACAACAAGTAGTACCAAATTCTGAAGCAGTTTGTTTTACCCATGTTTGTCTTTGTTTTTATAGATAAAGCAGATAGTGAAGAAGATAAAGAACCTACCCCGGTGTATCCATCACTGGCATCTAGCGATGATTTCTACAGTGTGGCAAGACATCGTATTGTATCTGTATCAGGTGAAGTCTTGAACAAAAAAAATAGTATAGGTAATCATATGGTTTCAAGTTTAATTTGGGATTAATTCGCACGAGTGTGTTTTTCAAGGAGTACAAATTGCACAAGACCGTAGGTCAAGTGCAATTTGGCTCTTTGAAAAACACACGAGTGCGAATTATCCCAAATTGAACGAGAAACCATATGATTACTTATTAATAATATACATGAAAAAACTTAAGCTCTTTTTCAATTTTTTTGGTCAGTTTTTGGCTAGTAGCGCGCGCCAAAAATGACATGTTGATGTCGTAAGCAAGCGCAAGCTCGAGCTCAAGCGGAAAATTCAAAACTTTCCTCTCAAAACTTGGTCAGTGTTTTGTATTTTTCTTACAAATTTTCAACGATTTTTGAAAGAATTGGCACTTTAAGTGTTTTTTAAATTACTGTCAAGCATTAGTGACTAAAATGATTTAGGAATAAAGCCTATCATAATCGATTTATTTTTTTGTAATTTGCACTGTACGGAATGTAATTTGCACTGTGTTACACTTTTCTGCACTGTGTTACACTTGAACTGCACTGCTCTCAGCCAATCAAATTCGAGTAATTTTTTCATGTATATTATTAGCATATATAACATGTCATAACATGTATTCATTTTTTTTATCTGTGTGTTACTTAGTAATATCATAATTGTAATGTATGCATTATTTAATATTATGTGAATGATAGGTAATTTAATGAAATTTGTAACACTGTAAAAAAATGTTGACTAAACTTTACTGACATTTTGATCTTTAAATAGCCCTTTGTCGGTCGGGAGTAAAAGAGTTAGACTAAGTGAGGTATTAATTATAAATATGAAGCGGGAAAAGTGATGAACCAATCAAAAAGTGAGGAAGGGCTAAAACTTGAAATGTCAGTAAAGTTAAGTCAACACTTTTTATGGTGTTACAAATTTCATTCAAATTTCATTTCATTCTTACCTATCATTTATGTTAAACACCGACATAGCCTATACTCGTTTACTTGCTAGTTGCCATTGATATTATGTAATATAAGTATATTAGGCCTTGTAATATGGTAGACAATATACATAAAGAAAGAAAGAACAGGTTCCCATTTAAATCTGTACTTATGCAAATTTTGTTGATGTGTGCTAAACACACAGATCAACCAATCAGAGAAGTTCACTTCAGAAATAATATACTCTGATTGGTTGATCTGTGTGTTTAGCACACATCAACAAAATTTGCATAAGTACAGATTTAAATGGGAAAGTACAGATTTAAATGGGAACCTGTTATAAATAAATAACTAAAGGATATTTGTGAAATTTGATGTTAACTTTAATTGGTGTTTTTTCAGGGTCTGACAAAAGTGGACGACTATTGATAGTATTTTCTGCATGCCGAATACCTCCAATACATCAAATTGACCACCACAAACTATTACAGTAAGTTATAAAGTCTACAAGCTCTTAACTAGTATTCATTGTCAAATAATGTCATGATTTTATGTAAGCTAGCTAGTAGTGTCCCCGTCTTTGTATTGAAGAAATAGAAACCACACACATGCTGTGTGCAGTGAAGATATAGAAAACGTGCGCGCGTGCTGTGTGCAGTTATAAAGCATGCGGGGTTGTCAGAACACGAGAGAAGTGTTAAGAGAACACTTCTCGAGTGTTCTGACAATCCCCAAGTGCTTAAATTGATCAACATGCAAACATGCGTGCTGTGGGCTCTCATAAAGCACGCTCCTCAACCAATCAAAATACGTGATTTCAAATAGTTATTTTATAATGAGTTATAAAGCATACAGGGATGGACAGAACACAAGAGAAGTGTTAATGAAGTATGACACAAAGCAAAGATTTTTCCGAGAATCTCCTAGTGTTTTAGTATAGTTTAATAAACGAGCAGGAGTGTTTTATCAGGATTTAAAACCATGAGGTGAAGCCAAGTGGTTTTAAACCTCATAAAACACGATCTGTGAGTTTGTTAATTAAACAGCTTCAAAAGTTCCAACCTACATGTATATTTTGTGTTTTTTTGTAAAAAGAAATCAAGGATTTATGAAAGTTTATGAGAGAAAATTCAGGTTAAAGTTTATGTAAATTAGGGTGAATCTTTATCAGGATTTAAAACAATCGTCATGGTTATAATTTATTTTGTCAATTTCTCATGAATTATTGAGTTTTTGAAAACTGCATATAGCAAAGAAAGCAAGTTTTCTATTTCTTTTATAAAATATGTGATCAATATACAAAGGAGCATGTTGGGTGCTCTACTTATAAAGCTAGTGCTTCAGCCAATAGGAATGCGTCAATTTTAATAGTTATTTTATAAGGAGGAAAAGAGCAGTTAATGAATTAAAGTAATTTTGTTTCAGATATATCAAGTATACATTGGATCAGTATGTTGAAAGTGACTACAGTATTGTATACTTCCATTACGGACTGACTAGCAAGAATAAACCTTCCTTTAGTTGGCTACAACAGGTCTACAGAGAACTAGAAAGAAAGTAAGATATTATGGTAGTGATGATGATAATGATGGTGGTAATGATGATTATGATGGTAATGATGATGGTGATGTAATGATGGTGGTGATGATGGTGGTGATAATGATAAGGCCAAACAAAAAAATAGGTGTGTTTCCTGTTGCATGAGAAATATAATTGGGGTCGGTAGGTCGGATTTTTTTTTTTTTTTACTGATATAACTAAATTTGATGCCTGTTTTTATTAGGTCATCTCCAATAGAATCTAAGTTCAAACATAATTGCAGCAAAAACACAGCACAATGACATTTTTATGTTTTAATAAACTTTAACACAACAAATGTTAATTGACTAGTACTTGTACTAAAAAGTTGAGTGAAAATTCCTTATTATTTGCATAGAGCTCTATAAAAACAATCCAAAGTGAAGGCTCAGTTACAAAACTCCGATACATGTGCAATATTTACGATTGTCAAAGTGAAAAACCCGGTTGAAAACTCAAGAAATACTCCTGAGATAGCAAAGGATACTGATTATTAACATGCATCTCAACAATATCATGAACTTCAACTGTTAAAGGAGAATTTTAAAAAGGTTTTTACAGCCTAATTTTCAACTGACATACAAAAGTTCGACCCCGGAGATTGACCAAATTCCATGACTACAAACTTTGTGCAATTTGAGCTTAAAATTAAATTGTTTTAGCAAATTGTTTTTTTCCAGAGATTGAGCTATCACACTTGTGTTGCAGTTTATACACTGGAAAATACCATACTTTATAAACTTGCCTTTTTTATTTGTTTTGCACAAAAGCCTCTCCGCCTGCCATTAGTATTTGAAACACATCGATCGTTTGTTTGGTCGCGTTGTTTGCCCTGTTAATTAGCTCCTCTCTTAAATTCGATTTCAATTCCACACATTCAAATTCCAAGTATTTGACATTCATCGCCATTGTTAAGGCTACGTTTACACGGGACCGGACGAAGTTTTGACCTGTCAAAAAAACATCCGCTTACGGGGTTCCATTCATACGGGACCGCGCTAAATGTGCAATAATTTGGATGCCTAACAGATCAAATATTCGTCTGAACAGGTCGAAAATATTGATCAGTTCCATGCGAACAGCAGGTCCAGGACGATTATTTGACTGGTCAAAAATTTGTCCGGTCCCGTGTAAACCTAGCCTAAATCTCCAATGCTTAGACCTGGGCTGATATCGAAGAGATCAGTTGCATTTGGATTTAACAAACTACTTGCTAAAGCATGAAAATCTACCATCTTGCCTGCCCAGTCTGAGCTACCATCGGTCTCATGGTATCGCTGGAATACATCTATGCACATATTAGTGTTTGGTAAAGCAGCAAAAATCCTCCATGTGGTTGCATTTCCTAAATTTTAATGCCAACACACTTGTTGTTGATGCCATTTCTAAAACGAATTACTAAAAATAAACTTCAACAAATCGTTGTCGAAATGAGCTTTTATGTGTACCCTGTGGTACATTCGGGAATGGAAAAAAATATTAGGGTCGGCAAAAAACGGTAAGAAAATAAGGGTCGGTCGCGCAACAGGAAACACACATATTTTTTTAGTTTGGCCTAATGATTATGATGGTAATGATGGTGGTGGTGGTGATGATGATGGTGATAATGATATGTGATGGTAATGATGGTGGTGGTACCGGTAATGATGGTGGTGATGATGATGGTGATAATGATGGTGATGATGGTGGTAATGATGGTGGTGATGATGATGATGGTGATGATGGTGATAATGATGGTTATAATGATTATGATGGTCATGATGATGGTGGTGGTAATGATGATGGTGATGATGATTATGAATGTGATGGTTATGATGATGGTGGTCATGATGGTGGTCATGGTCACTGATAATAATAATAAGAAGAATAAGAATAAGAATAATAAGAATAAGAATATAGCTTATACAAGTCTGTTCTAAGTGCTTAAAATAAAAAATGGATATGATTACAATGAAAAAGCTAATTTAAGTAAATGAGTTTTGAGTTTGAGCTTGAACGAAGATAGACTTGAAATGTCTCTAATTGAAGGAGGAGGATGATATGGTGATGATGATTATGATGGTTTTGGTGGTGATGATAATGATTATAATATATGAATGTGATGGTAATGGAGATGATGGTGGTGATGATGATGGTAATGATGATGGTGATACTGGTGATGATGATGGTAATGATGGTGATGGTGATGATGATAATCTTGATAATAATGGTGGCTGTGATGGTGATAATAATGATGCTGGTGATAAGGATGATAATATTACTAAATGATGATAATGATGATGTTATTAAGGAAGAGGATGATGGTAATGATGATAATGATGATGATGATGATAAACATAATGATCATATATATATATATATTTTTTTTTTCTCTGTTTCTAGGTATAGGAAAAATGTCAAAGATATGTACATTGTACATCCATCTAACTTAATCAAAATTGTCTGGGGACTTTTTAGGAAAGTTATCAGGTAATTTTACTATTTTTAATAACAATTTATACCCAAATGCTATTGTCAATGTTATAAATTTAAGTTTGAAATCCAGAGGAAGGCTTACATGTATGTTGTTGAATTTTGCTGAAATATCATTTTATGTATATATACAGTCACATTTTTGCAAGAACGTTGTTCTGACTTTTGTAATTTAGTGGGAAAGGAATTAATTCAAAGATAAAAAAAAGATCACTATTGAAAGCTCAAAGAACAACAAAAGAAAGAGTTCAGCTTGAGTGATCTTCTTTTGTCTTTTAATTAATTCCTTTCCTACTAAATTACAAATGTCAAGACAACATTCTTGCAATGAGATGGATGTTTACTAAAAATGTCTTGTGTTTCTTTGAACCAGTAATAAGTTTGCAAAGAAGGTTACCTACAACAACTGTCTACAAGAATTATCAGAACATGTTCACCTCAACCAAGTGGATATACCCAAGGAAGTACAAGAGTAAGTAGGACAAATCTCATTTTTTATTTGTCAATAGACCTCTACATGGTTCACATCCACAATCTAAGCCTCAATAGCGTGTAATATATTATTTACAATTTGATTACAGCTCGTGGTAGTTTAAGGAATGTACACATTATCAAACAATTGAAGCTAATTGAAACACTTCAAAATTCCACGGACTGTAGTCAAAATGTAAAATATATATTACACACTATAGAGTTTTCACTTTGAACTTCAACCTTCCAAACTCAAGTGGAGTAATTTCAATGCAATAGTTGTGTTTTATAGGTAACAGGTTCCCATTTAAATCTGTACTTTCCCATTTAAATCTGTTCTTTCCCATTTAAATCTGTACTTAATATGCAAATTTTGTTGATGTGTGCTAAACACACAGATCAACCAATCAGAGAACTTCACTTCAGAAATAATATACTCTGATTGGTTGATCTGTGTGTTTAGCACACATCAACACAATTTACATAAGTACAGATTTAAATGGGAAAGTACAGATTTAAATGGGAACCTGTTAGGTGTGTTTTGAGGAAAAATTAAGCAATAAGGTTTTTAATTACGAGTGTTTTTTTTTAGATTCAGATTAGCATTATGCATGACATAAGGGACTCTGAGTGAATGTAAGACCATTTAATTATTAATAAACGATTATTATCTTGTTCGTCAGGCATGATGACCAAGTTATGCTCCGATATAAACCCAGATCTCTGGCATCATCTGTGTTTCATACAAGTCTTCCTGAAATACCACCAACCCAGCAGTTTGGAGTCTCATTATCATGGTAAATACCCAATAACAAGTACTATATACACGTACAATATGTCTGTCTGATCTGTATGAGATATACAGTGATGGGTCCAAGACGAGCCACTGTATATCTCATACAGATCAGACATGAATATTGTATAGTACTTATGAAACTCCAACATTAGTTATTTGATATTTTACTAAAATTGTCAAAATAAACGTAAATCTGGCTGAGAAAATTAAAGTTAAACTTATGCAAATCAGGACGAATCTGTATCGGATATACAACCTCCGTCATGGACGTGAATTCTTTTGCCAATTGCTCATTAATTATTCATGAATTTTATAATGGTTACTTACAGTCTAAATGATCGACTTGTTGTCTGATGTCATTTACAGACTGATTTATTGACAGAGTGATTAATTGGAATTACTGATTGTTTGACTGACTGACTAACTGACTGGCAAATAGACTGACTGACTGACTGACTGACTGACTGACTGACTGACTGACTGACTTATTGATTGAATGACTAACTGACTGACTGACTGACTGACTGGCAAATAGACTGACTGACTGACTGACTGACTGACTGACTGACTGACTTATTGATTGAATGACTAACTGAGTGACTGACTGAATGATTGATTGATAGTTGATTGATCAATGGTTGATTAATGATTATTAATTGACAGCCTAATTGATTGATTAATTAATTGATTGACAGACTAATTCATTGACAGACTAATTCATTGACATAATTATTGATTGATTCACAGACTAATTGATTGACAGACTAATTCATTGACATAATTATTGATTGATTCACAGACTAATTGATTGACAGACTAATTCATTGACATAATTATTGATTGATTCACAGACTAATTCATTGACAGACTAATTGATTGACATAATTATTGATTGATTGGCAGACTAATTGATTGACATAATTCTAAATTGATTTACAGACTAATTGATGGATTTATTGACTCATTGATTGACAGACTGATTGATTGATTGATTGATTGACAGACTAGTTGATTGATTGACTTTATGTTTATGTAGGATCAAAGAACATAATAATGATGAATCTATTCCTATATGTATTTATACATCTGTTACTTTCCTGAAAGAGAATGGTAAGTGTGTGTCAGCTCTTTAAAGTCTACTTGTTACTCGGGCTACCTGCATCTAATAGCAAATGCTGCTTGTTTTAGGATACCGTTTTAATTTTTTTTTTCTTATTCCTCGTAATAAGTAATAGGCTCTTCATCCTTTTTTACACAATTTTTTACACAATGCTCGATTAGCGCTAATCCTGGGTAATAACCCTGGATGGTTAGTTCTAATCGAGGTATCACCAAGTCACTGTATGATCCATGTATGATACATTATGAATTTCAATCCCTCAGAATCCCTTCTGTTCAGTAGCCCGAGTAATCACTCACAGAGCGTCTAGTTATCATTGTAATTATTGTCAAGGTTATTATCACAATCACCATCCCCATAGCGTCAAGTTTGAATCTCTCAGAGAGTCGTTTTGCAGGCTACCTACGTTTCTGACTTTCTGACTGAAGTCACTGACTTTATACTCAGAAAAAAGTCTTTTTTTATTTCTAGCAATATTATTATTAATCAAGAAATTGTCTTATATTTCTTCCAAAGGTCTTGAAGTAGAGGGTATATTTAGAAGGTCTGCTAACAGTGCTCTTGTCAAACAAGTGGCTCAGTTGTTTAATCTTGGCAAGATAGTAGACTATGCTGAATATGGTGATATACATTGCGCTGCAGCAATCATCAAGAAGTTTTTGAGAGAATTACCAGAACCTTTGCTAACGTTTGAGTTTTGTGACATTGTTCCTGCTGTAACAGGTATATAAGACTGCTCCTGCTCCTGCTCCTGCTCCTGCTCCTGCTCCTGCTCCTGCTCCTGCTCCTGCTCCTGCTCCTGCTCCTGCTCCTGCTCCTGCTCCTGCTCCTGCTCCTGCTCCTGCTCCTGCTCCTGCTCCTGCTCCTGCTCCTGCTCCTGCTCCTGCTCCTGCTCCTGCTCCTGCTCCTGCTCCTGCTCCTGCTCCTGCTCCTGCTCCTGCTCCTGCTCCTGCTCCTGCTCCTGCTCCTGCTCCTGCTCCTGCTCCTGCTCCTGCTCCTATGCTCCTGGTTCTTCCCTTGCTTCTGCTCCGCCTACTCCTTCACTTTTTTGTCATGTTCTCCTTCCTCTGCTCCTGCTTCCCCTGCTTCTGCTCCCCCAACTCCTTCTTCTATTTTTTGTCATTATCCAGCTTTCATCATCCATTAATCTGTTTTATATTTTTAGCAATACCAGATCGAGATGAAAAGTTAAAACAGGTTTGGTCATTTCTTCATAACCACCTTCCCAGTCAAAACTTTGAACTGCTTAAATATATCATGATGTTCCTCAAAGAGGTGAGACGATGGTTGTTTACTTTGAGACAGTGTTATTACGTTTTATGTACTTTATACAATTGACCTTTTCCAAAACGAGTAAAGGACTGGGTACTAGTTTCCCTAATTAATGTAATTAAGAAATGAACCTCATAATATAAAAGAGCAGATCAAGATTTGTAAGATTCCTGAGATTTGGTGCTTTTGGTTGGATATTGAGTGAGTTACAGCCATTCAAAACTGCCCAAAATTACAAGGGAATGTATAGATTGGAAGGATAGCCGTCCTTTCAAACCATACATTTCCTTCTATTTTTAGGCATCTTTATGAGGCTGGTCAGAATACAACCAAACTCAGGAATCTTACATATCTTGATGTGCTCTATTTAATTACATTACTCTTAATAACATTAATTGGGGAAACTAGTTCCCAGTCCTTCACTCGTTTTGGAAAAGGCCAATATGAGTGGCCGATCTGTATATAAAATAAGAGTAAATCTGGCCAAAACGTCAAGTTAAAACGTATGCAAATCAGGACGAATCTGTATGGGATATACAACCTCATCCGCGGTTATGATTATAAGTACTATATACAATATGAGCGGCCGATCTGTATGGGATATACAACGAGGAGGCAAAGACGAGCCGTTGTATATCTCATACAGATCGGACGCGAATATTGTATAGTACTTATGAAAGCCCAATGTTACTTCTTTCTTATTTTACTAAAATTGTCAAGATAAAAGTAAATCTGGTCGAGAAAATTCAAGTTAAAGCTTAAGCAAATCCGGATGATTTTGTATCTAAAATACAACCTCTGTCACGGACGAGATTTTCTTTTTGTAAAAATTCTCATGAAATATTCATGAATTGTATAAACGTTTTTAAACTTTAATTAACGTTACTTTATGATTTAACTGAATATGTAATACTAGTTTTGTAATTATTACAGGTTCAAGCCCATCCTATCAATAAAATGACAGCTAGCAATCTAGCGATTGTCTTTGGTCCTAACCTTGTCTGGGGCAAGAGCCAAGCTGCATCTCTTGATGCCATGGCAAAAACCAATACTTTCACCTGTCTCATGCTGGAAAACTTAGATTACTTGTTTGGAGATGGTAATAGTTAAGCAGCCATGCAGGTAAAGCCCAGGTAAAGACCAGGCAATTACCAGGTAAAGACCAGGCAATTACCAGGTAAATAAATAAGTAATCAATATTTATGATAACAAGAGGCAGAGTTGGCACAGTCAATTTGCCTTTTCCATATCGAGCAATTGACTGGGTACGAGTGTGAAAAACTAACTTGATTATGGTTCCAGAAACAAACAACCTCGTCTCATGGGAGAGTAACCAAATATAAGCTTATTGACCAAGTTTCAGAACGTTTGATAAATAGAAAAACAATTATAAGCGTCCAAACTCTGCCAAAATTACAGAGAAATGTATGGTGTCCTTCCAAAACGTCCTTCAAAACCATACATTCTTTGTATTTTCGAAAAAAAATTAAAATACCATAATTTCGTTGCAATTTGCACAAACTTGTTCCAACTTTCAATTCTTACTAATTTGTATTTGCTCTTTCCTGTGGAGGGGTTTATTTTTGAATTAAATCAATTTTGAGAAACTTGGTTCCAGTCCCTTGCTCGATATGGAAAAGGCTAATAGTCCTTTTAACAGTTCCAAACGATCAACCTCAGCCTCGATAGCGCGTAATACACCTATTTCAAAAATCGTTGTCGCAAACAAAGTCACAGTCCACACTCTGAAGCCTGCAAAGAATGTCGGTACTTCTTCTTTTATTCATAACATATTTTGATTGATTGAGGGCCACAAGTTTATTAGCTTTTTAGTGCTACCCTCTATAAATAAAGTTTCTTACCTACTTACTTACTTACAAGTTGTTGTTGTGGTAGCTATAAATATAAATATTTCTTTAGAAACATGCAATGAATCACAAAGTAAGTCCATGTAACCGACATCCTTTGCAGGCTTTAGAGTGTTGACTGTAGCTCCAGCTGCCACAACGACTTTTGAAATAGGTGTTTATTCTTTAGAATTTGACTACAGCCTGTGGTAATTTAAATAATGCACACATTATCAAACAATTGAAACGCTTACAAATTCCACGGTCTGTAGTCAAATTCTAAAGAATATATTACACGCTATCGAGGCTGAGGTTGATGGAAGAGAACTGTAAAATGGTCTATTGGAATACAGTCAATTCAAAAAACATTGTCGTCAATAGACCCTTTTAATAAGTCCCGAAGTGTTGTGTTTTCCGCGCTTGACGTCAAATTTATTCTTCAGTTTCAATTCCTTTCATATTATACAAATTTCAAAAGAATAAATTTGACGTCGAGCGCGGAAAACACAACACTTCGGCACTTATTAAAAGGGTCTATAGGCTACAAGTGTACGCGACTGGACCGTAAGGTAGCATGGGTAGAAATCACCGAAGCGGATAAATGCACACAGTGAGTAATTCGCCGCTTCGGTGATTTCTACCCATGCTACCTTTCGGTCTAGTCGCGTAGACTTGAAGCCTATTGACGACAATGTTTTTTGAATTGACTGTATAGTGAAAATATCTAGCGTTTAAACTACATGTTGTGCGCCGATGCTGTGCTGGTTTTGCCAAAGAAGAAATGAAGTTAAAATTTACTTTAACTCTAAAAAAAGCGTTGGGCTGCAATGGAATTTTTCTAAAGTAAAGTCGTGAGAAAGCACGTTACCCACTTATACTCCTGGGTGAAGAGAGACAATATGAAAGTGAGGCATCTTGCTCACAACGTAGTTGACTGAGCCAGGACTCGAACCCAGGCCTGTCAACCCAGGCCCAATCCACAGACCACTCGGCCACCATAAATAACCTCGGTCATAAATAACAAAATAAAGAACTGGTGTTTTGCCTATGAATAATTATTATTGTAAAGATATATATGAATTAATTTGGTAACTAGAGTAGATAAATGCAAAGCCAAAACACTATTTATTACAAGCTTAAATTTGTCAAACTATAATTTTCTATTTTTGACCGAAATGTGCTAGTTTTTGCTAGTGATGAATTCTACAACTAATTATATTTTGTACTTTATCCATAATTGTACTAAACAAAAACAAAAACACTTGTTTTCTATCTTTTTTTCAATATATTCATTTATAATATAATCGTATTTCCCCGCTCGTGCGCCCCTAATAAAAACCATGCAGACCGCAAGTAACGTGATGGGGGCCGTACGTGTTTTGTTGAGCGGGCCGTAAAAAGCCGTCGGGGCCCGCTCAAAAATGCGTACGGACCCGCTTGTGAAAAAAAAATATGAAAGGATATGGTCGGGCCGGACGGGAAAATATTTGGCTCTCGGTCATTTGTACGGACCTCGCTGCGTTCGTTCCGTACTGCATGCCCTTGAGCCAAATATTTTCCTGTCGGGGCCCTAGGCCTCCCACTCAATTCTCGGTGAAACAATTCTCAACGTACGTTGTTGTGGTTGTAACTGCCTTCTGTGTGCGGTGTTTGCTTTTGCAAAGCTGCGGTGTGCGGTGAATTTTATAGCTGTGGTGTTCGTAGTGTTTGGTGAAACACATTGTGATGCAGTGTTGTTGTTTTGTTGTTGTTGTGCGGTGCTGAGAATCCTCCATGTCCCCCTCGTTTATCTGACAAATGATTAATGGTTTCTATGGATATGTTGTTTACTTCTTATTTTTGTTTATTGGTCTGTTGTATCTGTTTGTGTATTTTTGTTTCTTTGTTATTGTTTCTTTGTTTGTTATTGTTTCTTTGTTTGTTTGTGTTTGTCTGTTGTATTTGTTTGTGTATTTTTCTTTGTGTGTTTGATTTGTTTGTTTGTATATTTTTGTTTGTGTGTTTTTGTATGCCTGTCGTATTTGTTGATGTATTTTTGTTTGTCTGTCTGTTGTATTTGTTTGTGTGTTTTTGTTTGTCTGTTTGTTTGTATTTTTGTTTGTCTGTATTTGTTTGTGTGTTTTTCTTTGTTTGTGTGTTTTTGTTTGTCTGTTTGTTTGTGTGTTTTTGTTTGTGTATTTTTGTTTGTGTCTTGTATTTGTTTGTGTGTTTTTCTTTGTTTGTGTGTTTTTCTTTGTTATTGTTTGTCTGTCTGTTGTATTTGTTTGTGTGTTTTTGTTTGTTTGTGTGTTTTTTAACTTGTTATTGTATGTCTGTCTGTTGTATTTGTTTGTGTGTTTTTCTTTGTTTGTGTGTTTTTCTTTGTTATTGTTTGTCTGTCTGTTGTATTTGTTTGTGTATTTTTGTTTGTCTGTTGTATTATAAGTGTCTGAGTATGCCGCAACTAAGATATGGTCTACGTTTTTAATCAATATTATAAACTTTATTTCACTTCATGAAACTTAAAAGTTGATATACAAATATAAAATGTTAACCTTATCATGTGCTTTTTTCAACTATATAAAAGTTTAAGGGTTTTTTTCCGTAGTTTAAAGGAGTTTTTTTTGTTTTGTTTTTTTGATAATATATGTATAACTAAAAGCTTAGATATTTTATATCATTATAGACCTTATTCAAAAACGTTTGACGGGGCGAACGGCGGTTGGCGATTGCACGACCGTAAGGGACTGTGGATAATACCAATTTCTTCTTATTCCATTCTTAATTACGAAAACACTGTTCAGCGATGAACTTAGTTGGATGTCTCGAAGGTTTCGCTGAACGGCGGAAGCATTGTTTGGGTAATTTAGAAACGAATAAGAAGGAATTCGTATTACCCATAGTTCCTTTCGGTCGTGCAATCACCAATCGCCGTTCTCCCCGACAACCTTTTATGAATTAGGTGTCCACTGGATATGAGCAATCGCGCGCTCTGATTGGTTCATCAACTACTAGCCCACCAGCTCATATATCTCTTCGTACAAGGCTAATAGCCAACTCGGAACTGCCTTGTCGGCTATGAGCTCCGGCATGTACGACTCGATTGCGTTGAATAATTGCTAAATATACTTATGCGATATGAGTTAACTGTAGATTATAAAAATGACTTCATAGGAGTAGTATAAATTGTTATTACACCTATTTCAAAAATCGTTGTCGCAGCCGAAGCTACAGTCAACACTCTAAAGCCAGCAAAGGATGTCGGTTATATGGAAATAATTTGTGATTTATTACACGTTTATTAAAGAAATATTTATATTTATATCTACCACAACAACAACATGTTATGGTCATATAACACAAACACGTACAACCAAAATATGCTATGAATAAATCGATTACAAGAGAAGAAATACCGACATCCTTTGCAGGCTTCAGAGTGTGGACTGTGGCTTTGTTTGCGACAACGATTTTTGAAATCGGTGTATAATTATTTACATCTCTTATTCTTTACTTTATTTTTTCCATATTAATTGTAAAAGCACTGAGATTGTATGTGGCGCGCTAAGAATTAGATTATTATTATTAGTAGTAATAAATGTAGATGTTGATGAAACTGGTAGATATATCCATCGTATCTTCATTTAAGCTGCAATGTGACCTACAAAATAGGAATATAATCGTTAACATTTAGTATTTCCGTAATATTCATCAGAACCTATCATTAGCCGTTGCGTAACTGACCGTAGCTTTTTTCGTTAAGGGTAACAAGCTACCTAACGTTAACTGCTGCGTGCGTAACTGACCGTAGCTTTTTTTGTTAAAAGTAACATTACCTAACGTTAGCTGTTGCGTAACTAACCGTAGTTCTTCCATACGTTTTATTGTAACCTATCATTAGCCGTTGCGTAACTGACCGTAGCTTTTTTTGTTAAGGGTAAATATAACCTTACGTTAGCTGCTGCGTAACTGACCGTAGTTCTTCCATACGTTTTATTGTAACCTATCATTAGCCGTTGCGTAACTGACCGTAGCTTTTTTCGTTAAGGGTAACATTACCTAACGTTAATTGCTGCGTAACTGACCGTAGTTCTTCCATACGTTTTATTGTAAGCTATCATTAGCCGTTGCGTAAGTGACCGTAGCTTTTTTCGTTAAGGGTACGGTAAATATAACCTTACGTTAGCTGCTGCGTAACTGACCGTAGTTCTTCCGTACGTTTTATTGTAACCTACTATTAACCGTTGCGCGACTAACCGTTGTTTTATGTACGTAACTGTCCGATTTCGCATGTATTGCGCATGGTTTAGCCATACAGACTTACCATAGCCTTTCTCCATTTTCATGTTTCCAGATCCTTCCATTTGTCGCCTCATCTTCTTCACCCTGGACGTAATTAATATTGATTATGATAACGATAATGTACGCTGATGATGTAGCCTGCGTAAACAGACCCTACTAATTATAAGGAGTAGACCATTAGATTTTTGAGGGGGGGGGGGGGGGGGGGGGCGAATCAAAAAAAAAAAATTCGAGCACAGCTAGCATTATAGATAAAAATGAAAATCGTGCCACAGCAACAATGACGAAAGAAAATATTCGTGCAAGTTGAAAAAAAAAATTCCTGCACATAAGTAGAATGGGAAAAAAATATCTTGCAACAAAAATCCCCCCCCCCCCCCTCAAAAATCTAATGGTCCACCCCTTATTACTATGTAATAAAGACTCACTTTTGTTTGAGGAGATGGAATAGAACGATGAGTACAATAACGATAACAAACAGCACGAAAATGAAGACGCCGTAAAGAAGGAATGCAGCTTGTTGGTGCATTACTTCAGGGAACAGACTAGGGTGTTCGGGCTCGGGCTCTGCTGTATTTTCAGGCTCTGCTTTGGTAGGCTCTGGTGCCATTTCTGAAGATAAACTTATGATAAGATGACGATGTTGGTGACTGATCGATGATGATTATGACGTTGGTGACTGATTGATGATGATGATGACGTTGGTGACTGATTGATGATGATGATGACGTTGGTGACTGATTGATGATGATGATGACGTTGGTGACTGATTGATGATGATTATGACGTTGGTGACTGATTGATGATCATAATGATGGTGATAATGATTATGATTAATTGATGATAATGATGATGACGTAGGTGACTGGTTGATCATAATGATTGTGACTGGTTGATAATGATGATGGTGATACTGTTGGTGACCGATTGATGATAGTGATGTTGGAGATAATGATGATGATGAAAATGATGATGATGACGTTGGTGACCGATTGATGATGGTACAAATTATAGTTTTATATAATTTAATGATGTGATGGGCAACTTTGCGGATAAAATTTAGATTTAAAAACTTAAATTTAGATTTTTAAACTCTAGCGACTGCACAAAATTTAATACATGCCATGTACTTTTTTAGAAGACCATATCTTTATTAATACTGAGAATATTTGTACGCAAATTGTATTTATTGTTTTTAAACAGCACGACTGACATCTCTGAGGTTTTTACAAAACATTGTTGACATAAAAAGTTTGACCTCCGACTTTTCCTCAGTTGATGTTTACTTTGATCCTTGCTTTAAACGACCCTCTTTGAAAACTGTTCTACAGTTATTTATGCAATATTTTCATTTTATTTATATTTTACATATGTTATTATCTGTAGCATAATTTTTATCTTATTTACAGAAGTATTTTTCTTAGATTTTCATTATTATGCTATTAATAATATACATGAAAAAATTTCTCCATTCTGATTGGCTGAGAGCAGTGCAGAAAAAAGGAAATCAAGTGCAGAAAAAAAGAAATCAAGTGCAGAAAAAAGGAAATCAAATGGAAATTTAAGCATTGTGATTGGCTAATAAACAATGAAACATCAAATGAGCCAATCACGAAAGAGCAAACAAATTGCGGAAAATTCAATGCCTGTCTAAAACAAACATGGCGGGTGTTTCAAGATTTTCCGTCGCAAATGAAAACATCATTCAAGAGTTGAAAAATAGCTCAAAAAACGAGAACACACAACGGAGCACTACATTCTGGTTGACTGTGTGGAAAACGTGGTGTAATGAGAAAGGAGAGAATGAAGAGATTCATGAATACGAGCCGGCAGACCTCAACAACTTGTTGGAGAGATTTTACGCCGAAGTGAAAAACCGACATGGAGAAGACTATACGAACCAGAAAGCTTGAAAATAATGATAACATCTCTTGACAGACACCTTGACAGTAATTTAAAAAACACTTTAAGTGGCAATTCTTTCAAAAATCGTCGAACATTTGTAAGAAAAATACAAAAAACTGACCAAGTTTTGAGTGGAAAGTTTTGAATTTTCCGCTTTGAGCTCGAGCGCGCGCTTGCTTACGACATCAACACGTCATTTTTGGCGCGCGCTACTAGCCGAAAACTGACCAAAAAAATTGTAAAAGAGTATCTTTTTTCTTAGATTTTCATGACACTTTTCATTTGGTTTTGATAAGCGACTATAATTGAAAACTGTTGTATAATTATTATGCCATATATTTATTCATTTACTAAATTACTAAACTAATATAATTGAAAATTAGCATCAGTATAATTGGTATCTTATTTACAAAAGTATTTTTCTTAGATTTCTCTGTCGACACTTTTCGTTTGTTTCTTACGACTATATAATTGAAAACTGTTATATAATTATTATGTCATATAGTTATTCATTTACTAAACTAATATAATCGAAAGTTAGCATTAGAACTTGTATCTTATTTACAAAAGTTTTTTTCTTAGATTTCTCTGACACTTTTCGTTTGTATTTTATGATAACTGCGACTATAATTGAAAACTGTTGTACGGTTATTATGCCATATATTTATTTACTAAATGCGTATTTTTAAATATAATTTTTATCTGTAGCTCAGCAATTTATTTTCAAACTTAATTACCGATGTTTTTTTCTTGGATTTCCGTAGAATTTCTGTTGGTTACTTATTTACTAAATGCGTATTTTTACATATGATTTTTATCTGTAGTTCAGCAATTTATTTTCAAACTTAATTACCGATGTTTTTTCTTGGATTTCCGTAGAATTTCTGTTGGTTCTTACTGTTTAACAACGATTATAATTAAAATAGTTGTTATCGCGCTATTGTAGTTGTTGTTTTCACAAATGCTCGTATAGCCCTGCGTGATGGCTTATTTAGGCCGAACGATTTGTAAACAAATTTTTGAATGCAACGTTGTTGAATTTCTCCTCGTTACAAAATTAAACTACCGTATAAAATCCTGGGTTTTAAGAACCTGTTAAGCTAAATTTTTCATTTTAAGCCCCTTCCAGATAAGAACCTATTAAGGTTTAAGCCATTTATGGTATGTTTCTGCGGGTTTTTACCCCACCTATGATGAAATTAAATAACTTTCTGTACATCATTTATTTGTTATTGATTAAATCGTCACAACAGTGGCCATATAGTCCAAATCAAGTCGTAGTCTGTTATTCTTATTTCATCATACTAGTGCGACGACACACAATACTCGTTTACAGTTGGAAAGTTTATTAAACAAGGCGCGAAGTAAAAAAGAACTTTATAAGAACCTATTTAGGCTAAATTGAAAACTTCAGGTTCTTATACTCGGGCTCTTACTGTATTGCATATTATACAGTAACATCTGCGTTAAGAACCAGTAATTTTGTACTGTCAGATTGGAGTAGCTTTCTACAACTGAAGATGTATATGAAATTTTTTATTGGGTGGTTATAGTTATGAAATTTTTACCCTGCATATTCATGCCTGTTAATCCGATTTTTTACTGTATCAAGTCATATAACTGAGCTTGCATTTTCACGTTTAAGTTATCTGCATTAGTATCATAAATTTCAGTATTAAAATTTCTATCTTACCTGCGTTTTTTCTGTATTTTCCCGAGACGTTTCGCTTCCAAGGTCCTTTCTCTAACGATTGCAGCTGATAACTGATGTGCTATAATTAGAACAATTCTATATATTGTTATACTTCATTGAATAGCGTTAAAAAATTCGCTTAAGTCACGAAACGAAATATAAACACAATATAGAATATGCAGGTTGGATTTCAATAGCTTAGGATGACTTAGCAATATTTAGGAAAGTTCATGTAATTAACATAATTTTGGGAACTTTTTGTGGAGCATTTTTGGGGTTTATCATTTTTGCAATTTCATCATTGAAAACATCGAGGCAAAACTCTTTGAAATGTATATATGTAATTAAACAACATTTCTGCAAACTCAGAAAGAAAATTCCTTTTTAAATTACTGAAATAATTGTAATAATAACTTAATACTTTTCGTTGTGTTGGAGTTTTTCAATATTTACCCTGGATCGATGCCAGAGGTTTGAGGATTGTCTAGGTTTAGAATAGTTTCAAGGAGTAAATTGAGTGTATTTTTATTTGTTCGGTAGAATTCGTTTCGCGACTCGTATATATTCCTAAAAGAGAAGCCACTCTAGTGGTATCCAAAGTATAAATATATCGGCTGAACATACAAAAATGTTTTGTGTGTGCTTTGTCGCATTATATGATTACACGAATTCCTACAAGCTTAGAATGATTTAAAAATGACTTAGAATGACTTAATAATGGTATTAAGGAGATTCCGTAGTTTTGCATTGCGCACGCTCTACTGCGCACAATTTTGACCATCGAGAGCGCGCGCTACAGCTCGCGCACCTTGCGCGCGCTATGTCGGTATTACTAAAAGATCACAATTCGTACATTCAAAGTGCCATAGCGCCAAAACGAATACGGTGACCTATCTTTTTTATTTTATTGAATTAAAGATATCCACGTTTTCAAATACATATCTGAGTTTGAATAAAAATCTATGTCCAGATTTCGAGATATTTCAAGAATTGTGGTAATATTGTGCTAGCCAGGTGTTCGCGAACGATACGCTCGAGTAACTTCGAGTATTGCTTTATCGCTATTATCTTTTAACAGGTTCACTTTTCTATCCAAGTTTTGTGTGTGAATGAAGATTTGGGGTGCTAAGATGAAATAAAACCTGATATTTCAATCCTAATATCAAAAAAGAGTACCATTTAATCGCCTTTTATTCTCATTTTATACATCGAAATATTACTCCCGCGCGCCGTCGAAATGAGTAACTTTGACGTGATCTAGTGCCAAAACCAACACGGTGACCCCCCTTTTAATTTTATTTTTGAAATGCCCATGTCTTAAAGTATAACTGTACAAAGTTTCAATAAAAAGTTATGTCAAAATCTATTACTACGGAATCTCCTTAAAGATAATTCTACTAATGAATGCGCAAATTTTCCATTTAAAACTGGATGTAACAAATTAAAGTTTCAGCTACACAACTTGTAAATAACTTTTTCTTGGCATGACTAAAACAGGCCATTTGAGTTGTCCCCACTACAAATTTAGTGAATCTGACAGAAGTCTCATTATGAGGCTAGAAGCAAAAAATACTAATACATGAATAATAAAATGCGCAAATTGTATCCATTCAACTTGATGCAGCAAATTAAAGTTTCAGCTGCACGACTTGTACATAACTTTTACTTAGCATGACTAGAAAAGGCCATTTGAGTTGTCCCCACTACAAATTTAGTGGATAGAGATTAGTCTCATTATGAGGCTAGAAGCAAAACAAAATTTAAAAAAAATCCTATTAGCTTAGAACGACTTGAACGTCATTTTATATTAACAATTTTAATTGTAAACTGTTTTGACTGGAACTTCAGCCCTGGGGAAGTAAAACTACTCGCTTGATATTAGATGCAATACAAATTGTAAACAGGAAAAATTGACATTTATATATTCATGATCAGTATGATATTGAAAAATTTGATAAAATCATCATAAAAACATCTGCGAAAAGCTTTTTTATACACATTTAGAGATTGTCAGTCTTTTTACAAAAGAAAAGTCGCTGATACTTTTTCGTACAGATTCAATAGTATCTTTACATAAGAATTTCAAAAAATCCCTACGAAGGGTCTACGAAAGATCTGTACGACAAGTTTCATGTTTGAATGCATTTCCAGGAATAAGGGCCTCGTTTAAGTGGGGAATGACGTATTTGATACCCTCTAAACTATATTAATAATGACTTTAATTGATTTGAGTTCCTGTTATGTCTGGATTGGATATATATACTAATATCCTGTCTCATGATGAATATCATTTATTAGATACATGTAATTACTTTTTCTGTTTTCTTTTTTCTTTCAAAGTTTAGATCATCTTCATGAGCATTGTTTTTTATCTTGCTGTATATCTTCATTCTCGTTATCCCATCATATCATCATGATTACCACCAGCATTATCGTCATCACCACCATCATTATCATAATCACCCCAGCATTATCAATACCAACAATATCATCATAACCATCATTGTCGTCATCACCAACAGCACCTTCATCATCATTATCGATATCATCATAAGCAACAACATCATTATCATCATCACCACCATCATCATCACCACCATCATCACCACCATCATCATTACATCATCACCACCACCAGTGTCTTCATAATTACCATCACCACCATCATCACCAACACCATGACAACCAACACCATGACAACCACCACCATCATCATCATCACCACCATCACCACCACCAAAACCACCACCATCATCACCACAAACACCATCACAACCACCACCATCATTACCACCATCATCATCATCGTCACTACCACTACCATCATCACCATCATCATCACCACCAACACCATCACAACCACCACCATCATCACCACCATCATCATCACCATCAACACCATCACAGCGATCATCACCATCACAACCACCACCATCATCATCGTCATGACCAACATCATTTCCATCGTCATTATCACCATCATTATCATTATCATCATTTTCGTATCTCATTTCAAGTAATGCCAAAGTGCGGCTTGTACAAAGAAATCTGTAATGTCTCATTTAATAGGGCTGCTTTTCATGAGGGGCCGTTTACTACAATCAAAAGTTACAAATATATATATGTATACAACAAATAAATAAAAGCAAATAAGAAAGCTATATTCATCCAATAAAATAGAATTGCTATCGTGTAATAGTTCTTATTTAGTTTCTTAGAGTGGTTTTCATTAACCCGTGAAACACACTTTAGCGTAATATGCTTTATTACACTTTATTAAACTTTAACTTTAACTTTGTGTTTTATAATCATTTGTTAAATAGCACTATTACACATTAATACACTTTATTACTCTTTCCCTATTACACTTTGTTTCACGGGTTAATGAAAACCACTCTATAAGTCACTATCAAAGACAAGTAAAGTTGTAATGAGGTATTGTTTCCTTTTGTATTTGATGTTTCTGGTTGAGTGATACTGACTAAATAGTCACTAAATATAAACTATTAGTTAGCAACTATTTTGTTTCTATTTCATGATATATGAATAGAATTATTAATAGTATATATTATATAGAATTATTTTCAATATTTTTAAATAATAAAATAAATTTACATCTAGAATAAACCTATACCATAACATGTCGTGCACAATTAGTGTAAACTCAAGAGTATCATTTACGTGATGTGTCTTCCACGCCAAATATGAATACAAGATTACGTCAATATTACGTCAATAGGTGAATACGGGGTTCCAACTGACCAATCAAGTGAAGAGAACAATGCTGAGTCACGTTCGATTCAAAATAGACCAGTAGCTTTTTGGGGGGGAGGGGTGGTGTTAGGGAAATATCTAAAAAGCGACCCGAAAGCTTATTTATGTTGCGTTTCGTTGTAGCCATATGTTCACGCTAAAAAGCATCTTTCAGGCTATCAAAATTGAAGAGCCAATTTTTTTTCCGCGCTTATTTCGCTTTTGTGTGGTTGATCTTGCACATGGGATTGAAAATCTTCCGTGCCACGCCATTCTAAAAGGAATTTCGGGAGCTTTTAGCGTTGTTATCTACAATTTTAGTGGAGCATACCCGATACCTCCCTTCCCCGGGACAATTTCCAACCAACAATTCTTCTCGCTCTGGGGCCGGTTGTACGAAGCCTGACTTGTGCTATCCACCGGATAAATCCCTATCCAACGGATAAAACCTATACAAATTCTATACATTGGATAACTATTATCCAGTGGATAACTTTATCCAGGCTTCGTACAACTGGCCCCTGATGTCTATAGCCCCCTGGGGTGATCGGCGGTCGTACGCACCCCCTCCCCCGGGTCTATAACATAGAGTAATTTAGGTGTCAATACTGTTATCACTGAAAGCTTTATTGTTATATCTCCAAATGGCAAATACTCCCTGATAGTACAAACAGCTTTTTATTGCATGATAATAGTGTTTATATTGTAGTTATGTAGATAGAGTACAAACACTAAAAGTGTGCAATACTTTGTACTATTTACCACTAAATAGTGTTGATTAAACAATAGAGAACAAAAGAATTTGCATAATTTAGCAGTATTTAGTGGTATTTATGTTGCACACTTTTAGTGTTTGTACTCTATTTTCAGTACGACTGCCTAATTAACAAAGTGCAGCTTTTTACGTGGCGATTTGCGTAAAATGTATTATTCACGCACCAATTTTACGTCTATCTTTTACGTGAGAGCTAGTGCGTGCACGTAAGAGTGTAGCTCTTCGCGTAGGTGAGACTACGTTTTCATAAATTGCTATTATATAAATTGTTATATTATTAGCACTGCTAATAGCACTAAACGGCTTTTTAATTTATGATAATTTTGTGTTTATTGCAGTTATATGTGGATATTTTGCGTACGATTCAATACTAAACAAAGCCGGCCCAGTATTTTACACGGCGTAAAATTTACATTGCGTTAAATTCAGGCACAAAATTTACGTCTGTCTTTTGCTTGATCTCTAGCGTAAGAGTGTGCACGTATAATGTACATTTCTTCGCGTACTTTTATAAGTTAGAATTTTTACTCGCTGTCAACAGTGATATTAGCCTTGTAACATTTATTCACAGAGTTTTGATTATAATGATTCTCAATAATGTCTTTGGCCGGTGTTATAGTCACATTTATAAATTTATACAGCTTCTACAAAACGTTCAAGGTTTTAGTTCAAATTGTACTTCAAAGACCGATTAGGATTTTAGTTTGTACAAATTATTTTGCATTCAAAGACCAATATTTTGGAAGTCAGATTATTTACAATGTTTTCTTCTATTTTACATTTCAGAAATCTTACACAAATCATTCGAATAACCTGGGTATTTCTAATCCAGAGTTGGAACTAATTTTTGCATTATTAATGTGCTATATGCAATACAGAATAGACCAGGTTCATGTGATCTAGCACCGCTGTACTGTTTGTACAAAAGGCGCACCTGCACAGGGATAGCTTCAATTCAAACTAAATTCAAATGTGTTTTCTATTGTTAAGTGATAACATTTTCCGTGATTTTCTTGAAATTTCTGAATATTTTTACCCCAAATCGAGGCTTAGCCTGTGCAAATGCGCCCTTTGTCAAATAGTACAGCGGTGATAGATGACACGAAACTGCTGTTAACAAGATTGTGCTAAGATATTTTATATACTACTTTAACAATAGTTTCATATACAGTGGAATATCCCACTTATCAATAGTGGCTTACTGTATAAGTTGATAACGAAGTTGAGCGATAAAAAAAACTATTTTTTACGAACATTTTAAATGAAAAAGACGAAGTTTCGACGTTAGCATAACGTCATTATCAAGCCTAAATGAATAAATAAAATATTTTACAATAAGAAACAATAATGCTATCCCACTTGTCACTTTTATTTTCTAGTATACACACAAGCCTTTAGGAGAGTGTGTATGCAAAGAAAATACAAGGTGGGATATTCAGGGTATGTCACGATTAAACATTGTATAACTAACTATTCTATCCCACATAATATAAAATATAGCCAATATAAAAGAGAACAGCCCGCAATGTTTTATGGGAAGAGGCAGTTGAATACCTCCGAATATACAACGACTTTTAAGCATTCTGATTGACTGTATTTTATATGATATGGTATAAATAGGATTATACACCTATTTCGGTTGTTGGAGTGAACGGTTGGTGGCGATTGCACGACAGAAATAAATTGTGGGTCTTCAATAGTGTTAATTTGTGGCATCCACATTTAGCGGAGAAGAGCTGAAACTGTGCAGAAAAACTCTCGTTTGTTTTGTACACATAACCACAAGTCCTTTCGGTCGTGTAATCGCCGTTTGCCTTCCACTTCAATAGACGATGTGCAAGAGCGCCATTTTCTACAACAAAGCATGATGGGAAACTGATTACTTCCACTTTTTTATGACCGCTAAAATAAATCTTAAAGATAAAATAAATCTATAAATGCTTTATAAAATATAACATCAACAAATTATTTGTTAATTAGTTTCCCATCATGCTTTGTTCTTAAAAATGGCGTCCGTGCACATCGCCTATTGGACAACCTTGTATAAAATAGGAATTCAAGGGATTATCCATAGTACAAAGAAGAAATCCCTCTGTTTATCGATGCAGATCAAGATGATATCGTACGATGAAGACTGGTAGTCTAAACATGGCGACATTTTTACCTGATGAACAATATCGTTAGATAAACAGAGAAGTATTTTTTTTGTTGTTAATAGTTTATCACTGGACTTGATGTTGTTGATCATCTGGAAAGTTGCATTCGATAACATACGACGAAAATGTCGAACTCGATTGTAAAAGAGAAACCTATTTTACCGCTATATACGTCACACCACATAGTGCTTCATGACTTTATGTTGTCGTTTCATCAAAAACGATTTCCGCATTCGACAAGTTGGTGTCCCATACGATGCAAATGTCGAAATCGATTGTAAGAGACGAAACCTTAGATTTTACAAATGCGATACACATAATGCATTACACTTGACTTGATGAGGTCGATCCTCTCGAATGTCGTTTCATCGCAAACGATCTCGATATTCGAAAACTTGATGTCTCACACGACGAAACTGTCGAATTCGATCTCAAAGAGAAGAAACCTCCCATTTTCCCTTTACAGCATCGACGAAGCTCCAGTTTCCCGAAAATAAAAGGATTAATGATACTGTTACTATAGGCCAGTATATTACAAAATGCCAGCACAATACTAAAGTAGGGGTTATTTCCTCCGTCCCCGAAGTCGTTCCAAAGCCACAGCACATGAAACGGTAGATAGCATAACGCGAAGGCCGTGACAGCGGTCACGAAGAGTTTGACCATGCGTAGATTCTGTTCGGCACGTTGACGGATTAATCTCTCAGAGTGAGATCGCCTGTTTCCGCCCATAAGTCTAACTATATGAGATTTATCATGATATAGACGAAAAAGTACCCTAAAATAGCACGCGATAATAATCGATAATGGTATCAAATACAGCAATATGAACACACTACATGTAAACGCCTTCACATAGTGAGGATTATCAGGCCAGTTCTCAAGACACTGTTCCTTATCAATATCATAAACCAATACACTTATATACGGAGTCACCAAGCCTAAAGAAATCACCCATGTCGCCAACAGCATTAACTTCGCAGTTCGACCACGTAGCTTTGGCTCTAAAGGCAGCACTATAGCACGATACCGCTCTATACTGACGCACAGTAAAGTGAATACTGACGTTGACATGAAGAGTGTCTGCAACGGGTAGATAAATCTGCATAAAAAAGCTCCCATGAGAAACCGACCACTCAATTGTTCGATCATGTCAAAAGGAACGCTTAAACCACAAGTCCCCAAGTCGGTGATTGCCAAGTTCAGAATGAAATACTCATTAGGTCTTCTTCGACGTTGACATAGTATTACTTTACAAACCAAAGTGTTCCCAACCAATCCAACTAGCACAATAACAGAGTAGAATAGATATTGAACAACAGTTATTGCTTCTGAAGTTGCTGATGTGCTCAGTATTTTATCAGTTGAATTATTAGTCATCTTGATTCCTTTAGGAGCTCTTTTAATTGAATTAATTGGCGCGTGGAGCGAACCTCACGGAAGAACCCCGATGAGGAATGATAGTTGTAAATACTGGGGTGAAGCGTGTGTGTGGGTTGAACCTCACAGAAGTGCCCTGATGGGGAGTGGTTGTTGTAAATACTTAGTGTAGTGGTAGTGTGTGTGGAGTGAGACTCACGGAAGAGCCCTGATGAGAAGTGTTTGTTTTTTTCGTAAAAACTGGTTGTGGCAGTGTGAACACCGTTGAAGAAAAATTAACTTGTGTTATTTCCCGTATATTTGATGAAATCCTCCTTAGAACGTTGCCAATTACGCAGTAAGCCACCTATTAATAACGAGTGGATTTTTCGTCGTATTTCCCTGATGTTCATGCAATACTGGGATTTTTGATTGCACCAAGTTTTGTATCTTCTCAGTGTAGAAGCTACAAAAATGACCATCAATAATTTTCGTCTTTTGACTCTTTTTAAGATCTTGAAAAATCTTGAGGACCATCCACCGATTTACTTATCGTATCCTCTTGAATTATTGATTTTATTAGTTTCTTATGTATCCTGGTAAACAGATATGCAGAAATAATGTGTCCAATCAAACATCCACTTTGTCTATTTGGAGAATCTTTTTGAATCAAATCTCTTTAAAATCTTGACGACCATTCACCGATTTATTAAATCTTCTTGAATCGTTGATATTTTTTTCAAATTGTTATATATCGTAGTCAAAATACATTCAGAAATATTGTGACCAACTTAATTTCTTGTATAATCTTTTTGACTCAAATCCTTTTAAAATTTTGAAGAAATATATTCGTCGACCACCATCCAAGAATTTACCTTTATAATCTGATCTTCGTGAATTTTTGACGACCTGTTATGTAGCCCGGTATAAAGAAATGCAGAAATAAAGTGACCAACTTAACGTCCATTAATTTCTTGAATCCTTTCCCTCTTAAAGCTTTGACCACTTCGAGTTTTCAATACCTTTTCAGAAGAGATCCAGAATTAGTGTTACCAACCGTATATCAATATTGCCTTGTTTACCACATTCAGTTTACTTCGTATTGCAGTTTTTTTGATAGGAAGTTATGTAGGCCTTGATGGATAGATATTCAGATGTAATGTTTCCAACTGACCATTCACTAATTAGCTAGTTGAATTTTCATTAAACTCAAGTTTAGACCACGAAGTTTTCGAAACCTTGATAGAAGTGGATCCAGAAATACTGACTCAAACCAACTCCCTTTTTATTTCCTTTTTGCTCCGCTCTGCTTTGCTCTTCGTTAAACGATGTTTTGCAGTTTTTTTAAGTTTTGTGGTTCTTGATAATAGCATTAGTTTTAGAAAAGAAATTCTCCCAATTAACCAAATCGTTGAATTCTTGAAGTTTAAACCACATCAAATTTCTGAAACCATAATTTATCCCAAAAGAGTGCCATCAACTTCATTATTCATTCGTTTTTCTTGCATTTATATTCGTCCGTTTTGAGACTGCTTCAGCCAACACACTAATTCACTGGTTGAAGACCTCGTCGTATCAACTGGAAGTCGATTTGAAAATGACTTTCAAATAATGTTCCTTTTTTTGCATTTATATCCGTCCGTTTTGAAACTGTTTCGCTGCACTAAGTGAACCACCCACTAATTCACCTGCAAATATCAACTGGAAGTCTCGTATCAACTGGAAGTCGATTTTGAAATTACTTTCAATTAATTTTCCTTTTTTTGCATTTATATCCGTCCGTTTTGAAACTTTTAGCTGCACTAAGTGAACCACTCACTAATTCACCTGCAGATATATAACGCCATATCAACTGGAAGTCCTTTTTCCTGCCTTTCGAAACTGTTTCACTTCTGCCAGTCAACGTACCACCACCCACTTTTCCACTCAAAATTCGGAAATTCGTCGTCTATGTATATGTGCTTTTCTAAGAAGCGCTGTTACCAGCTTGTAATGCGGGCTCCTCTTTGTACCTGATAACAATTTATAGATGTTTTAGTACACAAGATAATGCAATCACTATAAAGTTACCTCCAAAAGATTGGCATTATATGTAATAAGAAACAGCTAGAGACTTGCGGTGATCCTTTTGATCTAGTGATTGATAAAACGTTGGAAAGTTATGTCGCACACCTAAACCTTTCAGACAGTTTCTTTGAAATGAAATTATTTTTGACTTGTCTTTAATACAGCTGTTTGTCATCATCTATTTTGGTGGCGATGTATATGGATGAAATCGTCTGCTTTTAATTATTTTAATCATTAATTTAATTCACCAATTCATTCATTAATGCATTTATTCATCCATTCATATATTCATCAGTCATGTTTAATTCTTTCTATTCATCTATTTTTTTGTTCATTATTCATCAATCTTTTCACTTATTCGTTGTGCACTTGCTTATTTTCAGATTTTTCATTTCTATTCATTCATTTATTCATCATTATTCTTACACTTATTCGTTTTGTCATTTCTCCAGTCATTCATTTCTTCATTCATTCATTTTTTTTATTCTTGCACATATCCAATCCATTTATTCCTATCTCCATGTATTTATCCATCCATTCATTTCTCAAGTAATTCATTTCTTCATTCATTCATTCATTCATATTTTTTTTTCTTGCACACATCTATTTATTCGTATCTCCATTCATTCATCCATCCATTCATTTCTCCAGTAATTCATTTCTTCATTCATTCAATTTTTAAATTCTTGCATACATCTATTTATTTGTATCTCCATGGATTTATCCATTCATTCATTCATTTCTTTCTTTCTTTATTCATCCATTACTTCATTGCTCCATTCATTCATTCATTTCTTCAGTCATTCGTTGATTCATTGCTTTATTCATTCATTTATTTATTTATTTATTTATTTATTTATTTATTTATTTATTTATTTATTTATTTATTTATTTATTTATTTATTTATTTATTTATTTATTTATTTATTTATTTATTTATTTATTTATTTATTTATTCATTCATTCATTTATTTATTTATTTATTTATTTTTCTATCTATCTATCTATTCATTCATTTATTTATTTATTTATTTATTTATTTATTTATTTATTTATTTATTTATTTATTTATGTATTTATTCATTCATTCATTTCTTTCTTTCTTTATTCATCCATCCATTACTTCATTTCTCCATTCATCCATTTACTCGTTCGTTCATTTTTTCATTCATTCACAAATTCTTTCTAATTCTTCTTTTTCATATAATAGCGCGCTAATCTTAGATTTAAAAAGAATCGATCCATTATGATCGTCGAAGCAGCATTCCTGTTATAGATTTCTTAATTGAAAGCTCAACTATGACGCCCCCAGTCTTTGCTTTCATTTATTTTTATCAAACTTAATAAAGTCAATTTTCAAATACGATATAGATCAGCTTCCGGCGATCAATAAACATTTCTTATTTTATTTTATCGCACAAACTGCTATTTCTTTTTGTCCTATAATATTTTTTTTTTCTATATTTTCCTTTATCCTTTTTTTTTTCTTTTTTCCTATATTTCTTTTCTTCCCTATATCTCTACTTTTTTCTATTTCTTTTTTCCTATATTTCTTCTATTTTCCTATAAAAGAAATATAGGAAAAAAAGAAATATAGGAAAAAAATTATTTTTACTTTTTTTCCTATATTTTTTTCCTATATTTCTTTTTCTTCTATTTCTTCTTTTTTTCCTATATTTCTTTTTCCTATATTTTTTTACCTATATTTCTTCTTTTTTCCTATATTTTTTCTTTTTTTCCTATATTTCTTTTTCCTATATTTCTTTTTCCTATATTTCTCCTTTTTCAAATTTCTTCTTTTTTCGTATATCATTTCTTTTTTCCTATATTTCTTCTTTTTTCCTATGTTTCTTCTTTTTCAAATTTCCTATATTTCTTCTTTTTTAAATTTCCTATATTTCTTCTTTTATAAATTTCCTATATTTCTTCTTTTATAAATTTCCTATATTTCTTCTTTTATAAATTTCCTATATTTCTTCTTTTTTAAATTTCCTATATTTCTTCTTTTTTCGTATATTATTTCTTTTTTCCTATATTTCTTTTCTTCTTTTTTCAGATACATCTTTAGGGTTTGCTTAACTGTTTTCAGTTTTTTTCCATCGGAAAATAAAATGATTATCATTAATCTTGAATGCAAGTTTTTTTTAAGATATTGATATACAAATTATTGCAAGGAGGTTCTCATATGAAAATTAAAAAAAATCTTGTACAAATGAGCAAAACCCTATATTGTTTGAATTCATTTGCATTAGATTCTGTACATGTGATAGGCGTCGTTTGAACTAGGCCTTGCAAATAGGAATAGCCTTTAGTATAATAGTTATATGTTAATGCTTTTGAGCAATGTATTCAAGTTGAGGCTTTCGAGCCAAGTTTTTGTTTTTCCCCAAGAGCAGTTTTTTTCCAAGATATACATTTTTTGAAAGCATTTTCATATCACTATGATAACAGCTATTTTTCTCATTACTAAATCCCTAGATTGAATAACGGTTTTAGTACACACCCACTGCCCTGAAATCTCTATATCTTCTAAACAATATAAATGAAAATATATACTAAGTTTTTATTAATTCGTTTTTATTTATTTTTTAATACGAGAACATTCTTGCAAAAAAGTATATATTTTAAAATAATACTATAAAATACTATAAACCATTATAAATAAAATAATATATAACATATTAAAATATGTTTTAGTAATAATTTCTAGATTTAAAATTGATGTATTCTTTATATTTTAAAGGAACTCAAATCAGATCATATTTAAACCTTTTTTTTTTTTTTTACGCTAACGCTCTTTTTTATTCATTTTCTTAATAATTCTGACTTTGTGACACACAGTTAGTTTATGAGGCAATAAAATGGTTTCAGGTTTAATGTTTTTTCGCTAATGTAAAACCTATTAGGAAAAGCTTGATGTTTTGTGGTTTTATTTCATTTACTGTCTCCAAACTGTCTAACTATAATTTCTAACAGTTTGTTAAATAAAATTTGTTTAATTCGAAAAAATATTTTTGCTAATATATATTTTATAGCAGTTTTGTGAATATATTTTGTTTCGAAAAATTTTTGCTGGTGATGATTATTTTGTATTAAATGCTCGCGTTTTACTCTAAATATTGACTTGATATACCATGTTTTCGACATCGTTTTTTAAATTTCTATTTGATTAGTTGAATGTGGCTTTTATCCCCCATTTTAACAGTTTTTTATCAAGTTTGTATATTAAATTTAACATAATACTATATTTGGTACATGCATGCGAGTGCTTTTAAGACTACATCAGTAATGCTGTAAATCTAATCGCGTTAAAAAAATACTACTATTAGAAATGGAAACTAGCGAGTAAACTAGTATAGGCTGCGTCGGTGTTTGATATAAACGATAGGTAATATAATCAAATTTGTAACACCGTAAAAAATGTTGACTTAACTTTACTGACGTTTCGAGCTTTAGCCCTTCGTCGGAGTAAAATGATATTTGGTACATGCGTTTGTTTTTTAAGACCACATCAGTAATACTGTAAATCTTGTTAAAATAAATACTATTATTATACCTTACAAATAATCCTCCTTATCCAATCCAGGCAGATATTGAAGTCTCGACCTGCAGTCTCGCCCAATATTGAATTCTCGACTTAAATACCCTGCCAAAATAGGCTCGGATGAGTCTAATAAGGGACGAACAATTTGATTTTTGATGGGGAGGGGTCCCAATTTTTTTTCCCGGACATTCAGCATCAAAGATATTTTTTTGACAGATCCTCGATATTTTTTTTTTTGCCTTGATTGGTCATGCTCGATTTTTCACTCTCGATATTTTTCATCAAAAATCAAATGACCGCTCCCTAAGTGTATGTTATTTTTAAATAAAGCTCAAAAATAAGTGTGCATAATTTTTGCTCGTTATCCTCTCTTTAATAATAACAATAATAATAATATTTAAGCCTCAAAACTTCTAATTCAGCACAAGTGCTGAAGCTAATCGGGGAGATTAAGAAAACATTGCAACTAATAATAATTTATTTCTATTTTTTTATTATATCTTTCTTTTTTTTCCTTTAATTTTATTTTTCTTTCCTCTTTCTTTTCGCTCATTAGTTTTTCATTAACTTTAAAATATCATATTGCTGATCAAAGTTGAAATACATGACAATCATTATTATTTCACACGAGTGCGACTTTGGGGTCTCATATCAGTACAATTTAAACTTTGAATGGAGTTTCCTGTAACCCCATTAACAAAATTGTCTTTTATTAAAATAGAAATTGTTAGATTCGAAATACCATATTGCTGATCAAAGTTGAAATACATGACAATCATTATTATATCACGCGAGTGCGACTTTAAGGTCTCATATCAGTGCAAATTAAATATTGAATGGAGTTTCCTGTAATCCCATTAACAAAAATAGTATTTTATTAAAATAGAAATTGTAGGATTCTGAATACCATATTGCTGATCAAAGTTGAAACACATGACAATTATTATTATTTCATACGAGTGCGACTTTGGGGTCTCATATCAGTGCAAATTAAACTTTGAATGGAGTTTCCTGTAATCCCATTAACAAAAATAGTATTTTATTAAAATAGAAATTGTAGGATTCTGAATCAAAGTTGAAATACATGACAATTATTATTATTTCACACGAGTGCGACTTTGGGGTCTCATATCAGTGCAATTTAAACTTTGAATGGAGTTTCCTGTAATCCCATTAACAAAATTGTCTTTTATTAAAATAGAAATTGTTGGATTCGGAATACCATATTGCTGATCAAAGTTGAAATACATGACAATCATTATTATATCACGCGAGTGTGACTTTAAGGTCTCATATCAGTGCAAATTAAATATTGAATGGAGTTTCCTGTAATCCCATTAACAAAAATAGTATTTTATTAAAATAGAAATTGTAGGATTCTGAGGTTTATTTTGTACTTTCATAGGAACCACAACTATAAACTATTGATGACGTTTGGTAACATAAATGATAATTGTATTTGTAAAATAACGATCTCAGTGGAAGTCTTGTTTGAATGGTCTACTTATAATACAAAAACTATTGTATGTTGAGATTTGGTCTTTTTGGCGTTCGTTCAAAAGATGCCAATATGTTTTTATTGATTCATTTGCTCATACACTGATATCTTCATCCATTCATGTACTCATGCATTCACTCATTCATTTATTCATCTATTTTCGTGTTTATCAGTTCTGTTTATGATATCATAAAAACATCAGACAATTGTTTGAAATAGGATCACAGTCTTTTAATAAGTTAAGAACGCTATAACCCTCTCGGCGTACTCCAAAAAGTGCCCTCTAGCCGAACACGTACCAAAGATCAATCGCAATTTCCTTGCGAATTCTAAATGAAATTTCTAACCCTATTCATTCGTGATACCTTAAGGGCGAACTTACACTACAATTTTCCCATCAGCTTATATAGATATAAACCTTTATTTGAAGAGGGTCTTTTCAGTTATATTACATGAGAAATATCCACTGTTATATCAATAGAAACCTTAAATACATTGCGACACAAGCTGCTGAAGAATTGCACAGTGTAACAGAGGCTGTTTAACAATTACTTACATTGCGCATTGCACAAAGTAGAGTTTAGTTCTATTTTTTGTAATGGAACGAAGTAACTTGCAAATTAAGTCACATTTCATAAGTATTGCGAGGCAAGTTTCTCGGAAATGTTCATATTGTAACAGCGTCTTTATTCTGTGATTTTCGCAAATTAAAAGAGCTTCTTGACAAGAAAACCATTTAAAAAGATTTAGAGTAGAGTTCAGTTCTACTTTTCGCAATGAAACGAAGCATTGTGGGTCATTTCTCGGTAAAGTTTACATTCTAACAGGGCTATTCTGGTATTATTCTGTGGTTTTCGCAACTTAATATAAAAGGGCTTTTTAACTTGCAATCCATTTAAAAAGATTTAGAGTAGAGTTCAGTTCTACTTTTCGCAATGGAATTCAGAAACTAGCAACGCCATATTTTCAAGAATTGCGAGTCAGGTTACTCAGTCGGAAAAGTTCACATTGTAAACTGTGGTTTTCGCAAATTAAAAGGGCTTCTTGACTTGCAATCCATTTAAAAAGATGTTCAATTATTTTATTTGTTTAAGCTGACCGCACAAACTACTTGCTGCGGTTATTCATGCAAGCACGCACGTGTTATTAATATATAACAGACTGCAACATTGAATGAAAACATTTCATTGAACTAACTACGGGAGTTAAGTTTTATTGCAAAATCCCAGCTCGAGTTATTGTTACTTCAAAGTGAATCAGTTTGGTATTTATTACAACGATTAGTTTTTTTTCTATCTGCCATCTATTTTTAGAGAAGGATTTGTTTATCGCAAACACCTGCGAAAAGTAGATGCTCAAAGTTCAAGTTCAAATCTTATTTTCACACACGATAATAACTACATTTTGTACTCATAATTTTACCTCGGCGCACCCATTATCTTACGAGATAGACGGATGCCTACTAGTTATTCTAAATACATGACAACAGCTAGATACATGTCAAGTAAAAATAAGAGAAAAGAATTGTATTTGATAAACTATTATTGCTATGTGATAACGGTGGAAAAGATTCTTGGGAGGTGCCGATGGGCTGGAGTAACTTAAGTGTTTGAGTCAGACCACCAAAAATAGGGACGACGCAAGAAACGTTGGCGAAGAAACGACGTAAACAATATAAACACGCGAGCTGAACAACAAGCACAAAGGACGCAAGCATAAACGCAGACGCAAGCATAAACGCAGAACACAAGCATAAACACAGACGCAAGCATATTAAACACAGACGCAAGCATAAATGCAGACGCAAACATAAACACAGACGCAAGCATAAACGCAGACGCAAGCATAAACGTAGAAGCAACGTAACAAAACGGAGATAGGCTATGCAAGATCAAACGCAGACGCAACACAATAGAATAGAAACAAAGCAAGCATAAGCTTATATGTACAAAAATACAATCAAAGTTGCAAACATGCACAAACGCCAAGACAAGAAAAATAGCAGAGATGACGCAAACGTACACGCAAGAGAACATAACAGAGATGACGCAAACGTACACGCAAGACAACACAACAGAGATGACGCAACTACAAAAGTAGATGCAAGACACCTGGACAGAGATGACGCAAACGTACACGCAAGACAACATAACAGAGATGACGCAAACGTACACGCAAGACAACATAACAGAGATGACGCAAACGTACACGCAAGACAACATAACAGTGATGACGCAAACGTACACGCAAGAAAACACAACAGAGATGACGCAAACGTACACGCAAGACAACAATACAGAGATGACGCAAACGTACACGCAAGACAACACAACAGAGATGACGCAAACGTACACGCAAGACAACACAACAGAGATGACGCAAACGTACACGCAAGACAACACAACAGAGATGACGCAAACGTACACGCAAGACAACATAACAGAGATGACGCAAACGTACACGCAAGACAACACAACAGAGATGACGCAAACGTACACGCAAGACAACATAACAGAGATGACGCAAACGTACACGCAAGACAACACAACAGAGATGACGCAAACGTACACGCAAGACAACACAACAGAGATGACGCAAACGTACACGCAAGACAACATAACAGAGATGACGCAAACGTACACGCAAGACAACACAACAGAGATGACGCAAACGTACACGCAAGACAACACAACAGAGATGACGCAAACGTACACGCAAGACAACACAACAGAGATGACGCAAACGTACACGCAAGAAAACATAACAGAGATGACGCAAACGTACACGCAAGACAACACAACAGAGATGACGCAAACGTACACGCAAGACAACACAACAGAGATGACGCAAACGTACACGCAAGACAACACAACAGAGATGACGCAAACGTACACGCAAGACAACATAACAGAGATGACGCAAACGTACACGCAAGACAACACAACAGAGATGACGCAAACGTACACGCAAGACAACACAACAGAGATGACGCAAACGTACACGCAAGAAAACATAACAGAGATGACGCAAACGTACACGCAAGACAACACAACAGAGATGACGCAAACGTACACGCAAGACAACACAACAGAGATGACGCAAACGTACACGCAAGAAAACATAACAGAGATGACGCAAACGTACACGCAAGACAACACAACAGAGATGACGCAAACGTACACGCAAGACAACACAACAGAGATGACGCAAACGTACACGCAAGACAACACAACAGAGATGACGCAAACGTACACGCAAGACAACACAACAGAGATGACGCAAACGTACACGCAAGACAACATAACAGAGATGACGCAAACGTACACGCAAGACAACACAACAGAGATGACGCAAACGTACACGCAAGACAACACAACAGAGATGACGCAAACGTACACGCAAGAAAACATAACAGAGATGACGCAAACGTACACGCAAGACAACACAACAGAGATGACGCAAACGTACACGCAAGACAACACAACAGAGATGACGCAAACGTACACGCAAGAAAACATAACAGAGATGACGCAAACGTACACGCAAGACAACACAACAGAGATGACGCAAACGTACACGCAAGACAACACAACAGAGATGACGCAAACGTACACGCAAGACAACACAACAGAGATGACGCAAACGTACACGCAAGACAACACAACAGAGATGACGCAAACGTACACGCAAGACAACATAACAGAGATGACGCAAACGTACACGCAAGACAACACAACAGAGATGACGCAAACGTACACGCAAGACAACACAACAGAGATGACGCAAACGTACACGCAAGAAAACATAACAGAGATGACGCAAACGTACACGCAAGACAACACAACAGAGATGACGCAAACGTACACGCAAGACAACACAACAGAGATGACGCAAACGTACACGCAAGACAACACAACAGAGATGACGCAAACGTACACGCAAGACAACACAACAGAGATGACGCAAACGTACACGCAAGACAACACAACAGAGATGACGCAAACGTACACGCAAGACAACACAACAGAGATGACGCAAACGTACACGCAAGACAACACAACAGAGATGACGCAAACGTACACGCAAGACAACACAACAGAGATGACGCAAACGTACACGCAAGACAACACAACAGAGATGACGCAACTACCAAAGTAGATGCAAGACACCTGGACAGAGATAGCGCAAACACAGACTTAGGCGCAATATACCTGGACAGAGATGACGCAAGCGCAAGATACTTGGACAGAATTGACGCAAGCACAGACTTAGATGCAAGATACTTATACCGGTAAAGAGGACACAAGCACAGGCGTAGACGCAAGACACCTGGACATAGATGACGCAAGCACACACATAGACGCAAAACAACAGAGCAGAGATGACGCGAGCACAGGCTTAGGCGCAAGACACCAGGACAGAGATGACGTATACACAAACAAAAGGCAACAATATAGAGACTACGCAAGAACAGACGTACACGCAAGGCAATACTATAGGAATAATGCAAACAGAAACGTACACGCAAGACAGCAAGCAAAGGCGACGCAAGAACAAGCTAGCGTACGTAGATGCGTAAAGGAAGAATATAGAGACCGCGCAAGCAAAACCATGCATATGTACTCGAGTTCAGACCAGTTAGCAAATGTTTTCATTTTCCTATCGACAATTCAATTTTACAGAACATTGATCTAAATACTGGACTCTCCAAGCTTTCTTGAGTTCAAAATCCGGTCAACTCTTGATCTGGACCCGCCCCTGAGATACGCAAGATAGCATAAAAGAAAGATGACACAATTCAAACAACAACTTAAAAAGCAATAAATGTTTGCTCGCACTCGCTAGGTAGCATTACTGCTAGCCTTCAATATTCACATATACATGTCATTTTTTTCATAATATTTTGGCAGCGTGTTAATTAAATCTCGATTTAATCTCAAGTTTTTCTGGGTGTTATTGTACGCTGCCTCTCGGGGTTTCATTGTCATCGTAAAAGAACAATCATACAATTAATAAATAAGTTGTGTTATTTCAACCCCCGATTCTTTTCAAACGAGTGTGTTTAACATTGTCAGTCATTTTAGGCGTTTTAGATATCGGTTATAATAATAAAATTCATTAAAGTCCAATATAATGTCTTACTAATAGGGTGACTGGATTATTTGTTTCAAGTCATTCTTGAATTTACACTTGCATCAGATTTTTATCAAAAACTCATATTAAAAATAAATAAAAGCATGGTTTTCTTAAAATACATAACTTAAAACGTACATAAATCCTCAATAATTTTCTATTTTTCTATTAAATAAATAACGCAGTTTTGCTTCAGAATCCTTTGCAAAATAGTTTTACTTTACTTGATCAAGAATAAAATTTCTTGGAAAATTTTCAGTGAAACTGTGTTGTTATTTTGTTAAGAACTGGAAAATACTAAAGACTAAATGTTATTTTAGCGTAAAATGCTCAAATATATATCAATTAATCTTGATAATCTATGATTATGTTTACGTAAAATTAAATGAACTTTATCTATTTGTATAGAGGGTCCTGAAGGGGTAAAATGGGAGCTGGGATTGGCCTTATTTTTGACCCACTTCAGGACCCTCTGTAAACGTTTAAAAGCTCCAAACGTTCATCTACCCTTTTCTAACAAAACTTAATAACTTGTTATGTTTCAGGATACAGTAAAAATCCGCATATAAGAACCACTATTTTTCGAGGTTAGGCTAAAGTGTTTTTTGTATAATTGGTATTTAGTGAGAAATTACTAGGCTAAGGTGGTTCTTAACTGGTTCTCAGTTTACAAAGCAAAAACAATTTCCCTTATTTTATTTATTTATCCCTATTATATAATTTCTCCCGTTATATAAATTGTTATGCAGAAGCATCTGAATGATGAATGTATTCTCATTGAGAACTAGCTAACTGATAATACATTTGTAAAACATACATTTTTCTTGCATTTATTTTAAATTTGGTCATATTCAAACTTAACTTATATTTTTTCAAATGATTCTTGAAACCTTTCATATAAGAACCACTTTTAGGCTAAAGTGGTTCTTTTTTTAACAGGTGCTTTAAAAGCAAATTTTAGCCTACTGGTTCTTAATCGGGTTCTTATATGCGGGTTTTTACTGTATTAAAAAGCGTTCGTGGAGTAAAACTGAGAAAATATTGTTAATTAAACCAAAGTTACTCGAGAACGAACATTTAACTTTAAAATGTTCAGTTCCAAATTTAATATATCGGTGATAAACAAAAAAACGCTTTCGTTCGTAAAATTGAGAAAAATATTGTTAATCAAAACCAAAGTTACTCGAAAACGACCTTTTAGCTTGAAATGTTCCCAAATTTAATCTATCCTTGCAATTGAAATAGCAATAGAGTAAACTAGTATAGGCTGCGTCGGTGTTTGATATAAACGATAGGTAATAGAATGAAATTTGTAACTTACTGTTTAAAATATAAATGGAAACTAGCGAGTAAACTAGTATAGGCTGCGTCGTTGTTTGATATAACGATAGGTAATATAATGAAATTTGTAAAACCGTCAAAATGTTGACTTAACTTTACTGACGTTACGAGCTTTAGCCCTTCGTTGGAGTAAAAATAAAGGAAAAACAAGCTCCGACGAAGGGCTAAAGCTCGAAACGTCAGTAAAGTTAAGTTAATATTTTTAGGGTGTTAGAAATTTCATTCTATTATCGTAGATAGAAAATAGTAAACGAATTGTTGGAATCAATCATCATAAAAATAAGATCTTATTATAAAAAATCGCAAGAAATAACATTATTACCTGAACTTCTATGAATGCGAGGAACTATCAAAGACTTTCAGTTACCACAATCAAGAATGATACACAATTTTTAGCTCCAGTGCGCTGTTTTTGTACTGGGTACGATAATTAATTCCTAAAAATTTAACTATTTTAATTATTTCTTTTTGGGCAACGTTTATGAAAACTGCTGTATCTCCATTTAAAAAAATTTCCCATCTACATACAATACTTGTTTCTGATTGGCTTACTGATTGTGAATTCTCTCGATAAATTATACACATCCGGGAGCTCCATTCCAAGTCAGTTGCTGTTAAAATAACTTCATAATCTCGGATTCAAAAGGAAATGCTACCTAAGTTCTCGAAGAATTAATGTAAAATACTATTTCTATTTGAAGAAAGTTGGTTAATACCCCTCGTACAACGGATTCGTGGTACTTTAAAAGCAGCTTCCATCAAGTTCGAGTGATATTTTTCATTAATTCTTCTTGAAAGGTGTAACCCTCTATAGATTTAATCTTGCAGAAGTTTTTCAATTAAAATCTGATAATAAGCTTTATCTTAGTCTTTTAATTTATTTTTTTTTCATAGTTATTTAGCACTACTTCAGGCTTTTTTGTGTACGTTTGTCTAAATTGACTTCTTGTAAAAAAACCTTCAGGGTTGAAACACAGATAAACAATCTTATTATTAAGAAGCTGAACTTGGAAGCTTTCTGAAAAATAACCTATTTTGTAATTTAATGGGAAAGGAATTCATTAAAAGACAGAAGAAGATCACTCAAAGCTCAAGGAATAACAAAAGAAAGAGTTCAGCTTGGGTGATTTTCTTTTGTCTTTTAATTAATTCCTTTCCCACTAAATTACAAATGTCAGGACAACGTTCTTGCAACTAGGTGTATACACCTACTTGCAGTAAGGTTGTCATACAAAATAGAACATTTGTCACAAAGAAAATAGAACATTTGTGATTTAGTGCGAAAGGAATTAATTAAAATCTATTTTCTTTATAACAAATGTATATTTTTGTATGACAACCTTACTGCAAGTAGGTGTATATATTTATTACATAAATAATAAGTTTTTATAACAGAGCTTCTAAATAAATGTTTATTATATACACCTACTTGCAAGAACGTTGTCATACGAAAAAAGAACATTTGTATTTAGTGTGTAAGGAATAAATTAAAAGTACAAAAGATGATCACTGAAGCTGAACTCTTTCTTTTGTACTTTTAATTTATTCCTAACACACTAAATACAAATGTTCTTTTTTCGTATGACAACGTTCTTGCAAGTAGGTGTATATAATAAGAATTTTATGTAATAAAGCTTCTAAATAAATTATTATAAGCTTCTAATAATTATTTATTACAAAATAGCTACCATTCAATACACTAAAATCATGTTTTTTTGGGGGGGGGCACGTGCCCCCCTGCCCCTCCCCGTGCTACGGCCCTGTATGACAAGAATTTTATGTAATAAAGCTTCTAAATAAAATTATATATTCTATATTTTCACATTACTGAGAAAATAGCGATATGTCCAATCAGCGTCGCGCACATACTTTTCACATGTGAGAAATATAACCAATCAGATTTGAGAACTGGGAGTCCTTGCCAATCAGGAAACGAGAAAAACACTTGATTGGCTTTCCCGGCCAAAAGGCGAAAAGTGTTTATAATAGCGAAAATTGACTTTTAACTTCCTGATACAGTAAGTCAGTTTTGCTCACTCTTTTACTTTGTAACTTTGTTACTGGAATAGTTTCCTTAAAAACACTGATGCAGTTTACTATAGCTCAACCTAAAGTGGTTTAAATTAATACGAAAATAATTATCTTTTGAAAACACTGATGGAGTCTATTGACTTGTTTCATAAGTTAATTTATATATAGTTCACCCTAAAGTGGCTTAAAGCAATACGAAAATGATTATCTCTTGTGGGTTATGAGGTCAAATCTGTCCACACAGTTAAAAAGAAAAGGTTTAAACGAACACAAAAATACAGTTCTGCGTTGCGCTTTTAACGCATATTAACTCTGAACGCATGTTGGACTTGAAGAATACACAAATTTGATGTATAATAAACTATAAAACTTGCCCTAAGCCAGCCAAACAACAAGCTATTTCCTGATACAATAGTCAATACTCGAGTTATCTATCACCGCTGTACTATTTAACAAATAAAAGGCGGGTTTGCACAGGCTAAGCCTCGATTTCTTGTCAAAATATTCACAAATTCCACTCAAAACACGGGGAAATGTTATCGCTTAAACAATAGAAAACACATTTCAATTTACTCTCAATTGAGGTGCAAATACGACTTTTGTCAAACAGTACAGCGGTGATAGATATTCAAAAAATGTCTGCTTAGGGCCCGGGCAAACGGCCTTCAAAATTTGCTTCAACATCCGTTCGATTTTGTTTAATGGCAATCGTTAAACGCTTTTAAACTCTTTCAACATCAATTCAATACGTTTCAACAATGTTGAAAGAGTTTAAAAGCGCTCAAACATTGCCATTCAACAAAATCGAACGGATGTTAAAGCAAATGTTGAAGACATTTATTTGCCCGGGCCTCGGCCTTCAGGTGAGTTTCGATCAGAACATAGAAAAATATATATTCTTCTTGAAATGCCCTGCCTTTCGTTTGACTTGAAAAACCCACCAGGATTTGTGGTAATCATTCTAGAACTCACCTTTAACTCAGCCAAACAAGTAAAAATATTTTTTTCCTCACAGTTTTGTTTTCCTTGTACTGGCTTAAAATCCGTTCTTCTTGAATGACTATGCGTTGTGTTCAGTGTAATTTCAATTTTACTCCTACCATGCACAAAACAGTATATCGATTCGAGTTAAACAGAATTACTGATTCTATCTACTCATCTTATCTTATACATATATCGTATGTTAATTTACAGTGTATTGTCATGAAGGTTTACTTTGTATTCTATAGCATGCAGTTAATTCAGGCAAAAACATGTTATAGCACAGCGTGGGTGTTTTCTAGCACTTTACTGGCATAATACATACACAACGTCCGAGCTAAATAACTACAGGGTTGGTCAGTGGATCGATAAGTACAAATGCACACTGAGTGAATACTCAGCAGAACTGAAAGTATCGTGTAACTAACTACAGGGTTGGTCAGTGGATCGATAAGTAAAAATGCATACTGAGTGCAGACTCAGCAGAACTGAAAGTATTGTGTATGATCGTCGATAAAAAAAACTGTTAGGGTATTAAAATGAAAAATTTTAAATGTCGCCGTCTTTTTATGGTATAATTTTAACTATTTTTTATGTGTTTTTTTTTATTGTATGTTTTAGTGTTTCGAAAAAGGAAGATCTCTATGGAATCTCTAAGGTGTTAAAATGAATTCATCTCAAGTCCTTTAAAAAAGACGCCTGCTATATTTAACGGGTGTTTTAGAAAATTCCCAATAAGCATGAGACTCGAAATTGTTACCAATGATCGTCCCTCCCCCTCCCCGGGATGTGTATACACCCTATTGCAGAGAACATAGAACATAGAAGCTGAGATCGCTTGGATGCATGGGTAAGTAGTAAATAAGCTAAGTTTTAATAAAATAATAAAGATTATTCATCTAAGGTTTCATAAAAATTATAAGGATTTTTCATCGTCTCACGAATGTCGAAGATATGGTCTTCATCAGGCAAAGAAGAATAAATAAATAAATCACTCTCAATCTTCTAGCTGGACACGTATCATGTGCCCTACTAATCGGGGAGACTCACTCACACTCACTACCTCTACGTTAAATATTTTGCACACAACTCGGCTCACATGTTCAATACTACTAGCAGTATAGCAGTCGAGACGTCGCAGTACAAACCTTCTGGACATTCGTGAGAACAAATGAACTATGTATTATTTAAGCTAAGTTTTATGAAGTCAGAGAAAATATTTCAATGTTTATCTAAAGAAGTGATCTAGTTTCTCTAGCCTCCCTTTACGAATATAAACAAACCAACTCCAAAAACACCGCGCTACCACTATGGTAGGTTTTATTTCCTGTTTATACGTTGCCTAGCAACCTTATTTCTCTAATGTGAGCCAGCACAGGAAAATCCCAAAATAGCATTTTGAATAGTCAAAATTGTTCTTATCTTTTACTAAATTATAAGTTCCGACTCTAGGTAGATTCTTACATTATTCAATTACAGTTTTCCGGCAATTACCTTTTTTATCTTCATATTCTCACACTTTTTATTTCATTAAAGATGTTTCCATTTCGTTTCCTTGATAACTTAGAATTTAAGATAATATTTATCGGTCGGCAACCTTTGAAAAGTTAAAATAATAAATTTAAATTGAGATGATATTCAAATTTAAATGTGACTTTATATGCAATGCCAAGACTTCATTCGAGAAGCCAAAACAAAATTATCCGATGACAATCGAGAAAACCAACGGACAATATAATGTTTTTCACGGCTCCCATTGATAACAGATGATTTATCTGAAGGGACTACACTGATATTTAGCAAAATAAAGTTTTATTCAGTCTTAATGCTTATAATATAAATGTTAACTGTTGTGAACGAAATACATCAAGATTGAATTTTAACATTGTTCAGCTAAAAAGAAATAAGCCGTTTTCAAAATAGAACTGACGGACAAATCGTCTTGACAAACAAATCGTCTTATGGCGGAAAAATCGTCTTAACGGACAAATCGTCTTGACGAACAAATCATCTTATGGCGGAAAAATCGTCTTATGACGAAAAAATCGTCTTGTGACGGACAAATCGTCTGATATGACAAATCGTCTGATATGACGGACAAATCGTCTTATGACGGACAAATTGTCTTATGACCGACAAATTGTCATATGACCGACAAATCGTCTTATGACCGACAAATTGTCTTATGACCGACAAATCGTCTAATATGACGGGCAAATCGTCTTATGACGGACAAATTGTCTTATGACCGACAAATTGTCTTATGACCGACAAATCGTCTTATGACCGACAAATTGTCTTATGACCGACAAATCGTCTAATATGACGGGCAAATCGTCTTATGACGGACAAATTGTCTTATGACCGACAAATTGTCTTATGACCGACAAATCGTCTTATAACCGACAAATTGTCTTATGACCGACAAATCGTCTTATGACGGACAAATCGTCTTGTCGAACAAATCATCTTATGACGGGCAAATCGTCTTATGACGGACAAATTGTCTTATGACGGACAAATTGTCTTATGACGGACAAATCGTCTTATGACGGACAAATTGTCTTATGACGGACAAATCGTCTTGACGGACAAACAACATTTATGGACTATTTGTCCGTCGAGACGGTTTATCCGTCCTATCCTCTACTGTGAAAAATACGAATGGCTATCTTTGTCTATAGGTTAAGGATTTTTGTAATATGGGTATGTAGCTATTTATTTTATGTATGCAATGTAGTTCAGTTTTGAAATGCACTATTCAGTATTCAATATTCAGTCTTTGAAATAGACATATATATACGATAGGTAATAGAATGAAATTTGTAACAACGTAAAAAAAGGTTAAATTTACTTTACTGGCGTTTCTTTTTCACTCCGACAAAGGGCTAAAGCTCGAAACGTCAGTAAAGTCAATAACTTAACATTTTTTTTACGATGTTACAAATTTCATTCTATTGCCTATCATTATATCAAACACCGACGCAACCTATACTAATTTACTCGCTAGTTTCCATGTATATATATATAAGATGTATAGATAACATTTGTTATATTATTTCCTACTGAGAAATACCCCAGACAGTACAGTATATGACTACTTCTTCTTGTCATTTTTTTTGTTAAACAAGTGTCTATCTATACTAATGTCACTGATTAAAAACCCGTTTTATAGTTTTATACCAACGCGATGCAATTGCTTTTCTATATTACCACTAGGTTATTAATATGTTTTGCTTTGATGTCAAGTTCAAGTTTAAAATCGCTGTTTAAGCGCTGTTACACTGCAATTTATTCAGTATTTTGTCTCGTATATAATACTTGAAAATTAAATGTCGCGCGCGTTGCACTGAAGTTGCTGAGCCGTTGCGAAACGTAGAACACGTTGTTCCCCACTAAAGCAAATCCATCCAGTTGTAAATTCATTTTATAAATGGAAAACCATTTTCTGAGCGGACAAACCGGGAAGCCTATTGTAGGTGAACCTTTATCAAGAACCGAAAAGAGTGGGAAAAGTGGATTAGTTCAATCGCAAGTCCTGAATTTCCATAAATGCCCGATTAGAAAAACGCGCACCATTTGATTTCCAACCGGAATTTCCAGTTTTTCAGAGTAAAAGGAATTTATGTACCCGAACTTAATGCTGTCTGCAGCAAATACATTTCCGAAACAGCCTCTGTTCACTGTGCAATTCTTCAGCAATTAATTTGTGCATTACGAGAAAATCATTCGAATTTAATTTGATGCAATTCGAGATAGACCTCCCCCTCACCCTACCATGAGCGTTAACATGGCTTAAGTAAACAAAAAGCTGGCCCTCCTAGGAGGGTTACCCTACATTGCTGATAGGGTGACCCTACCCCTAGGGTGACCCTACCTGACATGTAAACACAACCACACAAAAAAAAAAACAATAGAGGAGGGTGACCCTACCACTAGAGTGACCCTTTTAGGAGGATGACTCTACTCCATGTAAGTTTTATGTTTCATTGGGGTAGCGCGGATGGGGCCAAAATCTTCATCCTTAACGTAAACCGATTCGATGCTTCAGCTTCATAGAATGTCTGGAGGAATCTTCCGATCTTTTTTTATTTTATTATATTTATTCAGTTCGTTTATCTTTATCTTATATGATTGGTTCCGGGGGGGGGGCGCAACACAACGCGTTATCAAAAGCTGAGAGTTCGAGCCTCACACAAGGCATTATAGTATTTTATATTTCATTTTTTTTCGTGGATCAAACATATCAGTGTTTTAAAAATTAACCATAAATTACAATAATGATATAAATCAATAATTTGTATTTAGTTGTTTCAACCGAGAGAGCATATGATTGGGAACAAGCAACGCCTTGTAGAAATTGCCGCACATGGCGCCATATGCGATTTTGTCGATTCTTAGTTTGACTTTTGACTTTTCTGGAAGATAAAGACTACAAATGGACCCAAACTAATAGAGAGAGATACAAGATGAGATATGTGAGTAATTTAACTGTAAGTTATCGTACTTATATTAATGTGTGTTTTAGAAAGGCCGACGCAGTCTACATTAGATAATTGATATCATTGATAAGTTTGAAATTTATCTATCTTTATATAATTTTTTTTTAAGATCACTTTAAAACTGTTAACAAGCTCAACTTAGTGTTATCGCACATTCGTATTCCAGCTGCTTCCTTTTAGTATAAAACGATTATATGTGGAAGTAAAACGTTTCTAGATTTCCAAGCTTCTAATTTATAAGGCCCTGTCCACTGCAGAGCCCCTCCCAGGGGGATGCATACTCCCATATTTCTTTGATCTTTTTGCATTTTCTCCTTGGTTCCCCATTAGTAAAATAACTGTTTCCCTGAAATGTTTTACCTTATGATCCCACGATCCCGAAAAACTATTGTTTTTTCATATTTTGTTCCCTTGTTCCCTTAAAATAAATGTGCTTGTTCCCTTGCTCCCTAAAACCCCTGGGAGGGGCTCACTGCACGCATCCGTGTATTTTTGGAAACGGGTTTCTTTCTCCCCGTATTCAAAAAGATCCGCGTCCACACACAGCGTTTTCGAATGGTATTTGCCCGTCCACACGTATACCCGAAAACGATTCGAAAACGCTAGCTTCCATACAATTAACATGCGCTTATATGACTGGATTGCAGCTCCGACGTCATCGCATTGAGCAAGCTCGTCAACACGTATCAGGATAAAGTTTCGTTTTGAAAAATCTCCAGTCTGGCGAGCGTATTTGAAAACCTCCGTTTCCGGTGACCAAAAACGCCGTTTACGACGGAATAAACCCTCCGTTTTCAAAAATATCCGGATACGTGTGGACAGGGCCTAAGAATCACCGTCACATCTCGGAATATGCTAGTTTAACCGCTTGTTCTGAATTGGCAATTTAATTGACGTTATTCCTAATTTCCTAACTTAATGATATCCGCAAAGAAAACAACAATGACATAGGGAAACAAAACAAGAGAAGAAAAAAAAAAAACAGGAAAAACTAAGGAGAAAGAAGTAGCTAAACAATCAAAAAGGCAACAAGAAAGAAAATAAGACGCAAAGATAAAAGAGGGGTAGAAAAAGTGCGTTCAATTGTTTTTTTCATTCTTCGATTCGATCATTCAAGCATTTTTTAATTTTGTCATTCATACCTTTTTATTATTTTATTTATTTATTTCCTTATTCTTTTATTCATTCATTCATTCGTTCATTTATTCATTCATTCATTCATCTATTTGTTGATTCATTTATTAATCCACTTATTCATTCATTCATCAATCATGTATTTATTCATTCATCCATTCATATATTCGCTTATCTATTCATCAATTCAATTACTCATCCATCCATCCATTCATTTATTCATTCATCCATTCATTTATTCATTCATCCATTCATTTATTCATTCATCTATTAAGTCATTTGTTTTTTTCCAATTTCCATCCATTCATTCATTCATTTATTGATTCATCTATTAAGTCATTTGTTTTTGTCCAATTTCCATCCATTCATTCATTCATTTATTCATTCATTTATTGAATCATCTATTAAGTCATTTGTTTCCATCCAAATATCCATGCAATCATTCATCTGTTAATTCATTCTTCTCTCTCTTTCTATTTATTTATTTATTTAGTCAATCATCCTTTTATCCTTTTATCCTTGCCTTTCTTCAAATATCTGTTTTGTAGATCTAGATTATAATATGTGGAAAGGTATCGATCATGGCTAATTTTCCTTTCTACTTATTTCTCAAAATATTTGTTCAACCATAGGAAACCTTTTTACATTTCATTAACTCTTGAGTAAATATAGAACTTAATCAAGTCATCCCATTTGCGTTGTTGTGAATTAGGGACGGACCATTATTCGTTTGCGGCAATTATCAACAAAAGTCGAGCACAAAAAAAAAAAAACTTGAAAAATATCGAGCAAAGCAGAACATGGATTCTGCGCAAGCTAGAGGGCGAACACATTTCCTGCATAAAAGAAATTGATTTAATAATTATTCATTTCGGCAATTATCAACAAGAAATCGAGCACAACTTCTTTTTTTAAAAAAAAGACCTTGAAAAATATCGAGCAAAGCAGAACATGGATCCTGCGCAAGCTAGAGGGCGAACACATTTCCTGCATAAAAGAAATTGATTTAATAATTATTCATTTCGGCAATTATCAACAAGAAATCGAGCACAACTTCTTTTTTTTAAAAAAAAGACCTTGAAAAATATCGAGCAAAGCAGAAAATGTATCCTGCGCAGGCTAGAGGGCGAAAAAATTGCCAAATCACACATGTTTCGGTGTATAATATAAATGATAGGCATTTAAAATAAAAGTTGTAACACCGTAAAAAATGAAATTTAACTTTACTGTAGAGTTAAGTTACTTTTTTACGGCGTCACAAATTTCATTTCATTGCCTGTTATTTGCCGTTTATTTTTGTTAGTCACCTTGCCTTTCAGTCTTACTGTTTATAAAACCGCTTTTAATTTACTCCGACGAAGGGCTAAAGCTCGAAACGTCAGTATGAAACGTCGGTGTTACAAATTTAATATTATATATTTACCTATCGTTTATATCAAACACCGACATAGCCTATACTAGTTTACTCACTAGTTTCCATTTTTATTCTATTACCAATCGTTTATATCAAACACCGACGCAGCCTATACTAGTTTACTCGCTAGTTTCCATTCATGTTTATAAAAGCCTTACCGTACGTAGCGAGATGAGTATTTTTCCAACAGCAACATAGATAGCAGACTGTTCTGTGTGATGTGAATTTTCTGTTATAATGCTTTTTCTAGCTCTATTTTAATAGTCTATGTCTATCAACTTGATATTGATTTTACCACACATAAAGGTCTCTCTCATAACCAAATACACCCATTTCAATGAACGTTGACCATCTGGAAATGGTTGTTCTGAGACCAAAAGGGATTGTGGGATTTAAACGATCCAGCGCTACAATAAGAGCAAATATATGGCGACATTTTGAAACTCAACAGCTCAAATCAACTGCTCATATCTCGGCAGTTTTTCGCTCAATCTTTGTCAACATTTCACCTTATTTCATATTTTCGCTAGTACTTTCTGTAAATATTATAGAAATCTAAAAACTCTAAAAAAAAACACATTTTGTGAAGTCATCACTTCGGTACTCCATAAAACTTGAATGGTGCTGAATTACACATGCAAGTAATCGATCAGTATTTTAAAATTAAAGTCAATTTTAATTTTAGAATTCAATTAAGGAATATAAAACGACGCTCGTGTGTCTATATTTAAGAAATATAAAACGGCGCGCGTGTCTATGTACTGTGATATAAACACGCTGGGAGATGTAGAGCACGAGAGAAGCAAGCTTAGAAACACGAGCGCAGCGCAGCAAGCAATCAGAGCGCGCGTTAGATACCAAAAATTTTATAAACTGTGATATAAACACGCTGGGAGTTGTAGGACAAGCCGAGAGAGAAGTCATATATAGACGGCACAAGCAGACATTTTACATTGCTTTTATAAAATATCTTTGTAATTTTTTGCTGAGCGCGTCTTTGACCTCTGATATAAATACAGTAGCCAGCCAATCAGAGCGCGCGTAATATCTCAAATATTTTACAACTATGATAGTATATTATAGTATTTACAATTTAATGCAGTCCCACAATTCCTAAAGTCCCCAGATCGAACATTTCCATATAGTCAACGTTAATTGAATATGGTGTATATATAGATTGTTCCGCATAAAACCTTTTATAAAGACATACACCTATTTCAATTAACGTTGTCCATCTGGTAATGGTTGATCTGAGACCGATAGGAATTGTGGGAGCTCGTTAAACTGCAAATACACTATTACAATCACGCTTGAATATTAATGTTTACTTCTGAAATACTGTTATCTGTAATTCAGCACCATTCAAGTGTGATTAAAACAATGTATTTGAAATTTAATGAGCTCCCACAATTCCTATCGGTCTCAGATCAACCATTCCAGATGGACAACGTTAATTGAAATAGGTATATATACTTGCCATTATACTATTTGGTTTGATTGTTTTGTAAAAAGCTTAGCTTTAGAAATTAACATCTCTGATATCAATGAATGTTTTTTCACTACTCGCAGACTGACATGTGGAGAGAATAAGGAGATGCTGAAAAGCACTTAAAAAGCACTTTTTAAAATACATCGAAAAACACGTTTGGTCAGCTATCACCTTTCACGCTTCACGGCGCCCATACAAACGACAGAAATAAGCCCTCAAAATCGTGGTTTTTCGATCTTTTCTCGAAATAATTGCATAAAAGTAAAAAACGTAGCCATGGTTACAGCTAGCTCAGTCTTTTATTGACCTTATCAAATGATTTTGATCTACTTTCCATACAATAATTATACGTGCTTTTGGAGTTGAAAGCACGTATGGTTTGATCACTTTTCCAAGAGAGACTGTGCGCCTTTTCTCATGTCAAGTTACAATATATTGTAGTCACTAAAACATGGAACCACCTAAACCATCTGAAACCAGCTGAAACCAGCTGAAACCATCTGAAACCAGGTTATTTTTCGAAGTGTCTAGATACCCGGGACCCGGGATTGATTTAAAAAATACTAGATACCCGGGAGTTTTTTAATTTTCATTAAAAAAACACACATCTAATAATAACTTTCATGGATTCAAAGTCTTCTAGCTTTGTTTAGGATTGGAAAGCGCTTCTTAGAAGCCTTAGGCCTAGGTTATACATCGAATCTCACTTGTGCCGAATACAATTACAACAAAGAAGACCGCCTAGTTATCTTTTGTTTGAATTGTATTCGGCACAAGTGAGATTCGACGTATAACCTAGGCCTTAGACATTTGAAAGATATACATTCGGCGAGTCTCGGCATACTATGTGGACGGCGTCTCAGTTGTGGCACAGAAAAATTTCGACCATAAACAAACTCACGGGAACTGTTTTCGAACTGACTAGATATCCGGCGGTCGAGAACTTGCCTAGAAATTACAGAAAAATAGCGATGTCTTTTATCCAATGTCTTTAAACTTCACAAAGATCTCGAAAAGAAACTGCACTGCGACTGTAAACACGATAAACATGGAAATTGAGTCGGTGAAACACGGCCGCGGATTTCACACGGCTAGAACACACAGTCGCGATTTATAGAATAACAGATACCTGGTAGCCAAGAACTTAAAGAAAAGTTAATAATTTAGACAAATCAATAACACTTGCTTGTGTGTTGTATTGGCTAGTAAAGAGTAATTAATTTAGAACGAATTTAGAAACCAAGGTATGTTTACCGGATCACCGTATTTGAACTCCCGGGATCGATTCTCGGCAAATTGCTAGATACCCGGCAGTCGCTTGGATTTTGCAAGAAGATCGATCAAAATAACGACACTTTGCATTGATAGAATATTGTGTGTATAAGTGCCACAACTGAGACGCCGTCCACATAGTATGCCGAGACTCGCCGAATGTATATCTTAAAAATGTCTAAGGCTTCTAAAAAAATGGGGGGTGGCTAACCACCGGACCCTATTCACCACCCCTAGATCCGCCCAGATCCGCCTAGAGAGGTGCCCAGTTCAGCAAAGCTGGTTTGAATGGTGCTCTGTTTAAAATAAACTTTCTGACAGAAAATATAGTACAGAATACAAAAAATAAAGTTACAAAGTACTAAGATTAAAACACTTACAGCAGTTCTCAGTCACACGTGCACCGCTCGCATAAAAAGCACCGCTATAAGTTGGTGGACGTCAATCAAACTGTGTTTACAAGAGGCATGGTGTTTTTACTTCAGTCGGGTTGCGAAACATGTCTGAATTCCTACAACAACCTCTTCGTCGGATTCAGACATGTTTCGCAACCCGACTGAAGTAAAAACACCATGTGTCTTGTAAACACAGTTTGATTGACGTCCAACAACTTCAAGTTTTATAGCGGTGCTTTTTATGCGAGCGGTGCACGTGCATGTGACTGAGAACCGCTGTAACATATACATACATACATACATACATACCAACATACATACATAAACTTTATTAAAGTGCCTAGTCGTTGTAGCGCCTAATGGCACTATAAATTGAGGACACAATTAAAAATATATAAATTATAATACTCAATATGAAAGAAAATTAACTAGCTAAATAATATCTCAAAATACATAATTCACAACTGATTATACTACCTAAAATATATATTTACAATATGATATAGTATTGCATGTATGTATGTGTATGGCGCACAGGGTTAATTTTTAGCGAGATCTAAAATGCTTTTTAGATACATTGTTATCTTATACGGTATCGAAATATGAAGAGGTGATTTATTTTCTTAGACATAATGGCGCTTTCTTTGTTTCGTTTTAATGTGGTTAAAAAACATCTTTGCGACGACCTTTAAAAACGACTTCAGGTATCTTTTAGGGGTGTTTGGAGAATTCCAACCCACACTTCTCCCCGACAGACATCAACACACCATTTTTAGCGCGGTTACGAAAACTTACAAAAAATAAAAAAGAGGTTGAATTTTTCCATGTATGTTATTAATAAGTAATCATATGGTTTCTCGTTCAATTGGGATAATTCGCACCCGTCTGTTTTTCAAAGAATGCTTTCATATTCAAAAACTGAATGAAGCCTCTCTAAATCTCACGGAATAATCAGATTTATTACATATATTAATAGTAGTATCAATTATTTTTGATATCATAGTTATTTATATGAATTTTGAGAAGTTTGAAAAACGAAGTATGAAGTCAAAAATCGAATAATGAAATGAATAATTCATTCTAGAAGGCACGCTTCAGGCTTTGACTGTAAACTTCTCAAAATTCAAATAAATAACTATGATATCAAAAATAATCCATACTACTATCAATATAGATAATAAATATATCTTATTAGACAGTTTGATGTGTAATATGGCTGGATATTTTACGACTGAGTGAAACGCTGTATTTTGACGAGCCTCCTGGCGAGTCAAAATGCAAGTTAACGAGTAAAATATCCAGCCATATTACACATCAAACTGTTTAATAAGTTATTTATTATCCAATCAAAAGGTTTTTGTTATTTTATAATGCAAAATATTGTTTTACTTGAGGGCTAGATAGACGAGTAAAAATATCGCTGGATATTTTTACTCGATCCAGTCCTACTCCTGCGATATTTTTAATCGTCTATGACTAGTTGGATAATAAATCTGATTATTCCGTGAGATTTAAAGAGGTTTCATTCAGTTTTTGAATACTTTAAGGGAATTCTGGAAAAGGAAGAATGAAGTCACGAATCGAATAATAAAACGAATATTGAATGCAGTCTAGACGGACACGCTTCATGTCCTTTGACTGTAAAGTGTTTTTTGTTTAATTACGTTGAGCATTAGTGACTAAAATGACTAATGAATAAATCCTTTGTCGATAAAAGAACAACTTTTCATCTAAGAGTTTAAAACAAAACCTACTTTGTGGCTCTGCTATACGGCGCGCGCGCGTCAAACTAGAACTTCCCGCCGAAATGTTCCACCCCCTCCTTCCCCGGGACTGAACTGCCATCTAGAACGTCAATACTCGTACTTAATCGACAGATATAAAGCATACTATAAAAGCAATCGGATGTCTATGGGTATAATTCATTAAGTTTGGCGTTTTTATATCATGACCAAATAATTTTTATAGATCTTTGTCTTCATAGACGATATGAATGTAAATCTCAAACTCACCAGTGCAGATGGACCCAGAAAAAGATTCGCTTCTTACTAATGTTTCACGTTTTTCTTTTGGTTACAACTGTTTTCAAAGACGTTGTCATTTCAATAGATACTTTTTCTAGATCTTTGTCTTCATAGACGATATGAATGTAAATGTCAAACTAACCAGTTCGTGCAGATGAACCTAAAAAATGATTCTCGCTTCTTACTAATGTTTCAGGTTTTTCTTTTGGTTACACCTGTTTTCAAAAACTCTGTCATTTCAACAGATACTTTTTCTAGATCTTTGTCTTCATAGACGATATGAATGTAAATGTCAAACTAACCAGTTCGTGCAGATGGACCTAAAAAATGATTCTCGCTTCTTACTAATGTTTCAGGTTTTTCTTTTGGTTACACCTGCATGTTTTCAAAAACTCTGTCATTTCAACAGATACTTTTTCTAGATCTTTGTCTTCATAGACGATATGAATGTATATGAATATCAAACTCACATTCAGATGAACCTAGAAAATGATTCGCTTCTTACTATAGTTTTTCTTTTAGTTAAGTTTTCAAAAACGTTGTCATTTTCAATAAATAATTTTCTACTGAGATCTTTGTCTTCAAAGACGATATATGAATGTAAATGTCAAACTCACCAGTTCGTGCAGATGGACCCAGAAAATGATTCGCCTCTTACAATAATGTTTCACTTTTTTCTTTTGGCTACACCTGTTTTCAAAAAACGTTGTCATTTCAATAAATAATTTTTCTAGGTCTTTGTCTTCATAAAGACAATATATCTGTAAATGTCAAACTCACATACAGATGGACCTAGAAGATTCTTACTAAATTTTACGGTTTTTTTTTTGGTTACGCCTGTTTTCAAAAGCGTTGTCCACAAATATTTGACCAAATAACTGTTCTAGATCTTTCTTGTTTTCATATATAATATATAAATACCAAACTCACATTCAGATCGACCTAAAAGGTCATTCGCTTTTTACTATAGTTTCATGTTCTACTTTCAGTTACACCCGTTAACAAAATGTTGCCTTATAGGAATTGATTATTATACAAGCAAAAATATGGTATACATTGCCACAAATATTATCATTACCTAAACTTTTTAAATAAATTAAGATTATCTTTTAGCCAACGTTAGCTGATGTGTAATTTTAATCTGAAACCTTTGCCTTTGATTATTTAACTATTATCATTTTTATTGTTACAAACTAATGCTAATATAAATGCTAAAAAATGAATTCATAGATCCACAATTTGCTTGAGTGGATATGAAACAATTGCGCAGTATTCCCACTGGAATATAGAATATCCAACAAACATCGTACGTAGATTTCAGAAAGATTTACCGCATTTACTGTTTTTTTCCTAACGTACTCTTAGAATACATAAATTCCAAGACAGACTTATAAAGTTTTCAGCAATCTATGTTTATTCGTGCTGTATTTTGAGAAAAACGTATTTGGCTTGTCGGACGTAGCAACAGTAACTAAGGTAGAAGACAATGGATAGTGGATCTATGATATAAGGGCCCGGGCAAACGGTTTCAACATTTGCTTCAACATCCGTTCGATTTTGTTTAATGGCAATGTTTTAAACTCTTTCAACATCAATTCAACATCGATTCAACATGTTTCAACAGTGTTGAAAGAGTTTAAAAGACCATTCAACAAAATCGAACGGATGTTGAAGCAAATGTTGAAACCGTTTGACCGGGCCCTAAGCAGCCTACAACTTTTTTGTACTCAGTAACAATAGTTACAACTCCTATTCTAGACTGGAAGGTCACGGGTTCGATACCTGTCAGGTTGACGGAATAGATAGTGTATTGACAACTATTCTAACATGATTCTCCCTAGCTTCTCATTATACACCTATTTCAAAAATTGTAGTCGTAATCAAACCTACAGTCCACACTCTGAAGCCTGCAAAGGATGTTTGGTATTTCTTCTCTTGTTATCGATATAATTATTCATAGCATATTTTGGTTATAAGTGTTTGTGGTATATGAACATAACAAGTTTTGCAGTGATAGATATTTATTTCAAAAGCGCGTAATAAATCAAACATTCAGTTCATATTACCGACATCCTTTGCAGGCTTTAGAGTGTGGACAGTGGCTTCGGCTGCGACAACGATTTTTGAAATAGGTGTATATCTATCAACCTATTATACTGTTGTGACTGTTGTTTATTTTTGGTATTTAAACTATTTTAACTGTGTGTTTTCAATGAATCTTACCTTCTACTCCACGATGTCCAAGTACTCTATTCACCTATTGCTGTGGCCCTAGTAAATACAGCTTTATATATTGATATTTAGTTCGTGACCGGAACAGTGCAGTATCCACACACCAACTCGATACCAATCAACCGATCTATACACATATCAACACCAAAGTTGACATACAGATGTAAATGTGGCCACGTCGACCCCACTCAACGTCCGCTTAAAAACCAAGAAATTGCACAATTCAAATTGAATGATAAGGGCGGATTCCGCGTGTGTGGGAGGGAGGGAGGGGGGAGGTGTTGCAATAGGGTGTAAGTGAGAACAGCGGAGATAAGATAATAACTTAAAAAGGCTATTTGGTGCCTTTGGAATTAACAGTCAATTCCTCCAATTTATCATCTTGAAATTGCTCTGAATCTGATTAATAGTGGGTTGATAATAATAATAATAATAATAATAATAATAATAATAATAATAATAATAATAATAATAATAATAATAATAATAATAATAATAATAATAATAATAATAATGTCTTTATTGGGGTTTACAGATAAAGCAGGGCTTTTTCCAATCTGGCCCTTATGGAGCGGATAATTAAATTGAATGAATGGATGGATGGAATGAATCAATATATAAATGGATGAATCAATGAATCAATGAAAAATCAATGAATCAATTAATGAATAAATATATTAATGAATGGATGAATGAATGAATGAATGAATGAATGAATGAATGAATGAATGAATGAATGAATGAATGAATGAATGAACAAACGAACGAACGAATGGATGGATGAATGGATGACTGAATGAATGAATGAATGAATGGATGAACAAATAAGTGAATGAATGAATGAATGCCGGGATAAATGAATAAATAGTACTCCAGAGTAGTCAAAGCAAGTTCAATGTTCCCTGTGATATTAAAATATTAAATAAATAGGAAAATCAAGGACATGCAAACTACCTGATATGCATGATACCGGCAGCTTTAAAATCGAGAAATGTCAATAATAACGTTTTTAGGACGTTTAGTAAGACCAGGAAATTATATTCATTAGTAACAAAATCACTAAAAGCTTAATGCATGTATATTAAATGGAAATGACAAAGTTGGATGTGATTTTTTATAAATGAGAACCTGCACGTATGTATGCCCAAAAATTCCTTCCCGTCTTTTTCAAACTTTTCAAAATAATAATAATAACAACTTCGTTGGTCATGGGTGATACCATTACCATTCCTGATTATTTTCAGGTGGCCCTCATTTTAAATTGGTATAATAAATATAATATATATAATGTTTTATTTTTAAATAAAATATTATTCCAAAGCAGGGAAGACCTAAAGAGATACATATATCGACCGAATCCAAAGGCGTATTGGCCCGTTTCTATGCCAACAGTCCAATTTTCGTATTTTTTTAGACCAGGAAATTAAAAATAACTTGTAAAGTATTGCAATAAATATTTTGTTCAAGTTTTGCCTTGTCATACGTGCAAATTAAAGTGTTTTTTTTTTTTAGCCAGTTTAGTGTGTGTTTTCTGACCGCGGCTAAAATTCATTCAATAATGAGAGATTCGGCGATAAAATATTTGCGATTTCTTACATCGCTAACAAAAAAAGTCATATCATAAACGATTTATTAACCTCGCTTGTTCGGTCTGTACGGAAAAAATATCAGACCTCGGTCTTTATGTACGGACTACGCTGCGCTCTGTCCGAACTATCAAGACCTCGATCTGATATTTTCCATACAGATTGCTATATATTAAATGCAAGTCAAGTGAAGCTATTTGGAATCAAAATTACAGAGATTTATATGTGTTTAGTGAACTGTTTCCTTGCTAGCCTCGTTGTGGTGTTTTCACACTTTTAAATTCTCATGACTTGTCAAGAATTTCATATAGTTTTGTCTCAAACGTTTTGCCTTTATTGATGTCATTCTAATCTATAATATTGATTTAGTGGTAATTGAAAATATGAATTTCGTGAAAATATGATCATGAAGTGGTGACCATATGGGCATTCCTGGCGTCTATAGCAGTAATTTGTTTCTTTTTCTTTCTTTGAATTGAATGACATATTTCGTCTGGAATGACCCACAGTAAAAACCCGCATATAAGAACAAGTGGGTTTAAGAACACCGAGCCTGAATTTTGGCGTTTTAAGTGCCATTTACACAATCAGCCTGAAAAATTAAAAAGTGTTCTTAAAAAAATAAGATCAATATTTATGTGCTAAACCTGTATTGCAGTAATAGAGTTTAATTCAATTCAATTCAATTTTATCATAAATTTATATAATTACAATAACATAATTAGCAATACAACTAATCAGGGTAGGCCAATGGACTATAAAAGATTATTTTTCTACTGTTTTGATATTATTATTGCAGTCAAGATCTTTTTAATAACATTTTTGAACTTACACATTGATATCATCTACATGTATTGGTAGTCTATATAGTAATATATATTTTAGAAACATTTGTTTTAAGAACACCTTAAGAACACCTTCAGGCTGATTTTTCAGTAAACACCCGTCAAATAAGAACAAAATCAGCCTGAACTATATACAAAAATGGGTGTTCTTATATGCGCCGGTTTTTACTGTTTTGCACATAACAGCCTACGGTTCGTAGTTAGCTAACTACGTCTGATAAATTGCTTCGGAGCCACCAATCTGAGACATGACAAGAGTTTCCGCTAAAAGAAGGCAGACAAAACTAAGGGAAATGAATAGGTGACATTGGTAAAAAATGCATTGCTAGTATATGAATAATTCAGGTTTTAGAAGGAAATTGAATCTAGATTTGGTTAATTTGTATCATGGCTGAAGGCAAACATTGGCAAATTTTACTAATTTAAAAGTGTTAAGGAATAGAAACTGGGAATTATGTCAGAAAAGTATTGAGCCCTTTGAGTTTATTTTATATATTTTTGGGAGTCTGAAAGTTTGTTCAGTATATTTCTTTTTTGTACATTTAATTGTAATTTTGTGTGTTATTTTGTAATTTTGTTTGTTGTTTGTTTGTGTGCTTGCTTGCTTGTTTGTTCGTTCGTTTGTGTGTTTGTTTGTTTATTTGTTTGAGGGTTTGTTTGTTTGTTTGAGTGTTTGTTTGTTTGTTTGTTTGTGTGTTTGTTTGTGTGCTTGCTCGTTTTTTTGTGTTTTTTTTTTTTTTGTGTTTGCGGTGTTTGTTTACTACTGATATTTTCCAATGAGCGATTTATCAATATATCATTTGTCTAATTATTCAACCATACATCCATTCATTCATTTTGCTGATTTATTTATTGAATTTTGTATTCACTCATTCATTTACTTTTTATTCACCCATTTACTCATTCATTTACGTATCAAAGATATGCCTATAGTTCTGTTGCAATATCAACCTATTAAAAAAGAGAAAAATATCTCGTGCTATTAATCTAAGTCTTTTGTTACTTCTCACCTACAATACCATAAATGGTAATGCCATTGTTTTCAAGATTGCACACGGTATTTTTGATACGTACTTTAAAATTCATTTGGCCTGAATCTTTATTATTTTTAAAGACAACTTTTGGGTTCCCTGTTTCTTGACCGAGAGAGCTTGAGAATGAATGCAAGGAATGCCTTGTAGAAAGTGCTATATGTGGCGCCATATTTGATTTGTTATGGTTTGATTATGGCTTGAATTTTACTTTATATTGGAAGATAAAGACAACGAATGGACTCAAAATGGTAGAACGATACAGATAGAATATGTAAGTACTGATTTGGAATAATAGTTAATTGATGAAATAGCAAAATAGCGGAATTTGCTGTATCACGTCGAATGTTCTATAAAGAAGCCTCTCCTATTAAATATCAGAAACAATTCCTCCAATTTATCATCCACCGTTTTGCCTGAACTAAATTCTGTTTTATTATTGAAAATGAAACATTTTTAAACAATAATCTTTTTATTAACACTTTATTGACTTAGTTGAGCTTTTACGTGGTTTATGTTTTGTTTTAATATATTTTGTATGTTTGTCCGCGTTCGTTCGTTCGTTTGCTTGCTTGCTTGTTTATTTGTTTTTAGCTCTTTCGTTTGCTGTTTGTTTGTTTGTTGTTTGTGTGTGTCTTTGTTTGTTCGTTTGTTTGTTTGTTGTTTGTGTGCTTCTTTGTTTGTTCGTTTGTTTGTTTGTTTGTTTGGTTTGTTTGTTTGTTTGTTTGCTCGTTTGATTTTTGTTTGTTCGTTTTTTTATTTTCGTTTGTTTGTTTGTTTTCTAGTTTGCTTGATTGTTTATTTGTTTGTTAGCTCTTTCGTTTACTGTTTGTTTGTTTGTTTGTTGTCTGTGTGTTTATTTGGTTTTCTGTTTTTTTTGTTTGCTTGTTTGTTTGTTGTCTGTGTGTGTGTCTTTGTTTGTTTGTTTGTTTTTTGTCTGTGTGTTTCGGGGTTTTTTTTCTTTTTTTTTCTTTTTTTTTGTTCGTTCGCTCGGTCGGTCGTTCGTTTAATTTGTTTTGTTTCCAAAACAATATATTTTGTTTAATTTGATTTGATACACATTTGTACCTAATTCATTGCTTAATTGCATAGTGCATTACAGAAATTTCAATACTGATGATGTACATAAACCAGTAGAAAATATAAGCTATATTTCAATAATTCCAAACCTACTCCTCAAATTGTCAAATTTAAACTACTGTGGATAAATCCAACATCACAAAGAAGTCACCATTTGATAGACAGCCTTGGCATTTGAATGATCTTGTTTCATATTGTTTCTTGCCGTTTCCAAGTTTTTAGGGTTCCGTTCTTTAAGACGAAACGAATCCTTAAAGATATTTCTCAGGTAGTCTCTTCTATATTGGTTAACTTGTATGGACGATATATTCGGGCTGCGTTTACGCGGGGCCGCCTTGCGTACAAAACGGCGGAACTTCTGGCTCAACGCACCGAAAATAAATGGATTAATAGCAGAGTTTGTGTACACCATTATATTCGCAAACGTCAAGAGATCGTTGAAGTAGTCATTACCGCTTGCGTTTCCTAAGTCATTCCATAACCACATGATATGGAACGGAAGATTGCATACCGCAAACGCAATCACGGCGCTTACGAAGATCTTCAAAACGCGTGCGTTTCTACTAGATCTCACTTCACGCGTTTGATTTCCCATCATCGAATTTCCAAAAGCGCGCGTAATAGTGTAATTATTATTGCGTAAACGTAAAGCCACACGTACGAAAACCGCAAAGATGATACTTAAGGGGACCACGTAAAGTAAGACAAAAATACAAATGGTGAACGCTTTTACGTTTTTCTCTCCAGACCAGTTTTCTACGCAGAACGAGCCACGTAACTCCAATGTCATCATATACGGCGTGACTAACGCAAATGCCGTTACCCATAATAACACAATAGTCAATACAACGTAACGCACTCTTATTTTGGGTTTAAAAGGGTACACTATAACTCTATGTCTTTCCAATGCCATGAATAGTAGCGTGACGACCGATACCGCTGTTAAGACCGTCTGCAGTGGATAGACTATCTTACACATTGATAATCCAAGGGGCCAGTATCCAATCACTAGCTCCATAATATCAAATGGTATGCTTACTACGCAGCACAGTAGATCAGCGATTGTTAAATTCAAAATGAAGTAGTCACTTAGCTTACGTGTTTTTCTACATACGACTGACAAGAAGATTAGGATATTTCCACATGTTCCCGTAACGATGATTACGCTATAGCATAATATTTGGATGATTAGTAAGGTGCTTTTGTTCGTCTGACTTGCTGCGGTTGCTGCGGTACGAGTTGATACGTTCGTTGTGTTGTTCATTGTTATTTCCATACTTTATTTCGGTAATAGTCCACACTATTTCAACTATTTTTCCGTCTTTGTGAAGTTAATTTCTGGATCAGTACATCATGAAGAACTTTGTTTGCCCAGAATTTAAACTCGTCATTTTTCATCAATTAAATCCTGTGTTCTTATATACGTAAAATAACGGAATGTCCTGCGTATTTTTCTAAACCTTGTAACCTTGACCGCGTTTTTTTATAGTCTTTAAAGCAGATGACTAACAGTCTTTAGCTATCGTTTACCGTTGCTGTACACTACTGTACTTTACTATACTTTGCAGTAGTTCACCATAGTCGGGTCGTTCAGTTCACAGTAGCAAAGCTCACAATATTTTGCTATACTTTGTCGTCCAAGGCTTGTATATCACTTAACTGCAGCCGTGTTCACAATACTTTACTATACGTGCCAGTATAGTTAGCTATCGTTTACTGTTGCTTCCTCTATCACGCTGTAGTTTACTATACTTTGCAGTAGTTCACCATAGTCGGCTCTTTCAGTTCACAGTAACAAAGTTCACTATATTTTGCTCAGTATACCTTGCTGTCCAAGGCTTGTATATCAGTCTTCCTCAGCCGTGTCTACTATATTTTACTATACGTGTCAGTATTTCACCATAGTGGTTTTTTTCTTTATAGTTGTTCGAGGCTTTGTAAATCCGCTTTGATCACGTTTGGCTTCATTATACGTGCTTATGACTACCTTCAATAAAATTCAAATTTCCATATATATTAATCCAGATGTTCTTTTATTGAGGGAGGAGAATGATTATACAGCTGTTCTTTGTGGTATTTATTCTTTTCACCTCCTTGTCAGTGTATCGTTTACCTCTCTCTTCGTCAAACTTTTACTGTCAGTTTCACTATCTTAATTGTGATCTTTTTTTCTGCTTCAGAGTCCTGTGGCGTCCACTGCTATGTGCACCCTTTTTTGCTGTCATTCGCTGTATTTTTGTTGTCACTCACTGTATTTTACCGTCCTCTAATGTCCTTGACTGTATTTTACCGTCCTCTAATGTCCTTGACTGTAGCTTACCGTCCTCTAATACCCTTGACTGTATTTTACTGTCCTCTAATACCCTTGACTGTATTTTACCGTCCTGGGATGTCCTTGACTGTATTTTACCGTCCTCTAATACCTTTGACTGTATTTTACTGTCCTGGGATGTCCTTGACTGTATTTTACCGTCCTCTAATACCCTTGACTGTATTTTACTGTCCTGGTATGTCATTGACTGTATTTTATCGTCCTCTTATGTCCTTGACTGTATTTCACTGTCCTGGAATGTCTTTTTTATTTACTGTATACCGCTGTATTTCAGAGTCTCCTGGCGCCCTTTACCATATTTTACTATCGTTTGCTATTATGATGCACCGTTACTCGCTGTCTTTTGCCTTTTTCTACCGTGTTGCACTGTGTTGTACCGTTAATGCAAGAGCCTTACTTTCTTGTTAGAATAAGCCAGGGCTTATTTGACCATCATTAACTTGGTAGGACATCTCAGTAAAGTACCTGCAAGAAACAAATAAATGAGTGGATTGCCGGCGAATTAATTATCTAATGATTTATTTGCGCAGTTTCACACGTCTAAGTACACAGGATGTAAGGTGTATTTGTATAGGAAATCGCACGATCTTCTCGTATATTAATGAATTAATTACAAAATGGACGAGAAGATTGTGCGATTTTTTATTTATAATATACTGAAAACCTAATTGGTACTCTGCAGAGTACAATTAACGATTTAATTGTATTCCTACAAACTTTTTGTCTACTAGACCACATAGGCACACCCTTAAGGGGTTAACCCCCAGAAAAAGGAAAAAAGAAGAAGAAGAATTCGTAAATAATAGGTACGAGCGATGTTTTGAAAGTTTTCAAAATTGGACGATCCTATCAGGCGAGTCCAATCTGATATTTTTCAAAACATCACGGGTATCTATTAATTACAAATTGTACGAAAAGATTGTGCGATTTTATATTTATAATATACTGAAAAACTAGTTGGTACTCTGCAGAGTACAATTTACTATTTAATTGTACTCCTCTCGTCCAATCAGAATCGAGTAATTTTGTACAGTAAATTATAACAGCAGTAAACTCCATGTTTCTTTTAGTGTCAATGTCTTTATATGCATGCGCACAATATCAAAAAAAGATATTTCTACAATTTCGGGCGCTTGTTCCTTGTTAGAGCAAAAAAAAACAATTACTGATGTTCTTTGATGGTAAAAAGCAAACAAGGCAACACTTTTTTGTAATTAGTGCAGAAGATTCCGAATATTGACATAAGAACCAGTGTTTGGTTTTGTAAACAAAACATTATCTAAAGCGGTCTCATTAACACATTATAAAATTGTCTTTAAGTCTTAGTAGTAACTCCAATGTCAACTAGTATATAAAAACAACTACTTTTGTGTTTTGACTCTACATTAAATCCTATAATACTAGTTATGTATTGTAAGTAAGTTAGTTATTATTTGTCTTCTCGTGTGTTAAAAAATAATAATAAAAATGAAATCCTATAATACTGTAACAGTATAATAATTTCTATAAACTTTACTTGCTCAGCTTCTAGTCAGTATAGTTTTTGTTTCGCAAGGAAAGACTAAAGACGAAATAAAATGATCCTTTACATTGTATTTAATAAAGTGCTAGGTATACTTCTCTTTAACAGTAATTAAATATATAAAATACACGTAGATATTTCTATAGTTTTTAAAGGAAAAGTATTGTAAACGTTAGAGTAATTTAACTTTTCCTGCTTCATATTTATTCTTGTTATCTCTCTTATAGTTTAACTCTTTTACTCCGACGAAGGGCTAAAGCTTGAAACGTCAGTAAAGTTAAGTTCACATTTTTTACGGTGCTACAAATTTCATTATATTACCTATCGTTTATATCAAACACAGAGGGCGAAAACATTTCCTGCATTAAAAAATTGCCCAGTCACACATGTTTCGGTGTATAATATAAACGATAGGCATTAAAATAAAATTTGTAACACCGTAAAAAATGAAAATTAACTTGACTTTAAAGCTAAGTTACTTTTTTACGGTGTTACAAATTTCATTTTTTTGCTTGTTATTTATATTAATTTTGTTAGTCACCTTGCCTTTCAGTCTTACTGTTTATAAAAAGCTTTTACTCCGACGAAGGGCTAAAGCTCGAAACGTCAGTATGAAACATCGGTGTTACAAATTTCATTATATTACCTATCGTTTATATCAAACACCGACGCAGCCTATACTAGTTTACTCGCTAGTTTCCATTTAGTAAAGCTAAGTTAATATTTTTTACGGTGCTACACATTTCATTATATTACCTATCGTTTAAAAGACATTACTTACTTCAAAGCCCGAACCGTTCTGTAAACAAGAATCCGTATGAATAAGCCGCAAAAAAAGGCTTTGTTTCGACCCTAGTTTGCTAACAGGTCCTCTGACACCTCAATGGCAGAAACGTTGTAGTACGCATCTATACAAATATCTAATATATTCAGTATATCAAAGGATATGCAATTTCTAATTATATTATCTATCGTTTATATCAAACACCAACGCAGCCTATACTAGTTTACTCGCTAGTTTCCATTTCAATTTCTAATTAAATATCCGGGAGGAGATCGGCGGTCGGTTTCGCAAATGATCCCTAAAAGGTATGCACAAATTAAGAGAACTGTTAAAGCCTTGTTGTTTTCAACCCAGCCTGAAAGGTACGACTGTGCCATGTTCATGGAAGCTAAGCTTACTTTTACTAACAAATCCAAGAACACATACCACTCATGCCCTTACAGGTACAGAGTCATGCTATGCAATTGGAGTTTGATCAAGAGCCCTTAAATATAATAACAACAATAATAATGTGCTTATATAGCGCATATACAATCCTGCCTATGATCTATGCGCTTAAAGTTTAAAATAATAGAATAAAATAAAATGAATAAACGAAGAAAATAACAAATTAAATACTTGCTTAAAAAGAAGTGTTTTTAGAGATGATTTAAAGAAGGCCAGATCTGTAACATTTCTTAAGGAAGGAGGTGCACAGGCAGAAAAAGAGCGATGACCATAGGTTTTCATATTGTATAGTTGTGATGATTTAATAAAATGCCAGAACAAGATCGGAGTAGTCTGAAATATAGGATGCCAAAAGGACCCACAAGGTACACACAGGAAATATTTTAAACCCTAAAAATAGCTAGCTTCGATCACCCCTACCCCGGGATTCATGTACATATTATTATACCAGAGGGAGAAAGATAGAATGGAAATATATTTTGGCATGTAGGCAGTATATATTTAGCAGCTAATTACTGTAAGTTTGTATATTTGTATAAACTGTGTTGCAACCGAAACGTTTTTACGGTGTTTAAGGTTTCTCATTGGCTCTCAATCTTAAGTTGTCTTAGGCCTAGTTTAAATCTTCGCGTCTCATATTTGCCGAATCTATAATGCAAATGAGCAAAACCTTTTGTTTACATAAGATTCGGCACATGTTTTTATTCTATTCTATTTTACTATTTATCATTTTTCCTCCATAAAAAGGCAGGGACACCACTACAGCTTACGCCTATTACAGTTAGGTCAGACCACACTAACGGGAGCTCTTTGCACTACTCCTACCCGGCGAATAGTGGTTTGGGTTCTTTTACGTCCCTCCTGTACAGTGTGTGTGCAGAGAGACGTGACCTTCGGTTAAACGGAATTTAACTTTAAGTTTATCCGGGAATACGTGAATTCTAACTTTTTGAAGATGTAATTACAAATTAAAGGCAGCAACATATCCTCAGCTATAGTTCCGACCGGGAGGCACACCCCGCACTTCCTCAATAGTAACGGTAGTCTGGCGCTTAACCAACAATTTTTCAAGAGCTTCTGAGAAACACCAACAAATCTCAGAATATACTTTTTTTGAAAACCGCTTGTTCTGAAATGGTAATTTAACTTGAAACACGTTAATTATCTGGTTATCATTAGAAAAACTGACCCATGCAGTCCACACTAGTTTAAATGCTATAGCTAGTTTTCGTACAGTTTTACTCTCTGATTTTTGCACTAGAATAACTAATAAACCACACTAGTTTAAACGCTAATTTTCGTACTGATTTAATCTAATTTTTTCACTAGAATAACTGAGCCTGTCCACACCAGTTTAAACGCTAGTTTTCGTACATTTTGTTTCCCGAGAATCACGGACACACTCTACACAAGTACAATTGCAGTTTTAGCACTGGTTATCGTTAACTTTGACTCTAAATTGTTATTGTTATTTTACATTATATTTCTTCTTCAACAAAGCAACTCACACCAGTTTTATCATTATATAGGTAATAGAATTTTGTAACACCGTGAAAATGTTAACTTTTAAGTTAACATAAAACCATTTACTAATGACGTTTCGAGCTTTAGCCCTTCGCAGTTTTATCACAAGTTATCTTACATTTTGCTTCTAATAGCTTCCTATATATAAAAGATCAGCCTACACTAGCTTTAAGCGTTATAGTTATCAATAGCGTGCTCACCTTCTAATTTCCGTTGTAGTTTAGTCACGTTTTTAGATTGAAACGAACGATAGCAATCACAATTTCCACCGCCTTTTAGGAAACTAACGATAAACAACTGTAGTCTTGTTGTCCTTTGCCTAAACAAGAATAATTAAGAAGTTAGGTGTTTTGCCATAACAATACGTATTAATAAAACCGTTGTCGCCCAAATCCTCTATTGTAAAGCTTTTCTTGTATTTTGTATTGATGAAGCTGCTTTTCCTTGTTATTAAAATAAAAGATAAAACATGTTATAGACGACTTTCATAAATGGCCGCCACCAATTAACACAATATTTAGAACTGCAATTATTAGAGTAGGTACTACTGTATTTTATTTGTATCTCGAGCTTTCGTCGGACGCCGACATCATCAGAAGATAGAGAGGAGAACTGCTTTTTTAAGGAAAAGATAGCTATCATATCATAAGCATTTACAATAAGTTTGAGAAAAAACCTTTATGAATTTGAAAAAATCAGAATAACACAACACGAAAAAAGCCGTCTCAGCAGAAAATTACATCTGATACAAATCTCTACATTTTTCATTTTGCATTACGTCATTGGCATTTTAGCCAGAGCACCAAAACCTTCCATATACTCATTTTCCCATATTTATAAAAGTGGCAGTGTTAAACCGAATGAATTTTTCTGAGTTTCTATTTAATACTTGAAAAATGTATATCTACCATGTAAAGTGTTTTTTGTTATTCTATTTTTTCAAATGCCTTCCATCTTTTTGTAATGTCGCATGACTCACAGCTGAATGTAAATTTGCATATTGGTAGAAGGAAATATGTTAGTCTTTTTAGTAAGTGACATTACCCCCAAAAAAAGATTTTGAGTTCTCCATGTCACGAAACCTCGTCAAAATTAGCAAAGGTGCTCGGATCATTACAAGGGCCATTTTGCTATTTTTGTAAATTAAATGCTTTTATAATAGTCAATCCAGAACAAGACAAACCATAATTTAAGCAAATACACAAACAAATAAACCAAACAAACAGACACAAACAAACAAATACAAATACAAATAAACAAAACGAACTAAAAAAACAAGGAAACAAGACAAACAAACAAATAAACCAAACAAACAGACACAAACAAACACATACAAATACAAATAAACAAAACGAACTAAAAAAACAAGGAAACAAGACAAACAAACAAATAAACCAAACAAACAGACACAAGCAAACAAACAAATACAAATACAAATAAACAAAACAAACAAGAAAACAAACAAGGAAACAAGACAAACAAACAAACAAACAAATAAACAAAATGAACAAACAAACAAACAAACCAAACAAACAGACAAGCAAACAAGACAAACAAATAAACAAAACAAAACAAACAAGCAAACACACATACACACATACACACATACAAACAAGACAAGGAAACAAACCAAACATAAAAACAAACAAACTAACCAAAATGGCCGCCATATTTCGGTGTCTTTTATCAAGTGCTGTTTTATCTCTTTAAATATTAACGGCTACAAGGGTTTGACACCTCCTGAGAGACGAGACCTGTCAGATCCCTTTAAGCTTTATCCTCAAGAGTGTCAGGACCCATGTATCAGATTAACCATAATTTAGAAAGTACATTAAATATTATGTATCCTTTGAAAGCTTGCAAAGATGCTTCTGTTCCTATCCCTTCATAACTTGATAGCATGTGATATATTATTTTTTTATACACCCGTGTGAAAACGCGCAAGGAATGTATTTATGATCAAACAATAAATATACCACAGGGCAGCTCAATATACACGTACCCAAGTCTTGTCTCTACTCTTTAACAAATTTACCTACAATCAACTTACACAGCCTGTAGTAAGGCAAGGAATGCATGTATCAACAAACAATTTAAACATCACTGGTTTTGTCTTTATACTTTTTTGACTAATTTACCTACAATCAACACAGCCTGTGGTAAGACAAGGAATGCATGTATCAACAAGCAATTTAAACATCACTGGTTTTGTCTCTACGTTTTGACTAATTTACCTACAATCAACACAGCCCATGGTAAGACAAGGAATACACGGATCTCCCCTGTTATAGCAGAGGCTTCTCTCTCGGCAGTACGGTGTATATCAAACACCGACGCAGCCTCTAGTAATAATTAATAGTAGTTGATTAATAAATGGTTTTATCTCAACTATTTGACTAACTTACCTACAACCAGGGACATGCAGCAACAAACCTATTCGAAACTCAAAACTGGTGTAAATATGAGCATGTTTTCAGTTGTTTCTTTTACAGTCGTTTTGGTGTCGACAGCGTCTTATGTAGTCTCCACAGTACAAATTATGTCGTCACTCTCTCCCTTAACAAGACTGTTGCGTGAAAGCACAAACTGCGGCTGCGTAAACATCGTTTTGCTACGGTCTATAGATTATTTCCCAGTCCTCCCCACGAGCAATTGTCGAGAGAAACGCGTTGAGCATGGATACTGAATCAAATCAATAAATAAATAAAAAACGAACATTCTTTTGTAATTTGCTCTGAACGGACTTCAATTCGCACTGTGAACATTACACATTTCTGCACTGCATGTATTACACTCGAACTAAGGGGTGGACCATTAGATTTTTGAGGGGGGGGGGGGATTTGTTGCAGGATATATTTTTTTCCCATTCCACGTTTGTGCAGGAATTTTTTTCTTGCACGAATAATTTTTTTTTGTCATTGTTGCTGTGCACGATTTTTTTCAGTCTCTTTAAGGCTGTGCTTGCATCTAATGGCCCACCCCTAAGCCAATCAATTTCTAGTAATTTTTTCATGTATATTATTTCACCATTAATTATATTTTTATACTGACTGTAACTATATTCAACACTGTTACAGAAACAGATTTTTCATGCATAAGAGTAAAAAATGAGATTTAAAATACAGTAGACTACTACTTAAGCATTATATGCTTTACCTTTCTGAGTAAGTGGCTTTTACTAAATAACATACCAATATATCTAACAATTAATTCTAAAAATAACTCTAAAAAAATACCTATCAATAACAAAAATAAGCATAACACGCAGGTGATTGCGCGTGCTGATTGGTTCGAGAGTTATACGGACTAATTTTCGATAGGCCTACAATGTTTCGCGCGCTTTTAAAAATACGACATAGTTTTTCTTTGAAAATAACTGCTTATTGTTAGGTTTATACTAAAACAATTATTCTCCTCAGGCTCGATGGACATCGATGAATAAGGGGTCGTTTACATGAGATAGGGTTACCCTAGGTGTATAGGGCTAACTCTTATTGTTTTCTTTTCTCTGGGGACTCTCAAACAAAAGAGTTAGCCCTGCTAGGAGAGTTACCCTATCTCCATGTAAAGGCCGATTTACACGGCACGATTTTCGCCTAAGTCTATCGCATGCAATTTGACTTACTGCTGATTTACACATGCACAACTTGTCGCACAACACACGGAAAAGTCTCGTACGATTTCGAGTGAAGCCAGCCTTGCTTTTTTCTTAAAATAATCTTTATATGAGCATTAGAAAGGTACTGGTTCCTTGCTCCATTAGGTAATAAGTCTTTTTGTTCTTTCGGTAGTAAAGAATGATATTTTTCTGACTCTTTTCCCTTTCTTTTTCGTCGAAATATCAGCACAACCGGCAGCTTTGTTTTTAACCGCCATTTTGTGCAAAAACACTCCACGGTACCCCACAAAGAAGTTTTGTTACATGATACGTCACTTTTTTACCATATTTGGCTACGACGGCTACGATTGTCGTAGCATTTTAAAACATGTTTCAAAATCCTACGACTTTTTTCGTGTTGTATGAGTCTGTCGTAGACGAGTTGTGGGCTTGATTTACACTGTACGATTGAGTTGTATGTATGGCGTGAGCAGGTTGCATGCGTTAGACTTAGGTCAAAATCGTACAGTCTAAATCGGCCTTAAACGGCCCCTAACTCGACTTTGTCTCTGTTATTATTCACTATTCACCTCACATTCTACAAATAATTGTTAAATGATAATTTCATGTTATTGTTACGTTTCGAAATAATCACCTCTATATTTATACAAACAATTATTCTCCTCAGGCTCAGTAAATATCGGTAAATAATAACCTCGACTTTGTCTCTGTTATTATTCCCCTCACATTCTACGAATAATTGTTAAATGATAATTTATTGCTATTGTTACGTTTCGAAATAATCACCTCTATATTTATAATAAAACAATTATTTAGAAGGAAAACTAATTGTAAAAGACAACGTTGACTTAGTTTTCCTTCTAGATTGTCAAAAAGTACCTTTATCAAGATTCTAAAACAATTATATCGTTGAAAAACTCGATTTTGTCTGTATTATTATTCATTGATATTCACCTCACATTCTACGAATTTATTTATTTATTTATTTATTTATTAGTTACTTCCATTTAGTGTACATAAAAAGTTACAAAACTAAAATACATGAAAAACAAATAAACATTTACATAGTAGCACTAAATGAGGGGCAAAACGAACGGACTCTTAGTCCCAGCGAGGTTAGCCCCCAGAAAAAAAAGCACATATAAGTATATAAATATAAAATCACACACATAAACTACATGAATATATAAATCTAGCAACAGTTAAAACTATTAACTGTGCGGCAATGAGGACAGACTGATTTCCAAGTTTGGATTCTAGTGGTATCAAAAAAAGTGATGAATTTATCAGTATAGAAATTATAAAGTTGCTTTTTAAAATAATTGTTAAATAATAAATTATTTCTGGTTGTATGATAGACAATGTGGTTGAACCCTTAATAGTAAAGCAATACCAGTGCTAAGTATTTGAAAGATTGTAAACCAACTGACACTTTTGAACCCAAATTATGTTTCAACTTAATGTCTGTAACAATTTGTTGAGCTGACATCACCATATCTATTCTGTCATATATATCTAAATTTACTAAGCTTTCTATTAAATCGAATTAATATTATTTCAGTTAGATGTTATCTTTAAGATGCTGTTGCAGTGTAACGTTTAATTTTTCTCTCAGCACAACATGCGATTGCGAAACAAAATGCTGAAGAATATATTGCAGTATAACAGAGGAGCAAATTTTTCAAATAATTGTTAAATTGTTTTTTTTCCACAAGTAGCAAGCCCTTCAAAGCCATTTTATGAAAATTACAATTCACAAAATTGTTTCATTTACAAGTAGTGGTTACCTTATGTTCCAATAACTCCAGTTTTACAGTAATAAAGAACGTCTTTGAAAAATAACTCCTTTTGAGCCGCTTTAAGATTTTCAGTTAGGAGTGATAGTCAACTTGTATGTCTCTCTGTCTATATTCTCGCCACTTTCCTTCTTTTAGTAGATTAATCGGATTGATTTTGAACGAATACGTAGAAGCTTCTGGTAGCTTTCGATACGTTTAAATATTTCATAGTAGACCAGGTTCAAAGCCAGACACTTTTAAAACGCCCTTGTCTTAAGTTAGAAGGGTGGACAGGTTTTAGTATTATGCGGCTTATATAATCAACGAATTAGTCGTCTAGTAACAGGTCATTGTACCTAATAATACTTTACATGTTTACTACGTACTTTCGCATGTACTTGCTTGCTCACTCACGTTTTTGCTGGCTTACTTTTTACTTGCTGACATATTTGCGCCCTTGCTTGCTTACTTACCTACGTACTAAATACTTACCTACGTACTAAATACTTACCTACGTACTAAATACTTACCTACGTACTAAATACTTACCTACGTACTTACTCTATTACTTACCTATTAGTATACGTACTTAATTACCTGCGTACTTACTTACCTACGTACTAACTTACCTACGTACTTACTTACCTACGTACTTACTTACCTACGTACTTACTTACCTACGTACTTACTTAGCTACGTACTTACTTAGCTACGTACTTACTTAGCTACGTATTTACGTACTTATTTACTTACTTACGTACTTACTTACCTACGTACTTACTTACGTATGTACTTACTTACTTGCTTCCTTGTTTATTACTTACTTATTTACATACTTCTTTACCTATTTATTTATTTACTTACTTACCTATACTCACTTACTTATTACTTACTTACTTACTTACTTACTAAATACTTTTTACTTGCTTCCTTGTTGTCGCTTACTTACTTACAAACTTACTTACCTACTTACTTACCTACTTACTCACTTACTTACTTACGTAATTACTTACCTACTTATTTACTTACTCACCTACTTACTTACTTACTTACTTACTTACAGACTTACTTACCTACTTACTTACCTACTTACTCACTTACTTACTTACTTACTTACTCACTTACTTACGTAATTACTTACCTACTTATTTACTTACTCACCTACTTACTTACTTTTTACTTGCTTCCTTGTTTGTCGCTTATAATTACTTACTTACTAACTTACTTATATACATACATACATGCTTCTATTTTATACGTTATTTCATTCGTTTTCTACGTGCGTGATTTCCATATATAATTAATTGGATATTTGACAAATCTTAACCTAATTTTGAAGCCTTAACAATAGAGACTAACCACGATGCGTCACAGTTAATCATATCATAAACCAACTACATCATTTATTGATATCCTAGTGAAAGCGATGCCCTTTTGTTGAAAACAGTTTAGATTATCGTTTTACAAAAGAACAAAGAAGAAAGACAGCAAGATAAAAGAAACACGCACACACATTGAAATTTGACCAGTAAGCCAGCCAAAAAAAAATAACCGATATTGATACACCAAACTTACAAGCCAACCAGTCAGACACCGACCAACCGACCAACCAACCAACTAAACGACCTATATACCAACCAACCAACCGACCAACAACAAAAATTCACCAACGGACCTATGTATACTATGTATACCAATCAACCAACCAGCTAACCTATTTACCAACCGACAAACCAACCAACCAATCAACCAACCGACCGACCGACCGACCGACCAACCAAATCAACCAACCAACCAACCAACCAACCAACCAACTTACTTACCAACCAACCAACCAACCATCCGACCAACCAACCATCCGACCAACTTACTTACCATTCAACCAACCAACCATCCGACCAACTTACTTACCAACCAACCAACCATCCGACCAACCAACCAACCATCCGACCAACTTACTTACCAACCAACCAACCAACCATCCGACCAACCAACCAACCAACGTACCAACCAACCAATCAATCAACCAGTTAATCCATCAATGAAACAATCAATGACCAATCAACCAATAGACTATACAACCAACGAACAAACCGAGCAAATTACCAACCAACTAATCGACCAACTAAATATCCAACCGAACAACCAACCAACCAACCAACCAACCAACCAACCAACCAACCAACCAACCAACCAACCAACCAACCAACCAACCAACCAACCAACCAACCAATCAATCAACCAGTTAATCCATCAATGAAACAATCAATGACCAATCAACCAATAGACTATACAACCAACAAACAAACCGAGCAAATTACCAACCAACTAATCGACCGACTAAATATCCAACCGAACAACCAACCAACCAACCAACCAACCAACCAACCAACCAACCAACCAACCAACCAACCAACCAACCAATCAATCAACCAGTTAATCCATCAATGAAACAATCAACCAATAGACTATACAACCAACAAACAAACCGAGCAAATTACCAACCAACTAATCGACCAACTAAATATCCAACCGAACAACCAACCAACCAACCAACCAACCAACCAACCAACCAACCAACCAACCAACCAACCAACCAACCAACCAACCAACCAACCAACCAACCAACCAATCAATCAACCAGTTAATCCATCAATGAAACAATCAATGACCAATCAACCAATAGACTATACAACCAACAAACAAACCGAGCAAATTACCAACCAACTAATCGACCGACTAAATATCCAACCGAACAACCAACCAACCAACCAACCAACCAACCAACCAACCAACCAACCAACCAACCAACCAACCAACCAACGTACCAACCAACCAATCAATCAACCAGTTAATCCATCAATGAAACAATCAATGACCAATCAACCAATAGACTATACAACTAACAAACAAACCGAGCAAATTACCAACCAACTAATCGACCGACTAAATATCCAACCGAACAACCAACCAACCAACCAACCAACCAACCAACCAACCAACCAACCAACCAACCAACCAACCAACCAACCAACCAACCAACCAACCAACCAACCAACCAATCAATCAACCAGTTAATCCATCAATGAAACAATCAATGACCAATCAACCAATAGACTATACAACTAACAAACAAACCGAGCAAATTACCAACCAACTAATCGACCGACTAAACATCCAACCAACCAACCAACCAACCAACCAATCAACCAACCAACCAACCAACCAACCAACCAACCAACCAATCAATCAACCAGTTAATCCATCAATGAAACAATCAATGACCAATCAACCAATAGACTATACAACCAACAAACAAACCGAGCAAATTACCAACCAACTAATCGACCGACTAAATATCCAACCGAACAACCAACCAAATAAATCAATAAAGTAATCAATAAGTAAATAAATCAATTGATTTACAAATACAGTAAATGACATTACCGTTGACCACCTAAAGTAGAGATTAACACTACAAAAAAAATATGTTTAACTGAAAAAGGAGTGACATGGAATAAGAATAATGAAATCTTTGTTCACAATTAATGCTATATCGAGCATTTACATCGAACTTATGTGGTATCAGGTGACATTTCTTTTAGTGTCATGTATTATAGGTGGAAAATATTTATCACATTGACTTATAACTAAATAGTAAATATATTTTCTATCTTCTCTCCAGAAACACACACCAGTCAGCAGAAAGTGCTACAGATAATAATAGCAACACTCAGCCTTCCATTTGGTAAGTTAGCATTATGTTTACCGCCCAAAGCAAAGTGCTTTCACTGCCCGGGGGGGGGGGGGGGGGCTGGGTACTCCCTTATATTTACTATACGGGGACGTTCCGCCAAATAGGGTATGGTTTTTTGCCTTGGCGTCTTGAATAGGGTATACAATTTAGCCTAATTTGTCTTAAATTGCCTTACCTAGGGTATACAATTTCCCCCTTGAGTCTTGGATAGGGTCTACTTTTTACCAATTTGTCTTGACCTAGGGTACATATTTTTAGGATTCTGCTGTCTTAAATAGGGTCAGGGTTTAGAGGTACCAACGGAACGTCCCCCCCCCCCCCCCCCCCCCCTATGTACTTACTTACTTGCTTCCTTGTTTATTACTTACTTATTTACTTACTTCTTTACCTATTTATTTACTTACTTACTTACCTGTTTATTTACTTACTTGCTTACTTACCTACTTATTTACTTACTTACTTACTTACTTACTAAATACTTTTTACTTGTTTCCTTGTTTGTCGCTTACTTACTTACAGACTTACTTACCTACTTACTTACCTACTTACTCACCTACTTACTTACTCACTTACTTACTTACTTACTTACTTACAGACTTACTTACTTACTTACTTACTTACAGACTTACTTACTTACTTACTTACTTACTTATAGACTTACTTACCTACTTACTTACCTACTTACTCACCTACTTACTTACTTTTTACTTGCTTCCTTGTTTGTCGCTTATAAGTACTTACTTACTAACTTACTTATATACATACATACATGCTTCTATTTTATACGTTATTTCATTCGTTTTCTACGTGCGTGATTTCCATATATAATTAATTGGATATTTGACAAATCTTAACCTAATCTTGAAGCCTTAACAATAGAGACTAACCACGATGCGTCACAGTTAATCATATCATAAACCAACTACATCATTTATTGATATCCTAGTGAAAGCGATGCCCTTTTGTTAAAAAAAAAATAAAGATTATCGTTTTACAAACGAACAAAGAAGAAAGACAGCAAGATAAAAGAAACACGCACACACATTGAAATTTGACCAGTAAGCCAGCCAAGAAAAAAATAACCGATATTGATACACCAAACTTACAAGCCAACCAGTCAGACACCGACCAACCGACCAACCAACCAACTAAACGACCTATATACCAACCAACCAACCGACCAACAACAAAAATTCACCAACGGACCTATGTATACTATGTATACCAATCAACCAACCAGCTAACCTATTTACCAACCGACAAACCAACCAACCAATCAACCGACCGACCGACCAACCAACCAACCAACCAACGTACCAACCAACCAATCAATCAACCAGTTAATCCATCAATGAAACAATCAACGACCAATCAACCAATAGACTATACAACCAACGAACAAACCGAGCAAATTACCAACCAACTAATCGACCAACTAAATATCCAACCGAACAACCAAACAACCAACCAACCAACCAACCAACCAACCAACCAACCAACCAACCAACCAACCAACCAACCAACCAACCAACCAACCAACCAACCAACCAATCAATCAACCAGTTAATCCATCAATGAAACAATCAATGACCAATCAACCAATAGACTATACAACCAACGAACAAACCGAGCAAATTACCAACCAACTAATCGACCAACTAAATATCCAACCGAACAACCAACCAACCAACCAACCAACCAACCAACCAACCAACCAACCAACCAACCAACCAACCAACCAATCAATCAACCAGTTAATCCATCAATGAAACAATCAATGACCAATCAACCAATAGACTATACAACCAACAAACAAACCGAGCAAATTACCAACCAACTAATCGACCGACTAAATATCCAACCGAACAACCAACCAACCAACCAACCAACCAACCAACCAACCAACCAACCAACCAACCAACCAACCAACCAACCAACCAACCAATCAATCAACCAGTTAATCCATCAATGAAACAATCAATGACCAATCAACCAATAGACTATACAACCAACGAACAAACCGAGCAAATTACCAACCAACTAATCGACCAACTAAATATCCAACCGAACAACCAACCAACCAACCAACCAACCAACCAACCAACCAACCAACCAACCAACCAACCAACCAACCAACCAACCAATCAATCAACCAGTTAATCCATCAATGAAACAATCAATGACCAATCAACCAATAGACTATACAACCAACAAACAAACCGAGCAAATTACCAACCAACTAATCGACCGACTAAATATCCAACCGAACAACCAACCAACCAACCAACCAACCAACCAACCAACCAACCAACCAACCAACCAACCAACCAACCAATCAATCAACCAGTTAATCCATCAATGAAACAATCAATGACCAATCAACCAATAGACTATACAACCAACAAACAAACCGAGCAAATTACCAACCAACTAATCGACCGACTAAATATCCAACCAAACAACCAAACAAACAACCAACCAACCAACCAACCAACCAACCAACCAACCAACCAACCAACCAACCAACCAACCAACCAACCAACCAACCAACCAACCAACCAACCAACCAACCAACCAACCAACCAATCAACCAGTTAATCCATCAATGAAACAATCAATGACCAATCAACCAATAGACTATACAACCAACAAACAAACCGAGCAAATTACCAACCAACTAATCGACCGACTAAATATCCAACCGAACAACCAACCAACCAACCAACCAACCAACCAACCAACCAACCAACCAACCAACCAACCAACCAACCAACCAACCAACCAACCAACCAACCAATCAACCAGTTAATCCATCAATGAAACAATCAATGACCAATCAACCAATAGACTATACAACCAACAAACAAACCGAGCAAATTACCAACCAACTAATCGACCGACTAAACATCCAACCAAACAACCAAACAACCAACCAACCAACCAAATAAATCAATAAAGTAATCAATAAGTAAATAAATCAATTGATTTACAAATACAGTAAATGACATTACCGTTGACCACCTAAAGTAGAGATTAACACTACAAAAAAAATATGTTTAACTGAAAAAGGAGTGACATGGAATAAGAATAATGAAATCTTTGTTCACTATTAATGCTATATCGAGCATTTACATCCAACTTATGTGGTATCAGGTGACATTTCTTTTAGTGTCATGTATTAAAAGTGGAAAATATTTATCACATTGACTTATAACTAAATAGTAAATATATTTTCTATCTTCTCTCCAGAAACACACACCAGTCAGCAGAAAGTGCTACAGATAATAATAGCAACACTCAGCCTTCCATTTGGTAAGTTGACATTATGTTTATCAAAAGCAGAGTGCTTTCAGTGAAACCATTTAAAAACTATTTATATATCAAGACGATCAATTCGCTTATAGTAAGGTTATGGATTAATATAACAAAGTTTATAAATGAGTTTACGTAGGACCTACTTATATTTTTCATTTGTGTATGATTATGATCGTCGTGGAGAAATAAGCAATTTATGTAATTGCAATTATAGAAGCCCGAAAAAAAAAAAATTCGGGACTTCAACGGGATTTGAACCCATGACCTTATATTTTTCAACGAACACGCCTAATGCTTGTCAGTCACTGTCTAGTACGGTACGTTCCGTCAGGTCGCTCTCAGAATACATAAGTATCCTTGTATTATTGATTTAAGTGACTTTTTATCTTTTTTTTAATTCCTTTATACTTATGTTGGATGAGTTTACGTGAGCACCTACTTGTATTTATCAACAAACATGCCTAATGCTTGTGTAAGGGCGCATCAGTCACTGTCTAGAACGTTACGTTCCGTCGGGTACTTTCAGAATACATAAGTGTCCTTGTATTATTGATTTACGTGACTTTTTACTTTTCTTTAATTCCTTTATACTTATGTTGGATGAGTTTACGTAAGCACCTACTTGTATTTATCGAACGAACATGCCTAATGCCTGCTTAAGGGCGCATCAGTCTCTCTCTGTGTATTTTCAAGGAACCGGCGTTCACGGCAGGTCGCTATCAAAAGACACTGTCTTTAAATTCATAAGGATTTACGTGACGTTTTACTTTTCTTTAATTACTTTATGCTTATGCAAATGAGTTTACGTAAGGACCTACTTATATTTTTCAACGAACACGCCTAATGCTTGCGTAAGCCGCGTACCAGTCACTGTCTAGCACGGTACGTTTTCGGCAGGTCGCTATATATCAAAATACTTTCTCCTTGAATTTCCATGAATATACGTGACTTTTCTTTAGTTACTTTATAAATATATCGTTTCTTTTTCTTTATTCCTTTACTCTTTTTGTTATCAGCCTGGATAGACGTATGAATTGTCTCTTTCTGTCGCTTTTTTCTTCCTTCCTTCTTTTTGTCAAGATTTTTGATCGATATTTGGGGTTCCTGCGTTATCTGAGCCCGCGAAAAACATGGGGCCTAGAAAAAAGAGTAAAGGTGGGGGGAGGGAGGAGGAAGAAGGAATATTGCTCGCTCGTTTCAACACAGGAATCCCATAAACCCCACAAGAACGACTGTTTCTCTGGCTTTACATATGTTAAACGAGTTAACGTAAGCACCTACTTGTAGTTTATATCAACGAGCGTTGATTATAATCCTGTTTGTTTATCCTCCTCGACCTCTTTATACCACAGTTTTCTCTAAGTGTACCAACGTTTTTCACCTTGAATAACGACTGCGATTGTTATCTTACGTCGATAGTTTCGTCTTTTATCTCTCTAAACAACGACAAGATGGCACATGCTTTACTCCGAGTATTGTCCTCTTTGTTTATCCTCCACGACCTCTTTCGTTTTACCAGTAACAACTTTAAGTGATCACAGTTTTTTTTTCAGTGTTGACGATGTTTATGACCTGCGATTGTTATCTGGTTTATCTTTCTTTGATAGCTTCGTTTTCCTTTCATCCGCCCGCCAAGGTGGCCCGGGCTTCCGTCTTTTACTCCTTTTGTTATCAACGTACACCTGGACAGACATTTGAAATGTTGCTTTTTTCTACCTTCTTTATTTTTATACATTTCTATTTACTTATTTCTTTTCTCTTCTCATTGTTTCTATTTTTCTGTCTTCTATATATATATTTTTTCATTTTTGGCTTTACTCCTTTAGTCCATTTGTTATCAGCCTGGACAGACGTTTGAAATGTGTCTTTCAGTTGCTTTTTTCCCTTTTTTATTTTTATTCATTTCTATTTCTTTTCTCTTCTCTTTGTTTCTATTCTTTTGTCTTCTATATCGTTTCTTTTTCTTTTCTTTTTTTTTGCTTTCCTCTTTTACTCTTTTTGTTATCAACCTGGACAGACGTATGAAATCTCTCTTTCTGTTGCTTTTTTCTTCCTTCCTTATTTTTGTTAATTTCTATTTTCCTATTTTTTTCTATCTTTCTGTCTTCTATATAATTTCTTTTTCTCTTTTTGGTTGTTAATTTGTGTAAGAGCATATTGACCTTAGAATAATGCTCCTAAAACTGTGCCTATTATTCAGATTGTTATTATTTCTTCTATGGCTCTTTCTTTCATTTTTCCTTTCTTCCTCTTTTGCTCTCTTTTTTTCCCCTTTTTCCCTCAAGATTGCATTTCTTTTACTTAACAAGTTCATAGATGTATATCATAAGATCAGCCACTGATAACAAATGTTATCGTCATTATCATCATTATCATACATACATTTTTATTCTCGTCGTTAAAAGGCTAGCTTTTCAAAGAATACAAATTACATATAACATATATCAATACGAAATAAAATATCCTATATAAATTACACTGCACTTGTTCAAAATATTTCCTTTTTAATTGTTCATAAATTTGTGAAGCATATTTGTTTTAAGCTTCTTCTTAAACTCTAATACTGTTTGACTTAATTCCAAGTCTTTGTCAAGACTGTTCCATAGTTTGACACATCTGTAATTAAATGTTCTTTGTCCCGTAGAAGTGGTATATAGTGGGATGTGTAGTAAACACATGTTTAGGATACGCCTTCGTCATATACTGATATTCCTGATGAATATTACAATAGGAACAGCAGTTAGAAAGACCCTGTTCAGGTCTACACCTTATTTGTTTATTTATTTGTCACAATGATACAATTTTCAATTAATAAAGAGTATATACTTGCGACAGGAGATGGAAACAGAACTTTTGTCCCAATTAAATATCCTACTCCTCCTTAAATATAACTAATAATAGAATTATACGTACAATGCGAAAAATACACTAACAAATACAGTATCTAGTATAAAACTATCTCTTCCTCTTTGCCTTTCTTGAGTTGCATCAGTTATACATCAGCAGTTTGGTCTTCTACTTGATCTTTTTTTGGCTTGAGATCTTGCCCTTTCGACGTAAGAAGGTATTGCAAGAAGGTTGTCACAAGAGAAAGAAACATTTATCACGGACAAATTGGTTGAAACAATAGGTTTTGATTCGCTTGGGTCCCCTTGCCCTCGCTTTAATGCGTTTCAGAACGTTCCAAACAAACGTTTTCACTCTACTGGAATTAACATGGCCACCGTGTGATCAAAGCCTATTAGTAATTTAGTGAGAAAGAAATAGCAAAAGTAAGAATTTAGCTTAAGTGATCAAAGGTTCACAAGATAAATTTACAATTAAAAATGGAAAAGAATAGGTGGAGGGTGCAAGAGAGACAACCCAACTTCTTTTGTCTGTTAATTAATTCCTTTCCCATTAAATTAGTGAAAACGTTCTTGCTATTAGGAGGTGTACATGTACGAGTGTTGGAAATAATCCATTTCAATTTCCTCATTTCAAGAGGTTTTTGCCGCCTGTATAAGTTTACAGGTGGGTTGGATGAAGTTTGACGCATGGGATCTTAGTATTACTGTTTTGTAAATATAGATATAAGTGTCGATAGTTATCTTACCACGTACACTTCTTAATTAAGTGTTCTAAGGGAATTATCAGCAAAGCATCGAAAAATACGTGTAACATTTGGCCAGCAACAATTTCATGCTTCTCGACACACATGTCAGCCCATTTAAAATAGTGGTTTTTCGATCTTTTCTCAAAATAATTGATTGATTGGTTGGCTGATTGAATGATTGATTGGTTGGCTGATTGATTGATTGATTGATTGATTGATTGATTGGTTGATTGATTGGTTGATTGGTTGGTTGGTTGGTTGATTGAATGATTGATTGAATGATTGATTGGTTGGCTGATTGAATGATTGATTGATTGGTTGGTTGTTTGAATAAATGATTGATTGATTGATTGGTCGGTCAGTTGTCTGGTTGGTCGGTTGGTTCGTTCGTTGATCGATCGATTGATTCGTTTGTCGGTCGGTTGGTTAGTTGGTTGGTCGATTGATTGATTAGGTGGGTAATTTGTTGGTTGGTTTATTGGTTCATTTATTTCTTCATTCATTCATCCATCCATTCACTCAATCATTTATCTCTTCTTTCATTTGTTAATTCATTCAACCATCAAAACATCCACTAACTTATTCAATCACTGTGTGATCACCAGCTTGTAACCACCTTTCATATTCAAGAGACACTCCAACTCCATTGAACTATATTTGTTGTCATTTCTTTCCGTGACAATATTTTTAATCAAACCCAGACGCGTACATTAGCCAAATGATTTTGCGAACGTTTTTTCTTTATCAGTTATCATTCACTTGATCCGTTGGGCGTTCTGCCTGGAGCCGCAGTTTAATAGGATAATGTCTTTAAGAGAAGGGCTTCACACAGTCGATTAATGTCCTTAATAGGACAATAACATGAATTTGGAGGGCATATTGTTTATTTGCGGCCCGAGTAGCGTCATTTGCGCCCGAGCAGAGCGAGTGCCAAAATTCATTTTCGCCCGCTTGGCGCGCGTTTTTAATAGGGCAGATTGTTATTTGGCCTAGTATATTGATGATAACCACCTTTCGCAATACTCCAATTCGAGTTATCTAGCACCGCTGTACTTTTTTGACAAAAGGGCATTTGCACAGGCTAAGCCTCGATTTGTTTTTAGAATATTCACAAATCCCAAGCAAGGCACGGAAAAATGCTATCACTTAACTATATACCTTATTCCAAAATGGCGACCTTTTGTTCTATTGGCCCTTGTTGCCTCACTCTCATGATATTATTCTTTTGTCTTTGAGCTTGAGTGAGTTTAAAAGAAAAGAATAATTTCATGAGAACGAGACATCAAGAGCCAGTCAGCCATATTGGAATATGGTGTATAGCAATCACATTTAAATTTCCGCTGAATCGAGGTTATCCCTGTACAAATGCGCCTTCTGTACAAACAGTACAGCGGTGCTAGATAACACGAAAGTGGAGTATCGGCAAACGTTTGGGATATAATTTGTTGAATTTAATAAAAACAATAGTCGTTTTGTTGTTAGCTTTCTGATAAAAAGGGACAGTCAGCACCAAATCGAAACATCGTTAAGGATTGGTTTATAAAACAATAGAGTCTTTCCAAACAATTGCCCTACACCTAACCAAACAATAGCGGTACTGTATTAGAGGGCCAACGAAAACGCAGCTTTCGACTGGTGTTGTATTACTAGATAAAAAACATAATGCATGGTCATTTTAAAGCCGAAAAAAGGCTAAAGCTCGAAACCTCAGTAAAGTTAAGTTTCATTTTTCAATCGGCTAACGCTTTGCTATGTATGTTTCCACACAATTTAATTTTTTTGGGAATGAGATTCTTTGTCTTATGTATTTCGATACCACGTGGAAAATGTTTGAAAGAAACGTTTTTATAGACCACTTTCATAAATACCATAATATATACCGGAAAATGTTTTTTCAAGTAAACAGATATTTTAATATTTTAGCACTGTCATATGAAAGAACCACCTGAAATAGGCATGTTGGAAGCCGGTTTTGATGCTCTGGCTAAAATACCAATGAAGTTATGCTCAATGAAAAATGTAGAGATTTGTATGTAATTTTCTGCTGAGGCCTTTGATGCCTCGTTTTGTTGTTTTTCTGATTTTTCAAACTCTTCTTGCTTCTTGCAAATTTAATCGTTTTTTCTCAAACTTTCACAAGTTATTGTTATGGTGAATGTCTATCATATGATAGCTTTCTTTTTCTTAAAATATCAATTTAAAAAATTATGATAATTTGTGGCGGCCATTTATGAAAGTCGTCTTGCCGATTTGGTCTCTAATCCGCAAAAGTTATCATTCTTTAACTACTTTAATAAACAGGACCGATGCGGAAATCCACCATGTCTTTGCTCATTTAGTTCTATTTATGTTGGCTTCCGAGCGACTAGTTCCGCCAATTTTGATAAAGCTAGATCAATTATGATATCTAAGGATTCGCCGATCTGTAGTAAACACAGACCATCGACAATAGACACAGTTTAATTTGGGATAATCCAATTGTTTTTTCCGTTTTTCAATTGCTTCAAAAAAAGATATTGAAGATTAGTGCAAGTATGTAGGATTGTAGACGACGTACGTAGGATTTGAAAATTTTTCGACGCCTCGTTTCAAATTTGTCTTTGTTTGTTTGGTTGTATTTTTTTGCTTCTTCTTTTTTATTTGTTTCAGTGTTTGTTTATTTCATGATTTGTTTGTTAATATGTCTGTTTGTGAGTGTTTGTGTGTGTTTGTTTGTTTGTTTATTGTTAGGGTATTGTTCCCGGGGGGGTACTCCCTTTGTCCAAGTGGTAGGGGTGATCGGCGGAGAAATTGAAAATGACCCCTAAAAGGTACGCACATATACAAATAAAGCAGAGTAAAAACGACTCTTAGAACTGATTTTTGAGCCAAATCTCTAAATGGACCCTAAAAGGTACGCACTGGAAATATTTTAACCCTAAAAGGTATGCCGATCACCCTTACCACTTGGATAAAGGGAGAATCCCCCCTCCCCCGGGGTATTGTTTGTTTTTCGTTTGTTTGTTTGTTCGCTCGTTCGTTTGTTTGTTTGTCGTTTGTCCGTTTGTTTGTTCGTTCGTTTGTTCGTTTGTTTGTTTGTTTTGTTTGTTTGTTCGTTCGTTTGTTTGTTTGTTTGTTTGTTTGTTTGTTTGTTTGTTTGTTTGTTTGTTTGTTTGTTTGTTTGTTCGTTTGTTTGTTTTGTTTGTTTGTTTGTTTGTTTGTTTGTTTGTTTGTTTGTTTGTTCGTTTGTTTGTTTTGTTTGTTTGTTTGTTTGTTTGTTTTGTTTGTTCGTTCGTTTGTTCATTTGTTTGTTTGTTTGTTTTGTTTGTTCGTTCGTTTGTTCATTTGTTTGTTTGTTTGTTTTGTTTGTTTGTTTGTTTGTTTGTTTGTTTGTTTGTTTGTTTGTTTGTTTGTTTGTTTGTTTGTTATTCTTTGCGCAACAAAAAACCTAAATTTCCTCAGCTTTGAAGCCTTTGAAGCCTCTAGATAGCATGTGATAAATATTGTACTAAGTACAGCCCGTGCTTGGTAAGACAAGGAAATCCCTTAGGTAATGTCGCTCCTCTTTGACTAATTTATCTACTTTCGTGGGAACGGCTGCTGAATGAAAACAAGACGAGTCAACATCAGAAGCAAAAACAATAACTCGATCGCAGTATAAACATTATTTTGATCATAGCACCGATTCTATGCATGTTTATAACAACAGTAAAACTCTCACATATTGATATTTATTTATTTATTTATTTAGAGGATTTCACCGAGAGCAAATACAAACTGTGTACAAACATTGAATACAAAATAAGAAAGAAAAAAAAAACTACAATTGTAAACGGTGGGGGAACACACTAACGGACTCGTGGTCCCAACGATGTTTGTAATATATTTTTTAATATCCTTTAATCTTTATTGACGTTTGATAATTTATAAATTACAGTTTTTAAGAGGTTCCCAATGTTATTCGTTTTTTAATTTCCTCAAAAACATTTGGCATGACTACAGTTGGCATGGCTACAGTTGGTATGGCTACAGTTGTCGTGATTGCATTTGGCATGACTGCAGTTGTTGTAACTATAATTGACATGGCAACAGTTGCCAAGACTACAGTTGGTATGGCTACAGTTGTCGTGACTGCAGTTGGCATGACTACAGTTGTTGTAACTATAATTGACTTAGCAACAGTTGTCAAGACTACAGTTGGTATGGCTACAGTTTTCGTGACTGCAGTTGGCATGACTACAGTTGTTGTAACTATAAATGACTTAGCAACAGTTGCCATGACTACAGTTGGTATGGCTATAGTTATAACTGATGACTACAGTTTTCATGAAAACAGCTGACATGAGTCCAGTTAACCTGATACTGTTGCCATAGCACTACACAAACTATGTAGGCAGTCACAAATCTCATCACCATCACTACACTTGACCACATTTACCACACAACGGCAGCCATGACAACAGTTGCCATAGCTACACACTACTAGTATAAAGAATCATCTGTCTTTCTGTTGGTGCGAACCTCACTCTCTGTGATTTACTCGTGTCCCGTTTTTTGCTTCGCTTTCTTTTCTTCCGTAAAGCGTTCTGTCTCTCGGCGACTATAGAGTTTATCCTTATACCGTATTCCAACAAACAACAACAGTTACAATCACGATTCTCTCCACAGAACCTGGGCATGCGCACAGTCGAGCCAATACGTATGCTTATCTGACGAAATATAAACGGGTCGATTGCACTGTTTACGTATGTGAGAATATTGCTGAACACTAGGATCTCCTTGAAATGCTCGTTTGTTCGTCCTGAACCAAAATCGTGCCACAACCAGATCACGTGGTTTGGAAACATGCATATCGTGAACACCACAAACGCAAGGATGAACATCTTCGTCACCTGTAGTTTCTGTAGCGCTCGTTTACGTGCGTAAAGTGCATGCGTACGACTATGGGAATCTCCCATACCCTTAAAACGATCAAGTTCTTGTTGTAGCTTACGACCGGCTCGTATATACGACGTACCGATGAAGAAAAGAGGAATGACAAAGAACAGAACAAATACCGATAAAGTGAACACTTTGACGTACCAATCTTCAGGCCAGCTCTCTAAGCATTGCTTGCCTTCGACTCGTAATACTAACGCGTACGGTGTAATCACAATAACAGGCACAGCCCATGCAATACCTATGCATATCTTCGCCATGTTTCCAGTCATACGAGGCCGTAACGGAGCCATAACGATACGATATCTCTCAAAGCTCATACACAGTAATGTTATCACCGATACCGCCATTAGTACAGTTTGTAAAGGGTATATCATGTAACACATTATCGAACCGAATAGAAAATCGCCAGTTATTCGCTCGACGAAGTCGAACGGGACGCTGATTAAGCATGTCGCGAGATCCGTGACAGCTAAGTTTGCTATTAAGTACTCGCTAATTCTCCGCTGTTTGTTTTTGAAAACATTCCAGCAGATTATTCCATTCCCAACGCTGCCTACGGATATGATGACACAGTATAGAGTCACTTGAATGGTCCAGATAGGCGTGACGAAGGGATCTTCGACCTTTGTTGAATTCACAGTTGTATCTCCCATATTAGTTAACTAAAGCGTTTTATTTACATCAAATAGGACGGTTGAGGTAGTGTAGACTGCGTCGATATTCCTGAGAAAAGAATCCCAAAAAATTAAATTATGCAAATACATCATTTAAAACTGCGTTATAACAAAAGGTATTGTTCGTAAGCACAATAGTTATTTAATGGTTCTTAATTTTAAAAATAACTTTAACTAATGCTTTTTTTTTTTAGCGTGGGTTGGCGAACTTGGATAAACAACATTTCAAAGATTAAACAGTCTAGTTGGTTTTGCATCTCTTCACTAAGATGTCCAAGGCCATGTTCACTGCGAATATTTTTTTTTACTTGTAAACAATGCAATTGATAACTCAGTTTTAAATGATGTATTTGCATAATCTAAGTTACTTGTACCTGATGATGGTTTCATGATGAGAACGAAACGTTGTGACTTAAAATGTACGATAGCTAGAGGTTAAACTAGTGTGGACTGCGTCGAAGTTTCTAACGAAAAAATAGAGTAAAAATGTACGATAACTAGAGGTTAAACTTGTGTGGACTGCGTCGATGTTTCTAAGAAAAGTAATTGGAGTAAAAATGTACGATATGACCAGAGGTTAAACTAGAGTGGACTGCGTCGATGTTAAGAAAAATAACATTTTAGTAAAAATTTACAATAATTAGAGGTTAAACAAGTATGGACTGTGTCAGTGTTTCTTACAAAAAAATATGGAGTAAAAAGGTACGATAACTAGATGTTAAACTGTGTGGACTGCGTCGATGTTTCTTAAAAAAACGCAGAGTTAAAATGTACGATAACTAGAGGTTAAACTATAATGTGGACTGCGTCGATGTTTCAAAGAGAAGTAATTTGAATAAAAAATGTACGATAACTAGATGTTAAACTAGTGTGGACTGCGTCGATGTTTCTTACCAAAACACAGAGTTAAAATGTACGATAACTAGAGGTTAAACTAGTGTGGACTGCGTCGATGTTTCAAAGAGAAGTAATTTGAATAAAAAATGTACGATAACTAGAGGTTAAACTAGTGTGGACTGCGTCGATGTTTCTAAGAAATATAATAGAGTAAAAATGTACGATAACTAGAGGTTAAACTAGTGTGGACTGCGTCGATGTTTCTAAGAAATATAATAGAGTTAAAATGTACGATAACTAGAGGTTAAACTAGTGTGGACTGCGTCGATGTTTCTAAGAAATATAATAGAGTAAAAATGTACGATAACTAGAGGTTAAACTAGTGTGGACTGCGTCGATGTTTCTTAGTAAAACATTTGGAGTAAAAATGTACGATATCTAGAGGTTCAACTAGTGTGGACTGCGTCGATGTTTCTAAGAAAAATTATAGATTAAAAATGTACGATAACTAGATGTAAATCTACTGCGTCGATGTTTCTTTGTAAACAATTGTATTTTTAAAATACATCTGCGTTTCTGAGAAAACAAAGTAAACTTATACCGTAAGGAGATAGTGGTGTTATCGACTTACATTTATCAGATCAGTTGGCGTTCGTTTACCAAAAAAATAGCTGTACTTACTGACGTTTTGGACGTTAGTTGCTCATCTTAGAAAAATGCCTTCTTTTAGTATGATTAAGCTAACAGTCTGCCTATGTTATTTTTCGTTTTTGGCCGTAATGATTGAACGATCTCCTCACAAGAGATCGGCGAGATAGCGAAGGCAGGAACACAGTTTTAAGACCGCCATGTCATCTAGAAGAAAAATTAAGGATTTATGAGGTAATGCAAGTTTCTTAATCAAACGAATTGTTTTTGAGTTGATGTATCCGGTAATTTTCTAAGCGTTCGTAAATTGGATGGCATCCAAGGAAGTATGTTACAATGAATAAAATTGAACATGTTGATTTGAAATACCTTTATTAAGCGGTCACCCTCGGGACTTTCCAAAGTGGTCGCTTAATAGAGGTTGGCCGCTGAATAGAGGTATAGAATAGGTATAGGAATAGATTTGGGACTTTTTATTGTGGCCGCCTAATAGAGGTTGGCCGCTGAATAGAGGTATAGAATAGGTATAGGAATAGATTTGGGACTTTTTATTGTGGCCGCCTAATAGAGGGTGACCGCTTAAGGAGGTATCATTGTATTTGTTAAATTAAAGACCTATGGTTACTTACCAGCATGCACCGCGCGAAAGACTGAATAGTCAGCTGTTCACAGTTCTTCGTCGGTCGACCTCAGCCTCGATAGCATGTTATATATTCCTTAGAATTTGACCACAGCCCGTAGTAATAGCTGTTATTACAGTTATATGCAAATGATTTCAAACAATGGATTCAAATCGAGGCTTTCGGGCAAACCCTATTGTTTTCGCCCGAAAGCCTCGACTTCAACCCATTGTTCAAAATCATTTGCATATAACTGTAATAACAGCTATTTAGGGAATGTACACATTATCAAACAGTTAAATAAATGCTGCTGAGGTTGAGAGACAAGAACTGTGAAATGGTCTATTTTGTGGACCATGAAAACCGCACATTCAGACATTTTGATATCTTTTACGATGTGAGTGGGTATTTACGCTCTTGTTTCGCGTTTTATTTTATTTGTTTTCTCGTAATATGACTGACTGTAAGTGAATTATGGACCATGAAAAACGAACATTCAGATATTTTAATATATTTTACGATGTAAGTGGGTATTTACGCTCTTGTTTCGTGTTTTGTTGTATTTTGTTGTTTTTTGTTGTATGTTGTATTTTTTTCTCGTAATACGACTTACTGCGAATGAATTATGGACCACGAAAATCGTACATTCATACATTTTGATATCTTTTACTATGTGAGTGTGTATTTACGCTCTTGTTTCGCGTTTTGTTGTTTTTTGTTGTATGTTGTATGTTGTATTTGTTTTCTCGTAATACGACTTCCTGCGAATGAATTATAACACTCAAATCAAAATAACCAACGCAAAGCATGCTGGTAAATGACCATAAGTCTTTAAATAGATGGTTATTTTTTAATTGAAATCGGCTCTTTACATTGATTATGTGATTATTTTGCTCTTTTGTTTGAGCTGTTTTTTGCGTTGATTATAGAGGAAATACTCTTTATAGATTTGAACTTTTTTTCTACATTGATAAGGTGAATATTTTGTTATTTTGTTTGAGCTGTTTTTTGCGTTTATTATAAGGGAAATACTCTTTATAGATTTAAACTTTTTCTCTACATTGATTAGGATATTATTTTTGTATATTTATTTGTAATTTTCTCTTCGTTGTAGTTTGCTTGAACCGGCTGCACATATTGATTAAGTTCTCTGCATTAGTAAGATGATTATATGTGTGTGTTTATTTGAAATTTTCTTTGCATTCTATTTGCTTGATCTGCACATTGATTAAGTTTTTTTTATTTAAACCTATATATTCCAAGAGCTGTGCTCATCGTGGGAGATCACACATATTGTTTAAGTTCTCTGCATTGGTTAGATGATTATATGTGTGTGTTTATTTTAAATTTTCTTTGCATTCTATTTGCTTGATCTGCACATTGATTAAGTTTTTTTTTATTTAAACCTATATTTTCCAAGAGCTGTGATCGTGGGAGATCACACATATTGATTTAAGTTCTCTGCATTGGTTAGATGATTATATGTGTGTGTTTATTTTAAATTTTCTTTGCATTCTATTTGCTTGATCTGCACATTGATTAAGTTTTTTTTTATTTAAACCTATATTTTCCAAGAGCTGTGATCGTGGGAGATCACACATATTGATTTAAGTTCTCTGCATTGGTTAGATGATTATATGTGTGTGTTTATTTTAAATTTTCTTTGCATTCTATTTGCTTGATCTGCACATTGATTAAGGGTTTTTTTATTTAAACCTATATTTTCCAAGAGCTGTGATCGTGGGAGATCACACATATTGATTTAAGTTCTCTGCATTGGTTAAATGATTATATGTGTGTGTTTATTTGAAATTTCCTTTGCATTCTATTTGCTTAAACTGCACATTATTTACGTTTTCTGCATTGATTAGGTAGGGGTTTTATTGATTGGGCTGTTTTTCCCGGAAAGTATTGATAATGTTTGGGAAACAACCCTAAAAGACGTACATCATAACAACCTCGTTCCCAGGGTCCTCTCCCTTCGCTTTTTTTAAAACGGCGTAACACCACATGCAAGAGAAATATGTGATCCCCACGATGAGCACAGCTCTTGGAGAAAACTAAAGTCAAAATAGGTATAAATAATAAATTTTATAATTATTAAGCGATAATTTGAATTCAATTTCGAGCCAGAAATCAGACTTCCGAAAGCAATTTGTCAACTTGTCAATTTGTTTAAGTGAAATTTCCATAAACCAATCCTATATATTGACATTATTCGATCGTTTGGTCTCCTCAATCAAAATACTCCTCAATTTTAGAAGTAATTACTTGTTAAACAAAATAAAAAACTTTCACGTCATTATTTATTAACTATTTTATGTTCTTACATTGTTCAAAAGTTCGCGTCCCACTAGCATTTCTACTTATCTTGACGTTAACACGACTGGATATCAATAAGTACTTTACTATTTGTTAATCAATAAACCTATTGGCAAGTTATGTTTTATAAAATATCACGTAAAATCGCATAGATATTGAATTAAAATCTTAGAAACATCTTTTTGAAGTCGATCAGAAAATAAAGTGGCTGTACAACTTGTAGAAATCAAAAAATATATACACCTAATTGCAAGAATGTTGTCACATGAAAAAAAGAGCTTTAGTAATTTAGTAAGAAAGGAATAACAAAAGAAAGAGTTCAGCTTGAGCGATCTTCTTTTGTCTTTTAATTAATTTTTCCCCCACTCAATTACAAACTCAGGACAACGTGTGGGATAAAAAATGAAGCATGTAATAAACACATGTGAAAAAAAAACAAGAAAAATAGAAATAGGAATAAGTTAGATATTAATAAATAACACATTTGAAATAGCATAACAAATTATAGCAAATGGAACAAGTAAATCTTCCCGAATTATGAAAAATCGCCGAAAATTTAGCAATTAAGAAAAATTTGTAATTATCAATCCAAAATAATACTTAGAAAACTAAATTTAACTTCTTGAAATCACCAAAAGAAAAGAAAGGAAATAGGAGAGATTTTAGTTATAAGACTGAAAAATAAGCTTATTGATTCGATTGCAAATGAATTCACCAAGAAACATTATGAAAATCGATCGAATGAGAAGAATATCAATGTAAACTAGCGAGTAAACTAGTAAAGGCTACGTCGGTGTTTGGTATAAACGATAGGTAATAGAATAAAAAATGGAAACTAGCGAGTAAACTAGTATAGGCTACGTCAGTGTTTGATATAAGCGATAGCTATGTAATAATATATAGGTAACAATAATATATATGAGGCAAACAAATATAATTACTTAGAATTACGCGTTAAAATTGTATACAAACCTTCGCGTATTCTTGAATATTCTATACTATTTTTCTCAGCGCTCTTTTCCTAATTTGCCGATCGTGAAGGTTGGAGGGGATTAATTGATTGAAGTCAAAACATCGCCCTAGCTGGGTTTTACGCAGGGAAGTCACGCAGCTCTCAAAGTAGATGCAATATATATAATAACTTAGATGAAGTGTTTTGGTAGCTTGAAATTAACGAGTTAAGTAATATAGGCTGCGTCGGTGTTTGATGAAAATTAAGGATATGCAACAAAATGAAATTTGTACCAACGTAAAATATGATACTTTGCTGATGTTTCGAGGTTTAGCCCTTCGGCTGAGTACAGGAGAGAATTCTAGAAATGTTTTACTTCGACGAAGGGCTAAAGCTCGAAACGTCAGTGAAGTTAGGTATCATTTTTTACGGAGTTAAAAATTTCATTTTAATGCCTTGTTTTTGTAGGTAAACAAACGCAAATTAAATGGGGAAAAATGGAAGAAATAAAAAGGAAATAGGAGAAAAATAATTAAAAGGGGATTTTATCTAAATAGGAAACTTAAGATATAAATATTTTGAAAAAAAAACGAAGGAAACTAAAGAACAAAAATATGATAATAATTGAGATTACACTGTAGAGACAGTAGAGTTAAAAAAAAAAAGATTAAAAGATAAACGAAGCAATAAAAAAAGAAAGATGAAAACCCGGATCCAGGCGGTAATTATCATACGAAAATGAGAAAGATAAAGTCCAAAAAATAAAAAAAGGAATCAAAGTCAACAGATTTCTACAAATATTAAATCAACTAAAAAATACTCAAAGAGAGAAAGAAACAAACAGGAAAGAAATAATCATTGGAAAATATAAAGATAAAATTCATAAGCTACGAAAAAGTAAAAAGAAAAACAGCCAAAAGAATTCGAAAAATACTCAGTAAATTAACTAAAACAGACAGAAAGAAAGAAACAGGAAAGAAATAATAATAGGAAACTGAGAAAGATAAAATTCATAAGCTACCAAAAAGGTAAAGGAAAAAAAGCCAAAAGAATTCGAAAAATATTTAATCAACTAAAACAGACAAAAAGAAAGAAAGAAAGAAAGAAAGAAAGAAAGAAAGAAAGAAAGAGAGAGAGAGAGAGAGAGAGAGAAAGAAAGAAAGAAAGAAAGAAAGAAAGAAAGAAAGAAAGAGAGAGAGAGAGAGAGAGAGAGAGAGAGAAAGAAAGAAAGAAAGAAAGAAAGAAAGAAAGAAAGAAAGAAAGAAAGAAAGAAAGAAAGAAAGAAAGAAAGAAAGAAAGAGAGAAAGAAAGAAACAGGAAAGAAATAATAATAGGAAACTGAGAAAGATAAAATTCATAAGATACCAAAAAGTAAAAGGCATAAATAGCCCAAAAAGATCTTAAATAAACAAGACACAAAAGCGGATAAACTAAGGAACAGGAATGAAAATAAAGCTGTTTTTAAGAAATGAATAAATAGAAAAATATAGATTCAATCAAACGAGCGAAGAAGTTAGAGAATCAAAGATCTACACATAGATAAATTTATTTGTTAAAGCATATATGCAAGATGTTGAAGTGTTTAAAATACTAAATATAAAACGAGGAAATAATTATTTCAAAGTCTTACATTTAGAGACAAAGTTAACATCAATCAAAATTCTAACCTTACAAGAATATCATCACCTTGACTACTTTGACGGTATAAGAGAATGAATTAAAAACGAGGAAGTCTTACATTTAGAGACAAATTTAACATCAAAATGCGTCAAAACCAATCAATATTCAGTCTGACTAACCTTACAAGAAAGCCATCACCTTGGACATTTTGAGTTGGAGTTGCATCTCATTTTCCCTGCAATCTTTTGCTAGCGCTACGATAAATGATCTCTACGATATCGAGCTATTAACAAGTGTTTATAAGCACTATACTAGACTCCCTATGGGCTATTTACGTATTGATAATTGTCCTACTTGATTGACTATATCAATTGACGTCACGTTTCGTCGCTGGTTCAATTCTAGACTGAGTTCGCTAGGCCCACTCCGCCCACTTGATATCACGGCCATAATAATACGAGACTTATTTGAATAAAAAATCACGTAGGACAAAGGACAGCAACCTTTTTAAAATACTAAGTGTGTGCCCACAATTCCTTTCCGTCTTGGAATGACCTAATGCCTTTAACAACCTTTTAGAAACAGGCTGTATGCCGTTAATTCCTTTGTGTCTTGGAATGACCTAATGCCTTTAACAACCTTTTAGAAACAGGCTGTATGCCGTTAATTCCTTTGCGTCTTGGAATGACCTAATGCCTTTAACAACCTTTTAGAAACAGGCTGTATGCCGTTAATTCCTTTGCGTCTTGGAATGACCTAATGCCTTTAACAACCTTTTAGAAACAGGCTGTATGCCGTTAATTCCTATGTGTCTTGGAATGACCTAATGCCTTTAACAACCTTTTAGAAACAGGCTGTATGCCGTTAATTCCTTTGTGTCTTGGAATGACCTAATGCCTTTAACAACCTTTTAGAAACAGGCTGTATGCCGTTAATTCCTTTGCGTCTTGGAATGACCTAATGCCTTTAACAACCTTTTAGAAACAGGCTGTATGCCGTTAATTCCTTTGCGTCTTGGAATGACCTAATGCCTTTAACAACCTTTTAGAAACGGGCTGTATGCCGTTAATTCCTTTGTGTCTTAGAATGACCTAATGCCTTTAACAACCTTTTAGAAACAGGCTGTATGCCGTTAATTCCTTTGCGTCTTGGAATGACCTAATGCCTTTAACAACCTTTTAGAAACAGGCTGTATGCCGTTAATTCCTTTGTGTCTTCGAATGACCTAATGCCTTTAACAACCTTTTAGAAACAGGCTGTATGCCGTTAATTCCTTTGCGTCTTGGAATGACCTAATGCCTTTCACAGCTGCTATCGACAACCTTTTACTTGAGTAGCGTAACGAATAAGATTAAGTTTACATATCATTCTACGCCTACGACAATTGAAAGCCGAAACAGTTTGTCATTAAAAACAATCTACAAAGCCTAGTGTATTCAATAGCACGTATTTACCCGGTACGTGTGCAGTGAAAAACTAGAACGTTACAGATAACAAACATACCAAGCTACACAAATGTAAATTTCAACGGGAGGTCAAAAGTGTTTTCGAATTTACAAATTGAAAATGTCCCGATGCGTGTGGTATTAAGGCCAGTATATACACAACGGAAAACGGTACTAAACATCCAGGATAAGTGCATTTACAGGCTAAACAGCAAACAATTACTGATTTGAAAAATGTCCAAAATACGTGTGGACAAGAGACTAGAGTGTGAATGATTGATTGATTGATGGATTGATTGATTGATTGGTTGAATGGTTCATGATTGGTTGGTTGGTTGATTGATTGGTTGGTTGGTTGATTGATTGGTTGGTTGGTTGGTTGGTTGGTTGGTTGGTTGGTTGGTTGATTGATTGGTTGGTTGGTTGGTTGGTTGGTTGGTTGGTTGGTTGGTTGGTTGGTTGATTGATTGGTTGGTTGGTTGGTTGGTTGGTTGGTTGGTTGGTTGGTTGGTTGGTTGGTTGGTTGGTTGGTTGGTTGGTTGGTTGGTTGGTTGGTTGGTTGGTTGGTTGGTTGGTTGGTTGGTTTGATGATTGTTATGATGATGATGATTGTTATGATGATGATGATTGTTATGATGATGATGATTGTTATGATGATGATGATTGTTTTGATGATGATGATTGTTTTGATGATGATGATTGTTATGATGATGATGATTGTTATGATGATGATGATTGTTATGATGATGATGATTGTTATGATGATGATGATTGTTATGATGATGATGATTGTTATAGTGATAATGATTGTTATGATGATAATGATTGTTATGATGATGATGATAATTGCTATGGTGATGATTATTATTATAAAATGTTGATAATATTAATCATTATAATGATGATGATGATATTAATAAAAAAAGTAATAAATTAGTAAAAAAGTTGTAAATTTAAATTTAGATCACAGTACATTTTTGTCATTACACATATCATTTTTGTCATCTCCGTGTTTTCATTTTCAATTTTATTTTCAATACCATCTTAATTCCATTGATTGTGGTTTACTCTATATCTGTCGGTAAATCATCGCAATTGTTCGCCCTATTCATATAATCAAAGGAAGGCATTGTCGTGGTTTTCTTTCGCAAAACATTAAAATAACTTATCAGCTATAACCTCTGTTCTCAACCATGACCACATTCAGCTTACACTAAATTGCTTTTGCTAATGAGAAGATAGATTTTGTTGTAAATTTTTAATATAGATAGATATCAAACTGTGGTCATTTGTTAGGCTCAAATATTTCGCAAACAGCAATTTTCAGCTGTTAAAAAACGTATTCACTTGAGTAATATGAAAAATGGTATATCTCATAAATCTATCATGAATGTGCATGCTAAATTTTTTTCAAAAATATATTAAAATTTACCGCAAATATAAAAAAAATGTTTTGTCTCAAGAACTACTTTGAGTAATATGAAAAAATTATTTTATTGTAAATTTGTCATATGCAAGCAAACTGGTTTTATTATTTTGTTAGTAAGACTAAATATTTTCATCAACATATTTTCAGCTGTTATAAAAAATACGTTTTCCCTCCCGAACTACTTTGAATAATATGAAAAATAGTATTTTATTGTAAATTTCACATATGCATGTTAAATGGTTTTGTTCTTTTGTTAGTAAAGCCAAATATTTTCATAAACATCTTCAAATTTTCAGCTGTTATAAAAAATACGCTTTTCCTCCAGACTGCTACTTTGAGTATTATGAAAAACGGTATTCTAACCTTGGAAAAAAAAAATACTTTTATTTTCTTGTTATTAATGCTATATCTTTTCAAAAACATCTTATCTTCGATAGGCTATCACTAACCATATGTACTTCAAAATTACTTTAGGTCTAGAAAAATTGTTTTTTAGTTAATGTCAATGTCAAAAACAAATCAGTAACAAAAAGACATTAACACTAATAGAAATTTCACGTGATACCACATTAGTACACTTTAAATACTCGATACTCGCATTAATTGTGAACTGGCATAGATTTCCTAATTCTTATATTCTGTATATATTCACAGTTCAGGGGCGGACGGAGGGGGGTGAACTGGGTGACTTTTCGCCCCCTGCAGTAAAGTCCCGTTTTAGCAAAGCAAAGCGGGCACATAACGATCTTTGCGCTCTTGTGTCTGCCTTTTTCCGCCAAAAGAATATCAAAGTTCACTCCCCTTGTCAAATTTCTTGATCCGCCCCTGCAGTTTCTGACTAGAACGTCTTCGTATAACCCACTTTTAACATTCAATTGTGCATAGTTCTTATTCCATGCTCACTGTTTATAACTCATACAGTTAAAAATTGAAATTTCAACTGCTGAAAACAAATAAACAAAGAATCACGTGTCACTTGTTGTGAGTGTTTTAAAATATCTACTCTACGTATTCCTCTTTTACTCCGACGAAGGGCTAAAGCTCGAAACGTCAGTAAAGTTAAGTAAACATTTTTTACGGTGTTACAAATTTCATTCTATTACCTATCGTTTATATCAAACACGGACACAGCCTATACTAGTTTACTCGCTAGTTTCTATATACTATACATAGACAACGTTAGGCCTAGTTTTCACTAGCGATGCTAGCACAAGCGCAAGCGCAAACACAAGCGCAAGCGCAAGAGACCCTATTTCGTCGTGAAAACCGTTTGACGCAGTGATAACGCAAGCGCAAGATGTCAAAAATTTTCCTTTTTTCTTGCGTTTGCGCTTGCGCGTAGTGTGTTTGCACTTGCGCTTATTCACGTCTCGTTTTCACATGCTTGCGCTTGCGTTGCGTCGCTAGTGACTTTGAATAAGTGAAATCAGCTATCAAAATGTGCTTGTATTCCTAAATTGCTTAAGTAATATATAAATGGCATTATTAATTGAGTTGTTTTTTATATCAAATGACTAAATCGAAAAGTAGTTTTTACCCAAAGTAGAAACATAACTAGCAGCAACATTTCTGAAAAATGAGTTAAAAGCATTATAGAACATGCTTTTAAATTTCATTCTTTTTTCTCTTTTTCAGATTCAATTTTCAATCTTTTTTCTGAAGTTAAAAACTTTGTAATTTCTCCGTTGTTTTGCCTCCATTTTTTTATTTATCTTATATATCCTTAATTTTTTACTTTGTTTGTCTGTTTCTTTTTTCTCTTTTCTTTCTTTCTTTCTTCCTTTCTTTCTCTCTCTCTTTCTCTCTTTCTTTCTTTCATTCTTTTTTTCTTCATCTCTCTTTCTTTCTTTCTTTCTTCCTTTCTCTTTTTCTCTCTTTCTTTCTTTCTTTCTTTCTCCCTTTCTCTCTTTCTTTCTTTATTTTCTTTCTCTCTGTCTTTCTTTCTCTCCTTCTGTCTTTTTTCTTTCTCTCTTTTTTCTTTCTCTCTTTATTTATATTATATTATTTCTTTTCTTTCTTCCAAAGCATTTTTTTATTTCCTTTGTAAAATTTTATTTGTTCTCAAATTGTCCACACTGCATGGTCTTGACACTTTGACGTATTTCTCAAGTATTTTCGAAGCATGCGACCAATGCGATTTGACGCACAACTTCCATTGTCAAATACAATTTCCGTTGCAATTTTCTACATTTTAAGACCAAACTCTAACACATTTATGAAGGCTTTTCTCTGTGTCAACAATTTGTATTAAAAATTCCATTAGTTTTTATTGATTTTGTTAAGTTTTCCCTCGGTTGTCAAAAGCAATTTCTATATATTCCAATTTTCAAATTTTCATTCGTCTAGTGTTTTATCTACATGTACAATCTACTAATATACCTCTGGGAGTTCCTCTCCATTTCCAAATCACTGTGTTTTCAAACAGTTTCGTTTATTTGTAGCTCAACTTCTGAGGCTTTTCGAAAAGGTCACTTCCAATTTGTTCTATAACTGAACACCACCTGCCAGAAAGGCGATGTAAACAGACACGGTTATCTTACGAATAATCAAAGTCACAGTCCTCATTATCTCTGACCACTTTATGTTTTCAAATCTTTAGAAAAAGAACTTTGAAATGACGGTTTTTCAATTCGGTGCCCTAAAGGCTTGCGATTCAGTAATTTTAAGAAGAATCGCATGCAACTTTCGGTTGATCAGTTAAAATCTTTGATTTTTTTTACGGTTACGCGATTAGATTGGCGGCACTTAGATTTTTGATGTTTCTGTCGTTGATAAAATGGTGTTTTTCTGTTAGTGTAATCATAAAAACTTAGCTGATTTTATCTTTTTTAGGTGACAATTTAATGAGCTTTATAGTGTCTTTTCAATTTTTTAATACAATTGCCAAAACTAGCTCCGTTTTCTGTGAAAAACAATATAGAGAGTTTAGCTTTTGAAATGCTTTTCCCCTTGACTAATGTTTATTTTCTTTATAGGATTGTCAAACAGCCTTTTTTTCTGTGAAAAAATAAGAAAGTTCGGCTTCCAGTGAGGGTACTCGAACCATGAACACTTGACTTTTTTCATGTTATTATTTTCTGAACCTTCTACTGCTTCAAAAGCTCTAAAAATGAAGCAGTGAGTTCCATTACACTAAGTGTTCATAATAAATTTTATTTCTAATCTATTCGCTCATGAGATGTGGGTTAAAAAAGTAACAAAAAAAATCAAAGTGTTCACGGTTCGAGTATCCTAACTGTAATGTTTTACCACTAGTAAAATGAGGTGTTTTGACGTTTAATAAGAATTTTGTCGTTGTGAAAAATAATAAAAGAGTTTCAGCAATGCACCTTTTTTAGAATTATTGTAGGAATATCTTTTAGAAAATAGGTTTCTTATTTATTTTTTTTTCGTTTTTTGAAAAGCGAATTTTTTTTACTACAATTTAAAAAAAAAGTTTCTAGAATGTAATTGTTGCTTCAGTTAACTGACGTCTCACATGCTGTCTCGAATACAGACAGCAGATTTGTTTTTCTTTTTTCTTTACAATTCTAAAAAAAGGTTTCAAAAAAGTGTAGTCGTTGCTTCAGTTATAACTTTGACGTCTAACATGCTGTCTCGATTCCTGTCTGGGACCGGACTGCGTTTTCCCCCCGTCGAAGCATTTATTTCTATTTGATTTGTTGTTGTTGACTCAGAGTGGTTGATGTGTGTTTTGTTTGTTTGTTTGTTTGATTGATTGTTTGTTTGTTTGCTAGTTGTATTTTTATTTTTCTGTATGTTTTTGTTTGTCTAGCCTGTTTGTTTGTTTCTCTGTTTGTTTGTTTGTTTCTCTGTTTGTTTGTATTTTTGTTTGTTTGGTTGGTTGGATGGATGTATTTTTGTTTATGTGTATGTGTATATTTTTGTCTGTCTGTCCGGGGTTTTTTGTTTGTTTGTATTTTGTTTCCTCCTTTTCATATTTTTGTTTGTTTTTTAAGTCTGTTTGTTTGTTTGGTTATATGTATTTTTGTTTTTCTGTATGTTTTTGTTTGTTTGTCTGTTTGTTTGTTTGTTTGTTTTTCTGTATGTTTCTGAAAGTTTCTTTGTCTTTTTTCCTCCTTTTCATTTTGAAATCAACAACAAAGGAAAACCAAAAACCTCAATGTACAAATATGAATGTTTAACATGTTATTTCCATTTGTCTTTCTTGTGTTTTCACAGAGTCAATCGTTTTTCAAGTAAACACTTACAAAAAGTCCATCTATTTTCCTGTGTTTATATGCCGCAAGCTAGGGATTCTTAAATGGGAAAGCCAGTGTCAAAAACAATACAAAAAAAAACATTTCCCCCTTGTTATTCCAACATTATATAAACATTATCTCAATAATAATAATGCCTTACCTTCTTAGCAGCTGATTCCAATCGTGTTTCTTGATTCATTTAACATGAGCATCAAAGGTATTTACAAAGGTAGTACTTGTAAAATTATTTCAATCGATTCAACGATTTTTAAAACGCTTTTAAAAATCTTTCGCGTCGAACGTTTTTAAATCAAATACCCCAAGTTATAAAGGATTTCCATTTCTATATCATCTGCGTGAAACATGTTCGATATGTTAACGAAAAATTTCAAACATTTCCGAATTTTAGATCATGAATTTAGACGGTTTCTAACTCACGTATTGTGTGCATTGATAGGGTTTTCTCGTATATCTCGAACTTGAAACGTTTTTGATTCAAATCAGACCTCCAGCGTCGAGCGTTTTCTATTCAAAAATAGATATATCGACGCTCAATAACTTGTATGCCACCACGGCTGGCAGTTGTTGCAACACCACTACTGATCCAGTTTGACTTGAACGTCACTCAGTTTGCCTGAAGCAAATTTGTTGAAATTAGTTTCAAAGTATTATAGGATGTGTGGCATATATATAAGCTTATATCTGATTGGTTAGTTGGTTGGTTGGTTTATGATGTCACGGTCGATATTCTAGAATATACCCCGTTAGTTGTTAATTTCATTGACAAGCTGTTGTTACCGTAAAACTCGAGTTGTGATTGGCTAAAAACTGCGGTAACTGCTTGATTGATTTGTAATAATAATGATGATAATAACAGGCTTGAGTTGTTATTGGCTAAAGTCTGGGTTATATCTTTGATTGTTTGGGTAGTAAGGGTCATATTATTAGAACTAAAAGCTGTTTTGTCAAACGGTTCAAATGTTTAATACAATCGATTTACTGGTCCAACTTTTAACCATAGGCTTGACGTGTGATTGGCTAACACCTGTGTTATAATTTTCACTAAATGATTGTTTGAGTTTTAAGGATCATATTTTTAGAACTAAAAGGTGTTTTTTGTCAAACGGTTGAAATGTTTAGTAATAATAATGATAATAATAACAGGCTCGACGTGTGATTGGCTAACGCCTGTGTTATATCTTTGACTAAATGATTGTTTGAGTTGTAAGGGTCATATTTTTAGAACTAAAAGGTGTTTTTGTCAAACGGTTGAAATGTTTAGTAATAATTATAATAATGATAATAATAGTATTTTTTATTCATATAGCGCCCTTTCCTAAAATGTCTAAAAGCGCTTTACAAAAAAATGATAATAGCTATTCAAAAACTCATTAATAATTCATGAGAAATTTTCAAAAGAAATTGTAACCGTGACGAGTGTTTTAACTGAAGATATAGATTCACCCTAATTTACATAAACTTTAACCTTAATTTTCTCTAATAAACTTTCATAAATCCTTGATTTTTTTTTACAAAAACACAAAATATAGGCTGGAGTTTTTGAAGTCGTTCAATAAACTCGCAGATCGTGTTTTATCAGGTTTAAAACCACCTGGCTTCGCCTCGTGGTTTTAAATCCTGATAAAACACTCCTGCTCGTTTATTAAACTATACATAATTAATAATATCTATAATATCAAATAACGAAAATATTATCTAAATCAATATCATCTAAAAGACAGTAAGATATGACAAACGATTAATTAAAACCTTTACGAAATAAACTATATTTTTAGATTTCTCTTAAAAAAAGGTTTAGAGATTCACTACATTGATTTGCAGTGACAGTGCATTCCAAACCTTTAAAATATAGAAAAAGCACTGTCAAAATAGAGAAACTGTAAAATGTTGATAAAGAACAAGCTAAAAGATCTACGCAAGACAAAAAAGCCTTCGATGGACTACTACAACAGGATTTTGTTTCTTTGTAGTAATATGTCTGAATAACTAATCGTTTTCAGTAAACGATTTAATAAAATATTAAAATAATTTATCAAAATAGTGTGAATAAAACTGATACTGATTTTGATACGATAGCCGTAAGATCTTAATTTATAGTTTAAAACTTTGAGCAAAAAAACAATTACTGGTCAAATTTGCATGTCGTTCAGTCTTGCTGTTTTCTAGTGTTGTACAATTCAAGGGTCTACCGGCAGGGACCGCGGAGACGGGGGGGCTGGGGGGGCCGCGGCCCCCCCACTTTTTGCACTTTTTGCACTTTTTGCACTTTTTGCACTTTTTGCACTTTTTGCCCCCGGACCCCCCCAGAAACTCCCGCCTTCGGCGCTCGTCAGCCCCCCCACATAAAATACCGCTCCGCGGTCCCTGACCGGTAGTGATTAACAGAGGGGGTGTCGGCTATTGACCATTCAGATTACATTTAATCTTTGTTGATTGTATTGGTACTTGGGGCTATGGCCACAAAGTCTAAGTGAGTTCTGTGTCTTGGTAAAGTGCAGTACTTGAATGAGAAACTGTTGTGGAGTGATTTTCGTCTAGTGACTAGTCTTTTTTTTTTGTCTCTTTGTTAAACTGTCTGTGAATTCGTTTTAGTAAACACGGGCCGCCATATTGGTTGAAACAATACGTTTTGAATCCCTTGGGCTCCTTGCACTCGCTTTCATACGTTTTAGAACGTTCCAAACAAAGGTTTTCGCTCTCTTTGGAATTAAAATGGCTGTCGTGTGATCAAAGCCCATTTTGTTGCTGTTTTTTTATTGATGAAAAGTTATTTTAGCACACAACTCTGCTCACTTTTGCGAAGGGAGGAAAACCGGATAACTCGGAGAAAAACACTTATACCCAGTTATAAAATAAATCACTTATATAACCAGCCATAACTAGATTCTAACAATAGCGTTTACTTTCCATGATGTCTAGATGTTCTAATCAAATTCACGCGTAATCAAAAGTTGCTACACATACACAATTTCTTAGAATAATATATAATTATTTGTAAATAAATTTATTATATAAATAACTAAACTGTGGTTTACAGGGATTTCTACCACTGAGAAATATCATATTAGAACACATATAAAAATATGATAATTCTACTTGTGAAAATATCATTTTTTCCTTCCATTTCTTTATATAATTAAAAGAATTATACATGGACGCTTGGAGATAGAGCAAATGCAGTTAAACCATGAAATGCAATTTAAGAAAGTACTAACAAATAGTAGCAGCAAGTAGTCACTAAATAGTGACTAATTGTTAGAATTTACTTAATATTATTTCATGGTTTAACTGAATTTGCATTATTGAATTTATCTTCTTGTGTTCTAATTCGATATTCAAACACTTAAAGATAAATTTCGTATCTCTGCGCGACTATATGGTATTTTCCATTTATCATATATCTTTTCATGTCCAAATATTTATACATGTATTACCTGGGCGAAGAACAACTTGGTTTTCTCTGTTTTACTCCGACGAAGGGCTAAAGCTCGAAACGTCAGAATAATTAAGTCAGCATTTTTTATAAATTTCATTCTATTACCTATCGTTTATATCAAACACCGACACTAGTTTACTCGCTAGTTTCCATTTTGTTTTTTTATTATTGTAAAGTTTATATATAACAAATGTAATTATGTAAATAAGTATTTTCGTCTTAATTACAAAAAATATCTGGATGTCAAGTAATGTTATACGATACAGGGAGTCGCTACCAAGTCTCCCTACACAGTAATTTCTTGAGAGTTATTTTTACTTTAAAAATGGAGTAGAAAAGTGATAAAAAGATCTTTCACGAGTGAGCGCTGCAAACCAGTGAGAGATTTTCAACACGAAAAGATAAAATCCGTATCTCCAAGCACCCATGTAATATTCTGTTTATTATATAGTTATCAATGAAAAAGAAAATCATTTTTTTTTTTTTTTGACACAAGAAGCTACCGTACAGAGCAACAAAGTTATGGAACCAATTAGACGATTCTTGCAAACAGACAACAAATCTGAACTCTTTTCAAAAAAGAACTACAAAATCACTTAAAAGACAGTTTCCATAAATAGTACTATATGATACATCTTGTTCTACCATTTTATATCTCGAACGCTTTTATAACTATCATACTTTGCATTTTTTATATGAAAATAAATATTTGTTATCATTGTAAATCATTCTGTAAAAACCTTTTATAGAAAGATTAATAAAATGTATGTATGTACCGTAAAGCTGTGTAACCATAGTGATGATATTTTCACATAACAAAATAACGTACTCTTTTCACATTTTGAAATAAACAAATATAGGTATTTTATTGATAATTATATTATAAGTTTAAGTATTCGACACACTCATACTTACTACACCTACATTAAATATCTTAGCACACAGCTCTGCTCACATGTTGATTTTTGCGGAGGGAGGAAAACCTGATAAACCGGAGAAAACCCTCGTGGCAAACAAACTCTGTTTCAGTAATAATATATAGGATAACGAAATGTAAATTATTCATTATTATTATATAAACTTCAGTGAAATATCAGGTGATCTCCCGCACGAAAAAGTGATATATTCACATTGTGAAAATAACATGTTACCATCTATTTGTTAAGATTTTTAGAATTTTTGATGCATATCTTGATAAAACTTTTGCTATTTCATTTGTCATGAGTTTATATAATATGAACAGAACATTACACTCACTCGTGAGATATCAATTGAACACTCGAAGATAAAATCCGTATCTCCGCGCGCCCATGTAATATCCTCTTTTTATTACATGTTTGTGGGCCTTTCCTATGCTTTTTACTCTCTTCAACCCATGGATAACAATCAATTATGCAGAGCGGAACCTGCGTATAGTAGAGACCAAATCGGATAACGCGTTGCTATGTATGTTTCCACCCAATTCAAATGTTTTGGGAACAAGATTCTTTGTCTTTTGTATTGCTATATCCATTGGATATATTTCGAAACAAAGTTTTTAATCCCAGAGGTTTTGAATTGGATGGAAACGTACACTGTAACGCGTTAGACGATTAGTTCTATTGTAACCTCTGCATGCGGTGTTGACGCGTCTTTATCTTGCGTTTTGTTTTTTAACGATAATGACACGTATTGATCACGATCTTCGCACGTATCACGATCTTAACAAGTATCACGATCTTAACACGTATCACGATCTTAACATGTAATGTTAACGATCTTTTACATTTTGTCACGTTCATTCGCAATTCCGCGACATTATTTTGCAATCTTGCCTCGTTCTCTGTACGATTTTGTTACGTTATTTCACGATTTTATCACGATCATGCACGATTTTGTTACGTTTTCTTCCAATCTTGTTACGTTCTTGTTTTTTTTTTTTCACGACTTTTTTACGATCTTATAATGATTTCTTATGATCTTTTAATGATATTGTTAGGTTAACTTACAATTTTGTTACGTTATTTCACGATTTTACCACGATCATGCACGATTTTGTTACGTTTTCTTCCAATCTTGTTACGTTCTTGTTGTGTTCTTTCACTACTTTTTTACGATCCTACAATGATTTGTTACGATCTTTTAATGATATTGTTACGTTAACTTACAATTTTGTTACGTTATTTCACGATTTTACCACGATCATGCACGATTTTGTTACGTTTTCTTCCGATCTTGTAACGTTCTTGTTGTGTTCTTTCACGACTTTCTTACGATCCTACAATGATTTCTTACGATCTTTCAACGATATTGTTGCGTTAAGTTACGATCTTGTTACGGTCTTCAAACGATTTTTCTTACGATCTTTCAACACACACATAGTATAATTTGGCTAATGTGTTTCTGACATGTTATCTTTGAACCAAACCTCTTGACAAAACAAATGTGCAACAAATAATTCTTAAAATTATGACAACATTTACCGACAACCTTTGTTGTCGTGGAGTGTTGGCTTGTGCTTTGGTTGCGACAGCATTTTAAAAATAGATGTATTTATACATGCACACGTACATGTAAATTCTATATTGATTGTTTAGTAATGGTATTGGACGTTTGTTTTCACTGATTTATCTAGATTTTGCGCGATTTCGTTCACAGTGAACGGACGAAAAATATACACAGTTTTGCACAGCCAATATATATGATATTATATTCAATATATGTGGATTAGATTTTTATTTGATATTGAGTGTTTAATAATGATATTGGCCCGTTGTTTGCACTGATTTATCTAGATTTTGCGCGATATTTTTCACAGTGAACCAACGGAAAATGTACACAGTTTTTCAGAGCCAATATATATGATATTTTATTCAATATACTGGGGATAACATTTATATTTGATGATGGTATTGGCCCGTTGTTTACACTGATTTATCTAGATTTTGTGCGATTTGTCTCACAGTAACGAACTAGAAATATACAAATTTTTGTATGGACAATATGTATATTATATTCAATGAGCTGGGTGTTACATCTTCATTTGTTATTGATTGTTTAGTAATGGTATTGACCTGTTGTTTGCATGCTTTGGGAACGAACTATACACGTGTTTTTCGCGCTCTTAGCTGATATTGCTTCTAGATTATATTTAAAATATTGCAAATGGAAACTGGAGAGAAAACTAGTATAGGCTGCGTCGGTGTTTGATATAAACGATAGGTAATAGAATGAAAATGGAAACTAGCGAGAAAACTAGTATAGGTTGCATTGGTGTTTGATATAAACGATAGGTAATAGAATGAAAATGGAAACTAGCGAGAAAACTAGTATAGGTTGCATTGGTGTTTGATATAAACGATAGGTAATAGAATGAAAATGGAAACTAGCGAGAAAACTAGTATAGGTTGCATTGGTGTTTGATATAAACGATAGGTAATTATAGAATGAAATTTGCAACACCGTAAAAAATGATGTGATGATGATAATTATTATAATGTTGTTGGTTGTGTAGGTCGTGGTGATGGTGATAATAATAGTAATGATGAATATGATGATGATAGTGGCGATGATGATGATATGATGTTGTTGGTGATGGTGATAATATGAATGCCGATGAATTTTTCCTAAATGTAATTTTTTCCAATCTTTTTTTCAGGTTGATGCTACAACAACAACACCACATATGCTTCTTGTAAGTTTGACCAGGACCAGGCATCCAAAACCAGCTGTACGATCAAGTTCCAAAAGTTCCATCACAATGAAGTCCAGACAGACCAAAGACCCAGGACATAAATGAAGATTTAACAACCACTTACTGACACCTTACAAACAACTTACTGACACCTTACCAACCACTTACTGACACCTTACAAACCACTTACTGACACCTAACAAAACCACTTACTGACACCTTACCAACCACTTACCGACACCTTACCAACCTCTTACCGACACCTTACCAACCTCTTACCGACACCTTACCAACCACTTACTGACACCTTACCAACCACTTACTGACACCTTACAAACCACTTACTGACATCTTACAAACCACTTACTGACACCTTACAAACCACTTTACTGACACCTTACCAACCACTTACTGACACCTTACCAACAACTTACTGACACCTTACCAACCACTTACTGACACCTTACAAACCACTTAACGACACCTTACTAACCACTTACCGACACCTTACCAACCACTTACTGACACCTTACAAACCACTTACTGACACCTTACAAACCACTTACCGACACCTTACTAACCACTTACCGACACCTTACCAACCACTTACTGACACCTTACAAACCACTTACTGACACCTTACCAACCACTTACTGACACCTTACAAACCACTTACTGACACCTTACCAACCACTTACTGACACCTTACAAACCACTTACTGACACCTTACAAACAACTTACTAACACCTTACCAACAACTTACTGACACCTTACCAACCACTTACTGACACCTTACAAACCACTTTACTGACACCTTACCAACCACTTACTGACACCTTACAAACCACTTACTGACACCTTACCAACCACTTATTGACACCTTACAAACAACTTACTAACACCTTACCAACAACTTACTGACACCTTACCAACCACTAACTGACACCTTACAAACAACTTACTGACACCTTACAAACAACACACTGACACCTTACCAACAACTTACCCTCCCTTGATGTCCTGCCAGTACCAGTCAAGCTACCTCACTCGCATTTTCATCAATATTGCAGTCTTAATTGAATCAATAAAACATTTTACATCGAAGTCTAATACATTATATGAAAGTGAGTCAATTAGAGCACAAACACTAAGTGTCAACATTTACTAATTGCACAAACTAATTAGTGCATATCATTAAAGTGTTCGTTCTCTATTTGACAAAATCTGGGTGAAACGTTCAGTAAAAATAATCGACGTGGAACATTCAGTAAAAATATCTGGGTGAAACGTTTAGTCAAAATAATCGACGTGAAACGTTCAGTAAAAATAATCGACGTGAAACGTTCAGTAAAAATATCTGGGTGAAACGTTCTGTCAAAATAATCGACGTGAAACGTTCAGTAAAAAATCAGGGTGAAACGTTCAGTAAAAATGATCGACTTGTAACGTTCAGTAAAACAAACATTTCCGCGCCACAGGAATCCCGCAAATTCAGCTTTTGATCGATTTTCAGAGTTGTAGTTTTTATCGATTTTCTCTAATAAATCTTAATAAGATAAACCATTTTACTTGATGTTTACACGCAGTTTTTAGAGCTCTTTAAAATGATGTAAAATTTGTTTGAAAAAGTAATCGTGTTTTCGAGATACCGCCAAATTCCTTCATATCCATTGTTTTACCTCATTAAGACCCATCTCAAATCCTCACTTTTTTCACAGGTTTTCAGACCAAAAAAAGTGAGGATTTGAGCCGTTTTCTGAATATCTCAAAAACGAGTAACAAAACGAGCTTCTTTCCAAACAAACAATACATCATTTTAAAGCTCGTGAGAAACTGCGTAAGCAGATCCAATAAAATGTTCTCTTTTTAAAAGTTATCACAGAAAAAAAGTCCAAAAACCAGAAATATAATGTTTCTCCCGAAATTGTGATTGACGGGCCTCCTGTGGTTTATACACCTAATCCAAAAAACGTTGTCGGTTCCGCCGCACAGTCCTCGCGCCAAGACCGTGAAGGAAAACAGTGTATATTTTGATGAGAGTGATAAAACAAGAAAATAAAAGTAGACAGAACACTATTTCGTTGAAAAAAGTACCACACTAGCGTGTGAACATGCAAATAAATTGATTACTGGTTAGATATAACCAATATCTTTCATGGTCTTGGCGCGAGGACTGTGCGGCGGACCAGACAACGTTTTTTGGATTAGGTGTATACAAACCCATGTCCCAGGCCCTCGTCCCAGGCGTTCCCGGATAATAGACATTTTCACTTGATAAAATTTAAATGTTATGAGTAATGTTATGCCATTCCGCGCCACAGGTATCCCGCAAATTTAGAATTTGCTTGATATTCAGAGTTGCAGTTTTTATCAATTTTCTCTTAATAAAATCCTTTTCCTGTTTTTTTTTTTTTAGCCCATTCATTGTGGAGCATAAAACATGCCCCACCCCTCTCTATTTGCACAAGCCCTCCCCCTCCCCCCATTGTGCTATTATAGTGCTATTTTCTTTTTTTATATTTTCAGTTTTCTCCCATTTATCTTTCCACACTGCCTGGACACAAAATCAAAAACACTAGAATTTTCATTAATATTTGTATTTATTAGCGTTTCTAATATTCATCTGTATATGGTATCTACTTGCTTGTATAATCTATCATGGCTGTTATTACTATGTAAACTCAAAAAGCTTTGAATGAGTCTACATCATGCTACTGAATTTGCAAATATACTTGCAACAATCATTGCCAAGCAACAGCAACAAATATACAATACATTTAAAATAAAATTTTAGCAAATTTCATGAATATCTATAGAGTACAAACATTAAAAGCGTGCAACATAAATAGTACTAAATAGTGATATTTTATAATAATTCTGTTGTTTTCTATTATTTAATTAGCACTATTTAGTACTACTTGTTTCACGGGTATAATATTTGTACTCTATAGTATTATAATAAAGCTGTTATCATATATATACAATATTGTGGACCAGGTTAGTGACCACTGATTTAGAGAAACTTACTGTTAGGCAATACCTATCCTATCAAGATTTTAAGAATTATTTTTTATGAATTTTTTTATTCAAACTTGTTATGAAACTCAAATAAATTGGAACTTGATTCAAATTGCGATCTGTGATTGAACAGCGGCAAGATAATCCAATAATGGGATGCCTGTGTATTTCATGAATGAAAGTTGCTAATTCCTGTAGGTAGCTATTATTGATAACAAGTTTATAAAATAGCTAGCTGTAGATAGCTATTATTGATAACAAGTTTATAAAATATATTAATGTGATTCTTCCAACCTTGATAGGAGTGCATGAGTTTGTATGATTTTTTCCAAAGAAAACATACTAAATTTGAGGCAATGTGATATTGTGCTACATGCACAGGTCACGTGACCAAACTCCCTCAAACAAACAGCTCTGTTAAAATTAAACTTTAGAAAACTATTAAGTTGTAGATCACACAGACATTTTGCACATGGCAAAGTTGAGTTTTGTTGCAAATCAATCAAAAGTATTTCTAGACAGCAGTCTCGGCTTAGTCCTCCAACTTTGAGCATCAATAGAGCGTCACCCAAACTTGGCCATGCACAAGTAGGGATAAGTCGAGACTCCTGCCTAAATGACCAAAACCTATTGTTTGATCACTCAGACCGCCTGCAGCGCAGGCTAATTTGCATTAGATTAGGCACTTGTGAGATACAACGATTGAAACTAGGCCTTAAAGCAACATATGTAGACTCAGTTGGGCTTTGCTCATTAGCCGCACTTGTCTTTTTCGAGAAATGGTGCACTGAGGGGCTGTTTATATGGAAGCGAGTTGTCCCTGCTAGCCGGGATAACTCTATTGTCTTGAATTCCCCGGGGAACAAAAAACAATAGAGTTATCCTGCGGCTAGCAGGTACACCTCACCATCATATTAACAGCCCCTGAGTCTGAATATGTTGGCTATGCTTATGTTGCTAGTGTGAACCAGGCTCTTAAGGCCAAATATTCTCAAGAAAGGATAAAAATCTAAATAACACAGTGTCCTAGTTTTTCAAACTGTCCTATTTTGATATATTAAATCTAGAACACTATAATTATTATGTCTATGTGGCTGATATATATTGTGTTTGACAGCCCAAGATCTGTACAATTAGTATAGATAAATATTAATATAATAATAACTAAGGATAATATAATTATTATATATTTTATTTTAGATCAATATTTGAGGCAAATTATGATTGTATTAAGCATTTTTAGTATACACAAGCAGGTGGGTATAGAAAATTGTGCACAATGATTTGTTTGAGAACTTCAGACTATTTTAAGGTAATAGATCTCTTTACCTTCCTTGTTTGTTGTCCCATTTCAGATCATGTGGTGCTACCCTTGGGAATTGTTTCTTTCACATGTAAATGATATAACACGTTCATCATAAAGGAACAATTCTCAAGGGAATGACACATCATTGGTCTGAAATGGGCAATTTGCATACAGAGGTAAAGAGGTCTACTGCCATCTTTTTGCAAAGAAAATAAATAGTTGTTTCTAGAAATTGACTGTTTTCCTTAAAAAAAAAACACCTGTGTATTATACTAAAACAATTATTGAAACTGTAGTTTTTTTGATTTGTGATTTTGATATCACTAATAAATGCAAAATAAAGTTTAGATAAACATTTTGTTCTTAATTTTTGCTAGCAAATTCTTGAATTTTTTAGATTTCAGCTCAGACAATCCATTGTTCAGTATTGGAAAGCTGACAAATGCTATTTTTATTTCAATATTTCTTCATTTTGAATCGGTGAAGTCACAGTATTCAATAATAGAAAAATCCATGTGCAACATCATCTAGAACGCTTTGTTTTGGTTTGAGAGCGGGAAAATGTAGGCAAAAAATAACCAATTCATGAAGTACATTTTGACACATTTTTTCTCATTTGCAAATTCTAGCAATATTATTTTTTAATGTTTGGCCTCAGCAGATAACACCTAAATTGCTCTGCAAAATTCTTTTATGATATTAAAATATCATAGTGGCCTCATTCAAATTCTAATTATCACATGAAAGAGAGGCTAGTCAGTCAAAAATTATGCAAAATTTAGTTTACAATTTGAAATCAGTATTGTATAGGAACAACTGTGAATAATTTCAATGAAAGGGAGTTTAAAAAATAATTTTTTTAAAGTATTTCTTATTTTACAATTTAAAGTAAAAAAGTTTATAGACGAAATCGGTGAACGTGTTGCTATGTACGTTTCCACCCAATTCAAAACAACTGGGAATAAGATTCTTTGTCTTATGTATTTCGACATCACATGGAAAATGTTTGGAACAAAAGTGTTTTATTCCCAGTGGTTTTGAATTGGGTTGAAACGTACATAGCAACGTGTTAGCCGATTAAGTCTACCGCTTCCAAGGTTTACAGCGAATTGCAAATTGTGAATTCTAATTTGAGTTATGGTTTTTCCTATTTGTCAATCAGTTAGGAAGCAGAGCTTTCATCAAATTAACCCATGAGTTGAAAGCGCGATGCACCTTACCGTGGCCACCTAATTAAAGTTTTGTACAAGTTAACCAATCAGAAAGCGAGAATTTGACCTTAATATAAAAGACACGCCGAGTGTCAAATGGTAAACACTTTGAAATGTTCAAAGTGAAGACAAGAGTGAAGTTCACAAGTGTCTGAAAAACCTCCCAGGATGTTTAAATTTGAAAAGGTGTAGCAAATAATTTGAAAAGAGAAACTTTTGAACGCTAAGCTAACTTGAACAAAACTTTAATTGGGTGGCCATGATAAGGCGCGTTATGCTGTAAGAGTTAATGTACAAGCTCTGCTTCAAAACTGATGGACGGATCGAAAAAGACAAAAATCAAGATGAAATTCACTATTTGGTAGTTATAATACAACAATTTTCGCTGTAAAAATGTTGAGACATCTGATACAACTATTTCAAAAGTCGTTTGCAAAGGTAAATAGTTTCAAATTATTTAAATCATTTATGACAAATAGCTGCTTGCCATTCACTGCGTCAACCATTTTTGAAATAGGTATATTATATTACTAATAGATACACACAACAATCAAAATCTAGGAGTGAACAACAAACATCATAATGTGCTCTTACTTCTAATGTTGTTGCAAAAATATCAGGTATATCAATGGAAGGCAAAAAGGCAAGGTTCATTGCTAGTTGAATCGTTATATGGCTACAAAAGAATGTATTACATTAATAAGTTAAGTATGTTTAAATGAATAGAATTGATTGTTGGATTGATTGTTGGATTGATTGATTGATTGATTAACTGATTGATAGACTGAATGATTAAAAGATTGATTGATGATTGACTGTGAATGATAGTTTGATTAATTCATTATAGATTGAATGATTGAATGAATGGCTGATTGCTTGATTGACTGATTGATTGTTTGATTGATTAAAAATAGATTGATTGAATGATTGAATGAATGACTGATTGAATGACTGATTGATAGTTTGATTGATTAACTATAGATTGATTGATTGAATGAATGAATGACTGATTGATAGTGTGATTAATTAATTATAGATTGACTGATGATTGAATGACTGATTGATAGTCTGATTGATTAATTATAGATTGATTGATTGAATGAATGAATGACTGATTGATAGTCTGATTAATTAATTATAGATTGACTGATGATTGAATGACTGATTGATAGTCTGATTGATAAATTATAGATTGATTGACTGAATAGCTGATTGACTGACAGTTTGAAAGTCTGATTGATTAATGATAGATTGATTGATTGAATGACTGATTGATAGTCTGATTGATAAATTATAGATTGATTGACTGAATAGCTGATTGACTGACAGTTTGCAAGTCTGATTGATTAATGATAGATTGATTGATTGATTGACTGACAGTTTGAAAGTCTGATTGATTAATGATAGATTGTTTGAATAAATGAGTTGTTGACTGACTCATTGACAGGTTGATTAATTTATTATATTGATTGATTGATCAATTGATTAATTGATTGATTGATTGATTCAGTCGTTCAGTATCACAACAATACATCTTATTACACAACAACAGAGCGACCTTCACAAGTTAGAGCACATTGTGATAGTGATTGTTCACCCCTAAAAAAAAACACATGATTATCTACACCTTTTACAGTGAAGATACTCGAACCATGAACACTTGACTATTTTCATGTTATTATTTTCTGCACCTTCTACTGCTTGAAAACCTCTTAAAATGAAGCATTGAGTTCAAATACACTGAGTGTTCATAATAAATCTTATTTCTAATCTATTAGCTTATGGGATGTGATTGTGTTCACGGTTTAAGTGTCCTTGCTGTAAAACATCCCTGCAGGTCTTACATCGTCCAAACTGTAACCACTCTAAAACAATTCCTGTGTGTTATCAGAATGAATTGCATCTTTCAATGATAAATCTAAAGATTCTGTTCTATTACTATCATCATTGATTAGACTACCAGCGCTCTGTGGGACATAATTCTCTTCAAGGACATCGCTAACATGAAGAAGATCTTGACTAGTTTGTTGTGCATTGCTACTTGTACTGTCGCTGACTAGATCTAGCCCTGACATTACACTATTGTCTTCACTGACACAGTGATAGCTACCGAGTGCACCTGTTATCAGGTTCATGTCGTAATTGGTGAGATCAGTAGTTGACATGACACCTGAACCGTAGCCTTCGCTGCCGTCACCACTACTGCTGTAGCCATTACCTAAAATAATGATACATAGAAAATGATAAATACAATGATTATTATAATGAATAATTAATGACAATGATGCTAATGATTAACAAATAATAAAATGATAATGATTATTATAATGATTAATTAATGACAATGATGCTGATGCTGATAATGATTAACAAAATTAATAATAAAATGATGATGATGATGATAGAGCAAATTATGGATGACTGTGAAAAGTTCAGTGCCACGTGCATGCTTTGCCACGACTGTAATGTTTCTAAAAATAATGTTCTGTTGTGCCTTGTCCTGCCTTGACTGCTTTAGTGCCATGAGCTTTTTACAGTCATAGAAAATCTGCTATAACAATAATAATGACTTAATATAAACAACAAAAAATCAGAGAGTTGTGCTCACGAATGAATTATAACAGGTTCCCATTTAAATCTGTACTTATGCAAATTTTGTTCATGTGTGCTAAACACACAGATCAACCAATCATAGAAGTTCACTTCAGAAATAATATACTCTGATTGGTTGATCTGTGTGTTTAGCACACATCAACACAATTTGCATAAGTACAGATTTAAATGGGAACCTGTTTTATGTATTTTATGACATAAAATTCTGAGTTTTCCAGGTGTTTTTTCAACCATCTGATTGCCAGCCAGACAATAATATATATCAATTCATTACTGATCCAATTACACATCCAATAATTTTGAACATTTGTTTCATATAAACCAAGTTATCTTTACAAACTTTCAGCCCAATCCAATCATTTTGATATTCAAGATACTTCAGTTTCACATTATCTAGCACCGCTGTGCAATTTGAGAAAAGGCATATTTGCACAGGGATAGATACAATGTAGCTTCAATTCATAGTAAATACAAATGTGTTCCCTATTGTTAAGCGGCAGCATTTTATTATTTTATATAACAATATTTTCCACAGCAGATCCACATAGTGGTTATTCTTCTGTTGGCACTCACACTCACTACCTCTACATTAAATATTTTTCATACATCACTCCGGATAACCTGGAGAAAAACCCTTGTAACATTGTAGAGAACAACACATCAAACATACTCAATTCAAAACAAACTCAACTCACCTTCTACATTAGAGCAATCAAAGTCATCTTTAGACAGGCTATCATTGTCAGAACAGTTGTCACTATTGCCATCTTCACTAGGCAGAGGTGATCCAAAGGGGGAGTGGACTGGGGAGTTTGTTATCTCAGCACCAAAGAATATATATCGACTTGGAGGATGGTAGATGTACATAGGTGGGTCTAGATTGAAGAGAGTTGATGGTTTAGCAAATAATTATGAAACTTAATGGATATGGAACATACAAGTATATAAGCTTTTACACATACAAGTATATAAGCTTTTACTTGCATTTACTCCGACGAAAATCTAAAGCTCGAAACATCAGTAAAGTTAAGTTAACATTTCTTACTGACAGTGTTACAAATTTCATTCTATTACCTATTGTTAAGAACCATTGTTTATATCCAACACCGACATAGCCTATACTAGTTGACTCACTAGTTTCCAATAATTTATATAAGCTGGTTGATTATGTTTTACAATAGACATGTTTCACAGTTCTCATCCACAATCTCAACCTCAATAGCATGTTTATATATTCTTTACAACTTGACTACAGCTCATGGTAATTTAAGGAATATACACATAATCAAACAATTGAAACACTTCAAAATTCCATGGGCTGTACACAGTCAATTTGTAAAGAATGTAATTATTACACGCTATCAAGGCTGAGGTTAAAATACAAATTGGTTTGACTCTGGCCTGATTTTGGTTTAATTTATTCAAGGCTGAGGTTGTTTGATGACAACCTCGAAAAGGTCTATTAAACAATCCTATGATTGACCAATCAAAATATTGAGATGATACCTTCTTTGTTATGAGATGTTGAATCTTGGTTGCTAAGGTGTTCTGTTGCTAAGGCTACATCAGATGGTACCAACAATTCTTTTCTTTGTTCATCAGTAGACATAGAGCTGGTGTCCTGGCCAATTGACTGGACAGTGACAGTACCATTACCTGTACAATACCAACATTATAGAATCAAGCCAAAATCAAAATGGTAACGATGATGAGGATGATAGTGATGCTGATGATAGTGATGATGATGATGATGATGATGACAATGGTGATGATGATGTTAGTAATGCATTTGGTGATGATGATAATGATGCTCATGGTGTTAATATATTAATGATGATGATATTGATCATAATAGTGATGATTATTTTTTTTCCAGCAATGTGCTATAAACAATAATTTTAGATTTTTTATTATTGTATTTACATATTATCGACTTTTAAGCTTATATTTTATTAAAAAAAATTCATATCTATTTATATATATACATTTTACTATTCAATTATAATTATAATTTTGTTATTACGCAATTCAGCCTGATGGCTGCGATGTAATTGTTTTATAATAAACCATTTATTATTATTAAAAAAGTCTGATAAAAAAAAAAAAAAAATTACACAAATTATTATTATTATGATAGTGATGATGATGATGATGATGGTGATAATGAGAGTCAGGTTATAATTATGATAATCATTATTAATATGATAGTGATTGATGATATGATGATTATGAAGATGATAATGATGATGATGATGATGATGATGATGATAATGAAGATGATAATGATGACGATGATGATGATGATGATGATAATGATGATGATGATGATGATAATGATGATGATGATGATGATGGTGATGATGATGATGGTGATGATGATGATAATGATGATGGTGATGATGATGATGATGATGATGATGTGATCTAATAAACAATTCAAAATATTGCATGCCACAATGTATTTCTTCTTCACTAAATCTATTCCATACATTTCCTACCTTGGGTCTTAGTCTGTACATTTTGAGAAACAGAAGACAACGGCTGTTTACTGCATGATTGACTTTCAGTTTCTTGTTTAGCATCTGTCTGTGTGTCTGTCTGTGTGTCTTGTATAGGTGACAGTGTTTGTGTTGATGAATGGGGTTCTTGTGTAGTTTGGTTCTGTTCTGGTGGTGTGTCTGTAGTACTCTCTCTTACTGGTATAGGTTGCTCCTCTAATAGTTGTTGAGGGTTCTAAAGAAGTTAGGATAAAACATAAATGTTATTTATGAATTATGAAGAAAAAGTAAAGTATTTGTATATAACAGGTTCCCATTTAAATCTGTACTTTCCCATTTCTTTTACTTATGCAAATTTTGTTGATGTGTGCTAAACACACAGATCAACCAATCAGAGAAGTTCACTTCAGAAATAATATACTCTGATTGGTTGATCTGTGTGTTTAGCACACATCAACAAAATTTGCATAAGTGCAGATTTAAATGGGAAAGTACAGATTAGTTACATGTGGATCGAAATGACTGATGATGTGGATCAAATGTTCCAATGGATCCAAATAGTGGATTGAAATGACTTTGGATCAAAAATACCGGCATTTATACTGGCATTCTGTCTATGAATAATCTATTAACAATAATACTCAAATAGACAAGATAGCTAACCTTCACATCTATATCAACTGTTCCTCTTGTCACAGTGCTGTCACCAAGTGTCCCATCATCACTGTTCATTGCTGGGTAACAAGACCTCTCAACGGGACATGACTCCACCCCATCAAGTATTTCTGTCCAAGTCCCTCCAAGTCTTTTACACAACTCAGCAACAATGACATCACAGTCTCCTAGCAATTCCACATCAAATGTCATGTGACGAAGTGGCTCTCGGTTGATGAGAATTTGTGGAACATCTGAACCAATTCGACCTGGAAGATTTTAGGGACATATTAATTAAATGAAAGTGTTTTTTTTAACAGCTGATAAAATAAAATGTAATAAAAAGTACGCAATAATCAATTGGCCTTTTCCAAAATGAGTTAAAGACTGGGTACTAGTTTCCCTAATAAATGTAATCAAGAAATGAACCTCATAATTAAATACAGCACATCAAGATATGAAAGATTTCTGAGTTTGGTTGCATTTGGTTGTATTCTGACCAAGATGCAGCCTCATAAAAATGCCTAAAAATAGAAGGAAATGTATGGTTTGGAAGGATGCCTGTCCTTCCAATCCATACATTCCTTTGGAATTTTGGGCAGTTTTGAATGGCTGTAACTCACTCAATATCCAATCAAAAGCACCAAATCTCAGGAATCTTACATATTTTGATCTCCTCTTTTATATTAAGAGGTTCATTTCTTAATTACATTAATTAGGGAAACTAATACCCAGTCCTTTACTCGTTTTGGAAAATGCCAATAGTCCCGTTCAAAGTTCTCTGCGCCATCTTGAATGGTAGCTGAGCTTTTGCATTGAAGCAAGATGAATGCTGAGCTTGCAATGATAGACTGAGATACATGAATAATAGCTCCTTTAACAGTTCTTTGTGCCTTCTTGAAATGTTTGTGTCAAGACAAGCATTGAGCTTCCAATGATAGAGACATGTGAATAATTGTCCAGGGAGGTGTTTAAAGGTCTCTATTGAGAGATTTGTCACTCAAGACGATTAAATTTGTCCGTCTTCTAGTGTAAAAACGGCTATTTACTTTCACATAACCATAATGCCTTCTGTTTTTGGGGGGAAGATATTTTAATTCAAATATGTTTGATTTGAATTACAATTGGTTTGATTTGAATTACAATTGGTTTGATTTGAATTACAATTGGTTTGATTTGAATTACAATTGGTTTGATTTGAATTACAATTGGTTTGATTTGAATTACAATTGGTTTGATTTGAATTACAATAGCTACCCCAAAAAAACAGAAGGCATTTGGTTATTATGAAAGTAGAGAATCAATATTTTGTTTTTCTCATTCCCTCAATTTCCATCAATACTTACTGGGTATTAGAGCTACAGGTCGTACTTTCAATGAAGATCCAATAACTATTAGTAAATCAGCCTGAAAAAAAGACGAATTTTAAAAAGAAAATAACAAATGAAAAAATTAATGAATGGTTTCAAAGGTTTCAAAGGTTTTTATTTTTCCACAAACAAAAAATCAAAGAATTACAAAAATAGAAATAAGAATGAAGTGGAAAGGTGCAGGAAGTACAACCCAAAAGGAAGATCCTGCACCATGAATGAATGATGAATGAATTTATAGACAAAAAAATGAATGAATGAATGATGAATGAATGAATGGATGATCAAATGAATGAACAAATGAATGCATAGATTGATGGATGCAGAAATGAATAAATATATGAAATAATGAATGAATAAATGGTTGAATGCATAAATGAATAGTAAAAATAACTCAAATCCCTCTTAGTAGTAAAACTAAAAACATTTAAAAGGTTGGATTCCGAAGCATAACAATATAACAATGTACCTTTTCAGAATCATCCTCTAAGTGACGATAGAAATCTGATGGCAGACTTTCACCAAAAAATACAATATCTTATTAACAGTTAAGAAATATAAAATGCATACTATTTTTAAAAGAATATAAAACAACATACACCACATCAAAAAATTGTCTCTTTGACTCCTCAAGTGTTTTACAGCTCCCAGAGCTTACAAACATTTGCTGGAGCTCCCAGAGTGTTTATACCAGTTTAAAAATCTCATGAATAATTAATGAGAAATTTACAAAAGAAATTATGACCACAGGGCTCGAAATAGTGTATTATTCTGTCTCAGTCATTGTTATTAATAAGATATGGGAACGCAACTCCGACCGGAGCCTTCTCCGGCACGAAGTAGCGGAGGGCAAAATAGTCTGCCCCTGCACCCCGGCTGAACTCTGGGCGGGAGGGTGGGCGCGATGTCCACTTCGGTCTTCGACTGATTGACCAAGTAATGCATGCAAGGCGTCGTTTTAATTTATACCCACCCCGAACCAATCAGAGTCGTTTATTTTCCCGCCAGAGACCATTTCTTCGTGGGAATGTGTTATAAATAACATTCCTTCAACATAATATACATATTCAATGACTTTGCATAGTGTATTATTCTGTCTCAGTCATTGTTATTAATAAGATATGGGAACGCAACTCCTCCCTTCGTTCTCTCACCCTTAGGACGCAAAGACATGACTAATCCTCAATGAACACAATACTTATTTATTTATTTATCACTTGAATTATATCGTAATCACCCTTGTTCTTCCCAATCCTTATACATCAAAATCCCCGTAAATCAAACCAGCCTAGCTAAGGAAATGCCCTTGCAAAACCCTTTAACTGGTCCATAAATCTACATCCAAAACCCACACTACTGTCCAAGTTAGCCAGTTTGGCTGTCGGTCCTGCAGGATTAACCACTTGTCCTACCTTTATATAATGCAATGCTGTCTTACTACTTTTCCAGCCCACATGGTCCTTAATTACACCAACTAATGCCATTGAAATGGCTGCTCCGCTCCTAAAGCCATGCAGGGTGAATTTGTTCATTAGATAGAGAACCCTTTATATCTGTCACGTAAGCATTTAACCTAGCCTGCGCTGCCAGTGGTTCAAGCGCTCTTGTGGTTATCAAACCCTCCTTCGATAACGCAAAGTACCCCGTCAAAACATCCACTGACAAAGATCTACAAATGTTGAAATATAAATCTAAACCGCGTGAACTGGGTATACAATACTGTTTGAGCCCATCTTAAGTGCAAAAACATTTGAGTTGCCAATCAAACAGAAGGGTGGAAAACATATGGATTACACAGGTCCAGGCATTCGATCTTGAAGGCACAACTACGTAGACAACTCAGGAACGTTACCCTTAGACAGTATATCCTCTACGGGCAAGAAGGTAGCACCTCCCCCCGGACAGGGATCCCATCCATAGATAACATATGGTCAAAGTTACGATCAGCAAACTCCCATTGAGTAATCATAAACCTGGGGCAAACCTCTACTCGACGTCGTTTGCTCTATATAATGGAACAAAGAAAAACTAATCACTATCCCTAATCCCGTGATAAAACACTGAAATGCCCCCCAAAAGGATGGGATCCCTGACCAGGAGGGAGTAACTACCACGCCCACGTGAAAGCGGAACGCAACACAAGCAGCCCAGATGAGAGGCGAGCCTATGCGAGTTACTCTCCCTAATCCAGGACGAAAAAAGTTATCAACCCGAAGATAAAACAAATAAAATAACCGAAAGAAGTTAATTTAATAACATTCAAACAATTCAGCTAGAAGCAAACCATTCATTGATTTCAATTTTTTACAAATCCGATGAAATAAGACAGTCTATCGGCGAGGGCCCTGTCCCCTTGCTTGCCCTCTTCCTTGCTCCCCTCTCATGCGAGCATAACAGTTCCTCTGGTAATGGCCAAAACCATTGCAATAATAGCATTAAGCTTGAACTCTGATATGGCTTCAATCTTATCATTCCCCGCGATGAGTCACGATCCCTTTTAGCCAGAGTTGCCTTGTCAACCTGTGACAACCTCTTGAAGACCTCCTCTTGGTCTTTATTCCCAAGCAAACCCGCTATAAAATACTTGAACTGTTCGTCAGGGACGGTCATTTTCTCTCTGATAAACGTTAGTCACGCTCACGGACTCTTTCAATTATACTTTCCAACAAAAAACAAAAAACCATAAACTACAGTCACGTTCACGGACTCCTTTATTTATGCTTTTAAACAAACCCGTAAGCATTTCGCTTTACATACCATAAACTATACAGTCACGCTCACGGACTACTTCAATGATACTTTCCAACAAAAACCGTAAGCATTTTACTTTACAGACCATAAACCACAGTCACGTTCACGTTCACGGACTACTTCCTTTATACTTTTAGACAAGCACCATAATCATTTCGCTTTACATACCATAAACTACAGTCACGTTCACGGACTACTTCATTTATACTTTTAGACAAGCACCATAATCATTTCGCTTTAAATACCATAAACTACAGTCACGTTCACGGACTACTTCATTTATACTTTTAGACAAGCACCATAATCATTTCGCTTTACATACCATAAACTACAGTCACGTTCACGGACTACTTCATTTATACTTTTAAACAAGCACCATAATCATTTCGCTTTACAGACCATAAACCACAGTCACGTTCACGGACTACTTCATTTATACTTTTAAACAAGCACCATAATCATTTCGCTTTACATACCATAAACTACAGTCACGTTCACGGACTACTTCATTTATATACTTTCAGACAAACACCATAATCATTTCGCTTTGTACAAATCATTAACTACAGTCACGTTCACGGACTCCTTTATTTTTACTTTCGACAAACAAACCCGTAAGCATTTTACTTTAAACTCCATAAAACTGCAGTCACGTTCACGGACTCTTCCCTTTAGACTTTTAAACAAAAAACACAACCGCGAAAAAAAAACAATTATCCTAAACTAAGCATCAAATGAAAGATCACTTCGTCTAAACTTACTTCGGGTCGAGCCTCAGCATGCTCGCCTCAACCTCTGGAGGAATCACTGCAGGATTTTGAGCTTGAACTGGCGGATTCGCATTAACTAAAGCTTCAACAGCGCCAGGATCCGGCAAAGGAACTTGGTTATCATCCATCTCAAAAACGTTCAGCCGGGGTGCAGAAAACAACACTTGAGCGATGTCCACTTCGGTCTTCGACTGATTGACCAAGTAATGCATGCAAGGCGTCGTTTTAATTTATACCCACCCCGAACCAATCAGAGTCGTTTATTTTCCCGCCAGAGACCATTTCTTCGTGGGAATGTGTTATAAATAACATTCCTTCAACATAATATACATATTCAATGACTTTGCATAGGAACAAAATTTGGCCTGCCACTTCAAGATAAAGGAACAGTGAAAGATGATTTCCGGTAAATTTTGACTGCAATTTTGAATTCCATCTGGCAGTTCATAATGATTTTTGCCTGCCAAACCTAATTTCTGACATTTGACCATTGGCAGACAGCTTTTGGGAGTCCTGGACCATGACTTGAGTTGTATTTCCTGATTTGCATTACTTTTTACTTGAAATTTCTCGACAAGATTTACTTTTTAGGCATTTACAACATTTGCGTCAATGTTGTATTGGCAATACAATCATCTGCCTTTGGCTTGTGATTAAATATGCTGAGACAACATGGACGCGAGTGTTGTAAACATTACACATATTGTTTATATTACTTTTATCAAATTTTTTTGATTTTTTTGACCTCTGATTAAACTTATCGGCAGTAATAAGGTTGGGCTTAGGTTCTATGATGCCACCCGGAAGGACGCACATGTCCCCGGCGACAAGGTGGTAACCATGGTACCCACCCACGGTCCACCACCTAACACCTGTCACACTGATCAGATCAGTGGAATAATACTTACTTCCATACTTACCAGGGATAAGGTGGGCGGGAAGCACAAAACAAAGCAGCAAGCAATCGCAGCAGATTGCTAAACACACAGCCTCGTGTGTAAGTCCTTGCATAAAATAGGGGCGCCCCCAATGATCATAAAGCAACCGCTGAACAGCCCACGTTCACCACAGCAAGCCCAGCAGCACAAAACACATTGCAGCAATACACACCTCAAGTTTAACATTGCCTAAATTCCATTTAGCCCCATTATAATCGTGCAGTAACCAAGCAATTAGAGTGTGCATATTATCTCAAATACCGGTACTTAATAAACATATATTATAATAGAAATTTAACAACAATTTACTGTAAGTAAAGGATACCAGGCTTCATGATAGAAAGTTTTCCATCTTCACTCTTGCACTTTGTACAAAGTGGGATTTTCTGTAACAAAACATTAACAAAATTAATGTTAACAGCTGAGGATAAAAATAATGTTGACATATTAAACTCATTGGATTTAGAACTAAAGGAACTTAAGTCGTTAAGAAAGTTTACAGTGCGACTCGCCGTACCGTAGTCACTTACAAAAACATTTGATGAATTTTTGACATTATTTTGACATTTTTTCATCTCAATCAGACCAATCAGATACACGTTTATATCGAGAGGCGGAGTTTATATCGAGAGGCGGAGTTAATATCGATCAGAGGCGGAGACTTTAGATACTTTGATGTCTGTAATTGGTCCAATTGAGATGAAAAAATGTCAAAATAATGTCAAAAATTCATCAAAAGTTTGTGTAGGTGACTACGGTACGGCGAGTCGCACTGTAAAAGCACTTTAAAGTACAAATTACTAGACAAACTTTATAATTAGATTTTTATATTCTTTTGACCCTGTATTATCATATTTTTTTAGACATCATTATAGATTATTATATATTCATGTAATAAAAATTTGAATTGCCTGTTTGGAAAACCTAATAAAGTATGTATGTATGTATGTTTAATATGATATTGCACATGCAAGCAGTGTTGATAGATTATGAAGACATGAAAGAGTACAATATGCCAATAGGTTTCTTTATTGTTTTTTGTTGTGGTCGTCCTTTGTTCTCTTCTATGTTTTTACCAAGTACATTCCACCAGTAGTGAGAAAGTCAGTAAACTAAAATCATTTTAGTATTGCTGAAATTCTGCTACTCCCCCACCCTCCTTGGCAATGTTGAGGATTGAGTCATTGTTTGGTGCTTATTTGGTTGACCTCTATTACTTCCATTCCACAGAAAATTGATTTGAGGGGAAGTAGGGTAAATTTTTCGATACTTAAACCGTGAACACATGACTTTTTTCATGTTAGTATTTGTTTAACCTTCCCCTGCTTCAAAAGAAATCATATTTCATATCTATTCACTCATGGGATGTGGGTTAAAAAAATAACAAAAAACTCAATGTGCTCTGGATTTAAAATAATGTCTTCACTGTAAAACATATAAGGGTCAAAACATGGTATTTTGGTTTCTCTGTTCCCCTCCATAACACTTTATTGTGACCAAGATACAGATGTTTGTATATTTGTTTATTCTCATGTGTCTGTAGTACTGGTAGGTATCTGTGATGTTAACATGCAATTATGGAAAAATATTTGGTAATATTCTATAATGAGCTGAAATGTGTTTGGTGTATAAGTGAAATAAAGATCATAAAAAAAATATCATAATATGCCCTTGGCGGGAATTGAACCCCACGGTTTCAGCTTTCTAGTCCAATGTGTTACCACAACACTACAAGGACCAACCACGCTGGATACGCAGCCGGACAGAGTAGTATAGAGCAACTGTGCGGGGTCCCAGAGAGATATTAATCTCTAAGGTAAATTTGAACACCGTAAATGGAAACACAGGATGAAATGCGTGGTGTATAAGTGAAATAAAGATCAAGGCGCCAAGGGCATATGATATTTTTCTCATGATCTTTAATATTCTATAGTTAAAGAAAACATTTTGTCTTCCCTTCCGTAACATTGCAAATACCGTGTTTTGACCCATAAAATAGTCACTATGAGATAAAAAAAGCTCATGCCAACTACATGGGATTATGTACTTTTGTCAAAGATTGTAGCTACATAAATTTACATTAAAAGGGCCTGAGTGAGAGAAAAAAAAAACACAAAGCCTCATACCTGATTAAATATATCACCTTTGATGTCTGGTGATGAGACCTTGTATTTACAATTAGTACATGATGCTGTTGAAAAGGACCCTACAAAGATTTATAAATAAAAACATTCATTATACATTGTTATGGTTGATATTGGCAACTCCATAGCTAAGTTACTACATGTAGTGTAATGTTAACTTCTCTTGTACAAAGTTTTCGGTTATTTATTGAATCTTGCTAGTACAACTCTAACAAACAAGTGTGTGACAAGCGCCCAAGCTTAAAACATATATGTAATGAAAATGCCAAACTGTTTACAGCGCAAAGCCCAAAAGTATGACCGGCGATAATTTATTCATATTTTCTCTACATCTTTTCAATCAACTCCTCTAGATTAAATGTGAACATTTCTCACTGTGAATCACAAGACTAGAATGATGTCAATCTTCAGTTGAATTTTGAGGTTAAAATAGCTAGAATGAAGTCCATTTGAATCCAAAGCAGCTACAGACAAACATGTTAAAAGAATGTGAATAAATTATCTGCGGTCACACTTTTGGGCTTTGCGCTGTAATGCGGTTAATATTTAAGCAAAGTTAACTTGGAGCATTGTTCCGGTCAGCAGTTGTTTTAAGCTTCCAAATGTGCCAATCCTATGCATCATGGTCCCTGCTCGCCATCTTGCTTTGTTTACCTACCCTCCATTATAGCGACAAGTTAAGAAATACAAAGACTTAAGCAATAAAATTAATGTGAATTGTATAACAAACTTTCTTTACATTGTATTAACTATTTAAAATCTCATTTGCTAAGAGTCTGCATCTACAATGTAATTGGATGGCCAATTTTTTTTCACTAATTTGTAACAAATTGAGGTATCTAATCAGCAAGGTTCATGTGTGTATGAAACACACACGTGTGAACAAAAATAAAGTTGTCAAGTCATTCCTCAAAATTTTCTCATCTTACCATGACATTGTATGATGTTTTCTATTCCAGCAGTCTGTTCTAGTAGTTGATTATTCTGATGTAGTTTTTTACAATTATTATAACTATTGTAATTATTTAATATTCTCTCATCTTACCATGACATTGTATGACGTTTTCTATCCCAGCAATCTGTTCAAGTGTGTCAATATTCTGGGAGTAGTTTCTTAGTAGACTACCATGTTTTTCTATTTGATGAATAAATTGATGACTCAATGATGGCTTGAACTGACCAGGATAAATTTCCTAGAGAAAAAGAAAACATTTTCCAAACATTTGTATAGGAAATCGCAAAATCTTGAATACAATTTGTATTTAATAGATAAGAGTGATGTTTTGAGAGTTTTCAAAATTGGAACTCGCCTTTAATTTGATAACTTTCAAAACATCATGAGCATCTATTAATTACAAATTGTACAAGAATATTGTGCAATTTAATATTAATAATAAAATTATACTGAAAAAAGCATTATTCATGCTATTTCCTTATTAGTTATAGGATTGTTCCATTTTGTATTTGATGTTTCTGGTTGAGTGATAGTTACAAAATAGAAACTATTAGATAGTAACTACTATAATGGTTTTATTTCATGGTTTACCATGAAATCTCATTACTGCGCGCTGTCAGACAAAAAATTTGTGAAGCGAAGATGGCGATACTCTTCCGTCAATCAAACACAATTTGTCTAGACAACTAATTAAGTGAACTGTAAACAACGGTCGATGTAAACATTAAACAGGTAGAAATGTTATTTTTAAAAAGAAAATTGAGCCATAAAATACAATTGTCTTATGAAAGACATGAAACTCATTTAGTTTGAACAGTCTGATACCTAAAATATATCTTTAGGTCCGGGAAAAAAATGATTTTTCATTGAACTGTCGTTGACGACTTGTTTGTAAAATGTCTAGACAAATTGTGTTTGATTGACGGAAGAGAATCACCAACTCCCTTCACAAACTCTGTTGGGCACGTAGTAATGAAATCGGTGGTAAGTATGTTTACTTTACTAGCAATAACAATAGTATGTTACTTACCTTTGCGAATTTGAAGAATGGATAAGGGTTTTGGTTGAAATAAGTGATATCAAACATAGCCTGTGGGTCAGGTAAATCAGGGTATTCCTCACTAAGTCTTGCGTATATACCATCCCGTGATCTAAAGTCAGGAATGCCGCATGATACAGACACCTAGTGAAGGACAAAATTGATTTATGTTACAATATTATACCCAGGCATTGTTAAACCTTTTTTTACAAGAATTAGGAGAATTCATTTCTGTGGCCTAATGAACTTGACAAAATGAACTTCTATAAACATATGTGGCTTCGATTTCATAGCTCAGTTGGTAGAGCATTGTACCTGTACTGCAAGGGTCGTGTTTTTGAATCCCAAAGAAGCTTCCAAAATATATCGGCCTTTACTAATGCAACTGCTTACTGCAGTTCCCAGCCAATGATTGACATCCACCAAAACTCTATTTTCATTTGTGTTAGAAGGTCTAGTTGGTCATGTGACTGGCAACCACAGTATGATGATCATCATCATATCATAATGCAATCACCACAAAACAAATTAACATATACCTATTTCAAAAAGTGTTGCAATCAAAGGTACAGTCCACACAAGCCTGCAAAAGATGTCAGCATAAATTTCTTCTCTTGATATCCATTTAATATTCATATCATATTTTAGTTGTACCTGTTTGTATCATACAGGGCTCCCGAAATTATGCGCCAATGCAAAAGCTCATAATTTGCCTCTGAGCGCATAATTCGCATAATCTCGTAAAAAAGCCTATGCTCTAGTTCTTCATATAACACGCGCCATGATTGGATGAAAGATTGCCAATCACAGCTTTGGCTGCAAGTCTTTCTTTGCTGTGTTTTCAATGATGGATAATTTTGTTGAAGTAAAACTTACTGGTTTACTTCATAAATTGTAATTTCCATGGAAATTTTTTACTAAAAAATATTGTGCAATATTGCGAAATTTGCATAATCGGCGCATAATTTGCCAGAAAATAGTGCATAATTTGCTGAAAAAAATCGCATAATCCTGGGAGCCCTGATTATATGACCATAACAAGTTGTTGCATGGCGTTGGTAGATGATGAAACAAATAATCATTTATTGAAAAAATGTACATTGTTTAAAATCGCAAATCATGTTCAACATTTAAAATTATTACTGATATCCTTTGCAGGCTTTTGAGTTTGGACTGCGGCTTTAACTCCAACAACCATTATCAAAACATTCATTTGAGAAGAGGAATTTTACTCACCCCTGCACCCGTTAGCACCACCACATTTTTACATCCATTTATCAGACTAACTACATCATCTAAAGAATTAACATGGTCAAGTTTCTGACGCGGTGATGGTGATGTAAGTAGATCAATAATAATCTTCCATAACGTCACATGATCATCTTTAAGATCTGACGGCTGAAAATGAAGGAGAATATCGAAGGTTAGTGAGATTCGTGTACAAATAATATGTCTAGTCAGTCCAGAGCAATAATTATTTAAATCAGTTGCTGTATTTTGATTACAGTTGACTCTCTCGTAAGCGACCACCCCTTGGACCACAAGAAAATTGTTGCTTACAGGAGATGGTCACTTGAACCTTAACACAGGAAGGGCCCAAACCATGAGAACCCTATCACATGAAGCCCAAACCATGTGTAATTTGTAACACGTCACACATGTCAAAAATTATCAACAAATTTCAAAATTACTGTATCTTATCTCTTTGCTTGGCAAATGTTTCTGCCACGGTATCTCTAAAGATGTTTTAGGTATTGTTTTCCAAAAGCCAGCAGTCTAATGACTTTGGATGGTCCAAAATATGGAAAACACAAACAGGAAATTGAAATAGTGTTCACTTACAGGAGATGGTCCCTTACGATAGTTGTTCTTCAGAGAGATTCAATGATTTCCACTTAGTATCAATACTTTTAAAATGCAAAATTACAGTGCGATGCCACCTTACCGTGGCCACCTAATTATAGTTGTGTACAAGTTAACCAATCAAAAAGCGAGAATTTGACCTTAATATAAAAGACACGCCGAGTGTCAAGCGGTTAACACTTTGAAATGTTCAAAACGAAGATAAGAGTGAGATTTATAAGTATCTGAAAAACCTCCCAGGATGTTTAAATTTGAAAAGGTGTAGCAAATAATAAGCTAACTTGTACAAAACTTTAATTGGGTGGTCACGGTAAGGCGCGTTAAGCTGTAATAAATATCCAAAATAATACTTACAATTTTTGCATGTGGTATCATATAGGAGAGTATTTCTCTAGGACTGATGCCAAGGTTCATTTGTCTCTGAATCCATCCCATTGGTCCTGCGTCACATAAAAGTATTCCACATAAATATACACACACATTAGTACAGCTATTCCAAAAAACATTGAATAAATTACATCAATCAATCATTATTTTATGTGAACTACAGGGAGTTGTTACTGAGACCCCGTCCACACGGATCCGGATACTTTTGAAACCGCAAACTTTTTGATGCGAATCAGTCTATCGTCCACACGAATCCAGTGAATCCGGTCACTGAAACCGCATACTTTTACTTGAATCCTACGGATATGTGGATTTGTGTGGACGCAAATATTTCTATGCGGTTTCAGCCTGATCGGATTCCTGTAGAAGAGGCCTGAATCTCCCTAGTCAGTGACTAATGTTTAAGTATTCCACACACTCACACTCACTACCCCTACATTAAATATTTTAGCACACATCACTTCTCACATGTTGATTAATTTTGAGGAGGAAAACCGGATAGCACGGAGAAAAACCCTCATGGCATGAGAGAGAGAATAACACATGAAACAAACTTGATTCACTTGTTGCCCGAGATGAGAATTGTAACCAGGTCATATTGGTGAAAGACCAGCACTCTCACTGCTTGGTCACCCATGCCACCCATACTAAATACTAAATAGTGAAAAGCGCTACAGTGCCAAGACCCAAGAGCATTGAGAAATAAACCGTTAATACAATGTATACAGCGATCTCTGCAGTGATTTGAATTTTCACAAGAAGTATTAATATTTCAAAATGGATTGAAAAAAGCACTATGTATCGTTAATTTATACAAAAACCTACAGTATATACATGTACATATACATGAAATCATAAACTAAAACTTAAATATGTACAATGTATAGCTTTGAATGTATAATATTTTTCTGGTTTTAAATAGTTTTAAATAGAAAAAGGAGTAACGGTAATACTATAACCAGGCTTATTCATGAAAACAAATGCTTCACAGACCAAGCAAGTATTTCTAATCAACTTAATTCATATTTTACATCGGTTGGGACAACACTATCAGGTAAAATTCCTCTGACACAACTAGATCCAACAACTTACATTAAGAAATTGTATCTTAACAGCTTTATGTTCTGGGGTATACTCACAAATGGGGTGCAAGAGACCTGTAATAAAAGATGCTAAAAAGTCTTCAATTGGGATTCCTATTCACTGTATCAAAATAGCTTCAGACTTAATTAGTACACCCTTAGCTGAACTATTCAATTTGTCACTCGTACAAGGTATCGTACCCGAGACTCTTAAAATGTCAAGAGTAACACCAGTTCCTAAAGGAGGTGACACCTCCAACCCTACTAACTACAGACCAATATCTATTCTTTCAACATTCTCGCAAATATTCGAAAAACTAGTTTGTCAGCAATTACTCAATTACATTGAAAAACATCAAATCTTAAATGACTATCAATTTGGATTCAGGAAAAACAGATCAACTGAGCAAGCTATTATTGAAATAACCGAATGCTTTAAAAAGTCCATAGATAACAATTTGTATACTTGTGGTATATTTCTGGATTTTGCTAAGGCTTTCGACACGGTTAATCACAAAATCCTACTCAACAAACTACAACAATACGGAATTAGAGGAATCCCCTTAGGATGGTTTTCAAATTACTTAGAAAACAGGAAACAGTATGTAGAATTAGAAGAAAAATCAAACCTAAGAACAGTTACATGCGGAATACCACAGCGTAGCTTGTTAGGCCCTCCCTTATTCTTAATATACATTAACGATATATCAAATTGCTCTGACATATTATCATTTACAATAATATTTGCATCACCTAACTTACTAAATCTGGAACTTTTAGTAAACAATGAGTTGGTAAAGGTCTCAAACTGGTGTAATGCAAACAGACTATCGATTAATATTCGTAAAACTAACTTTATGATTATTAAATCACCAAATAAAAGACTGACAAAAAACGTACATGTAGATATTAAACTTTCGAACAATGAGAATTCGTATATCTCTATCGAAAAGAAAGATCATGTCAAGTTTCTTGGTGTATTCATTGATGAAAATATATCGTGGAAATACCACATCGCCTTTTTATGTTCTCGTTTATCAAGGAATGCAGGTATTTTACTAAAAATCCAACACTATGTTTCTCTATCACAAATGAAAACAATTTATAACAGCCTAGTTTACCCATACTTAACGTATGCAATTGTTGCGTGGGGTAGTGCCTACAAAACTCATCTGACGAAGATACAAGTAAAACAAAATCACATAGTAAGGATACTATTCTTTGCAACACTATATGGTAAAAACACCGCTAAAGCTTTACCTTTTATCAATCTACTAGATCTGCTAAAAGGAATATTTTCAAATTAAATTCTTTAAAATTTATATACTTATGGCAAACAAATCAACTACCATCTATTTTTGACGATTACTTTCAATTCGTAAAAAACAAACATAGATATAACACTAGGTATGTCTCAAATAAAAATCTTTATAAACAAAAATTTAGAACAAACTTAGGAAAACAAACCATTAGTGTTATAGCTTCTGACATACTGTATGGAAAGAAATTCCAACTAATCTAAAAGAAGTTATAAGAACACCTCCTTATTCAAAAAGAAAATGAAGGCGGTCTTGTTACAAAGACAAAGCAGCCTCAATACTTATAAGTGAACAAACAATAATCTTCTTCTTTATTCATACCAATAGGTATATTTTTGTATTCACTTTTGTGTAACCTGTATTTTGTTTGTTATCCATATCTATACATGTAATTTGTATTATATTTATATTATAAGGCCTATCTTTCAGCTCGTTTAAAAATACAACACACATGTACAACATAAAATACAAATAACTAGTGCATAGCTGCTAACCCTCCCGGATAATCCGGGATTCTCCAGAATTTGAGCCATGTCTCCCGGTCTCCCGGATAAGATCGAAATCTCCCGGATAATCGATAAAACCGATAGATTTACCTGTGGTGTTATATGTTTTTTTTGGTTCAGAAATGTTGACAAATTTGAGAAACAAAATGGCGGAAATCGGGAGTTTATCAATCAATTATCCCTAACTCAAGATTTGAATTCGTCCGGGGTTGGCAGCTCTGCTAGTGGCTAACACGAAAACCTCCCAGTTAATTTAGCCTCTAGGCATTCATTCAAAATAGACAAAATTACAAATAAATATGCACATATTTTATCGTAACTGAAAACTACCTTAAAACTAAAACTAAAACTACCTTAAAACTACCTTTTGTAATTTAAAATCACAAAATGTAGTATGAAAAAATGTAACTTGTTTGCTAAATAAAAATGTATTGTATTGTATTGTGTTTGATAATTTTGTATTACAGCGCCTAGAACAGCGATGAATAGGCACTTTAAAAATATTATTATTATTATTATCATAAAAATTAATATTATTGTTATTATTATTAAGTATGCCAAAAAAATAATGAATAATATTGTCTATAAAAAAATAATAAATCTAACATGTTACTCTTTATTATCATTATTATTCTATATTGTTTTCCTATTTTTGGCTAAATGTTGAATCCTTTTTATTTTTTCTAAACTGTGATTTAAAAATATAAAACGAAAAAGATTGACCGGAAATCACCGACTGTCCTACCCCTCTCCTCCCCTACTCATTTTAACCAAACGTCAAAAATCCAAAACAGTTTTTTGTCGAATTAAAACAGCTTAAATTATCAAGCCACGAATATATATCTTCAAAAACAACAGTTTGATAGTCATTTATGGGTTTGTTCGAGAGAAGATAAAACAATTATCGATTTCGAGAATTTTTAATCGAAGTTCAACTTTTTGAAAACAAAATGGCGGCATATTAATGATATTGCTTTGAAGTGTAAAACAATGTCAAACAATAAAACTCAAATCCAACCTCATATTTTACCTGCTATGGGCTGATAATGATGCTCTTCGTTATTATCAATATCATCCTCTACACTGTAACAGCTAGGAAAGTCGTCTTCTTCAAACTGTTCGTGATGGGGAACATCGCTCGAGCCGCCATCTTGTTCACTAGGGTCAACATTTGAAGTTTGAAAGGCGCTAAAATTCGTTGGAAACGTCTCGCCGTCGACGCCAGGGTCCTGTTTAGTGTTTACTCTTTCCGTTGTTGTGTTTAAAATGTTATCTTCTCGTTCAGGAGAAAGACGGATTCGTTTTGAAGGAAAAGAATCATTTTCGATATCCGCCATTTTGGATCGTTTGTTTGTATGTGAGCAGAGGGACGTTATGTCATAGGGACAGGAACAGGAACTGGTGTAAAATAATAAATAACACAGGGACCCCAATTCTCAAATAACACAGGTAACGCATTTTTGAATAACACAGGTAGCCCAAGCTTCATTTTTTTTTTTTTCATATTTCATACATTTTCTTCTTTTTGTTTAATAAAAACTGAAACCAGGATTTACATTTTGATTCAATATGTTACAGGTATTGCTACAAAAAAATGTGAGACAAATGTTAATGTATCCGTTATTTTCATATTAACCATAATGCCTTCTGTTGTTTTTTTTTTTTTTTTGGGGGGGGGGGTAGCTATTGTTATTCAAATCAAACAAATTTCAATTACAATAACAGAAGGCATTATGGTAATGTGAAAGTAGAGAAGACAAGAAAAAAATATATATATTTATATATAGTCATTTGCAAAAATTGTGACCCTGCTGAAAAAAGTATATATGCATTGTGGGAACGTTTATATTTCACCAAAAGTCAGTTGACAGTTGTAAACTGTGTAGGCTGCCTCTTTCTGACACTCAGTCAAATCCCCGGGGGGGGGGGTTCTCCCTTTATCCAAGTGGTAGGGGTGATCGGCGTACCTTTTAGGGTTAAAATATTTCCAGTGCGTACCTTTTAGGGTCCATTTAGAGATTTGGCTCAAAAATCAGTTTTAAGGGTCGTTTTTACTCTGCTTTATTTATATCTGAGCGTACCTTTTAGGGGTCATTTTCAAAATCTCCGCCGATCACCCCTACCACTTGGACAAAGGGAGTACTCCCCCCGGGGTCAAATCTAGCGCAGAGTGCTAATGAAATATTCATCAAACACAAATCTCAGATTTATATTTGGATGCTCAGATGCAAAATAGGCAACAACTTCTTTGTCGGTCTTCTTCTGCTCAAACTGATAGTTGACGTCATCTGCCAAAGTCTTCGCAAGGGCATAACAATCTTCAGGGAATGGCATACCATCGCTTTCCATCTCAACCATGGTTTTGATGTCTTCGATTGACTTCTTCATGAAGTAACCTTGAATGGCATAATCCATTGCCTTCTCATAGCTGTCGAAACCCTCCGACATCTTCTTCCAGGTGGCAGCCATTGAAACCAGAGCAGCATAATCTTTTCCTTTCTCTACTGCGATTTGGTCCAACGCATTTGTCAAGGCTTCTTGAAATGTGTCTACTTGGGCTTGCTTTTTCTCCACATCAGATATTGCTTTATTCAATTTTTCGAGCGTCCAAACACCCAAACCAATGGTAGTTGCAAGACCTGCCGCCGCAAACACTACTCCCGCGATTTCGAGACCATTCGTTAATTTATCGAGTTTTGTGGTTTTTGGAAAGGAACTTTCACCTTCAGGTATAACGGTAGGCACCTTGTCGTCCAGGGGGACGTTTTTAAAAGGATCTTCTGTCGGTTCGACAGGTTCTTCTTCTCCATTGGCCTTGCGTTCACGTAAGTACACGAGTACCTCAACAAGATTCGAAAGCACCTCCACAGATTGTTCACCGTAGCCCAAGATATCAGCCACAGTTTGGATAGCTTCTTCAGCACTGCTATCATTGAGATTGGCCGTGATCTGTTCCTCTACCTTGTCTAGAAAGTCGTTTGGTAGTTTGTCGATGGCCTTTTTAAAACGTTGAAGATTGACTGCGACCGTATAGTAGGTTTGATCGTAAAGATTACCTACTGAGGTCACATCGTCTTTCAGCTTCGTTGATTTCGTGTCTAGCTCGGTCATCTTATCATTTTCAGCAACATCAAAACCAATACCAGTTCCTATGTTTCCTAAACCCACCACGATGTTCGTGAGATCAAGAGCTACCTCTGCCATTCTTGCTCTTGTGTGCAAATACCCTTTGAGTTTGACTGTCACGTCTTTGAATCGAAGGAATTCAAGTCCCCATCACGTTGTCCGGATGTGACGTAGCTACTGGTCATGTCACGCGAGATTATTGAAACACTTCCGGTATACGCTTGGTCCCAAACGCTTCTTCTCAAGACTGAGATGTCGCCATCTTGGTCTATTTAGAGTTTGCGAAATTCCTTCATGCTACTAATCTTACATCCACGAAAAGAAGTTCAGTAAACAATGTTCCGTTATTCTCTCTTCGTTTCACTAACTATCGTTGTCTCGTTAACCGAAAAGAGACTAGCTGCGGGTGAATGTAGTTCGGACTTGGATTGTAGTAAACAGAGTAAAGACTCGCCATACTGTTGCAAGAGTTCCTTCCATACATGGGCACCTCGCGCTTGTTTTTCTAGCTGCGCCGGGAAATATTGTGAAACGGACAACGATTGTGGAGGATCAGGTGGTGAATGCTGTAATACGGTCAACGGCAATTGTACTACAACGAAAAGTTGCTTGAAGAAGTGCTATTCATCTCAAGATTGTAGCAGGCAAGGATCATACTGTTGCAAAGGTGTTTATTTTAATCCAAGCGTGTGTGCTTCGAGCTGTGTTGGTAAAACATGTGACATTAACAGTGACTGTGGTGCACCAAACGAATGTTGTAGTGCAGGCGGCGAATGTACAAAAGTTTGTCACGGCAGTCCTTTACCTGGTTGGCTTATTGCTGTTATTGCTATCGTTGGTGTTCTTCTTGTCGTTGGTATCGTCATCATCATCTATTGCTGGTACGTTGCACGTTCATCTTCTGCAAATGTCTTTAACCGCCTTTAATGCAAATGCATAAGTTTTGATCAAGCTTGCAGAAACTAAACTAATTAAAAATTCATATCAACTTATTGTTGTCGTGTTTTTTCATTTTTATTTTGTATTAGATTTCCGCTCGTACCATTTCCTTTAATCATAGATATCCGCAAAAAAAAAAAAAAAACACGCTTTGAGGAAATAAGAGTTTTAAAATACAATGTCGAACGTCGAACGTTGCGTGATGACACTATCTTAGGGTCGTCACGCAACGTTTCTCTCACCAGTTATTATTATTATTATTTTATAATAATTCTCTCACAAGTTATTGTTGTGATCTGACCAATCAGCATAGGGTGTTCAGTTGTTGCATAATTGTTGAACCATGCTTACTTCTATTTTAATTAACGTTGATATCTGATCGCTTCATTAGCACTGTTGTTCAGTTCCACTATGGGCATTTGCCTCGCTATCGCGGCAGTTGCAGTTGCAGCTACTATAGCAAGCGATGTTGCATTCTCAGTAGAAGAAGACAAGAAGCAGAAGGAATTAACGTCGGCTATCAGTAAAGCACAGACGGCCATCAACAGCGCAAATAACTTTTACAATGATGTTTACAAACTCATCAAGACTCGTTTGGACCATCTCAAGCAGAGCATTCGGAAATTATCCCCGGATGTCGTGGACAAACTGAACGAGGACTTAAAGCTGAATTTGAGCAATCCTGACAAGGTTATAAAGGATGTAGGTCTTGCTCTTACTATAGACCAAACCGTGGTTGGTGTAGCTGGCCTGGTCTCTGGTGGTTTGACCACTGCTGGAATAGCCGCAGCAGATGGCATTATTGCTGACATTGGAGTCGTAGCCGGAGCAGCAGGAGCTGTGCTTGCAGTAGCAGGGTTTGGCCTGTCGCTGTATAATGGAATTACGGCGCTAAACAAGTTGAACGATGCCATCGATAAAGTAAACAGCAAACGACACCAGGCCGATGATGCTGTGAAGAAAATGAAGAACTCCCTTGATGACCTCCTGAAACGTTTGGGGCTAAAAGTCGGAAGCTACGAAAGCCTCGGAGACATATCAAACGACTGGAACAAACTCGCTGAAAACTTCGATAGATGTTCGACCGCGTTCTATTTTGCCATGAATGGTTTTGCAGCGCATAAGAGTGAGGCCCAGGTGAAAGATTTCCTAAAAGGCAGAGGCTGTCTGACTTTAAAGGACGACGTCCTGGCGTTGGCAAAGATAATCGAGCAAAGCATCTTGCAGATGATGAAAGATGGAAAAACTGACGAACAAGTAATCAATTTCTATGCAAAGGAAAACCCGAAGGAAGGTCTTCGCTTTCTTATGGACCCTTACTTTGTAAGCTCTCTCCGTCCATTTGCGAAGTAATCAAACCAGCATCTTTGACACAGATATTAGGGAACTTTAGATTAGTATGAGATTGAGTACGGGTACGAGTACAAGTTTTGAAATGTCTTCTGTGTGTTGTTGATGATGAATTGTAGTCTTGTGTATAGATTGAGACACCAAATGAATAAAAACAAGAAGTGGAATGTAATTCAGTATCAACAATACACACAAGGCCAATTTTAAAGCTCATACTCGTACTCAATCTCATACTCACTGTCAAATCTAAAGCTCCCTAATAAGTACTATGACGTGTCCAGGCTTAGTTGTAACAACGTCTTACTAGTATTTTAATTATTTTAGTTTATTAATTTTAAATTAAAAAAACTTGTACGATCGTATTGTTTGTATTGTCCTCGCTTTCACTCGCTAAACGGCCCGAGAGGAGGGGGGGGGGGGGGGGGCTGACTTGAATGGTGCATAACTCTAACTGATTATATGTTGTGTGTTTTTAAAACTATAGAGTATTTAAAAACATATATAGAGAAGGTATAAGTATTTTATATTTTACAATAGAATTTCTTTTTCCTATGAGTATCAAGAGATTGACTAAAATAAAATCAACTACATTTGTATATTCGTATTTCTAGGCTTCGGAAAGATCTATCTTTATATATACTAGGACTAGCCATTTTGAATTTTACAGCTCTTTCTCCAATAAAATAGAACGATCTTAATGATAACAGCTGATAAGCCGAATATTTGAATAACAATGCAACTTTCCATTGTTATATTCCATTCGTTTTGCTAAATGTGCATTTTCATTTTCATGCATGATCTCTAAAGGCCCGGGCAAACGGCTTCAACATTTGCTTCAACATTTGCTTCAACATTGGTTCGATTTTGCTGAACGCTGTAGAATGGTTGCTGAATGATGTTAAACGCAGGGGGGGGGGCGGGGGGGGCGGGGGGGGCAAACGATTTCAACAATGTTGAAATGGGGTTGCACACGGCTTCAACATTGCCATTCAACAAAACCGAAAGGATGTCGAAGCACAAGTTGAAGCCGTTTGCCTGGGTTGGGTGTGTCGGCAGTTACCATATGTTATAATAAACAGAATTTATTGTAATACGACAAGCGCACGTGAAAACTCTTACATTTTGTTATTAGTTCGAATTCTGTTGAAAACAAGTCTGATTTCAGTACATTAGCTAGCACGCACTCGCAGTACAAAACCAGCATTCTTTTTGGTCTTGGCTTAATGCTTGTTGCTTAAGCCCCGACAACGTTTTTTGAAATAGGTGTATAAGCCGAATAATTGAATAATAATACTAACAATGTTCAATTGTTATATTCCACTGATTCTTTTTGTTATGCTAATCGAGAAAGTGCAGCTATTTTCATTTTCATTCATGACCTCTATAAACTGAAACTACCCTGCTGACAGCAGGGTAAACTGAAACTCATACATATCATGATTGGGCGCGTGTCGGCAGTTAATGTTCAAGCGTTACCGAAAGCCGGGTGTACACAGTACTGATTCACAGTAAACAAACTTATTTTATTGAACATTAAATACGTACATAATCCGTGGTCCGAGTGTCTTATGCAGTTTGGAAGGGCAAAGCATTCAATATTGTTATTATTTGAGGTTAACAGGTAACACAATATATTTTTCGTGATTGTAATATCAGTAGAAAGGAAACGCTGAGTGGTTTCGCTTCAACACTCGCACTCATATATCAACAACTAGCGGGTTACTGAACCAATACCATTTCTATTTTAATAAAGGTGCCCTTGACTGTCCCACGTACGCGGGTCAGTCCCTTGACATTAATGCTGATACAACTGAAAAGTCACACGGACAGGCTACTTAACTTTCACCTCCCTCCAATTTTACTTTGTGAACAGAATTCGAAACGTCCCATTAGCAGAAGCAGCAAATACGAACCATTTTAAAATAACTATTAGAAAATCACGTATTTTGATTGGCTGAGGCGCGTGCATTATGAGAGCACACAGCACGCTCGTTTACATTTCGATCAAAGATGTCAATTTGTTTCAGTATAAAAGAAATAGAAAACTTACTTTCTTTTTTAAGTTTTCTCTAGGTTCCAACACTCTTGTTATATTATTCCCTTCCCTTTTTGTAAAAAAAAAATATTTAAACGAAGTGTAAAATAAAGGCATTTTTATTTATATTTATTTATTTATTACGAGGCATCTCTCATCTCATCATCTCTTTATAGTTTTGGTTGTTTCTTAACTTTTTGACAAATCGCAAAATCAATGACCTGAAAAATCGTCATAATGCGACCCATGCCTAATACTTACATGTGTGAGTAAGCCAGTTAAAGTCTGAAGTGTATTTAAAATGATGTGCTATTAATACATAGCTTGTGGGCACCTCCCACTTGCAACTGAAGACAAGCATCACCTCTTGTGTGTTGCTCTGATCGTTGGGGATTGACTCATTAAAAATATTATAGCAATGGAAAGCCAGTACAATCAGTTGCTGTCCACATCAAAAACCGTCAGCGATTTTTTTGAGAATGTTTACGCGCCAATACTGCAGACTCTTCCTTGGATCGACAAAGAAGATGGACTAAAGACAGCTAGCGAGAAAGTGCTTGGCAATATAGCCTTTCCAGTCTACGAACTTTCTACCTATAAAAGCCAAAAAGAAAACCAACAGACAATCGATCGTCTTCGTGTTCGATGCAATGAGCTGGAATCCATTTATCAACAGATGAAGGACGAATTACAGCCGGTTCTAGCGATGATGCCTGCTGAAGATCGTACTTGGGAGAAGCTGCAAGAAATGATACTCAAATGGAAAAACCACTCCAGCTCCGATCTACTATCAAAAGACATGCATAAAGCTGTGCACGAATCGTTTGCCTCCGTTCGTACTGAAGAGATTCCTGTAATTGCAGCAGCAACTGGAAGCGCAACTGCTACTGGAACCGCAGATGCCGTGCTTGCTAAACTGATAGCTGAGAAAATTAAGTCTCTACATCGAGAAGGAGAAAGCGATCATTCCATCGCCTTGACGTTTGGGTATCATGGACATTGGCTGGATCGAGGATTCCTAAACACAATTCGATGAGATTATTGAGCTCAAAAGACAATACTTTCAGTTGTAGATTAATCAGTGTTAGTATACCAATATCATGTCTTTTAAGACTTTTTGATATACGTTTTTAATAAATAATAGGTAATATAATTAAATTGGTAATACCGTAAAAAATGTTGACTTAAATTTACTGACGTTTCGAGCTTTAGCCCTTCGTCGGAGTAAAAGAGTGGTTAACGTTAACTGTAATATACTACTGCTTTATTAAAACTATTTGATTATTCAATTCAATTTAATAAAATTTCCCAGCAGCAGCACCTTCCTAAAGTGATGACGTCATAAAAAAGTATTTTCACTCTATCATATTTTTGGTTCTCAATCAATTAATAAGCAATGAAAAAAGACGTTCACACAGCGATTTTAAGCAGAATTCTTCAAATAGCAGTACAAATCACTGTATTTTTGGGTCTGTTCCAAACTTGACGAACAGAGCTTTTAATTTAAAAATTACAGTGATTTGTATGGAGAAATTATATATTCAAGTGCCCATATCTCAGCTGCTATTTAATCGATGATGATCAAATTTGGTGTGTGAACGCCTTTTGCCCGAAGGATACTCCCTTTGTCCAAGTGGTAGGGGTGATCGGCGTACCTTTTAGGGTTTTTTCCTTTCATTTTAGGGGTCATTTACAAAACCTCCGCCGATCACCCCTACCACTTGGACAAAGGGGGCATTTTGATTGTTCATTGCAATTGGCAACAAAAAATTTTTAAAGCAAACATTTATTTTTTTGATGACGTCACAGTTTTGTACTCCATAGCTCTCTTTTGTTTACACATTTCAGTTCGCGTGATGCTACCCTTGACCCTTGATGCCCAAGTGTAAATGTTATAACACGTTCATCATTAACAATTCTTGCCACATGGCCTGACACGGGCAATTTGCAAGAGGTCACGTACGCCCAACTGAATCCAGCAGAGCAGAACAACAAGGCTGCTACTATGATTCTTTTTTTTGATTTAACTGGCAGTGATATACGCCAAAATTCAAGCGTTTAATTTGTGTCATTGTTGCTCCGAACTTGTGACAAAATTATTTTCAACTAGATTAAAGCAACTTAAGAGATATTCACGGAAAATGTTAGTTTTTCTGCTGATCAAAATACCACCTCTCCCAACGTTCGAGGCATTATATCTGTCATCATTTATACAAAAGAGCCTGTTTACAAAATAATGAGCTCAAAAACTTGCCCCAGCTGTCCAACAATCCCGTGAAGGTTGCAGCGGTTTACAAATCACAGTCGTATTTCTATTCAAACAAGCTCGTTATTTTGTTCTTACTCATACAAATGGAGACACAACTAACATTTAATTTCTTGCACGGACTTCATCTACAAAGATAGAAGCATTCAATTATAGCTTTTGTTTTAAATGTAATGAAAAACTGGCAAGATTAAAGATATGATTCTCATCTAACTCGAACTAACATGACTAGGCGGACTGTGTTGAGTTACATGTTTAATACCTATTGTAAGTTTGTAGATCTGTTTATAATGCCTAGGCTTTGACCAATTCAAGTTTTTAGTTACCGCGTTATACACGAATTAGTTAAATGTCCGATAACAAATATGATAGCTGAAACTATCAAACAGTTTGGAATAGTTTTCTACCAGCCACTATGTAGACTGCTGATGAAGAACTCATCAATCACAAATCTCAGACCTATCTCTGGATTCTCAGTTGCAAAAAAGGCAACAACTTCTTTGTCGGTCTTCTTCTGCTCAAACAGATAGCTGATGTCATCTGCCAAAGTCTTGGCAAGGGCATAACAATCTTCAGGGAATGGCATACCATCGCTTTCCATCTCAACCTTCGTTTTGATGTCTTCGATTGACTTTTTCATATAGTAACCTTTAATGGCATAATACATTGCCTTCTCATAGCTGTCGAAACCCTCCGATATCTTCTTCCAGGTGGCAGCCATTGTAACCAGAGAGGCATAATCTTTTTCTTCAAGTCCTGCATCCAGCACGAGTCCGTCCAACGCTTCTGTCATGGCCTCTTTAAATTTGTCTACTTGGGTTTGCTTTTTCTCCACATCAGATATTGCTTTATTCAATTTGTCGAGCGTCCAAACACCCAGACCAATGGTAGTCGCAAGACTTGCCACCCCGAACACTACTGCCGCGATTTCGAGACCATTCAAAAATTTAGTGAATTTTGAGGTTTGTGGAAGAGAACTTTCACCCTCGGGCATAACAGAAGGTACCTCGTCGTCTAGGGGAACGTTTTTAAAAGAATCTTCTGCTGGTTCGACAGGTTCTTCTCCCTTGGCTTTGCGGTTACGCAAATACTTGGTAATACCGGCTAAAACATTAATACCTCCTGCAGTGTAGCCAAACACTTCAGCAATAGTTTGAATGGCTTTCTCGGCATCACTATCGTCTATATCGGCTTTGATCTGTTTCTCTACCTTGTCCATGAAGTCGCTTGGTAATTTGTCGATGGCCTTCATAAAACGATCCAGATTGACTGCGACCAAATAGTAGACGTGATCGTAAAGATCACCTGCTATGGCTACATCGTTTTTGAGCTTGTCTGATTTCTTGCCCAAGTCGGTCATCTTATCATTTTCAGCAACACCAAAACCAATACCAGCTCCTATTCCTCCTAAACCTAACATGAGATTCGCGACAGCTACATATGACATCTTAGGTTTTCTGTGCGAATACGATTTATAAATCCCAACGACTGTAAATACGAATTGCTCGAAATGCAATCGAGATATCTCAGCGACTACAAGCAAGTGTCAGTTTATATACCTAAATGTAACACTACACGTGATCCTAAAAACGGAAGTCACGCGATCCTTAGAACGGTGGAGCCAGCGATGCTCACTGTGTGCGGTTTTCAACATAGTTATTTTCTCCCCTTTTTAACTCGTGGATCGAAGATACTCGAGTTATGGCATGTTGTAAAACCCAGACTCGGACCCGGACCCGTCGGACCCGGACCCGGACCCGGACCCGGACCCTGACTTGAAAATATAAATAAATGTAAGAATAAAATAATTTCAATAATAAATAAATAAATAAATAATAAAAATGCATAAATTCAATGTAAATTTAAAATTCAAAACATGTATTTGTTGTATAACAACTCTCTTTTACTTCTAATTCACACTGACTTTGTTACATTGTCTCGTGAACATTACATTTTTTACAATCGTTTTTTCATTTATTCGTCTATATATCACCCTATAAAATGAATAAATGAATTCAAATGAATTAATAAATAAATATACAAACAAACAAACAAAAACTTTATGGGTAAATGAATGAATAAATGAATGAATGATTATATAATTAATAGGTAACTGACGATTCTTAAATTCTTGCCATTTAACTAAATACACTATAGTTCTTAGTTCTTGTGACTATTATTACTATTATTAAAGGGCAAACTGGCGTATGAGTTCTCTCTAGCTCAAACTAAGCGAAAAAAGATGATATATATCTAGCATTTCGAATTAAAGGTTTCTTCAAATTTTTATTCACCTTTTGCCTAAAACAAAACCCGCAGTGAAACGCTGTAAACATATTTTTGCGATCCAAAGTTTATCATGAGCTCAAGCTGTTTTGTCATACATGAGTTCTTATCATGAGTTCCATGATAATGGGACAGTCCTATATTAAAGTCAGTGTCTATTAGTCGTGTTTATATAACTGATAACCTGTATGATGGAATTCTTGCAATTCTTCTCTGATCTATAACGAAAGTTGTTAACGTGGATTTGTGACATGTGCTTATTGATTCCTGCCAGGGAAAACCCGCACGTACGAAAAGTCGCTGTACTGTAATCATGTTTTCTATGTTATTTTACTTGGACGAACTCCGTAGAGGTAACACAGATATACTGTAATTGAACATTGTTTGATATGGGGAGGGGGACAGGTGAGGATTTGTCATTTTATTTATAGAATGTTTTGTCGTGTGACCTCCACGGCAAAATACAAAACAAGCACCCAAATTATCAGCGAATTAAGAAGTCAGTAGAAAAAAAACCGTTATTTCTATTGTTGCTTACATATTTGGAGGTCGTCCAAGTAGACTGAAAACGTTAGAAATAGTCGTGCGAAAACAACTGGCCGGTATGAACCCATTAATCGTTGTCACAATTCCATTAACAAATGATCCGTTTGTTTCGCTTAGTTTGAGCTAGAGAGAATTCATACACCAGTTGGCCCGTTAATAATAGTAATAATAGTCACAAGAACCAAGAACAATAGTGTATATTAGTTAAATGGGAAGTATTTAAGAATTTTCAGTTACCTATTAATTATATAATCATTCATTCATTTATTTATTCATTCACCCATAAAGTTTTTGTTCGTTTGTTTGTAGTATTTATTAATTCATTTGAATTAATTTATTCATTTTATAGGGTGATATATAGACGAATAAATGAATAAACGATCGTAAAAAATGTAATGTAAACGAGACAATGTAACAAAGTCAATCAACCTGCCATTCATCGTTCCATCTTTCCTATCTCCTCCCTCCTCCTTTTTCCCTCCTCCTTCCTCCTCCATCCTCCATCATTACAATCATACTCAGTAACCGGTCAGCCCGACAGCCAGCCAGCAAGTCTGTCAAAATGATATAAAATTTGTCTAAAAAAAATAATCGTGTTTTTGAGATATCGAGAAATCGCTTCATATCCTCACTTTTTCACCCGCATTGTGGGGACCTTTACACAGTGTGTAAGTGAGGATTTGAGCCGTTGTCTGAATATCCCAAAAACACGCTTTCTTTTCAAATAGAAATCACATCATCTTAAAGCTCGTGAAAAACGCAGTAAAATCGTCTAATAAAAAAATTACTTTTTAAAATAATTAACCGAAAAAAATGGCCAAAAAAGCAGATTTATTCGAGATTGTAAACATGCGGGTTTCCTGTGGTTATGCTTATCGACCAGGCGTTCCTCGATCGACCAATTATCTAGTGACAAAAAAATGCCTATAAAAAGGGACTAAAAAAGGTATTAAAATAATATTTTTCAACAAAATCTTTACCTTACTTCACGGGCATTATATGAAGTATAATCGGACCCAATTTGGTATTGATTGATATTTTCAAAGTATGAAAAATTTCGATTTTTCGAAATTATGATCACAATCCCCCGCGTATTTGACACCGAAAATCGCGATTTTTTTTGTACTCAAGACTAAGTTGGGTCAGATGATAATTCGCATAATTAATGCCCGTGAAGTAAGATAAAGATTTGTTCGGGAAATGTAATGTACACTTAGTCCCTTTTTAGTCCCTTGTTTATATAGGTATTTTTTCTCAAGCACTTGGTTTTTGTCTAAAGGAAAATCCTGTTATTTGCAGATATATAAGCTAGCGTGCCATGAATAAAGACAGTAGTCAAATATATCGTGTTTTTTATTATCTTGTATTTATATTAGTCAATCAATCAATCAACCATTCATTCATTTATTCATTCATTCATGTATCCAATTATTAATGCAATCAATCAATCAACCAGCCATTCATTCATTCCATCCTTGCTTCCCTCCTTCCTTCTTCCCTCCAAAATAATTACAATCATTACTCAGTCAGTCAATTGCATTGGTCAGTCAGTCAGTCAGTCAGTCAGTCAGTCGCTCAGTCAGTTAAACAAATTATGATATAAAATTTGTCTGAAAAAATAATCGTTTTTGAGATATTGAGAAATCGCTTCAAATCCTCACTTTTTCACCCGCATTGTGGGGACCTTTCCACAGTGTGTAAGTGAGGATTTGAGCCGGTTTCTTGATATCTCAAAAACGCGGGTTTCTTTTCAAATAAAAAATACATCATCTTAAAGCTCGTGAAAAACACAGTAAAATCGTCTAATAAAAAAATTACTTTTTAAAATAATTAATCGATAGGTGCTCACGTGATACTGATTAAATCCAATTGTTATATAGCTGTCTATTTTACCGATATAACAAACAACCTCATTGGTCGATAGGTGCTCACGTGATACTGATTAAATCCAACTGTATCCCGACCGGGATATAAGTGCCCAGCGCACGTGATCAGAACGTGACTAAACTGAGTATAGCACTCTCGGGGAAATAAAACTAACTGTTTCCCTCAGCTCGGGACCACCAGAAGTGAGCTCTTGCAAAACATCTTAGAGGGACATTATGTCATAGGAACAGGAACAGCAACCGAATGTAAGATAATAACACAGGGATCCCATTGCTCGAATAACACAGGTAGCCCGAGTTTTTACATTCCAATTAAATTTTTTTATTTCATATTTCATATTTCCTTCCTTTTTGTTTAATAAAACCTTAAACCTGGATTGACATTTATATAAGACTTTCAACATTTTTGCTATTAAAAATGCGAGACAAATTTTGAATGGCTCTACTTTCACAACACCCATAATGCCTTGTTTTAATTTTGGGGAGTAGCTATATTGTTATTCAAATCAAACCAATTGTAATTCAAATAAAAAAAAATTGAATTACAATAACTATCCCAAAAAAACAGAAGGCATTATGGTAATGTTCCCAGGGCCCTCTCCATTCGCGAAGGGAGAGGGCCCTGGGAACGAGGTTGATGTGAAAGTACAGAAGGCGAGAATAGAAGAGATCTATCATGACCTATAAGTCTATTTTCACAATAACCATAATGCCTTTGGGGGGGTGGGGGTAGGTATTGATATTCAAATCAAAACAGTTATCACTATTACCCCCCCCCCCCCCCCCCCCCCCAAAAAAAAACCCAGACGGCATTATGGTTATGTGAAAGTAGGTAAGGCGAGAAAAGACGAGATTAAGACCTATGACCTACGAAGGGAAGGGCCTAGATACTTCTTCTGTAGGGGACTGGAGCATTTCTACGCCAGAATCACCACCCACTTGTCTTAGTCTTTGTAAACTCTCCTTTCTTCTTGCTGGTGCACTTTTACCCTTAGCTTTTTCGCATTTAAACTTTGTGTGGGCGTATTCTTGTAACACTGCTGCTGCTCCATCAACTCGTCCGAATTTGCATGCCCTTTGCAGATGGCAAATGTCTAACTCGGGGAAGGCCGTTTCAAGTTCCTCCAGAAGGGACATCGTTGGTGAGGGGCGTTTTTGAAAGGACCTTAATTCACTGGGGCTTATACTGGATGCAATGTTATGGACCACATCAGTGAACTGTGCTAGTGTAGCGTTATCAAGTTCTAGTGCAAACTTCTTTCTGACCTCAAATGGTAGGTTTACTAGTGCTCTAGGATCGTTATTTTCCTGGCAACCTGCAAAATAACGTGAAAAATGGTTATTGTTTACCACAGAGACGAATAGACAGTTTCAATTTCTATATTTTACAACTTTAGCCTGATGGGAGGGGAGGGGGGGCGGTGCTGGCATTTATTTCCCGCGCAAAGCAAAGGAGACCTCACCTGCGATTCCGTTCTTCCCAATCATGACACAATAATTCGGGATTTACGACACGTTCGAGCAAAAACAATTCGCACAAATTGTGAAAAAAATCAAATTGATATTTTCATTTAGCTCCCCCCCCCCCCCCCCCCCCCCCCCCCCCGCCCCCAGCCTGGTCTCCGCGGACTCTGTATAAAAGTATTACTTTATTCTTGTTATATTGTTACTTTATTATTATTTTATTTCATTTTATTTTATTATCATTGTCATCGTCATCATCAACACCATCAACACCATCATTCATGAATTATCAACATCACAATCATCTTCAACTATCACCATCATCGTCATTATCATTAGCTCGCCCCCCCCCCCCCCCCCCCTCCCCCCGGCCGGGTCTCCGCGGACTCTGTATAAAAGTACTATTTTATTCTTATTATATTATTACTTTATTATTATTTTATTTCATTTTATTTTATTATCATTGTCATCGTCATTACCATCATCATCATCAACACCATCATCATCATCATCATCATCAACACCATCATCATCATTCATGAATTATCATCATCACAATCATCTTAACTATCACCATCATCGTCATCATCATCATCATCATCAACACCATCATCATCATTCATGAATTATCATCATCACAATCATCTTAACTATCACCATCATCGTCATCATCATCATCATCATCAACACCATCATCATCATTTATGAATTATCATCATCACAATCATCTTTACTATCACCATCATCGTCATCATCATCATCATCATCATTCATGAATTATCATCATGAATCACAATCATCTTTACTATCATCATCATCATCAACACCATCATCATCATTCATGAATTATCATCATCACAATCATCTTTACTATCACCATCATCGTCATCATCATCATCATCAACACCATCATCATCATTCATGAATTATCATCATCACAAGCATCTTTACTATCACCATCATCGTCGTCATCATCATGATCATCATTAATCAATCGTATTAATTTCTCACCTAGAATTTGGTCGACGACATCATCCCGTTCGAGATCCGATAATTTATCGATTAGTTCCGACAGTTTCGTATCTGGTGATCTGGAGAAGGCAATATCTTCTAATAGAGCAAGCGTGGGGGATTCCCTTCTCTCCAAAAGACGAATATCATTCATTTTGTAGCCACATTTCGAGGCAAGACTTCTCCAGTCGTGACAGAGTATCATTTCGCGATCAAGGATTCCACTAACAATATCTTGTAGTCTGTTGCTCTTGTTGAGGAAGTCACTTAGAAGAATATGGCCATGTCCACTATCTATAAAGTAGTAAAAAGAAAACATTTCTTACGGTTAAGATTCACCTGCTGATTTCATAAAAGTCGTCGTAATAGAAATGTAGGCCAAAGACCGAGGGGGGTTATGGGAAGCGGGAAGCGATGTATCGATTTCCTCAGTTATTTGAGTAACCACTACTCAGTCGTTTTTGCAGTGAGTAACTGTGGATGCATCGATTTCCTCAGTTATTTGAGTAACCACTACTCAGTCGTTTTTACAGTGAGTAACTGTGGATGCATCGATTTGCTCAGTTATTTGAGTAACCACTACTCGGTCGTTTTTGCAGTGAGTAACTGTAGATGCATCGATTTACTCAAGTGTTTGAGTAACCACTACTCAGTCGTTTATGCAGTGAGTAACTGTTGATGCAGCGATTTACTCAGTTATTTGAGTAACCACTACTCAGTCGTTTTCTTGGGTGGGGCCGGGAAAGATCCTGTGAACGAGGTTGATCGATTACTAAATGAATGTAAACATACCGGCTTCACTGCAAACACTGCCGCTAAACCCTGATGAAGTAGAGGAGTCTTTCGTCAACTGAGATAAATGCTTCATTCTATATTGGCTCAGGTGTACATCACGTGATAGCTCTGGGATATATGATCTTTCTGTGATTGGTCGAATGCTTGTTGACGTCATATCTTCTACAGATAAGGCGCGTCGCGGGTTTCTTGGAGGACTTGTGGCGACTAGTCTTGCAGCTGAAAAAGTACAGAGACGAAAAAAAAAATATTTAGAGATAATGCAACGAGAGAAAAGACAACCAGTGCATCAGTGAACTAAATTGTGAAAAACTAAAAGAAAGAAAAAGGCAAAAAGAATGTATAAGTAAATAGAATAAAGAAATGCATGATTGCAACAAAATAATAGAAGCAAAGGGGAAATAAGAAGGGTAGTAAAGGGAAGAAAAAGTTGAAAAGGAAAATTATAGGAATATAAAGGAAAATTGAAAAATTTGGATAGACGGACGGACGGACGGTTGGAGGGATCGTTGGAATGAATGATGGAATGAATTTAAGAAACCGGAACGAATGAGTGAGCGAACGAGCGAACAATAAGTTAATAAGTTGCTCAGTGAGGAAAAGTAGCCCAGCAAAATCACTAGAATCTTTTAAGGGAGCCATTTCTAAGATTTATTAGTCTATTGAGCATTTAATGACTGGTCCCGAGGGAAACAGTTAGTTTTGTTTCCCGAGAATCTCAATGTTTCCCGAGGCTCCGCATTATTATGACAATAATGTAATGTTTCATTTTAAGTGAAATGAAAAGGGGAAATGTTTGTTGTTTACTTATAAGTTGAACTTTGACCTGATCACGTGGATTTATTCCCCTCTCACGTGGATCTTTTACCCGCGCGGGAGTTATATCGATTTATTTCCCTCCACGTGACGTGCTCTCGACCAGTTAGAAAACGAGTTTGAATAGGATATATAATAATCTTTGATATTTGTGTATTTTTTGTTATCTTTTTTTCTGGTCCTCATGTATTTTGATATTTAATGCAGCCTCTTATATTCAGTATTGAATTTCAGGCTTATCATTATGGTAAATAAATAAATAAATGAATGAATAATCAAACAAATGGATGGGTGAACGAACAAACAAACGAATGATTGAATTAGGCTTGGTTTACACGGGAGTGAACGAATTTTTGACCTGTCAAGAGATCGACCTGGACATGCTGTTCACACGGAATCGATCATTAGAATATTTTCGTTTTGACCGGTTAGGCGTCCAAATTATTGCACGTTTAGCGCGGTCCCGTGTGAACGGAACCCCTAAGCGGATGTTTTTTTGACCGGTCAAAAATTTGTCCGGTACCGTGTAAACGTAGCCTGAATTAATGAATGGATGAATGAACCAATGGATAGATGCATGAATAGATAAATAAACAGAAGAAAATAAAGCAAGGAAGGTAGAATTGTGGGAAGAAAAAAAAAGAAACATCATACCAAAAAGAGGAAACCGACAAGCGAACTTGGAAAAATTAACTTAACTCTTACGCTATAATACCTTTATTGTAGGCGACCATAAGATCAAGGCAAGTGTTCCTGTATTCATCAATATCCATCTCAACAGTAAACTCAATTTCTTCACCATTGGCTATGCTTCTCAAACCCTCTGTCACTAGTACTTTTTCAAGGTCTCGACGAAGCTGCCCTGATTTGTACCTGGAAAAAGAAAACTGTTGGTTTAAGGATTCTGTATGCTTTTATTACCCCACTTGGCAAAGATTTCTCCAAAAAATTAAGAATTCCGTATCAGAAATACCGTATGCAATCTCGAAAACAATGCCATTACCATATATAGTATTGTAGGTGAGAAGTAACAAAAGACTTTCATTAACGCGCGAGATTTTTTATTTATTTTAACAGGTTGAGATTTCAACAGAACATTAGGCTTATCTTTGATACGCTTTGCACGGACCTGCTAGATATTCTATCGAGCATGCGCGAGCGTATGTCGACAGTACAGCGTCATGATATTGCAGGCGTTCAAACTTGTTTAAACGGGTTTAAAACTTGTTTAGAGCAGTAATCTATTCGTTAAAAGTTCTGGACGAGCTGGAGCAGCTCGATGCAGAGGTCACTTTTCCTACTCTTTTACAGGGAGGGGGGGGGGAGGATAAGGAAACCTCTGCCAAGCAGGCTCGCTTTTTTATTGAACTCATTCAATATATTAAATCGGTAATAAATACAAACGAACAGACACCTATTTCAAAAATCGTTGTGGCAATTTACGCTACAGTCCACACTTTGATGCCTGCAAAGGATGTCGGTAATATGAACATAATTTGTTGATCTTATTGCACGTTTTTATTTTTCAAGAAATATCTTCGCCCAACAATTTTTTATGGTAACCAAAATATGCTATGAATAAATCGATAACAAGTGAAGAAATACCGACATCCTTTGCCGCGTGTGGACTGTAGCTTTGATTGTGGCAACGATTATTGAAATAGGTGTCAGTATCACATGCAATCGAGGCTAAGGCTGCGCCGCAATGAATAACTTGATTATTCATAATCACCTGTTCCATAACTCTTTCAAAGCATCTAGTTCAGCTGTCCACAGAACAAACTTCACGGATCCTTCAGTAACATACTTCACTAAAAACCCAGACGGAAGTACAACCGTGGCCATCAGGCTCGCTAAGGCTACTGGGTCATTTCGGTATCGGTTGAGAATAAAAGCACTTCCTCCTAACCAGGCCCCCACGGACGCCATTTCGAAAACGCAACGTAAGGATATTTCTGTTGAACAAAACTTATCGGATTAGAAAAATGCCGTTCCCTGCGCCATCTTGAAAGGTAGCCGGGCTTTTGCATCGAAGCAAGACGAACGTTGAGCTAGCAATGATAGAGACTTTTTAACATACTGTGGGACAATTATTCACGTGTCTCTATCATTGCAAGCTCAACGTTCGTCTCGCTTCGATACAAAGGCCCGGCTACCTTTCAAGATGGCGCAGGGTACTGTGAAGGTGGCTATAGACCCTTTTAATAAGTCCCGAAGTGTTGTGTTTTCTGCGCTTGACGTCGAATTTATTCTTTTCAATTCCTTTCATATTATACAAATTTCAAAAGAATAAATTTGACGTCAAGTGCGTTATCGCCATTATCGTCATCAACATAATCATCATCATTACCATGATCATCATCATAACTATCATAACTGAATGATAACAATAATGATGATGATGATGATGACGATAATAATAACTGAATAATAATGATCATCACCATAATCATCATAATAATAATCATAACTGAATGATAATAATAATGATGATGACGATGATAATAATAATAATAATAATAATAATAATAATAATAATAATCACCATAATCATCATCACCATAATCATCATCACCATAATCATCATCATAACTGAATGATAATCATCATCATCATCGTCATCAACATCACCATTATCAATCATCATTATCATCATAATTATTATCATAATAAAAATCATCATCAACATCATTATCATAATTATCATTTACACTGACCTCCAGATTCTCTCTTGTTCGATGCTGGACTTCCACTCGATGGGGTCAAATTATCCCGCGTTGTTGGATCTATATATTATAAGTCAAATTATAACACCACTTCAATAAAAACTAATTTAAAATGTTAAACCATGCCACACAATTAAATACTGATTTCAATTTGGACTTTGCATGAAAAGTAACTCTTCAGCTGGGTGAAAAGAAATGTTCATTTTCGGTTTTGTTGAATCGATAAAACGAAAGACTAAGCTGACTGAAGCAAAACCGAAATGTAATATATATGTCATATTCTCGAGTGTTCTGACAATCCCCAAGTGCTTTATAACTGCATACAGCACAGAAGGCAAGTTTTTTATTTCTTTTATAAAATACAAATTGATCAGCATGCAAACGCGCGCGCTTTGTGCTCTCATAAAGCACGCATCTTAACCAATCAAAATATGTGTTTTTCAAATAGTTACTTTATAATTTATCTTATAGTGACTATATATATATATATATATATATATGTTAAAAGTTAATCATTTTCGGCTCCCTCCCCTGTTCCTAATAACGGTCAACGGTTAATGACCGGCCAACTTTGGTACCTGACCGGTCAAATATCCCAGTTTTGAACGGACATTTTGATCAGTTTTTTTTTAAATAAATTAAGTAAAATATATTATTTCACCTTCAAATCGTAAATCCCAATGGGCTAGATTATAGAATACCCAGTCACCCAAACGTCTTATCAAAAAGCCTGCCACTGCGGTCCGTGGACACAGGTAGGTAGCCCAATAAGTGAATTTACCCAGAAGTCTTAGCGATCACCGCAGCACCACGGACCGCGGTGCCAGTATGCACCTATTTCAAAAATGGTTGTCGCCGGCAACCAAAGCTGCAGTCCACACTCTGAAGCCTGCAAAGGATGTCGGTATTTCTACTCTTGTTATCGATTTATTTATAGCATATTTTGGTCGTACGTGTTTGTGTTATATTACGATATCAATTTGCTACAGTGGTAGACGATGAAACAAACATTTTTTTTTTTTAAGTGAACTATATAACAAATTATGTTCATATTACCGACATCCTTTGCAGGCTTCAGAGTGTGGACTGTAGCTTCGGTTGCGACAACGATTATTGAAATAGGTGTAATTAGTATAACTTAATTTCTCGTTCTTAAAAGCCTAAGGGAATAAATTTACTAAGAAATCTTAACGATCACCACAGCACCATGGACCGTGGTACAGTGAAACCCCTCTATACCGGACCCTCTATATACCGGAATCCTCTCTAAACCGGACAAAAGCTTTGGTCCGGAAATTTTTCCATATATCTTTTGTAAAATTAACCTCAGTATACCGGAACCTCTCTACTCCGGAAACCGGACGATATTTTCGGTACCAAACCATATTTGACAGTAGAATTCAACCCCGATAATCCGGAAAACGTAACCTAAACACTCATTTCTTTAAATATTAATTCTTTGTTTTACTATATAAAATGAACAGTGTTTAAAATTACTAAAAATTGATAGTTTGCAAAGTCGTGACCGCTATTTTGTTGGTGTTTTTGGCATTTAATTAGTCTATACTTAAAAATACTTTAATTGATTTTTCTTTGGTTATTGTAAAAACCTCAATATACCGGAACCCCCGCTAAACCGGAATTTTTTCTCGGTCCCAGCACTGTCCGGTATAGAGGGGTTTCACTGTAGCAGTTATTTCAAGTCACGGTGAACATGACAGGGAATCCTATAATCGCTCCACTAGAGCAAGAAACCCTCTAGTTTCTATGGTAATTTTCATCACGATATAGAATCACAACTATTGGTTGATAAATGCCAAATTGGGCTTTCACCTGGTAAAAATGTTTTTTAGATTATAGATTTTTTACCTTTTTGAAAATAAAGCTGTATTTTTTTTAATTGAGTGCAAAAACGTCCCTACTCGGGTACCAGAGGTTAATTTCTTCTTGCTTTAGCGTTTGTAAATTTGACAGTTTGTGAAGCAACGAAAAACACAGACGTACAAATGATAAATACAAATACTAGAACAAGAAACCCTCTGCCGGTTTCTATGGTAAAACGTCCTCAACGAAGCGCTGGTTTTAGCTGTCTGTATGTTGAAGTACGGAAGAAATACGCGACTGTTTACAATTGTCAAATTGTCTATAAACTTGAAGAGCTTCATTTTAAAAACACGCTAGAAATCTTTTAAATAATAGAAAGTCAGGAAATGTTCTAAACTCATTATTTTTTTGGCCCATACCATTAAAAAACGTATAATGAGTTATCCTCAAGTAGCCACTTGAAACCAACCGTAATAAATCAGTATATGCCACATTAATTGTCACATCTTTACGTAGTTAGCAGAAGAATAATAGTTTTCTAACATTTTCTGTGGGTTTTTGTGCAAAAATGACCCATTTTATTATTTCACAAACACTAAGCTAATATCTGTACTTTTTGAAAACGTTACTGGAGTGAAAATGTAGTTTTTGAAGCGTTCTCGTGGATACTAAAAAAAGTTGCAAAACTACACAAAGTACACCATCGCCTGATGAAGACTAGCAGATTGCAGTCGAAACGTCGCGGTATTTCTACCAATGACCTCAATCGTGAGACAATTGATTAAGTATCCTTTTAATTACACAAAGTACACAAAACTGACTACCAAATCACCATCCTTTCCTTTGTGGATCCCAATACCACCCCCTCTTTCCGCCCTTCCCCCCGTTTGTCTGAGTTAACTTGCAATGTTAAAACTGTAAAAATGATATGTCATGACCTAATGCTAAAAATACCACCGAATGCCACCCCCCCCCCCCCCCCCTCTTCCCGCCCCCTCCCGTTCGTCTGGGTTAACTTGCAATGTTAAAATGGTAAAAATGATATGTCATTACCTAATGCTAAAAATATCACCGAATACCAACCCCCTCTCCCCGCCCCCTCCCCCCGTTCGTCTGGGTTAACTTGCAATGTTAAAACGGTAAAAATGATATGCCATTACCTAATGCTAAAAATACCACCGAATACCAACCCCCCCCCCCCCCCCCTATTCTTGCCCCCTCCCCCCGTTCGTCTGGGTTAATTTGTAATGTTAAAACTGTAAAAATTATATGTCATTACCTAATGCTAAAAATGTACAACCAATATCTGTACGATAAATTAAGCTTATTTTCCGCTTTAGGTATTTCAAAGACAAATATTTAGAATGAGAAAGACCGTAGAAAAAGAAATCAAAACAAAGTCCTCTGTGCAAATACTACATCCATGAAATCAAATCAATTTTTATTGGAGGAGTCCCAACTTTCGGTTTGTTCGATTTTTTTTCCGGACATACAGTTTGCAAGATATGTTTTTGACAGATCCTCGATATTTTTTTTTGGCCTTGAGTGGTCATGCACGATTTTTTTAAGTGTTAAGGCCTTGCTCGATAATCAAATGGTCCGTCCCTTAGGTTGTCACGTGCTATGTAAACCTTTGCACCTCTAGACACATGATGTTGTGAATTGTAATTAATATCAAATCCATTTTGATTGAATGGCATATATATACTATCAAAGACAAGAAAAATTAGAGATTATAACGAGGTAGACCACAAAAAAATGTACTGGTAAAAAGCCACAAACGTCCATACTATATAAATAGTTTGGACTGATTTACAAGGTACATTTACAAAGTATATAAAGTGTTAAATACTAAATAAATAATTTGTAAATTCCTATGTAAATGGAGTACAAACACTAAAAGTGTGCAATACTTTGTACTATTTACCACTAAATAGTGTTGGTTAAACAATAGAGAACAAAAGAATTTGCATAATTTAGCAGTATTTAGTGGTATTTATATTGCACACTTTTAGTGTTTGTACTCTAGTATGTAAATAACATGTAAAGCCATTTACACAGTATGTAAATATTTATTTACTAACTATTTACATAACATGGAAATGGTTCCGTTTTTTCCAGTGTCTAGTTCCTTGAAATAAAACCAAAATTGTTGCTACCTATTAAAATAATATTGGTTTTCAATTTAGTGTCTATTAATTAAACGAGGTCAGTGAGTAGAGCACAAAAACAAATTGCTAATGCGTAATAGTTCCTATTTAGTGGCTACTATTTACTATCATCCGCATACAAGTTGTAATCAGGCTAGTATAATGTAAATGATAGGTAATATAATGTAATTTGTAACACCGTAAAAAATGTTGAGCTTGAGCCCTTCGTTAACATTTTTTACGGTGTTACAAATTTCATAATATTACCTATCGTTTATATCAAACACTGACGCAGCCTATACTATAGTTTACTCGCTAGTTTCCATTTATAGTAAAGTGAGAGTAGAGTGTAAATTCAATTATGAGATGACACGATAAAACATATTATTTCTACTGTGTAATCATTAGTATTTAGTGTCTATTAATCACAGTCAAGTCATGCTGTAACGATGTATTGTTTTCGGGCCTTGTTTTCGGATGTTTTCGTGGTGTTTGTGAGAATGATGAGTAATATAAACTGCTCAAAAGGCCACTAAATAAAAGGTACAAGGAAGTAACAATTTCCATTCTATTTCATAGTTTGTAAAACAAATACATGCACTCTACTCTGCATGCGAATAAAGCTAAGACAACTAAATGTGTACTTTTGTCTCAAAAAAATGACAACACTTACCAACAAAATCTGCCACGTTGTTGCTGTTGTAAAACTGATTAAACTGTCGCTGATTTATCAAAGAATCCGTCACATTTTCACCGTGTAATTCTAGCAGATACTCTTCCCTCAAGCGCTGAAAGTCTTTCAACATCACAGTCAAATCTCGTCTATTTACCTTTTCTAATATATACATCAGGCAGTCAAGCCGATCAATTCCTAATCTTCCTTGCTTCTCAAGTCCTCGAAACAGGCTCAAAGCAGTTGCTTTTTCAAGGAGACATTCTGGAAGAAAGTCTGTGCATAGATATTTAACTTCTTCCAGTTCGTGTGGCGTTATATGTCGCGATATTTCCAGAAGTTTTGCTCTGAACTCTTTCGCTTCCATGCTGATTGTTGACTTACAACTTTCAGTTCAACTTCTAATCATGAATATTAATATTTCGTAGAGAATAATATTATTTATAGAAGATGGTGAGGTATTTGGAGTTTCTAGAAGAACTTTTAATACAGCCTATAACTGTTTATCGTGTGACAATTCTCGTATTTACCTTTTCAGGAACGAATCGCACAGTCAGAACAAAAGTAGTTTTACAGTGAACGGTTACCGATGTCTTGTGGAGGTCATTAGAGCCCAAAACAGCTTGGTATGAGACAAATCTCGTATTTACCCGTTTTGCTTATCAAATCGCACACTCCGAGCAGGAAAACAAGAAGATTCTTGAGTCAGTAAAACTTTGCCAAGCGACAAATCTCGTATTGACCGTATTCACCAAATTTAGAGCCACCTGATCGAATTGCACACGCCGAGTACAAAAACAAGTTTCTGAGTCAGCGAAGCTTTACGGTAAAATAACAGCTTGTCAACTGAAGACAAATCTCGTATTCACCCAAGTCTTGATCGAATCGCACTCGCCGAGTACATGCAATAACAAGTTCCTGAGTCAATAAAACTTTACGGTGAGAGCAATTCACAGTCAATAACAGCTTGTCAATGCGACAAATCTCGTATTCACCCAATCTTGATCGAATCGTAATCGCCGAGTACAATAACAAGTTCCTGAGTCAGTAAAACTTTAGGGTGACATCTCTTTAGAGACAAGAACAGCTTGTCAACATGACAAATCTCGTATCGACTGAATATTGATCCGAATCGCAGACTCCGACTATACAAACTTTGAGAAGATGCTGTGGTCTATGAGGCCTTACGGAACTGTCTAGATCTATCGGCTTCCTTATAAGGGGCAAACGATTTGACATTTGTGAGGGGGGCTAGAATATTTCTTCTTGGAAGTATTTTTCCTCACTAACCAACATGCAAGACATTCCGTTTACGTTGCAGAATTTTTTTTTTCTTTTCAGAACTAATCATGCGCAGATTTTGTTTTTTTGCTTGGGTGGCTGTAGGAAATGCATTCAGTTTGAAATCTTCCAGCCCCCCTCAAAAGTCAAATGTCACGTTTCGAGGTCCCAATCCTGATTGAATCGTATACAAGGTCGATATAAAACAAAGACGTAGTTTCTAGAAACTCCAAAGAACAAAACAAGAACTCAGCTTGCCATAACAGCTATTGGTGAAGTTTTCAGTGTTACATGTTGCATGCTGTTTGTTGCTTGTTACATGTTCCATGGTGCTTGTTGCTTGTTACATGTTGCATGCTGCTTGTTGCTTGTTACATGTTCCATGGTGCTTGTTTGCATGCTGCTTGTTGCTTACCAAGCTCATTAGTATCTTCTAGGTGATCTCGCTTTGAAGACATTTGAAGCGCGCAAAGGGTTATTTGTCAAAACGAACATTTCCAAGATGGCGCCTCGAGACAGCAACGATTTCGGTTAATTTTAGGCATTTGCGTTTTGTTTTTATTCTTTTTTATTGCTGATAGAGCAGCAGAGAAAATTTGTTGTCCAAGTTACATATTATTTTTTAATGTAAATTTATGCCAACTTTGTTATATTCCGATGTAAATAGTATAAGCATAGAATGAAATATGCTGAAAACCCCTGCAGACACTCTTTGAAAAAATCCCAAATTGTTGTGACCTTTCGCTACTTGAATTCATATCATCCATAGTGCATTTCGGGCTTGGTATGCAACAAGCAACAAAACCTTTACCAACCTTTTTAGAATGGGTGTATAAAATTCTCTAACGACTCTTATGAAGACGTACTTATCCTTGTCAGTTCCGCTTTGTGAATCCTATATTGACTGAATGCCAATTGACTAAAAATTATACACTTATTTCAATATTCGTTGTCGCGATCAAAGTCCACACTCCGAAGCTTGCAAAGGATTTCGGTATTTCTTCTCTTGTTATCGATTTATTCATAACCATAACAAGTTGTTGCAGTGGTATAGATGATGAAACATATATTTCTTGAAAAAACGTCTAATAAATCTCAAATTATGTTGGTATTACCGACAACCTTAGCAGGCTTAAGAGTGTGGACTGTAGTTTTTATCGCGACAACGATTATTGAATTAGGTGTACACCTATTTCAATTAACGTTGTCCATCTGGAATGGTTGATCTGAGACCGATAGGAATTGTGGGAGCTCATTAAATTCCAAATAAATTGTTTTAATCACACTGACATGTGAATGAATGGTGCTGAATTACAGATAACAGTATTTCAGAAGTAATCATTAATATTCCAGCGTGATTATAATAGTGCATTTGCAGTTTAACGAGCTCCCACAATTCCTATCGGTCTCAGATCAACCATTCCAGATGGACAACGTTTATTGAAATAGGTGTATACACCTAATTGCAAGAATGTTGTCACATGAAAAAAAGAACATTATTTATTTATTTGTAGATGGAGTCGAAACCAGGATTATACATGATAAGTTTGACGTTCTCTGGCTTTTTATTTCTTTAAGGTGAGCTTTCGACCTTCAACGCTAAGGTCTTTACAGTGCGACCTGCCGTACCGTAGTCACTTACAAAAACATTTGATGAATTTTTGACATTATTTTGACATTTTTTCATCTCAATCGGACCAATCAGATACACGTTTATATCGAGAGGCGGAGTTTATATCGATCAGAGGCGGAGACTTTAGATACTTTGATGTCTGTAATTGGTCAGATTGAGATGAAAAAATGTCAAAATAATGTCAAAAATTCATCAAAAGTTTTTGTAGGTGACTACGGTACGGCGAGTAGCACTGTAACAGTAGTGACAAGAACATACACAGAGTTTTGAATTGTAAATGAGATAGATGTAGACCCCGGCTACACGGATCCGGATACTTTTGAAACCGCATACTTTTTGATGCGAATCGGCCTATCGTCCACACGAATCCAGTGAATCCGGTCACTGAAACCGCATACTTTTGAATAGGAAACGATCAACAGGATTCGTGTGGACGCAAATATTTCTATGTGGTTTCAGCTGGATCGGATTCGTGTAGACGAGGCCGTAAAGTATTTTTTGTTAATCAGATTAATCATTAGTTATTTAGTAAGAAAGAAACAACAAAAGGAAGAGTTGAGCTGGAGTGATCTTCTTTTGCCTCTTAATTAATTTCTCTCCCACTTATCTATAATTTTTAGATAGTGGTCAATTAAAATATGAATATAAAAAAATATAATAAAAAATATAATAAATATTAAAAAATATGATAATGAAGTGGTGGGTCCAATTGGTATTCGGTGTATATCGAAACATTTATCATTTCTACATGAGCACACAAAATCGGATTTTGGGCTTCCTGTGTCGATCTCGCGGGTATCACAGCAACACAGGAACCCCAAAATCTGATTTTTCCTACAAACCCAAAAGAACGCCTGTTTTGCAGGCTAAGTTAAGGGGGTTTGGAACTCGAATATCCAAGCAAACATGCAATTATAACAACAGAGTATACAGCTAATTCCAAAAACGTTGTCCTTACTTTTGTAATTTAGTGGGAAAGAAATTAATTAAAAGACAAAGTTAAGAAGATCACTCAAGCTGAACTCTTTCTTTTGTTATTTATTTATTTCTAGCTCAATTACTTATGTTATTTTCGCGTGTGACAATTACATTCTTGCAATTAAGTGAATCCTGATACCAACATACCAAGAAATGTAGGAAATCAATATTTTAATATTAATACCCTACAAAATACAAAATCGCTTTTTACACTAGGCTCAGATTTCAGCCGTTGGGGTTTCGTGCGCCCGCGATACTCTCCCCACTAACGGGGGAGAGTATCGCGGGCGCACGAAACCCCAACGGCTGAAATCTGAGCCTATTTTTACTCTTAAAGGCTGGTTTTCACTAGGCATAAGCACAAGCACCCGGCACAAGCATAAGCATAAGCACAAGCATAACATAGTTTCTTCTATTTTTCACTTGACATAAGCAGACATAAGCATAAGCATAAGCATAAAAAACATGTTCGTTTCTTAATAATAATAATAATTTAATAATTTCTTGAATTTATATAGCGTTATATAACGATTATTCTATAACACTTCACAATATACATAATAATAAAAATTGATAGAAATATTACAATATATAAAAAACTATATAATATGGATAATGTATGATATATAAAATTTATAATATATTGTAAAAAAAGACATTTTCATGAAAACAAAAATGTTACAAATAAGTTCAAAACTCGAATATTTAGTATAAAACTATAAATTGTAGGCTTGCTTAAATAATAGTGTCTTTAATGATTTTTTAAAATTGTTAATGTTTTTGCATGTCTTTAGTTCTTTTGGTAAATCATTCCATAATTTTGGTCCGGCATAAGAAAACGATTTTCTTCCAAGGACTTGTATTTGACTGCAGGAATCACCAGATCATTATTATCATCTGCCCTTGTTCTTACTCTATTATTTTTCTAAGAAACATCGACGCAGTCCACACTAGTTAAACCTCTAGTTATCGTACATTTTTACTCCAATTGTTTTTCTAAGAAGCATCGCCGAATATGCAGTTCATATTAGTTTATATCATTTTTACTTTAATTGTTGGTTTATTGCCTCTAGAAATACAGTCTTTCACACAGCTAGTCCCAATGCAAACATGTTTATTATTATTTGTAAATAACAACATTAACGTATTATATAGTCATCTTGTGTGTCACATTTATTGTGTCACTCTTTAATTGTAAATATTGTGTGTGGGGTTTTTTTTTTCTATATTGTTAGTTATTAATAATAATAAAAAGTATACAAAGTTAAGGTGTTCACCGCCGACGCTGCACTTGTCATGCTCACTTAACAGTCAACGTTTCATTAGATACATACCCCCAGCTGGCCTGTCCGGATGCACGTAGTGTGCCATACAAGGCACCGACAGTTCCATCACCTAGTATAAACTGTGCTGTGTCGACGTCAATGTCTTTAGCCTCCTCGATCGCAGGTAACTTCTTTTTTCACTCTTAAGCTTCTATTTGGGCTTCCTGTTTTACAGCGCGACGCGCAAAAGTATGACCACATTTAATGTATTTGCATACTTCTATGCACGGGAGTTTGTACTTTAAAAAGACACATTTGATGTGAAGTTGTCTGATTTTACCGAATAAGGCGTGTAAACTGAACTCGTTTCGAAGCATAAAGTCCGTACATAGAGGTATGCGAATATATTAAAAGTGGTCATAATTTTGAGCTGGGACTGGGACCGATTATTCTCCTCAGCCACGATGATATTCCCCGCTCACCTCAAATCCCCACGTCCGTACACATGTACGGTACTAGTTTGTAACTGAAAGCTTATTTTCCGGCTGAATCCTGAGGTAAATGTAGCTAGGAACTGCACCCAGTCTAACCTTTGTAAGAAAAAGGCCTTGAGATTGTACTTGAATGTGACGTCAACAGTCGGTGATGGACTGGAACGAGCACTTGATCGAGGTTCCGCCGGCGAAACGTTTCAAGTTTAGTCGACCCAGTGATGAATATCGATATTTATGTTACTTGATGGAGTATAAAGCTCGCTCAATATATACACTAAATGTCTATATATATCAACGGCTATGCAAGAAAGTGGATTCTTTCTTGGCCTCTCCCTTCCCTTCCCTCCGGCCCTCCCACTTTGGACACATTTACATTTACATTTATAATTCATTTAAATTTACATTTACATTTTCTATTCAGTGTTAAACTTTTACACCATATGAAACAAATGTGAAAGAGAGCGTTACTCGCTGACCATAGTTTGGGCGTTAATCCATCGTCAGAGAACAGAAACAAAATACATTAAATAACCTTTGAAGTGGCAATATTTTTATGGAAACAATAATTGTATATTTCCAGTTTCTTTTCGTTTGTTCTTTGTTACTTTGTTTCTTTCCTCTGTTCTGAATCATATCGTACAAGCATGAATATATTTAAGGATCATTGACTGGTTTCCTTCTATTTTATTCGTAGTTTGGGCATAAAAGTCATATTGTTTTGCAATCTAGTGCAGTCTATTTGATTTAAATTGGTATGTCTCTTCCCCTCTTCCCCTCTTCCCCTCTTCCCCTCTTCCCCTCTTCCCCTCTTCCCCTCTTCCTCCTCTTCCTCCTCTTCCTTTCTTCCCTCTCTTCCCTCTCCAGTTACCAACTTGCCCTTCTTCCCCTATTCACGCTCTGCCCCCTTCATCACCGTCCTCCCTCTCCTCTCCTCAATCTCTTCCCACATGCTATAATCGCTTACTACGAGTGCTAGATAAGATCACAAAGATTTTTTAGGAGCATGCGCAGAAAGAAATACGCCTCTGGGGACGAGCTTGTACCTCACTCCTCCGCAGCTACGTGTACATGACGTAGAGCACACAGTTCTCAAAGCCGAGGTGATTTCCTATTGGTTTAAAACACATCCTCTATATATATTAAGCTATAAATATACACCTTATTGCAAGAATAGAGTGATTTTTATTCACCCGTGAAATACTCTTCAGTGTATGACTCTTTAATGCACTCTAATTCCATTGTGTTGGTTTGTTTTTATTTGACTATTACACTTTAATTAATACACTTTGTAATTGTTTCACGAGTTACAATGAAAACCACTCTAATGTCACATGAAAAAAGAACTTAAATATTTAGTAAGAAAGGAATAACAAAAGAAAGAGCTCAGCTTGAGTGATCTTCTTTTGTTTTTAAATTAATTCCTTTCCCACTAAATTACAAAAGTTAGGACAACGCTCCTGCAATTAGGCAGTACATACCGTAATGTGATCATATTAACACTTATCTAACACCCAATTCAATACTGTAAACTGTACATTGTACATTTTAATAATGTGTAAACTATCAGAGCTTTCCACTCGAGAATGAATTATACGGCACTGAAATAATGACAATAAAATATACGAGAAAATGAACAAATTACATAGAGTTGTTCTCATTAACCCATGAAACAAACAGTATTATTTAAAGTGTGATAGTCAAATAACAACAAAAGAACACAATGAAATTAAGGTGCATTAAAGAGCAATACACTAAAGAGTGTTTCACGGGTTAATGAAAGCAGATTTAATGATATAAAGGTAAAATATAGTAAAATATAAATAGAATAAAATAATAAAATAGAATAAAATAAAATATGATATAATACAATAAAATAAAATATAGAATACAATATTAGAAATTAAATAAATTTAAGTGAATAGTAATGACAATAACATAGTTAATAACTATGATAATAACAATAAATCAAATAATTTTAAAACTTTGTATATATCGAGTCCCCAAAAATCGCACCTAAAATCGTCTAAAGTTAAAGTTATAAAAATCATGTCAAACAATTAGAATTTAAAATTCAATTAGAAACCAATAACTCAACTAAGAGTAATAACTGATACAAATATCATTTTAAAATGTAAAAATCCGCCATGACAAGTCAAGCATTTCAATATTGACATCGACAGGAAGTGAAGTTGACAGCAAGATCAGAACACAGTACAACATCTAGTATTGCAGTCTATTCTTGGGTTACTTTCGCCTCAAAGACCTTGGAAATAGTTATTTACCAACTACACACTACAAGTTATGCCTCTAAGAAAAAGGAATCCTACATCTTTAGTTCGAAAGCTTTTAAAATTGCAGGCGAAAATTTGAGGAGTCGAAAAGGCCCCTAAAGTAAATCAACTTTATAAACCACTCGATCGGATTATAAGGTGAGTTTGGATAATTTGTAATATTTTGCTTGTAATAATTCAATTTTGAAATACTCTGCGGTTGTAATTATTATTCTAGTTGAATATCTTAAACTGCAATAAGATTTGATGAGTTTTGTTGGCTAAAAAATAGATATATTTATGCGGCTGCTCCACGAGTAATATGATACAAGTTTGTTGACGTTTCGAGCCAGTGTACGATTTAATAGTTAATCGATATAATTTTACTAGAAACTTTTATCAACATGTAGCTGAATTTCTAAGAATATTATAAGCACAATTAAAGTTAAATAGAATATAATTATTTGATTTGGAATTGTAGTACGTATTTTTTTCGTTTGAAATGGTTGTCGTACATTGGTGTAAATATATTTAGCGTTTCGGATTTTCCCGCTCTAGGCAAAAGCGAGGGTAAGCGAGGGCGGTAGGTTTTATCCACCAACACTCAAAAAGTGGGTAGAACTCTGTCCTTTATCTGAAGAAACCTTATTTCTTAATGACTACGAAACGCTCGAACAATAAAAACTATTTTCTCGGATGAATTTCAAGTATTTGTCTTTTTTGTGTTTGTGTTATGTTTATATTTTTAAAGTGTTTTTCTTCTACATAGAGCTAACTCGGAAAACCACCCTTACAGAAAATTGAAAATAATATTTTGATTCTGATTCTTGTAGAGCTTCTACTTCAAAATTAAGATTATTTTAGAGTTTATTTATATTCTGGAGTCGAGGTCAAACGTACGATTGTCTGTCACACAAATGAAAAAGACACCATTATGGAAAACACAGTTTAAAACTAAACCCAATTCACATATATTTAACTTAAACTCGTGTACTATTTTGTTTTTGACTTTGAAAGTTCGTTGTGTTTACGTTTGTGGTTGAATTTAGACCGAAAAGTTCATCTGCTTTTCATCCAAGCGAAACACGCCGGAAACGCTCTGACAAGCCGACAGCAACCTGCTTTGTTTTTCACTATAAAAACGACTCAAAAAATCTCCAGTTTAAATTGTTGATTTAGCTTAAGTGTTTTTCTTGGGATTTTGTAGTTTTTCAGACAAGTTTTCATTGAGAAAAGCGAGTAAAATAATGAAAAGATGACATGCTATCGTTTCCGGAACGTCGAACCAGAAAGGAAATGCCGTGCAAGTTTCTTCACCAAAACACCACGTGGTGTACCCATGATGGTCGCCATGGTTACAACGTGGGGCAGCGGAAATCCGTTCTTTGACGTCATGAAAAGTCACTTTCTTATTTTCTATTCATTCTTTTATTCCATTCTTTCCTATTTTAATCTCTAAACACCTTCCCACGCTATTGCACGTATTGACAACTTTGATACTAAGACTCCGCCAATATATTTTTCCATTTTCCTAGATATAAATCAATAATTAATAGCAATAATTATTATTATTATTTATAAAGCGCAAATACAAATCTGTTCTAAGCGCTATCAAACATGATTTTCAAAAACCTGCCACACACACTTTAGTGTATTTAGTCCTATGATACTCTAATTCTTTTATTTTCTAAACTAGAGTGGTTCTCATAAACCTGCCAAACACAAGTTTAGCTTATTAGTCGGGCTAGAGGGCCCGACTCTAGGTTTACCTTTTAGTCAATCTATGTATGTATTTATCTATCTATCTGTCAGGTCGCGTATAGGCCCCATGATGCTTTGGGAACGAACACAGGAAGCCCAACGTAGAATTGTTTAGCCTCCTGTTTTGATTTTATGACTAGCTAGCCCGACTTCACGCTCCTAGAGCGTCTAGTTTAGTACTATTACACTATATTTTTACACTAGGTGGTTTTCAAAACCTGTAAAACAAAATGTAGCATATTTAGTAATAATAATTTATATTGCGCCTTTATCCGGCTCTAGGCGCTGAGAGAAAATAACAAAAATTAAGAAATAATAATTACAATAATAGATAGATAATTACATCTTTGCATTGGGTAATAATGACATGAAATGGCAAACTTGAAACAATGCGTTTTTAGAGCAGATTTACAATCTATAAATGACGCTCTAATTTTTTTTGATATTTTGATATTTAGTACTGATTAACCTGTAAAATAATCCCTAGGTTTACGTGCAAGCTCTGTCATGTAGAGTTGTCCGAGCTGAAAATTGAACTAAAGACGAAAATTAGGAGAGGGGGCGTTCTTCCCCCTCGTTCGTCATGGTTCTCCCTATTTTTTCTCTCCAAAACTTCACTCGAACTCCGTTCAATGACCACGATTAATAGTTCCAAATCGAGGTTGGAGTTGCGGCCACACATAGCAAAACTATAATTTATCATGCGCAGCAACTCCAACCTCGACTTGGAACATCATTCGTGGTCACTGAACACCAGGAACTGTGAAAACTGTGAAAAGGACTATCGGACATGATCTTTAATTCGTTTCGTCGGACTAGTTTTCCGCATAAATGAAGGGAGTGTTTTGCATTCTACTATCTACTAAAAGGCCTGTCTCCCCTCAACCTGCGTGTAGCCCAGATTCGCATTTCGGCAGTGCAGCCTCGCTCTTTATTAGTCAAACCACATGAAACCAGTTTTGAGAAATGTGTATGAGATAATTTATTCCTCTACAATTTGCACGAGTAGCAAAGGTTCTTAACGCCATTTAATGTACAGGCAGATTGATAATAGTTTTTTAAGGAAGATACAAAATCCTGCGATTTTTAAAACGTTCCCATCGAAGAAATGCCACAGCGGATTAAACATCTCCCTCCCCTCGTATGAGCCAGACACTTGAATAAACAAGGCCTATGTCAGGGTTTTCTGTGTACGCTTTTAGAGATTGTTCAGCCAGACACTAAGTGTGGCCTCGGCCATGGTTTTCAGTTTACGGTATCAGTGATTGCGGTTCAACGTCCCACCAATCCAGGTTAAGGCCCGGGCAAACGGTTTCAACATTTGCTTCAACATCCGTTTCAATTTTGTTGAAACGATGATGAATTGATGTTGAAAGAGTTTAAAAGCATTGCAATTAAACAAAATCGAACGGATGTTGAAGCAAATATTGAAACCGTTTGCCCGGGCCCTTAGGGAGTGTTGTGTTAATTGTTAGTATGAGCCAGTCACTGAGGGTGGACACGGCCAAGGTGTGTTATAAGGTCCCCAATAGTTCTTTCTAGTTTTTTTACACTAATTTCTCTTCCTGTTCCGAAACCGAAGAAGAACGTCTTAGAAGTTATCGCACTAGCTATTCTAGAGCCTATTAAAGGTCAAAAAGTTATTCTTAATGCGAAATTGAAAACCGGATGCTCGACCATAAGCCTAAAACAAGAAGTTCAGAGAAGTTCCGCTAGTTGAGGGAGACTGGGAATGAGACAGGAAGAGGATTTATGTTTGTATGGTTGGGAAGATCCTCGAAACTACTCTAAACCTTGACAATCCTCAAACCTCTGGATCCAGAGTAGGAAGAGGATAGTTTGATATTACATGTACATGCGCATAAACAGATATATCTTCCTAATCTGGGTACCAGATGTAATTTTCTATTCCACTTCTGCGTTTTTAGATATGACCCTTTGGTTACTAGGAAATATCTTACCTGTATTTTCATGACGTTTTTCTTTCCATTTTCACTAATTTTTCCATTTTCACTTAAGTTTTTCTCTAACTGCAAGACATTTGACTGATTTCGGTGGACAGATAAACTTCGTGTAGCTAGAGATCGAGTCCTTTTACATCGTTCAACGAACAATAAACTGTTTCGGAAATATTTCTCGGTGCCCTTGTGGCAATTATATTTATTATTATAAAATTTATGAATAATTAATGAGAATTTTACAAAAGAAATCACATTTTTTGGCGAGATCTGTAAATCTCATACAGATTTCGTCCTGATTTGCATAAGTTTCAACTTGAATTGTCTCGGTCAGATTTACTTTTATCTTGGCAATTTTAGTAAAATATGAAAGATCTAATGTTGGACTTTCATAAGTACTATTAACTATGGTACTATATACAATATTCGCGTTCGATCCGTATGCGATATACTGACAACGGTTGTATATCACATACAGATCGGCCGCTCATATTGTATATATTACTTAATCAGTATATGTAAATCAATCTATTTACACAGCTATCTGCTATATAACTTCTAAACGTAATTCGAGTATATGTACTAAACTAAGGAAGCCGTGTAAAAGATATGACCAAATTCCTATACATCCTACTTCCGCTATTTTGGCGGAAGTCTAAATACATCAATTTGTACTCGGGAAAAACAATTTCCACTTTATTTATGAACTAGCTATCACTGAACTGCAAGCTTATATAGAATGAGAAAGGATTGAGAGGATGCTAAATGCGTTAAATGAGCAACAAACTTTGAATAGTAAGTATTTCCATTTATTTGAAAATATAATATTATCAGGAATTCTACAAAATTACTGATCAAGTTTACTGCTAAAGGTTTCTGTAATCAAAAATGTTGATTTCAAAAACTTTAAATTTTAGGAAAGTTTTTTTTAAATGGTACTCAGTTATGTGAGATGTATTATTCGATAAGATAGGGAAGTCCATATGTAAACTGATTTCCTTTAATGATATTCATTACTACTAAATATTTCAGAAATAGGTAAACTCGAAGTAAAGATAAACTCGAATTATAAGTAATTTCCCCTTATGGGATGCTTTGGAAAATATTTAATTCACTAAAATTATGATCCTCTCAGTAAAACTGAATATTTTAATTAAGAAAATTTTCATGAGTCTCACGATGTTTAGACTTTTTAGTGACTTGACTGGCAATACTTTTCCCGACACACGTTTCTGAAGCATTGCACAGTGTAAAAGAAACTGTTGTTGCAGACGGCCAACATTGCACAAAAGTATAGAGTTCAGTTCTCCTCTTCGCAACGGAACTCAACAACTTGCAACGCCATTGCACGGTGTATCATCCCTCCAGTAACCGTCGCAATTGCATTACGACAGGACTAAATACTTCAGTTTCACGTTATCTAGCATCGCTTTATTTATTGTTTGACAAAGGGCGCTTTTGCTCAAGCCTCGACTAGTTTTCGCCTTTTCACTGTCAAGCAGGGTTGTCAACTCTCCCGGATAGTCCGGGAGTCTCCAGATTTTGGACCGAATCTCCCGGTCTCAAGATTAGAAGCTAAAATCTCCTGGATAATCGCCGATCCTTCCCATCTGTTAAGAGATTTGCCTTTTCAGACAATGAAATTCAAAAATTCCGAAATACATTGACTATTATTTCCGTATAATTTCATGCTGTTAACTTTTGTCAAATAAGGATACTCGCACCAAGAACACTTAACTTTATCCGTTTATCATTTTCTGACTATTTTACTATTTCAAAACCTCTTAAAATAAAGCAGTGAGTTCAAATAAATAAATAAATAAATAATAAATCTTATTTCTAATCTATTTGCTCAAAGCTTATTGGTAAAAAAGAAACAAAGTGTTCGCGGTTCTAGTGTCCTCTCTAAAAGCTAGAACAATTATAGAAAACTTTATTATTTAATAATTATTTTAATTTTTTGTAATTTTCATCATTGGTAGTTGAGACAAGATTTTCTGTAATAAATAGTAAAGTAGCAATATTTTATAGTAAAAGTTATTTTAAAGACAGTGATCAAAGAAGTCAATTTGTTATACAATTTTTCCACGGCCTCGGGCTCCACAAGCACTCAAGTGCATGATGCTTTGAACAGCGCCAAATTCCAACGCAAAACAATCTCAAACTATAAAATAGCATCAAGCAACAACAAATTAATATTTCCCGGATATTTTCATCGCAGTTTTAAAGGTTAATTTTGAAATATTTTATATTTTAAGCGAGAATTTTCCTTTAAATTAAATTTCGGTAATATTCAACAAGATGACACGAATGTAGTGAGGTTTTTCAAAGATGTTTCTACCCTCCCTCGCTCCCTCGCCGTATAGTCTTTGGAAAAAACACAACGATTCACTAAAAATATTTCAAAACCTTGCTAATGAGCATGATTATTCTCTCGCAATTGAATTTATGTAAAATATTTAGTAAATTCAATGCGAAAACTACTCAAACAAAACATTGTATTTCCTGCTATTATGCAAATACTCGGCCGTCTGTTTTGTTATCATTTCATGGAAGGTTGACTCCGCACACTACTAAACACACTTAATTTAACGAAGCCTCGTTAAAACCATTGTCCAACGTCTAAGCTATGAATGACATAGTGAAATAGTTATTTTAGAATCATTTTATTTGATGGTTTTCCAAGTATTGACACTGTTAGGGGGTGGAGTAGTATTTCAAAAGCGAATTTGGTAAAATGGATCGAATTTGAAGGTATGTTGCTCTTAGTTTTAACTGAACTTGTGCAGGTCAAGACAAGCCACTTCGAAATAGTAATTACTACAGTTAGTTTACTTATTATTTTTCTCATCTTTATAACTGTTTTGAGGTTGCAGTATTTTAAATGTCTAAGAAATGAAAACCTTTCGTGCATGAATTTCGTAAAATCGTGTCTCCAATATGAAAATATGCCGTTGCTCTTTTCTAAAACTCAACTTCTTCAAGTCAAAACAAGTCACTTTTAATAGTGAATTTCGTAAAATCGTGTCGCTCCAATATGAAAATATGCCGTTGTTCTTTTCTAAAACTCAACTATTTCAAGTCAAAACAAGTCACTTTTAATAGTGAATTTCGTAAAATCGTATCTCTCGAAAATGAAAATATGCCGTTGCTCTTTTCAAAATTAAACTCAACTTCTTCAAGTCAAAACAAGTCACTTTTAATAGCAGTTATTCCAGAGTTATTATTTAACTCATTAGTTTTCTCGACTTTCAGTTATAAATGTTCGGCAAATTATGTTTTTCAAAAAGCTTAAAAGAATTTACAACTTCTCAGTTGAGCTTGCAAAATGGAGTTTACATTTCCAAAACTGAATTCTTTCAAGTCTCTTTGTCAGTTTTAGAATTTTTTTACTTGTTGGCTTTATAAAACATGTCACAGTTTTTAGAAAAGCTAGGGAATATTTTAGAGTTAAAAGTTTTAGAACACTTTTTTAGCTTGGTAAAATGGCTTGAAATTATTATATAGGAAAGTTGATGTTTTTTCAAAAGTGAACTGATTCAATTTAATAAGAAAACTAGCGAAAATAAATTACAACTGATTCAAGCATAGTTGTTTGTGGTTCAAGACAGGAGTAGTCACTTTAAGCAGCAGTTACTTGAGTCTAGAATTATTATTCTCACTAATATTCTTCTCTTACTAACAATTTTGGGAGGAGAACTTGAAAATGATACGAAAATTGGCTCGAATTTGAAGATATGATATCTTTTGCAACCAAATTCATCAGTGCGCGAAAAGTCATTTTAAAATCTATTATGGAATTATTACTGAATTCGTCTTCTTAAACCTTTCTAGAAATTAAGCGCTATACTCATTCATTAGAACAACTGCTACTCAATCGTTTTTACAGTGAGTAACTAGGTGTGGATGCCTCGATTTACTAAGTTATTTGAGTAACCACCACTCAGTCGTTTTTACAGTGAGTAACTGTGGATGCCTCGATTTACTCAGTTATTTGAGTAACCACTACCTCAATCGTTTTTACAGTGAGTAACTGTGGATGCCTCGATTTACTCAGTTATTTGGGTAACCACCACTCAGTCGTTTTTGCAGCGAGTAACCGTACACTATTCAGTCCATTTTTATAGTGAGTAACTGTAGATTCATCGATATAACTCAGTTATTTGAGTAACCACTACTCAATCGTTTTTACAGTGAGTAACTGTGGATGCCTCGATTTACTAAGTTATTTGAGTAACCACCACTCAGTCGTTTTTACAGTGAGTAACTGTGGATGCATCGATTTACTCAGTTATTTAGGTAGCCACTACTCAGTTGTTTTTACAGTGAGTAACTGTGGATGCATCGTTTTGCTTAGTTATTTAGGTAGCCACTACTCAGTTGTTTTTACAGTGAGTAACTGTGGATGCATCGATTTACTCAGTTATTTAGGTAACCACTACTCAGTTGTTTTTGCATTGAGTAACTGTGGATGCATTGTTTTGCTCAGTTATTTAGGTAGCCACTACTCAGTTGTTTTTGCATTGAGTAACTGTGGATGCATTGGTGATTTACTTTGGGTAACCACTAACCAGTCGTTTATGCAACGAGTATAACTGTGGATGCATCGTTTTTCTCGGGGTTTTTATTTTTTATTTTTTATTTTTTTATTGAGAATTAACAAAGAACACACTCACACATCTTTATTTACAATTCAAGAATGTCACAATGAATGTGACACACGAGATAACTACAGTACGTTAATATTATTTACATTTCTAATTTTCTCAGTTATTATTAACTATAATTACAGTAGTAATGACAATATCTTTGCAGATTTTGAATCCGTACTGAGAACTTTGCATATACATGTTTCACCACTAAGACCTTGATTTGAATTTTTTATATGCATGTCTAATCCTGATTTTTTCCGCAATATTTTTCTTCCTGTTTGAGAAGATAGAACTGATCCATAATATTGAATTTCTGCCTTGGAGTTCTATTTTCTTGTATAGACCCTTTTAATAAGTCCCGAAGTGTTGTGTTTTCCGCGCTTGACGTCAAATTTATTCTTTTGAAATTTGTATAATATGAAAGGAATTGAAAATAATAAATTTGGCGTCAAGTGTGGAAAACACAACACTTCGGGACTTATTAAAAGGGTCTGTAATCCTAAATCTTAATAACATAAACGGATGGCAAAGAAGCCAAATGATTTTGAAAGAACCACTATAAGGATGTCTCAATCTTCTAGCTGCATGGACACAGTGCGCCCTACTAATACGGGGAGACTCACTCACACTCACTACCTCTACGTTTTTAATATTTTGACACAACTCGGCTCACATGTTCATTTTTGCTGAAGGAGGAAAACCGGATAACATAAAATGATAAAATGATAAAAGCTGTTTGAATTTACAAAGATTTGACTTTGGGCTGACGAGCATCGTTTTCATGTTTTTGGTACATTTCAAATGCTGATAACTTTGCTCTACCAAATTACTTATTTAGACGGCTCTTTCATGTAATTGAAAATATTTATATTGAAATATTTCATTGTTCGTCGTGCTTGCCAGGTTTAATTTAATTTAGTATCTATATAGTGCAAATATCTATGTACATATTCCACTTTGCTCTACCAAATTACTAATTTGGACAGCTCTTTCTTGTAATTGAAAATATTATTGAAATATTTCATTGTTCGTCGTGCTTGTTTAATTTAATTTAATTTAATATTTATATAGCGCAAATATCGATGTACATATTCAAATGCGCTTGTATGAGAGTGAGGCAGTCACTGAGGGTGGTGACGGCCAGAGAATTGTTTACGTCCTCAGTGGTTCTTTTATACGTCCATGCACCTTGTAACATAGTCAGAGTGAAGGCAGACGGGACCTCCGGCTTTACTTCCTTATCCGAGAAGACGAGGCACTAAGAGAGTAAAGTATCTTCAGTTGCCCAAGGACAGAACGTGATCGCCCGGGCCAGGAATCGAACCCAGACCATTAGGCCCGGAGTCCAACACGCTGACCGCTAGCCCACCACGTCTCTCGTTGTTCCCAGTCATTTCTCTTTGTGCATACCCGAATCTACGTATTTTGTGTTTTTGTTTTCCTTGAGCAATGACAAATAAGTTGAGCAAGGATGGCACAGTTGGTTAGTGCGCGGCAAGGTCCCAAGTTCGATTCCCAGTGACCTCACATCCTTGTTTCGACTTCTTCCCTTTCCGTGTAGCTTTAAGTAGCTTTAAATACCCGTAAAACGGAGCACTGATGGAGAGAGGGAGTAAAATGAGCGCACCGTCGGCCTCAAGTTTATCAGTCAATGACTGCCACGAGCTACCGACGTTAAATAAGGTTAGTTTACTTTACCTTACTCGTCATGATGCGTCGATGAAATAAATCCCATGATTCCTCTTAGACTGCGAAACAGCTTCTACTTTTACGCGAAAACTTCCTTCTCGCCTCACTCCCCGCTCGCCCGTTACTCCTCTCCTCATTCTCTATCTGCCAAAACAAACTATGTGATCTAACTTCAACTCGTTTCCTCGGTTTTCGAGATTAAGTATGGGCCCAGGCAAACGGCTTCAACATTTGCTTCAAAAGTTGTTCGATTTTGTTGAACTCTGTAGAATGGTTGTTGAACGATGTTGAACGTAGGTCGGCAAACGTCTTCAACATTTGCTTCAACATCATGTTGCAAGCTTTATATATAGCTATATTCTAAATGTATTCACGTAAGAGATTCAGTTACTTTATTTCTGCTTGCTCTTTCTGATGGTATTGCTTATTTTTTTAAATAAGGTTTATATTTTTGAGAGTCAATTAGCATTCGGTCAATGTTCTAAAAAAAGAACGATTGAGTAGTGGTCACTGATTGAAAAATCACTTAAACAGTTACTCTCAAAACAACTGAGTAGATACTCAATTAACTGAACAAATCGATCAGTTTTAGTTTAAATATCTGTTTCGAGTGTTTGGCTCTGTTATATATTTAATTAATTATCTATTTATTTATTTATTTGTCTA